>CM019710.1:2645632-3328132 GCA_009760885.1 Achatina immaculata
GCCATCTAGTGTAGGATACGTGCCATGTAGTGTAGGATACATGCTGCCTAGTGTAGAATACGTGCCATCTAGTGTAGGATATGTGCCATCTAGTGCAGGATATGTGCCATCTAGTGTAGGATACGTGCCATCTAGTGTAGGATACATGCTGCCTAGTGTAGAATACGTGCCATCTAGTGTAGGATACATGCTGCCTAGTGCAGAATATGTGCCATCTAGTGTAGGATATGTATCACCCAGTTTAGGATAGGTGCATCTAGTATAGGATATGTATCACCTAGTGTAGGATAGGTGCATCTAGTGTAGGATATGTATCACCCAGTGTGGGATAGGTGTATCTAGTGTAGGATATGTATCACCCAGTGTAGGATAGGTGTATCTAGTGTAGGATATGTATCACCCAGTGTAGGATAGGTGTATCTAGTGTAGGATATGTATCACCCAGTGTAGGATAGGTGTATCTAGTGTAGGATATGTATCACCCAGTGTAGGATAGGTGTATCTAGTGTAGGATATGTATCACCCAGTGTAGGATAGGTGTATCTAGTGTAGGATATATGCCATCTAGTGTAGGATATATGTCTTCTAGTGTAGGATATATGCCATCTAGTATAGGACATATGTAACATAACATGAGTGGTCTAAGGTAAATAACTGTTACAGAAGAAAAACAGATTTGAAGTCCTTGGACTTTTTGTTATGATTTTCCCTTGTCACAGGTGAAAACTTGCCATAAGACTTTTCTTGTGACTGATACATAGTGACTGAGTAAAAATTGTGTGGGTTATAAGTGTGACTGAGTGAAAACTGTGTGGGTTATAAGTGTGACTGAGTGAAAACTGTGTGGGTTATAAGTGTGACTGAGTGAAAACTGTGTGGGTTATAAGTGTGACTGAGTGAAAATTGTGTGGGTTATAAGTGTGACTGAGTGAAAATTGTGTGGGTTATAAGTGTGACTGAGTGAAAATTGTGTGGGTTATAAGTGTGACTGATATGTAGTGACTAAGTGAAAATTGTGTGGGTTATAAGTGTGACTGATATGTAGTGACTAAGTGAAAATTGTGTGGGTTATAAGTGTGACTGATATGTAGTGACTGAGTGAAAATTGTGTGGGTTATAAGTGTGACTGATACGTAGTGACTGAGTGAAAATTGTGTGGGTTATAAGTGTGAATGAGGGTCTACAGCAGTGGTTCTCAAACTGTTCTTACTTGCAGCACACTACCCTTTGCAGTGATTCCTCATGGCACACTACCCTTTGCAGTGAATCCTTGTGCCACACTACCCTTTGCAGTGAATCCTTGTGCCACACTACCCTTTGCAGTGAATCCTTGTGCCACACTACCCTTTGCAGTGAATCCTCATGCCACACTACCCTTTGCAGTGAATCCTTGTGCCACACTACCCTTTGCAGTGAATCCTCGTGCCACACTACCCTTTGCAGTGAATCCTCATGGCACACTACCCTTTGCAGTGATTCCTCATGGCACACTACCCTTTGCAGTGATTCCTCATGGCACACTACCCTTTGCAGTGATTCCTCATGGCACACTACCCTTTGGAGTGATTCCTCATGGCACATTATCCTTTGCAGTGATTCCTCATGGCACACTACCCTTTGGAGTGATTCCTCATGGCACACTATCCTTTGCAGTGAATCCTTGTGCTACACTACTCTTTGCAGTGAATCCTCATGGCACACTAGCGTATGAGATGGCAGCTGGAAGCTTCTTTAAATGCATGTTTGCTAGTCAGTTGTTTGTAGGCTTGTAACCATACTGCCATTTTGTTCATAGTCTGGCATGTTTTGAGGTCAATAATTAGACTGATATGTGTTATACGAATTACTGTGTTCATTTTGCTTTTTTAAGCTCGTTATGTTTTTAGTGAGCATAAAAAACAAGAATGATGAGAGACTTCTCTCAGTTGACCAGGTACTACATGTCTGTCTGCAGCTTCACCACGAACTTTTGTGTAAGAGAGGACACGATCGTGGATAATTGAAATGTCTTCTTTTCTTCAGTATTAGAAAACTGAATGAAATTATTACTAGCATGACCACATCTTGAAAATTTCGCAGCACAGCTAGAGAATCTTGCACCACACTAGTGTGAAGTGGCACACCCTTTGAGAACCACTGCTATGAGTAGAATCTGGAGTGAGTTGGTATATAGAAAGCTTGACCGTAGAATAAATCTTGGCGTGTCTTGCATAACATGACTTGGCTTGTAGATTTGTAGTCTGCGTAGTTTTGTTGGTTATTTTTGACTCTTTACGGTGGTGGGGACGTGTCAAACTTATATCCATCTGGAAATTCTGTTTGATCAAGTTCACCTGTGTGATATGAGGTGTTACAACCTTACATTCATCCACGTAAGACATAAAATTTCACCATCATCATGTGTTCTTCACAATAAAGGATATTTGTTCATGAAACTGACTTATTCAATGATGTTAGAGCACATTCATCGAACTTGTCACTGGGTTCTTGTTCTCGTTATTGTTCCTGCAAGTAAGCACAAGATACCTGAGATAATGAGTCCGTGAGTACAACAAGCAAATAATCAACCGCCTTCCATGAAGAACTAATCTTTACAATCTGATATCCAAGCCAGCTTGTTAGTCTGGCAGTAGTTCACACACGCACACAACTGGTGTCCTCCTGTTGACACTTGCTTTGACATACACAATTCTGCAATATACATACCATCTAATACAACACACACCATTCAGTGTAAGACACATACCATCTAATGCAAAACACACCATTTGGTGTAAGACACATACCATCTAATGCAAAACACACCATTTGGCATAAGACACATACCATCTAATACAAAACACACCATTTAGTGTAAGACATATACCAGTTAGTGTCAGGTAAATACTAATTATTTGTTTCTAAACTCTTCAGTTCTTATCAATTCAATTCAATTATCACATCAATTATCTTACGGTAAAGTAATAGTTCAATACATCAGCACAATGTCTTTTCCACTTCATCAAATAACATAGTAACACTTTAATAAATCAGCACATCACATAACATTGTTCAACATATCAGCACACCACATAACACTGTTCAACATATCAGCACATCACATAACATTGTTCAACATATCAGCACACCACATAACACTGTTCAACATATCAGCATATTACATAACATTGTTCAACATATCAGCACAAATATAATATTGTTCAACATATTAACACTTCACATAACATTAACCAGTCTCATGGATGATCAGGAAAATGAGATGGGAAAAGGAGATGGACATATGTTGGTCACTTGATGAGAAGAAATGATAAGAGAATCCCAAAACAAGCTATCAAGTGGAACACAACAGCCTAAAGAAAAAGAGCCAGACCGCGTGAAACTCTGAAGAGGACATTATTAAGAGAGGCAAAATTAACAGGCATAAAATCCTTTGATGAGGTTGAAAGACTTGCCAAAGACAGGAAAAATTGGCGAACTACTTTGCAAGCCCTATGTGACGTTTAACGGCACAGGAAGGATATAAGATATAAGATAAGACATAACATTGTTCAACATATCAGCACATCACATTGTTAAACATATCAGCACATTATCTTCTCAGTTACATCATACAACAGTATAACAGTTCAGTATATCAACACATCATACAACAGTACAACAGTTCAGTATATCAACACATCAACAGCTCAATGACAAGATTAACCAACTTTCTCAAAAAGTAAAATAAATAAATAAATAACTAAAAACTCAGGAAGCATCATCATGTTCCTGCTGTAGTAGTAACGGCACCGTAGAGTCAGCGTATTTCTCTCGAAGTCCTGACACAGAAATCTGAGCACCTGTCTCCCGTAATACTGCACTTTCCCCAACCTTCTCTGTAATGCTGGAGTACTCTCTGTACTTGCCTTTCTTCATGCCACACAGCTTCTGGCAGGCACTGGCAGCAAACACACCACCAACAACAATCACCAACACACCGGCACTCACATCTGCAAGGAACAGGGAAAAGAAAAAAGTGACAGAGAAAACATAAACAGGAAACATTTTTTTCAAGGTAAACATGCTGGGGAGTGTACAAAATACAAGAAATAAGGCAGTAATATTTTCTTCAAGGTAAACATGTTGGGGAGTGTATAAAATACAAGAAATCAGGCAGTAATATTTTCTTCAAGGTAAACATGTTGGGGAGTGTACAAAATACAAGAAATCAGGCAGTAATATTTTCTTCAAGGTAAACATGTTGGGGAGTGTATAAAATACAAGAAATAAGGCAGTAACATTTTAGCTGGGGGAATATACAAACATCAGGAAGGGATATGAGAAACAAGATATCAAAGAGGATATTGTGACAAGCAAGATATCATGAGAAAGGGATATCATGACAAAGGGAAACAAGATATCATGAGAAAGGGATATCATGACAAAAGGAAATGAGATATCATGAGAATGGGATATCATAACAAAGGGGAACAATATATCATGAGAAGGGATATCATGACAAAGGGAAATAAGATATCATGAGAAATGGATATGACAAAGGGAAACAATATATCATGAGAAAGGGATATCATAACAAAGGGAAACAAGATATCATGAGAAAGAGTATTATAAAAAAAGACTGATATCATGAGAAAGGGCATTATAAAAAGAGACTATCATAAGAACAGAACATTGCAAGAAAGAGATATCATAAGTAAAATGGAAAGAAAATATCAAATAAAAACAAGAAACAGTTCTGAGAGAAATGTTTGGATGACACAGAAGGGAAGTAACAGACAAGTGTAATTAAATGTCATGGTGTGTGAGATTTCATGTGAAACATTCTATTTGTATTTAACTACTTCCATATTCATAAATCTCTGATATATTTATGTTTTACCATGTACATATTAATAAATATGTGACATATTTCTGTTTTACCACGTACATATTCATAAATCTTTGACATATCCTACCTAGTGATGTACTGAACATAAGTTTTGAATGTAAGGCACAAAATGAATACCCAAATTTTTGTTAATGGCAGAATATAAACACAAACAGTTATTGGGGGAAACAAAGATACTTGCTAAAATGATGAGAAAGCAAATAAATGAAATTATTGCTACATGTATAAAGAGAAACTTGACACAAATTTGAAATGAAATATTCTCATTTATCTTCATTATTTGGTTGTATACCTGCCTCCTGCGATAACAATAATTTAGTTTAATAATATTTAAAAATAAAAAGTTGAAATATTTTGAAAGCTTCAATATTTAGGTGAGTTAATAATCTGTCTTGACTGAGCAAGCTTTACAATGTCAAATAAGAGAACAATAAACCTACAAGAGTTGTCCTCCCAGTTTATAGAACCAAATAATTGTTGAACAAGAGCACACAACCAAACACACAACTAAGAAGAAATGGCAAGTTTCATGAGCATGAAAATAATGTTCAGGGACAGCACTGACACTAAACTGGGGAGAATGAAAACAAATGGGGAGTACTGACACTAAACTGGGGAGAATGAAAACAAATGGGGAGTACTGACACTAAACTGGGGAGAATGAAAACAAATGGGGAGTACTGACACTAAACTGGGGAGAATGAAAACAACTGGGGAATACTGACACAGAATTATAAGTCCATCATCAGCAAAAGAAAGGGAAAGAAAACTTGACTAAAAGCACATAATCTTGATGTTTCACAAACTACACATTTATGTCACTGACATAGATTATATCAGATAACTATTTTTTACTTTTTTTTTCCTAATGACATTCCTTACTGTTGTTGACATACATATGACAATTATCACTCACTATCACTGACATATCTCACATATGACAAGTATCACTCAATGACATACCTCATGTGACAATTATCACTTTCTATCACTGACATACTTACATGTGACAACTATCACTAATATAGCTCACATGTAACAACTATCACTGACATACTTACATGTGACAACTATCACTAACATAGCTCACATGTGAGAACTATCACTTACTATCACTGACATACTTGTGACAACTATCACTTACTATCACTGACATACTTACATGTGAAAAGTTCCATTCTAAAATCTACTTCATGGCCAACAAGTAGCTCAGATACAATCTTCAAACTGCCATTATTAGGAGCTGGTCTCAGACCAAGAAGATGGCACATCAGTGGATAAACATCCACATTGTCAAATGTATCCACAGAAAAGTTTTTCTTGAAAGAAGGTCCCATGGCAAGGAAAAATGGATGCATGTCCTGAAGTCTGTTGTCATATCCATGATCACCAACTGTTGGTAGAAATTTGGACTAAACTGATATTGAGTTTGTTATATTTATGGTCATCATTTGTTTGTGCTCATTTAAGGCGACTGTGGTTCTGTTCTGTTCCAGAAGCTGAGATAAGTCATTTGCTATTTTTCATTTTTTCATTTTTTATTGTTTGGTTAACATCAGATTCATGTGAATCTGTACTTTATCTCCTCTCTCTCATTCTTCGTCCTGTTTTTTTTTGTTTGCCAAAACATCACAACTGTGTAATCGTTAAACAATAAAGCTGTTCCTACTTTTTTTCCTAGTTTATACAATCAAGTGGCACAATTCTCCTCAATATAAAGATCTAGAAATGCCAATTTATAATCCAGTGGCACAATTCTTCTCTATATATAAAGATCTAGAAATGCCACTTTATAATCAAGTGACACAATTCTCCTCAATATAAAGATCTAGAAATGCCACTGTATAATCCAGTGGCACAATTCTTCTCTATATATAAAGATCTAGAAATGCCACCTTATAATCAAGTGGCACAATTCTTCTCTATATGTAAAATCTAGAAATGCCACCTTATAATCAAGTGGCACAATTCTGAATATAAAAATCTAGAAATGCCACTTTATAATTAAGTGGCACAATTCTTCTCTATATATAAAGTCTAGAAATGTCACCTTATAATCAAGTGGCACAATTCTTCTCTATAAAGTCTAGAAATGCCACTTTATAATTAAGTGGCACAATTCTTCTCTATAAAGTCTAGAAATGCCACTTTATAATTAAGTGGCACAATTCTTCTCTATATATAAAGTCTAGAAATGTCACCTTATAATCAAGTGGCACAATTCTTCTCTATAAAGTCTAGAAATGTCACCTTATAATCAAGTGGTACAATTCTTCTCTATATATAAAGTCTAGAAATGCCACCTTATAATCAAGTGGCACACTTCTTCTCAATATAAAAATCTAGAAATGCCACTTTATAATCAAGTGGCACAATTCGTCTCTATATATAAAATCTAGAAATGCCACTTTATAATCAAGTGGCACAATTCTTCTCTATATATAAAATCTAGAAATGCCACCTTATAATCAAGTGACACAATTCTTCTCAATATAAAAATCTAGAAATGCCACTTTATAATCAAGTGGCACACTTCTTCTCAATATAAAGATCTAGAAATGCCACTTTATAATCAAGTGGCACACTTCTTCTCAATATAAAGATCTAGAAATGCTACTTTATAATCAAGTGGCACACTTCTTCTCAATATAAAGATCTAGAAATAAAAAAAAAAATGTTACAAACTATTTTAGGAAGAAAAAAAAACCCACAAAAATTATTTGTATTTTTTCCCCAGTTCAGCAAAACTGATTTTGATGTGACAGAGTTCTAAGTAAGCTCATCCACTGAGATGTTTGTGTACAGCGTAATACAAAGTTCAAGTCCAGAGACTTTCTCAGTTTATTTAAGAGGTACGTCCTGACACAGCATGCCAAGCACCCACTCACACACCTGGATAAACTAAAGGTTGCTGTGACAGGAATCTGCCCCACACTTTTCTGTCTGAGACTGACTTAAGAGACCATGTGACCACTGATCTTACCAATCCCACCCCACATACAGACCATGTGACTACTGATCTTACCAATCCCACCCCACCTACAGACCATGTGACTACTGATCTTACCAATCCCACCCTACCTACAGACCATGTGACTACTGATCTTACCAATCCCACCCTACCTACAGACCATGTGACTATTGATCTGACAAATCCCACCCTACTTAGGGATAATATGACTACTGATCTGGCCAATCCTACCTTCATTATTTTGTTTAACCAATTAAACAGATGCATTAAAAACACTGTTAACTAATTTTTCTAACTTACGATTTTTTGATATACATTTTCCTGTACAAAATGAATATGTGTCATGAGCAACAACCAGTACAGGAGATATACGTCTATTGTTTGTGTAGTGGAAATATGTAGGAACATCTTCTCTTCTGTACACATCAAAAGTTCCCAACTTTGCTGCAGCATCTGTCAAGTTCTGGTAAATTTCCTCCAATTTACCTGACAGAAAATAAAAGTCAATTATTTTGTTCCCATCATGTGATATTATACATTCATTATCATTTCCAACCTTTCTGGATATTACATCAATATTTAAACATATTTTTAAATCATTGTCTCAGCATGATACATCAATATTTGATCACTGTCATTTTTTTACACATTAATAATTCTGATCTCTCATTTCTTCTGATGTATAAATATATAATCAGTTTCATTTATCACTTCCTAATATGTTACACCAACATGTGATCAGTTTCATTTATCATTCCTAATATTTTACACCAATATGTGATGACTTATTTCTTCTACAACATTACATCAATATTTGATTATTCTTATTTCTCACTTCCTACAACATTACATCAATATTTGATTATTCTTATTTCTCACTTCCTACAACATTACATCAATATTTGATTATTCTTATTTCTCACTTCCTACAACATTACATCAATATTTGATTATTCTTATTTCTCACTTCCTACAACATTACATTAATATTTGATTATTCTTAGTGCTGTGGTGGTGTAGTGGTTAACGCACTCGCCCACTGGCCCCTGGTCTGATTTTGCACGTGCAATTTTTTCAGACTGACTGGCTCCAGGGTCAACTCAGTCTCTAGAAACATGCACACCTGGGTCTCCCTAGGAAAACAAAGGCAGAGAGGACAGGTATTAGCATCTCTACCTGGGGTCTCCCTAGGAAAACAAAGGCAGAGAGGACAGGTATTAGCATCTCTACCTGGGGTCTTCCTAGGAAAACAAAGGCAGAGAGGACAGGCATTAGCATCTCTATCTGGGGTCTTCCTAGGAAAACAAAGGCAGAGAGGACAGGTATTAGCATCTCTATCTGGGGTCTTCCTAGGAAAACAAAGGCAGAGAGGACAGGTATTAGCATCTCTACCTGGGTCTCCCTAGGAAAACAAAGGCAGAGAGGACAGGTATTAGCATCTCTATCTGGGGTCTTCCTAGGAAAACAAAGGCAGAGAGGACAGGTATTAGCATCTCTACCTGGGGTCTCCCTAGGAAAACAAAGGCAGAGAGGACAGGTATTAGCATCTCTATCTGGGGTCTTCCTAGGAAAACAAAGGCAGAGAGGACAGGTATTAGCATCTCTATCTGGGGTCTTCCTAGGAAAACAAAGGCAGAGAGGACAGGTATTAGCATCTCTACCTGGGGTCTCCCTAGGAAAACAAAGGCAGAGAGGACAGGTATTAGCATCTCTACCTGGGGTCTCCCTAGGAAAACAAAGGCAGAGAGGACAGGTATTAGCATCTCTATCTGGGGTCTTCCTAGGAAAACAAAGGCAGAGAGGACAGGTATTAGCATCTCTATCTGGGGTCTTCCTAGGAAAACAAAGGCAGAGAGGACAGGTATTAGCATCTCTACCTGGGGTCTCCCTAGGAAAACAAAGGCAGAGAGGACAGGTATTAGCATCTCTATCTGGGGTCTTCCTAGGAAAACAAAGGTAGAGAGGACAGGTATTAGCATCTCTACCTGGGTCTCCCTAGGAAAACAAAGGTAGAGAGGACAGGTATTAGCATCTCTACTTGGGGTCTTCCTAGGGAAACAAAGGCAGAGAGGACAGGTATTAGCATCTCTATCTGGGGTCTCCCTAGGAAAACAAAGGCAGAGAGGACAGGTATTAGCATCTCTACCTCAAATGCTGTAGTGGCCTAAAAATGTGAAGGCCTCTACATTTCACACCCCTATGACATGCAAATGCCATGTGACATAGATTTAATCCTACTTCCCATCATGTTATATCAATATTTGACTGTTCTCATTTCCCACCTCCTATTATGTTTGACCAGTATTTGATCATTCTCATCTCCCACTTCATGTCGTGTCAATATTTGATTATTCTATCTCTCACTTTTTTTTTTTCAAACTTTTTACAAACTGTCTCCCTATAAATAATACTGTGGTTATACTATCACAAAAAGTGATATAAAATCCTAAGTGACACAGATTTGATTGTAATACACAAAAAAAAAAAAACAAAGTCAATAACAAAGTGATAGGACATTTTTAAAAAACCTGATTAATATCTTCAGATTTTGTGCTCACACTTCTGGGAAGTGAAATATAAGGGCTTTTATTTATTTTCACATTTTCAGTAATGCCTTCAATTACAAGTTTACTCAATAATGACTTTAATCTTAAGTTTCACACTCTTACTGATGTCTTGAATGACAAGTTTCACATTCTCAATGATGCCTTCACGAATCACAAGTTTCACATTCTCAATGATGCCTTCATGAACCACAAGTTTCACATTCTCAATGATGCCTTCACGAATCACAATTTTCACATTCTCAATGATGCCTTCATAAACCACAAGTTTCACATTCTCAATGATGCCTTCAGGAATCACAAGTTTCACATTCTCAATGATGCCTTCACGAATCACAAGTTTCACATTCTCAATGATGTCTTCATGAACCACAAGTTTCACATTCTCAATGATGCCTTCACTAACCGCAAATTTCACATTCTCAATGATGCCTTCACGAATCACAAGTTTCACATTCTCAATGATTCCTTCACCAACCGCAAATTTCACATTCTCAATGATGCCTTCACCAACCGCAAATTTCACATTTTCAATGATGCCTTCACAAATCACAAGTTTTACATTCTCAACCAGAAGTTTCATATCAAACAAAGGCAGCATATGTTAAAGACGTATTACAATATTCCTATCAGCACTTCATTCATTACTGGTAATGTGACCCTCCATAACTGATATGCTGTCTATTGTCTCTAGTGGTTTTTATCAGCTTTACTTAAAGAATTAGCAGCTGTGTGAAGCACTTGATGAAATGGCTGGCTTAAAGATTTAAGTACTTAGGTTTTTTTTTTCTGATAAAATTTGCACGCTGGGACAGAAAGGCAGTACTGCAAAAATTCAACAGTTAAAATAATAAATTAAAATACAGGAAAATTGTTTACTTTTTGCTGTGAGAATAATCAGATTTTAAGTTTAGCATGTCCAGCATCCTAAACACGTGACAAACATCAGATTCTGGAATGTAAGAACGATGGCAGCACCAACAAAAACTACCCAAGTCATCAAAGAAGTGGAGAGATACCACTTAGATGTACTGGGCATCAGTGAAATGCGATGGCCAGAAGCAGGTAAAAGATCGGCGGAAAACGGTAAGTTAATAATACATTCAGGCAGAGAAGATTGGAAACATCGAGATGGGGTAGGTATAATTATGTCAAACGTAGCAGCAAAGAGCCAAGTAGAATGGGAACCAGTGAACGGTCGTATAATAAGAGCACGATAAAACCTACGACATCGAAGAATGGCAATAATACAGTGTTATGCACCCACAAACAATGCAGACGATGAGGTGAAAGATGATTTCTATCACCAATTACAACATATCATTAACAAAGTCCCTAAACATGGCATCCTAATTGCTATGGGGGACTTCAACGCTAAGATAGGGAAAGATAACACCGACACTGAAAAAAGTAATGGGGAAAGAAGGAACTGACATGGTAAATCAGAAGGGAGGAAGATTAATTGAAATATGTCTAACAGAGGACATGGTCATTGGAGGCACAATATTCCCACACAGAGAGATACATAAAATAACATGGATATCTCCAGATGATAGAACTAAAACCAGATAGATCATTTGTGTATTAGAAAGCAATACAGAACATCTCTCATAGATGTAAGGGCTTATAGGGGTGCAGATGTTAACAGTGATCACAATCTGTGTATAGGGAAAATAAAACTAAAACTGAAAAACCAACACAAGAAATCATTACCCAGAAAGACAAACAGCAACAGCCTACAAGAAGAGAATACTAACAGGAATTTCAATCAGGAACTTGCCAATCATTCCACAAGGCCCAGTGATGTAGAATAGATAGGTATAGATGAATTATGGAATTCTTACAGCACAGTCATAACCACAGCAGCAAAAGCAAGCGCTGGACTGAAAAAAACCACACAGAAAACCATAGATATCAGAAAACACATCCATAAAAGACGAGCAGCCAAATTAGACATGATCTTAGAAAAGATCTGGCGAAAGCAAAATACAAAGAAATAGATAATAAAGTAAAAAAGTTCAGCTAAAAGGGATGAAAGAGAATACATAGACAATATGGCGAAAGAGGCAGAGAAAGCAGCAAAAACAGGAGACAGCAAAACTTTATATAACATACAAAAGAGAATAACAGGTACTATTACATCTAAAGAAAGACCAATCCTTAGAAAAACTGGAAACCTATTAACATCAAGTAAAGACCAAAAGCAAAGATGGGCCGAACACTTCCAAGAAATACGTAATCGATCATACCCAAAAGAATCGTTAAACCTTGAAACCGACTTACCAGTCCCACAACTAAATGTCAACCTAGATGAAATTAAATTGCATGAAATTGAAACAGCAGTGAGTTTAGGCTAACAACAAAGCTGCAGGTGAAGATGAAATAACAGCCGAAATGTTAAAAGCTGTCAATAGTGACAACATGAGACAACTACAGAAAATGTTTAATAAGATTTGGAAAGAAGAAAAGGTCCCTTCTAAATGGAAAAAAGGAATCATTGCTAAAATATCAACAACAACAAAAAAAGACAACCTTAGTAACTGTAACAATTGGAGAGGAGTAACCTTAGTATCAGTTGAGTTAAAAATATTTTGCAATGTCATTCTGAACAGACTTAAAGATATAGTGGATACTACAATGAGAGAAGAACAAGCAGGATTTCGAAAAGGGAGAAGCTGTCTCGATCAGATCTTTACTCTAAGAATAATACTTGAAGAACATATTGAAAAGCAGAAACCATTAATCCTGAATTTCACAGACTTTAAAAAGGCATTTGATAGTATACACATAGATTCAATGTGGAGAATTTTAAGTCTATATGGAATACCATCTAAAACTGTCAACATCATTAAGTTCCTCTACAATGGATATGTTTGTCCAGTCAAAACAGAAGAAGGGATGAGTGAATGGTTCCAGATTGAAACAGGTGTGAAACAAGGATGTATACTGTCTCCTTTGCTTTTTGGAATTACAATAGACTTCATAATGAACAAATGCTGCACAGGTAACACAGGTACTGACTGGGTAAATGGGACCAAACTAGAAGATCTTGATTTTACTGATGACATAACTCTTATCAGTAACAATGTGAGGTCTATGCAAGAAAAAACAGATATCCTGTCTTCATTGGCTAGCAAAATATGACTTGAAATTAACAAGGACATAACAAAAATAATGAAAATTCCCCTTAATCAAAATGGAAAAATACATATAAACGGGACAGATATTGAAGAAGTCAATCAATTTGCATACCTTGGCAGCTACACAGACCAGGATGGTGACACTAGAAAGGAAGTTAGAATCAGAATTGCAAAAGCAGCATCAATCTTCAAGAATCTTGAGAACAAATGGAATTCAAAAGTTATAAGCACAAAAACTAAGTTAAGATTATTCAATTCAAATGTAATATCCACCCTCATTTATGCATATGAAAGCTGGAAAACAACTAAAGAAACAGACAAGAAATTAGACTCTTTTGAAAACAAATGCCTAAGGAAAATACTCGGCATCAAGTGGAACGAATTCTAGAACAATGCAGAGATAAGACAGATGACTGAACAACAAGTCTCAGTGGTGATCAGAAAAAGGAGATGTTGGTCACGTGATGAGAAGAAACGATCAGAGAATCCCAAAACAAGCTACCAAGTGGAACACAACAGGCCGAAGAAAAAGAGGCAGACCACGTGAAACTCTAAAGAGGACACTGTTAAGAGAGGCCAAATTAATAGGCATAAAATCCCTTGATGAGGTTGAACAGCTCACTGTAAACAGGACAAACTGGCAAACTATCTTGCAAGCCCTATGTGACATTTAACAGCATAGGAAGGATATAAGATGTACATGTGTTGTTTGTTTTTTTTTATTTCAACAATATTTATGACAATCATTTAGACAAGATTTATAATCACTGCTTAATCATTTACAACAAAAATAAATTAAGGTAGTATTTATAACTGCTTAAAACAATGTTTACAACAATAAAATAAGTAAGACAATATTTATAATGATCACTTAAGGTAATGTTTATAAAGGATATGGCAATGTTCTTAATGATCACTTAAAGCAATATTTATAATGATCGGTTAAGGCAATATTTATAATGATAAGGCAATATTTTTAATGACCACTTGAGGCAATATTTATAAGGATCGCTTAAAGCAATGTTTATGTTCACTTAAGGCAATGTTTTTAATGATCACTTATGGTAATATTTATAATGATCACTTAAGGCAATGTTTACAATGATCACTTAAGGTAATGTTTATAATGATCGCTTAAGGCAATGTTTATAATGATAAAGCAGTGTTTTTAATGATCACTTAGGGCAATGTTTTTAATGATCACTTAAGGCAATGTTTATAATGATAAAGCAATGTTTTTAATGATCACTTAAGGCAATGTTTTTAATGATCACTTAAGGCAATTATTTTGTGTAACATTTTATATCGGGATACTTAATACAACAAAAACATGTTTGGAGCTCAAAATAAAAGAAAACTTCCTGTATTTAACTGTAACAGAAGTGTCAAACGAGTTCACCACAACCTACTGATAATGGCTGATAATTACCTTCATGTGGCCAAATGCCTGCTATTGGTGATAGAGCGGAGATTTTGTAAGCTGTAGGATCTATATGGTCATCCAGGTTGATTGCTTTATCACTGGGTGTTTCAGTGAAGCCATGATCGCTTGTCAAAATAATGTTCATGTGCTCCAACAAGCCATTTTCCTCCAACTTCTTCAGCAGATATCCAACAACTTTGTCCAGCCCAGCTATCATCTGTGTGACCTGCGTGGAGTTGGGTCCATATTTATGACCAAAACCATCAGGTTCATCAAAGTATATCATCCCCAGATTGATTGGGTCTTTATCCATGAACCAGTCTATCAGCATGTCCACTTTTGTTTCATTTTTAATGGTTGTGTTATACGGTACATATCTCGATGGCCTCACCCACTTAATAGGGGCTCCACCACCCACCCACATGATTACTCCACTCCTACCATTAAACACCTGAAGCTGGTTTGTAACCCAGATGGGCTCGGCACCCACATTAAACCAAGCTGGATCACTGTTTGCTGAAACGTTACTTGGACTAAATGACTGATTGAGGTAGGGATCAAACATATCATTGGCCACAATACCGTGACTTTCCTCCCACAACCCTGTGGCCAGGGTGAAGTGGTTTGGGAAAGTTTTTGTCACAAATGCATTCTTCAGGCCATAGCGAGCCGTAACACCATTTTCCAGAAATTTGTCGAAATGTGGCGTGCTTGTTCTCTGCAAGTAATCCCATCTAAAGCCATCAAAGGATATAACAATAAGAGGGTAGTTCACAGAGCTGTCCTTAATAGCCCATGCTCTGTCCCACAAGGCTCTCGACTGAACATAATCCACACTAGCGGAGCCAATCACGACCATAAATACTGCTGTTACGTGAATGTGCATAGCTCCTGCCATGACGATATTGAAGCTAAATGATATGCTTACTACGGGAACAAAAACACAACATCCGACATCAAGCCATAGCCGTCCCTATCTCTCCAAAACTGGGCAAGAGTACCGGCCCCTGGTACACTTCTGGCGGTGATCACTTTAATTTGTATACACAAAACATATGAGGTGTGATCAAAAAGTAACCGGGCTGGATTTGCTTTTAAAAAAAAAACCAAAAGAGTTAGTGACCTGTAATTTAATCACATTCAAAACAGTCCCCTTCCGAAGCAGCACACTTAGCCTAGAGCTGTTTCCACTGCTGGAAGCATTTTTTTAAGTAAAAAAATAATAATAATAATAATAATTTCGGTGTGACCCTTAATCATACAGAAAAACACAGGACGAAGAAACAGAGAACGAAGATAGAATATCAATTCATATGAATGCTATGTACAAGATATGGATGGAAAAAATACGGAGAAAAATTAAATGGAGCACTTAACTGTGTCTTGTAAGAGGCTGTGTCCAGAAATGTGCATGGTGGAGTGTTGAGAATGTTTAGATGGAGACATGTGATGTGGGAGTGGGGGTGGGGAACTACAGAAAGGGGAGAGAGTGATATAATGGTAACATAGCCAGGAGAAGTTGGAATAGGTGATAGCAGCTGGGGCAGAGGTGTTGTAATCTGTTGGCGTGAGGAGGTTTGAAATATTTGTAACGAATGAGAAAGGAGTGGAACCTGGTGCAGAGGAAATATGTTTCTGGGAGAGGGGAGTGTTAAGTTAACTGAACTGCGAGTTCAAACCATATGGTTCCAGCGTCCCATATTCCAGAATGTAATGGTTCTTAAGCGCTATGCGGCTTCTGTCATCGGCTTAGCATTGTTTGATGGCTGTTACCAGAAAATCAGATTTGCCTTCATGGTTGGGGCTATTGAAATGATTAGGGACTGGTTTCGAAACGTGCTGGTGCCAACCACAGAGGAAAATCTGATTTAAACGTTTATACCACTCATAAACGTGTGTAGGACTCATACAGTCCTCCCCATAGAATACCTGTAACTTTTAAGTACGTGTAACTGTACGTTTCGCCAGGTTTTTGACAAAATCTGATCAAAATTCTTAAAGTTTTTTCTGACATGACAAATGCGACGAACAGATTCAGAACAAAGCACAAACATAAGCAAAACATACAAGTAATGGATACGTGACTTATGCCACGTGTGCGGGATATGCCAAGGTCAACCTGTGCCTATCCGCTTCCGGTTGTGTCAGTCGTTCGGGAGTTATGCGCTCATTCCGGATACTTTTTTTATGGTTGATGCGAACCCGGACACTAGAGAAATATCCGCTTTTCTGACAGCGATCACTACAATTGTTGTATACAAACATTTAACTGCGCTAGATATGAACCCGGACGCTGTAGGACCATAGGGAAATGTTCACTTTTCTGGAGGTGATAAGGTGACCATTTCCCGGAATCTCTAAAAAAAAGGGGCACAAAAAAGTTCCAAACTTTCCGAAAAAGAACAGTGACGAAAAAAAAACATCGAGAACATAAAGGAACCCCCCCCCCACACACACACACACACACACAAACGCACGTACGTACACATACCGTCACACTTTTAAAGTAACCTATTTACCATGGTCTGTCGAAACATAGCTCTGATGTTTATACAGGAGTTGGACTGATTGAATCTACATGTAAGGTTCTCTTATTTCTACAGGCTGAGGTCATCATTGATAGCTTGCTCTGTGTGAGCACACCTACATAAAAGAAGATCTGAGCACACCTACATAAAAGAAGATCTAAGCACATCTACATAAAAGAAGATCTAAGCACACCTACATAAAAGAAGATCTGAGCACACCTACATACAAGAAGATGTGAGCACACCTACATAAAAGAAGATGTGAGCACACCTACATAAAAGAAGATGTGAGCACATCTACATAAAAGAAGATCTCAGCACATCTACATAAAAGAAGATCTAAGCACATCTACATAAAAGAAGATCTAAGCACATCTACATCAAAGAAGATCTAAGCACATCTACATAAAAGAAGATCTAAGCACATCTACATAAAAGAAGATGTGAGCACACTTACATAAAAGAAGATGTGAGCACACTTACATAAAAGAAGATCTGAGCACACTTACATAAAAGAAGATCTAAGCACATCTACATAAAAGAAGATGTGAGCACACCTACATAAAAGAAGATGTGAGCACACCTACATAAAAGAAGATCTAAGCACATCTACATAAAAGAAGATCTAAGGACATCTACATAAAAGAAGATCTAAGCACATCTACATAAAAGAAGATCTGAGCACACCTACATAAAAGAAGATCTGAGCACAATTACATAAAAGAAGATCTGAGCACACTTACATAAAAGAAGATCTGAGCACACTTACATAAAAGAAGATCTGAGCACACTTACATAAAAGAAGATCTGAGCACACCTACATAAAAGAAGATCTAAGCACACCTACATAAAAGAAGATCTAAGCACATCTACATAAAAGAAGATCTAAGCACACCTACATAAAAGAAGATCTGAGTACACCTACATAAAAGAAGATCTGAGCATACTTAAATAAAAGAAGATGTGAGCACACTTACATAAAAGAAGATCTGAGCACACCTACATAAAAGAAGATGTGAGCACACTTCCATAAAAGAAGATATGAGCACACCTACATAAAAGAAGATCTAAGCACACCTACATAAAAGAAGATCTAAGCACACTTACATAAAAGAATATGTGAGCACACTTACATAAAAGAATATGTGAGCACACTTACATAAAAGAAGATCTGAGCACACCTACATAAAAGAAGATCTAAGCACACCTACATAAAAGAAGATCTAAGCACACCTACATAAAAGAAGATGTGAGCACACCTACATAAAAGAAGATGTGAGCACACCTACATAAAAGAAGATGTGAGCACACCTACATAAAAGAAGATGTGAGCACACCTACATAAAAGAAGATGTGAGCACACCTACATAAAAGAAGATGTGAGCACACCTACATAAAAGAAGATGTGAGCACACCTACATAAAAGAAGATGTGAGCACACCTACATAAAAGAAGATGTGAGCACACCTACATAAAAGAAGATGTGAGCACATCTACATAAAAGAAGATGTGAGCACATCTACATAAAAGAAGATGTGAGCACATCTACATAAAAGAAGATCTAAGCACATCTACATAAAAGAAGATCTAAGCACATCTACATAAAAGAAGATCTAAGCACATCTACATAAAAGAAGATCTAAGCACATCTACATAAAAGAAGATGTGAGCACATCTACATAAAAGAAGATCTAAGCACACCTACATAAAAGAAGATGTGAGCACACCTACATAAAAGAAGATGTGAGCACACCTACATAAAAGAAGATCTGAGCACACCTACATAAAAGAAGATGTGAGCACACCTACATAAAAGAAGATGTGAGCACACCTACATAAAAGAAGATCTGAGCACACCTACATAAAAGAAGATCTGAGCACACCTACATAAAAGAAGATGTGAGCACACCTACATAAAAGAAGATGTGAGCACACCTACATAAAAGAAAAAAATGAACACTGACATTCTTCAGTTTTGTGAAAGGGACCTCAGATTTACTGAACAGCTTGAGATAGCATTCCTCACTGTGACTAACTACCCGTGTGATTATCTATATATGTCGATATATGTGTTCTATGACATGACATGTATTACACATTACAAAGTTTGGCGACCAAATATGAAGTTGTCAGCACACCTACATAAAAGAAGATGTCAGCACACCTACATAAAAGAAGATGTGAGCACACCTACATAAAAGAAGATCTAAGCACACCTACATAAAAGAAGAAGATGTTAGCACACCTACATAAAAGAAGATGTCAGCACACCTACATAAAAGAAGATCTAAGCACACCTACATAAAAGAAGAAGATGTCAGCACACCTACATAAAAGAAGATGTCAGCACACCTACATAAAAGAAGATCTAAGCACACCTACATAAAAGAAGATGTTAGCACACCTACATAAAAGAAGATCTAAGCACACCTACATAAAAGAAGATGTCAGCACACCTACATAAAAGAAGATGTCAGCACACCTACATAAAAGAAGATGTCAGCACACCTACATAAAAGAAGATCTAAGCACACCTACATAAAAGAAGATGTTAGCACACCTACATAAAAGAAGATGTCAGCACACCTACATAAAAGAAGATCTAAGCACACCTACATAAAAGAAGATCTAAGCACACCTACATAAAAGAAGATCTAAGCACATCTACATAAAAGAAGATGTCAGCACACCTACATAAAAGAAGATCTAAGCACACATACATAAAAGAAGATCTAAGCACACCTACATAAAAGAAGATCTAAGCACATCTACATAAAAGAAGATGTGAGCACACCTACATAAAAGAAGATCTAAGCACACCTACATAAAAGAAGATCTAAGCACACCTACATAAAAGAAGATGTGAGCACACCTACATAAAAGAAGATCTAAGCACACCTACATAAAAGAAAAAATGAACACTAACATTCTTCAGTTTTGTGAAAGGGACCTCAGATTTACTGAACAGCTTGAGATAGCATTCCTCTTTGTGACTAACTACCCGTGTGATTATCTGTATATGTCGATATATGTGTTCTATGACATGACATGACATTGATATTACACATTACAAAGTTTGGCGACCAAATATGAAGTTGTCTACTAAGACGGAAGTTGTCCACTAAGACGGAAGTTGTCTACTAAGACGGAAGTTGTCTACTAAGACGGAGATTGTCCACTAAGACGGAGATTGTCCACTAAGACGGAGATTGTCCACTAAGACGGAGATTGTCTACTAAGACGGAGATTGTCCACTAAGACGGAGATTGTCCACTAAGATGGAAGTTGTCTACTAAGACGGAGATTGTCCACTAAGATGGAAGTGTCTACTAAGACGGAGATTGTCCACTAAGACGGAAGTGTCTACTAAGACGGAGATTGTCCACTAAGATGGAAGTTGTCTACTAAGACGGAGATTGTCCACTAAGATGGAAGTTGTCTACTAAGACGGAGATTGTCCACTAAGATGGAAGTGTCTACTAAGACGGAGATTGTCCACTAAGACGGAAGTGTCTACTAAGACGGAAGTGTCTACTAAGACGGAAGTTTTCTAATAAGACGGACAATGTTGTGACTGACAGGACATCTGATGTCTTAACACACGACTACCTCTCTCTCCCCCCCCCCCTTTTACACACACCACGTCACACAATTTGGTGCTGAAGTCTTTGAATGCTCATGAGAAATGAAATCGAGCGGACACCTTTACGCTGATTTTGCAGTATTTTGAGCAATCTAGTGATACCGTTTTGGAACGCATCGTCACTTTTGAAAATACATGTTCACACAGCTATGATCCTGACACCAGACAACAGTCTTATCCTGACACCAGACAACAGTCTTATCCTGACACCAGACAACAGTCTTATCCTGACACCAGACAACAGTCTTATCCTGAGACCAGACAACAGTCCTATCCTGACACCAGACAACAGTCCTATCCTGATACCAGACAACAGTCCTATCCTGACACCAGACAACAGTCTTATCCTGAGACCAGACAACAGTCCTATCCTGACACCAGACAACAGTCCTATTCTGATACCAGACAACAGTCCTATCCTGATACCAGACAACAGTCCTATCCTGAGACCAGACAACAGTCCTATCCTGCTACCAGACAACAGTCTTATCCTGAGACCAGACAACAGTCCTTTCTTTGGTGGCACTTGGATTCTCCACATTTGAAGGACCCAAAAGTCGCCAGGAAAAGTCAAGGGATGGCCATTTGTTTTTTCGGGATAAGGAAGGTATTTTTATGATTGACTATCTTCTAAAGGACCAACAGAGAAGTATTTCAGTGACCAGATGTCAGATTTTATTTTGAAGGGTTAAAGAAACTTAAGAAATGATGCGTGTTGAACTTTGCACTGATTAAGTGGAATAACAAGCAAATTTTGTGGCTGCAGGTAATTCAAAACTTCCTGGTACTTTCCTGAGCCTAGCTCTTGTCAAAGTGTGCCACCGATGAGTCAGTCACTACGTAACTTTCTTTGTTGCAAGCCGCACGAAAATACAAGAAATTGTCTTCATCAGACCACACCAGACAAAAAGTCAACCCATGTGTTTTATACGCACTGAAAATTCCAGATATTTAACAAATTCAAAGAAAAACAAAATACATTTTTGGTTAGAAAATGAACGATCTATTGTTAAACGAAACTTACCGGATATCTATCTATCAAGTGACGCT
Source organism: Achatina immaculata (assembly GCA_009760885.1). Classification (NCBI taxonomy): domain Eukaryota; kingdom Metazoa; phylum Mollusca; class Gastropoda; order Stylommatophora; family Achatinidae; genus Lissachatina; species Lissachatina immaculata. The sequence continues at coordinate 2,667,840 of CM019710.1, forward strand.
GGCGGTCATAACTCTCCACGACTCTCTGTTTTGTTGGCCTCTAAGAGTTGTTCTGGTGTCTTTTTTCTATGCCATCTTGCCAGTCCATCCAGGACTTTCTTTGTTGATCTACCTCGGCCTCCTTTCTCTTCTAACTTTCCTGTTGTCACGATATGTTCTAGTTTGCCTTTCTCATGACATGTCCTATAAATTTAGACTGTATTTGTCTCCCCTCACGTGGTCTCTCAAAATTTCTTCCTTTGATTTTCTTGACGTCTGTGCTATTGTGTCATCTGCTCTTATTTTGCATTTAGGGATCTCTCTTTTCTTGGAGATAGCAGTAACTTCAGTTTTCATTTTCTTACACTTTCCTTTACTACTATATCCAGTTGTTCTTGTAGTTCTTTTTTGTTCTTGTAGTTCTTTTTGTTCTTGTAGTTCTTTTTGTTCTTGTAGTTCTTTTTGTTCTTGTAGTTCTTTTTGTTCTTGTAGTTCTTTTTGTTCTTGTAGTTCTTTTTTGTTCTTGTAGTTCTTTTTGTTCTTGTAGTTCTTTTTGTTCTTGTAGTTCTTTTTGTTCTTGTAGTTCTTTTTTCTCCTCTTGCTGTTAAGACTGTATCATTTGCATATCGTAAGTTGTTGAAATGATATCTGCCTACAAATAATACAGATAGTTCTTCTATTATGCCTCATTATGTTTTCGCGGTAGAGAGAAAATAGGTCCGGTGATAACATATATCTATAGCTCATGCCAATTTAATTTCTAGTTATTTTCCAATTTTTTGCACAACTTTTACTGCTGCTAGTAGATGTAATTCTCAAGTCCTAAGTTTAACTTTTACTGCTGCTAGTAAGTGTAATTCTCAAGTCCTATTTTAACTTTTACTGCTGCCAGTAAATTTAATTCTCAAGTCCTAAGTTTAACTTTTTTCTGCTGCTATTAGATGTAATTCTCAAGTCCTATGTTTAACTTTTTTCTGCTGCTATTAGATGTAATTCTCAAGCGTGCATATTTTCTAACACTTCTATGATCTGGTTCTGTTTGACTTTGTTAAAAGCCTTGTGGTTATGTTTGACTGTATTAAAAGCCTTGTGGTTATGTTTGACTTTATTAAAAGCCTTGTGGTTATGTCTGACTTTATTAAAAGCCTTGTGGTTATGTTTGACTTTATTAAAAGTCTTGTGGTTATGTTTGACTTTATTAAAAACCTTGTGGTTATGTTTGACTTTATTAAAAGTCTTGTGGTTATGTCTGACTTGATTAAAAGCCTTGTGGTTATGTTTGACTTTATTAAAAGTCTTGTGGTTATGTTTGAGTTTATTGAAACCCTTGCAGTATTCTATGAAAGACAGTTTTAACGTTTGATGAACGTCTACTTGAACGTTAGAGGCTGCTTCTAGTAGCGTCAACATTGTATATTTGACATTTCTGGCACCCTTTCCTTCCACGAAGCCACACTGTTCTTCTGAAATTTTTGGCTTTATTGTACACCTGGCTCTTTCTTGCACGACTGTGCACTGGAAAAGAACAGAGAACAGAGACCAGCTCGCTCAGAGCTACGTGAAGAGCAGAAACAGGTTCCAACAATGTGCATTATGCCCCGGCATATGTGTCCTTAACATCTTTCTACTGTAAGTTTTATCAGTTTCTAATCCTGCAGGTGAGGTTTAACTCAGTCCTCACTTAACTTCCTTCACTCTTTGGAAATGTATAGTTTTGAGATGATCACTGTTGATGATGATGTTGCTGATACAAATATTTTGTGCAGGATAGTTCCCTCCTCACCTCACCCCCCCCCCCCCCCCCCCCACACCAACAGTTTACTTTTTATTAGAAAATCAGAAAAAAAATTGTTATCTAATTGGTAACTCGTGGAGAACTGTGAGAGTGTTTGGTATTTATGAACAAGCAAATGTTGAGAACATATGGAATTCAAAAGTTATAAGCACAAACATCAAGGTAAGATTATTCAATTCAAATGTGATATCTACCCTCATTTATGCATGCGAAAGCTGGAAAACAACTAAAGAAATAAACAAGAAGTTAGACTCTTTTTAAAACAAACGCATCAGGAAAATACTTGGTATAAAGTGGAACGAATTCAAGAACAATGCAGAGATAAGACAGATGAGCAAACAACAACCTGTCTCACGGGTGATCAGGAAAAAAATATAGACATATGTCGGTCACGTGATGAGAAGAAACAATCAGAGAATACCAAAACAAGCTATCAAGTGGAGCACAACAGGTCGAAGGAAAAGAGGTCGACTACGTGAAACTCTAAAGAGGACATTGTTAAGAGAAGCCAGTTTAGTGATGAAGTTGATGACATTGAAAAATTCGCCGAAAACAGGAAAACTTGGCAAACAACTATGTGAGCCCTATGTGACGTTTAACGGCACGCCAAGGATGTAAGATGTAAGAACATGTTGATTGTTGCTCAAGTAATCAGAGAAATGAATAGATATCCCTAGATGTACTGGGCATCAGTGAAATGGGATGGCCAAAAGCAGGAAAATGAACGGTAGAAAACCGTAAGTTAATAATACATTCAGGCAGAGACGATGGGAAATACCAAGAAGGAGTGGGTATATCGATGTCAAATGTAGCAGCAAATAGCCCTATAGAATGGGAACCAGTGAACAGTAGCATAATAAGAGCACGATATAAACTAATACATGAAAGAATGACAGTCATACAAAGCTATGCACCCACGAACGATACAGGTGACGAAATGAAAGACAATTTCTATCACAAACTACAACAACTCATTAACAGAGTCCCTAAACACGACATCTTAGTTGTCATGGGAGACTTCAACGCCAAGGTAGGAACAGATAACACCGATGTCGAAAAATTAAGAGGGAAGAAGGAATTGATACGATAAATCAGAACGGAGAAAGACTAACTCAACTATGTCTAACAGAGAGCATGGTCATATAAGGAACAATATTTTCACACACAAAGATACATAAAACAACGTGGATATCCCCAGATGATAGAATCAGAAACCAGATAGATCATTTTTTTTATTAGAAAACAATTCAGAACATCTCTGATAGATGTAAGAACATACAGAGTTGCAGATGTCAGCAATGACCTTACCCTGTGTAATGGGAAAATAAGACTAAAACTTAAAAATCAACACAAGAAAGCAATACTCAGAAAGATAAACAGCCACAACCTAAATGGAGAAAATACTAACATGAATTTCAATCTGGAACTTTTCAATCATTTTGGCAGCACTCAGTGAGGTAGAGGAGATAGATGAATTATGGAATTCTTACAGCACAGCTATAATCACAGCAGCACAAGCAAGTGCTGGACTGAAAAAAAAGCCTTGTGGTTATGTTTGACTTTATTAAAAGTCTTGTGGTTATGTTTGAGTTTATTGAAACCCCTGCAGTATTCTATGAAAGATAGTTTAAACGTTTGATGAACGTCTATTTGAACGTTAGAGGTTGCTTCTGCTAGCGTCAACATTGTATATATGACATTTCTGGCACCCTTTCCTTCCACGAAGCCACACTGTTCTTCTGAAATTTTTGGCTTTATTGTACACCTGGCTCTTTCTTGCACGACTGTGCACTGGAAAAGAACAGAGAACAGAGACCAGCTCGCTCAGAGCTACGTGAAGAGCAGAAACAGGTTCCAACAATGTGCATTATGCCCCGGCATATGTGTCCTTAACATCTTTCTACTGTAAGTTTTATCAGTTTCTAATCCTGCAGGTGAGGCTTAACTCTGTCCTCACTTAACTTCCTTCACTCTTTGGAAATGTATAGTTTTGAGATGATCACTGTTGTTGATGATGTTGCTGATACAAATATTTTGTGCAGGATAGTTCCCTCCTCACCTCACCCCCCCCCCCCCCCCCCCCACACCAACAGTTTATTTTTTATTAGAAAATCAGAAAAAATTTGTTATCTAATTGGTAACTCGTGGAGAACTGTGAGAGTGTTTGGTATTTATGAACAAGCAAATGTTAAGAACATATGGAGTTCAAAAGTTATAAGCACAAACATCAAGGTAAGATTATTCAATTCAAATGTGATATCTACCCTCATTTATGCATGCGAAAGCTGGAAAACAAATAAAGAAATAGACAAGAAATTAGACTCTTTTTAAAACAAACGCATCAGGAAAATACTTGGTATAAAGTGGAACGAATTCAAGAACAATGCAGAGATAAGACAGATGAGCAAACAACAACCTGTCTCATGGGTGATCAGGAAAAAAATATAGACATATGTCGGTCACGTGATGAGAAGAAACAATCAGAGAATACCAAAACAAGCTATCAAGTGGAGCACAACAGGTCGAAGGAAAAGAGGTCGACTACGTGAAACTCTAAAGAGGACATTGTTAAGAGAAGCCAGTTTAGTGATGAAGTTGATGACATTGAAAAATTCGCCGAAAACAGGAAAACTTGGCAAACAACTATGCGAGCCCTATGTGACGTTTAACGGCACGCCAAGGATGTAAGATGTAAGAACATGTTGATTGTTGCTCAAGTAATCAGAGAAATGGATATCCCTAGATGTACTGGGCATCAGTGAAATGGGATGGCCAAAAGCAGGAAAATGAACGGTAGAAAACCGTAAGTTAATAATACATTCAGGCAGAGACGATGGGAAATACCAAGAAGGAGTGGGTATATCGATGTCAAATGTAGCAGCAAATAGCCCTATAGAATGGGAACCAGTGAACAGTAGCATAATAAGAGCACGATATAAACTAATACATGAAAGAATGACAGTCATACAAAGCTATGCACCCACGAACGATACAGGTGACGAAATGAAAGACAATTTCTATCACAAACTACAACAACTCATTAACAGAGTCCCTAAACACGACATCTTAGTTGTCATGGGAGACTTCAACGCCAAGGTAGGAACAGATAACACCGATGTCGAAAAATTAAGAGGGAAGAAGGAATTGATACGATAAATCAGAACGGAGAAAGACTAACTCAACTATGTCTAACAGAGAGCATGGTCATATAAGGAACAATATTTTCACACACAAAGATACATAAAACAACGTGGATATCCCCAGATGATAGAATCAGAAACCAGATAGATCATTTTTTTTATTAGAAAACAATTCAGAACATCTCTGATAGATGTAAGAACATACAGAGTTGCAGATGTCAGCAATGACCTTACCCTGTGTAATGGGAAAATAAGACTAAAACTTAAAAATCAACACAAGAAAGCAATACTCAGAAAGATAAACAGCCACAACCTAAATGGAGAAAATACTAACATGAATTTCAATCTGGAACTTTTCAATCATTTTGCAGCACTCAGTGAGGTAGAGGAGATAGATGAATTATGGAATTCTTACAGCACAGCTATAATCACAGCAGCACAAGCAAGTGCTGGACTGAAAAAAAAACAAATAGAAAAGCATGGATATAGGAAAACACATGGAAATACATACATGAAAGACGAGCAGCCAAATTAGCCGTGCTGAAAGTAAAAACAGATCTTGGAAAAGATTTGGCAAAAGCAACATACAAAGAACTAGACAATAAAGTAACAAGTTCAGCTAGAAGAGATAAGAGAGAATATATAGACAATATGGTGAAAGAAGCAGAGAAAGCAGCAAAAATAGGAGACAGCAAAACTTTATATAACATACAAAAGAAGATAACAGGTATTACTGCATTCAAAGAAAGACAAATCTTGAACAAACCAGGCACCCTATTAACATTCAGTAAAGACCAAAAACAAATACTTCCAACAAATATTTAATCGACCAACATAATTCATAAACCTTGAAACCGACATACCAGTCCCATAACTAAATGTCAGCTTAGATGAAATTACATTGAACGAAATTGAAACAGCAGTGAATCTAAAGGCTAACAACAAAGCTGCAGGTGAAGATGAAATAACATCCGAAATGTCCCATTAGTGGGGAGTAACCTTACTATCAGTATTATTATTGTTATTATTATTATTATTATCATTAGTAGTAGTAGTAGTAGTAGTAGTAGTAGTAGTAGTAGTAGCAGCAGCAGCAGTAGTAGTAGTAGTAGTAGTAGCAGCAGCAGCAGCAGTAGTAGAACCGGTAGTACCATTAATAGCAGCAGTGGTAGTACTAGTAGTAGTAGTGATAGTAGCATTTACACCAGCAGTGGTAGTACTAATAGCATGTTTTAGTACTAGTAGTAGCATTTTTACAGGGCCACGCAATAGATACAAATCTCATCCAGATAATAGGAAATACTTGGTTTCAACAACACCCAAGGCGACTATGGACATGGAAAAGCCCACATAATAACATACGTAACCAGATAGATTACATTATGATCAAAAGAAGATTCAGGAACTCACTAATATCCCTGAAAACAAGACTAAGCGCAGACTGCAACAGTGACCACATCCCAGTTGTAGGGAAAGTGAGAATCAGGCTAAAGAGGTTAAAGGTAGCAGCTAAAAACAAAGAACTAGACAGAGAGCTGTATGTATAAAACAGGAAAAAGTAGGAGCAGCTTTATTATTTAACATTACAAAGTTGTGAAGTTTCGGCGTGAGCCTTAATCATACAAAAACATACATGAATACTATTTTAAAAAAATTTTTTTAAAGAGTACTTAGCTGTAAATTGTAAGGTGTGATTTGTCCCGCGGTGTGTGTCAGGAATGGATTTAGTAGAACGTGGAGACTGTTTAAATAGAGACCTGTGACATGTGGTCGGTGGGTTGTAACTGGAGGTGGTGCATGGGGAACCGGGGAGGAGAGAGAGAGTGATACAATATTGACCTAGCTAGGAGAAGTTGAAACAGATGATTGGGGAAGAGGGGTTGCAGAGTGATGCTGTGAGGAAGTTTGAAAAGTAAGGAGGTGTGGACTTAGTGGTGAGGTACTATAATAATTGAAGAGACCTAAGTGTACTCATATCGGGTGAAATGCTTGAACTGGCTTAACCTAGAGGTTAAGACACTGCTGGCGAGACTCTTCGGATGCCGCGCGTGGAGTTAAGCTCCTCCCGGCCAAGGAAGAAAATGCGGAAAAGCAATCAGGGTTGCTGTGTGGCTCCGATGTGAAAAGGTGATGGAAAGGATAAAGTGAAGCTTAATCTGTATGTCCAGTAGTATCGCGGCGAGAGCTACTCATACCACGGCGCCTCTGTTCTAGAGGCCGGCCACGTCCGAAATACACATACACTGGTGAAATATGCCTAAACTGGCATACACCAGGGGTGAAACTTGATGACTAGGCATGTCACACCACCTCCGCTCTAGAGGTCGGTCAAGCCCGATATACACCCATACTGGTGAAATATGCCTAAACCGGTTCATACCAGGGGTGAAACTTGAAGGCTACACATGTCACGGTACCTCTGCTCTAGAGGTCGGTTACGTCCCAAACACGCCCATACTGGGATAATGCATAAACCGGCTCAACCCAGGGGTGGAAGTCACTAGTGGCGAGGATTCGTCCTCCTGGACAAAAGTTCCATACTGGTCACAACTAGGAAGGGTAGCGGCCACGACCACAAAATGCTGAAGTCGGAGACACTGGACCAGGGCAGTCTAGATAGGCAACCACCTCTCACCCGGCGGGGATGTATGCATATCCTAATCGCGCTGAGGTTTTCCGGTGAGAAAGTCCAATACTGGACTGGATGGGCAACCACCTCTCACCCGGCAGTGATACACGGATATCTTAAAACACGTCGAGGTTTTCCGGTGAGAAAGTCCAACTCTGGCCTGGGTGGTCTACCACCTCTCACCCAGCGGGGATATACTGATATCCAGAACTCGCCGAGGTCTTCCAGTGAGAAAGTCCAACTCTAGACTAAACTGGTGCAACGAAAACCACGGTGTCACGCAATCCGCTTCTAGGACCCACCAAGAATACAGGCTCAAGCCCTGCGATACTCTGAACCCCTTGTGGTCCTCTCGGGGATCTCGTGTGGTCCTCTGTGGGACGTTGGAGTCACATGGGTTAAACTCGCTGTTTAGCTACACGTAACATTCTCTTCAATCATTATAGTACCTCTCCACTAAGTCCACACCTTCTTACTTTTCAAACTTCCTCACAGCATCACTCTGCAACCCCTCTTCCCCAATCATCTGTTTCAACTTCTCCTAGCTAGGTCAATATTGCATCACTCTCTCTCCCCTCCCCGGTTCCCCATCCACCACCCCCAGTTACAACCCACCGACCACATGTCACAGGTCTCCATTTAAACAATCTCCACGTTCTACTAAATCCATTCCTGACACACACCGCCGGACAAGCCACACCTTACAATTTACAGCAAAGTACTCTTTAAAAAATTTTTTTAAAATAGTATTCATGTGAATCTATACTTTATCTCCTCTCTCTATTTCTTCGTCTTGTATGTTTTTGTATGATTAAGGCTCACGCCGAAACGTCACAACTTTGTAATCGTTAAGTAATAAAGCTGCTCCTACTTTTTCCTGTTTTATATATTCTAGTATCACAGCTTTACTGCAGTGCTTCATGTATAGTTATATACTTATACACTAATTATTGTGTGTAGACAGAGAGCTGTTACGGAAAGATAAGGCACTACAAAAACAATATAGGACCATAGTACATAATAGATATAATCTTATAGAGAAGATTTAAACGACTGATAAACAATGGAATGTGCTTAAAGACTCTGTTCAGCAAACATTTATCGAAATCCTACCTCCAAATAAACGACAAGCTAAACAGGGGTGGATGACAGAAGAAATTTTGCAACTAATGGATCGGAGAAGAAGTCTTAAGGAAGATAAAGATGAATATGACAAAATAAATAAAGAAATAAGACACAAATGCAATAAAGCTAAAGAAGAATGGCTAAATAAGAAATGTAGTGAAACAGAGACACACCATCATGGAAACGCAAGAGATATGTACAAACAAATAAAGGAGTTAACAAACAAAAGGACATACCACAAGACTGGTTGCCTGACCTCAAAGGAGGGGCATACAATAATGGACAGAGATGAAATAATGGCACGATGGTGCGAATACATTAGAGAACTCTATGAGGGCAATAGAAGGGAAATAGGTATACGAAATAATAATGAAAGGTCTTCCATATTAAAAACAGAAGTGGAAGAAACAATCAAAAACATGAAATACAACAAAGCACCAGGACCAGATAAAATCACCAAGGAAGAATTGGAAGCATTAGGAGAGCTTGGCATAGAAATAATTACCAGATTTCTGAATGACATCTATAACAGTAAGTATGTCCCATCAGACCTTCTGCAATCAGTTTTCAATGCCCTACCAAAGAAAAAAGGTGCAGTTGAATGTGAAGACCATCGAACCATTAGTCTTATGAGCCATGTTACCAAAATCCTGCTTCGTATTGTCATGAGAAGAGTCAGGGGCAAAATAAAACCAGAAATCGCTGAAGAACAGTGCGGCTTCGTCGAAGGAAAAGGCACAAGTAATTATATATATATATATATATATAAAAACCCGCTGCCTTGCGGGTAGGACAGGGAGTCCAAAGGCTAGCGGAGAGTCCGTACACAAACCGACAGAAGGCAACGGGAAACCACTGTTGTAATTCCCAAGAATAATTATGCTTAAACAGAATAATCGATTCATCATGAACGACGTTAATGGATGTTCCTCTGGAACAGCCTCGTCCGGTAGGGCAGCTCGCGAGCCACAGGTGAGGCCAGATCGTCATCAAGCTACTGGTGGCAAAACTAACAAGTTCAAAATAGCAACATGGAATGTTAGAACTTTATTCCAGGCTGGAAAATTAGAAAATGTAAAGATGGAAATGGAAAGGATGAAAATCAACATATTAGGAATGAGTGAAGTTAGATGGACAGGTGCAGGGAAGATAAACTCAGATAAATATACAATAATATATTCAGGAAGTGAGAAACATGAACGAGGAGTAGGAATTATATTTGATGAACAAACGGAAAGGACAATTGTAGGATATTTGAACATCTCGGACCGAGTCCTGCTAGCCAAACTGAAAGGACAACCAATAAACATAAATATTATACAAGTGTACGCTCCAACATCTGAAAGCTCTGAAGAAGATTTACAGCTATTTTATAATGACATAGAGACAGCCCTAAAACACACAAAGTCACATGAAGTTACCATAGTCATGGGAGATTTTAATGCCAAAGTTGGTAAAGGAAGAACTTCAGACATCGTTGGTGACTATGGACTGGGGGAGAGGAATGACAGAGGTTATAAATTAATTGAATGGGCAAGAATACACAGCATGGTTGTAGGAAACACCTGGTTTAAACAACATCCTCGAAGACTGGCAACGTGGTGCAGTCCAGACAAAAAGACTTTTAACCAGATAGACTACATATTAATCAACAAACGATTCCGCAATGCATTACTGACAACAAAAACCATGCCAGGAGCTGACTGCAATAGTGACCATGATCCACTCTGTGGAAAAGTTAGAATAAAACTAAAGAAAGCAGGCAGAAAAGTGAGAAACATCAAACTGAATACAGAACTTCTTAAAAATGACCAAGAACTGCGAGAACAATACAAAGTTATTATAACAAATAGATACAATGCAATAGCAAAGATAAATAGTATAGATGAACAATGGGAAATGTTAAGAGATTCTATCCACCAAACTGTTAAGGAGATAATACCACCAAAAAAAGAAGCCCCTAAAAATAAATGGATGACAGACGACATCTTAGGACTGATGGACAAGAGGAGGAGGAGTAAAAATAACGAGAAAAATATAACAAGATAAATAAAGAAATAAGACGCAAATGCAGAGAAGCAAAAGAAGTGTGGTTAAATGAGCAGTGCAGACAGATAGAGGACTCTCATATTAAAGACAGCAAAAACATGCACAAACGAATTAATGAACTCACAGGCAGGAAAACAAAATATACCACAGGATGCCTGAAATCGAAAGAAGGTAAAATGTTAATGGGAAAAGAAGACATTGTGGACAGGTGGACAGAGTATATCGGTGAGCTATATGGAGGAGAAAGACCAGAATTAACACCAGATACTGAAAACTGTGAGGGACCACCAATACTTGAAGATGAAATCATAGATGCCATCAAACACATGAAGAAAGGAAAAGCGACTGGGCCTGATAACATAACAATAGAAGAAATAGAGGCACTAGAGGAAACAGGAATAAAAATAATAACCAAGTTACTGAATGACATTTACAACAGTGGTTATATTCCCAGTGACCTGATTAAATCCACGTTTATAGCACTACCAAAGAAACCAGGTGCAAAGGAATGTGACGACCACCGGACTATCAGCCTCTCATGTCACATAACGAAGCTACTTCTGAGAATAATTATAAGAAGAACAAGGAAAAAGATAAAAATGGAAATAGCAGATGAACAGTTTGGATTTGTTGAAGGAAAGGGAACACACAATGCCATTTATGCTTTACGAACACTAACAGAAAGAGCTTTAGAAGTACAGAAAGATCTCTACTTATGCTTCATTGATTACACCAAGGCATTTGACAAGGTGAAACATAATGAAATTATTAAAATGCTTGAAGACATCAATATAGACGGCAAAGACCTGAGGATTGTAAAACATCTATACTGGCAGCAAGAAGCAGCAGTTCGAGTTGAAAATAGAACCGGAAAATATCAATCTATAAAACAAGGGGTGCAACAAGGATGTGTACTATCTCCAGACCTTTTTTCTCTGTATAGCGAGAATATTCTAAGAACAATCATCACAGAACCAGGCATAAAAATTGGAGGATACAATATTAACAACCTTCGGTATGCTGACGACACAGTACTGATAGCTGAGAACCAACAAGACCTGCAAAATCTCTTGGATAAAGTCGCCAAAGAAAGTAAACAGAAAGGCCTTACTTTGAACATCAAAAAGACAGAGACTATGGTTATATCTAAGAAACAGAATCCACCAGCATGTAGTATTAAATTAAACAGAACTATTCTAAAGCAGGTGCAGAAATTCAAATACCTTGGAGCAGTAATAACTTCAGATGGGAAATGCAGAACAGAAATTAGGAACAGAATAGGCCAAGCAAAGACTGCATTTCAGAGAATGAGAAACATATTGACCAACACATCCTTATCAATGAATGTTAGAAAACGAGTCCTAAAATGCTATATTGAACCTATCTTGTTATATGGAAGTGAATCATGGACAATAGGCAAGTCTGCACAAAAATCATTGGAAGCAGCAGAAATGTGGTTTATTAGAAGAATGTTGCGAATCCCCTGGACAGCAAAAATAACTAATGAAGAATGTAGGAGAAGAGCTGGAGAGACAAAAAACCTTGTCAAAAAGATAAGAGAGAGACAATGTACTTTCATAGGACATGCAATGAGAAGAGGGGGCATAGAAAATATTATAACAACAGGAAAAATAGAAGGAAGAAGATCAAGAGGAAGACCAAGAGAAATGATACTGGACAGTCTGACAGGATGGTGTGAGAGGAGATCACCAAATGAGCTGATGGCCTGCATGAAGGATCGTGTACTCTGGAGAAGTATAATAGCCAACGCCAGTCGGCATGGCACATGATGATGATGATGATGATATAAAAACAAGTTGAATTCTTTCCAGACTAAATGTTTACGAAGAATTAAAAAAATATTTTGGCCAAACACCATAAGAAATAACATTTTATTAGCAGAAATGCAGATGAAACCACTGACAACAATTATTGAGGAAAGACGCTGGCGATGGTTGGGACATGTACTCCGAATGACTGACAACTCACTAACAAAAATAGCACTAAGATGGACACCACAGGGGAGCAGAAGTAAGGGTAGACCAAAAGAGACATGGAGAAGAACAACAGAAAGGATGTTGAGCAATAGAGGGCTCACCTGGGCAAGAGCAGAAAAAAAGGCGAAGGACAGGCATTTGTGGAAAACCCTTGCGGAAGCCCCATGTGCCCTGGGCACTTAAGGTTCAGATATATATATATATATATATATATATATATATATATATATATATATATATATACTGAAAACATTGATGGAAAGATCAATGAGAAGTAAAGACGGACCTATATTTATGCTTCATAGATTACTGTAAAGCATTCGATAAAGTGAGACACACAGAAATTATAAGAATGCTGGAAGACATCAACATAGATGGGAAAGATCTGAAACTCAGCAAAAAACATATACTGGCAGCAATCAGCAGCAATGAAGATTGTGAACCAAATAGGAGCATTCCAAGACATAAAATTGGGAGTGAGACAAGAATGTGTTCTATCTCCTGACCTCTTCTTCTTGTACAGCGAAAACATAATGAGGAATATAGAGAGCTCGCCAGGAATATCAATTGGCGGGTACAACCGTAACAACTTAAGATATGCAGATGACAGAGTTCTGACTGCTAAAAGTGAACGCTCTTCTGGACGTCGTGGTTCGTGAAAGTAAAAGTAAAGGTCTCAGCCTGAATAAAAAGAAGACTGAAATGATGGTTATCTCAAATAAAATAATACCACCAAAATATATCATTACCACCGATGGCACAGAATTGAAACAAGTTGATTGATTCAAGTACTTAGAAACAATTATAACAGCTGATGGGAAAGGTCACAACGAAATAATAAACAGCCAAGTCAGTATTCCAGAAAATGAGAAACATATTGTGCAACAGATCCATACCAATGGAAACACGATTCCGAGTACTTAAGAAACAGTTTTGGTGGGCGTCTGGTCCGTGGACTCACTGACGTCATCAGCACTATCCTTGGCGTCGCTGTCTATCTTGCTTTTACTGCAACTAGCGACGATCACTTCGACTGAATACATTTCCGTTGATAGCAAGCCGTCATCAGCTGAAACGAACTGATCAAACGTGACATTTCTATCAGAAATTGTTGTCCACTCTTCATCTGTGATGAAGTCCAGGGGAACGTCACAAATATCGCCAGCATCTGTATTGATCACTGGCTCGAGGAAGAAAGTAAACTGCCATTTACGAAAGCAGTTCACAATGGTTAACTGACCGATGCTATTCTATGCCGCGTGCATAACATTAATCGCTATCTTGATGTCGATCTCGGCGACAAGCTTTAGTTCCACAGCAGACAGCACATGACGCACTATTCGCTTTCTGTATTGTTCCTTGAAGGCGTAAATGATACCCTGGTCGCAAGGCTGCAGCACGCTGGTTGTGTTAGGTGGCAGGAAAACAAGCTTTGTAGCCATCAGATTGGTGACGCCAGTGTGTGCCGGACAGTTGTTAACGAGTAACAAAACTTTTCTGTTCATTCAGTTCATTTTGTTGTCGAAAGAAATGGAACAGTCCTCAAACAGTTCCCTTGTCATCCAAGCACGCAGGTTTGCCTTGTAAGTAACGGGCAGGCTCTTTACATTCTTGAAGCACCGATAAGACCGAGAGGAGTCTTCTCAGTGTTACATCACGTGACAGCTGTTAAGTGATCCTTAGAACGTTTGCCACCGTGGCACTTCTTATCACGAGAGCACAAAGTCCTGTTCGGTCGCAGTTTATAAAACACGCCTGTTTCATCCATGCTAAAAATGTCATCTGGTCTGTACGCTTCCAGAAATTTTGGCAAGCGAGAAATCCAATCATTAACGACATCGGTGTTAACTTGGGCCGCTTCACTTGAAGCATTCTTAAATGTTATGTTGTGGCGTTTCTTAAAGCACCAAAGAAAGCCGTTCGAACACTTCCATTCAGGCATATCCATTTCTTTCGCAAAGAGTTCTGCGATTTCTGCCACCATAGGACCGCACACAGGTAACTGTGCAGAACGTGTCTGTTTGAACCATTTTAACAGAGCACATTCAATATCCATGTAGGAACTCGGATGATTTCCCTTACAGTTTGACCTAACTAAAGACAAATGAAAGTCTCGTTCAATTTTGTCTCAGTTTTTAACAGGGTTCCATATAGTTGAAACGTCAATTTCAAATTTATCCTGTATGTCCTTTCTTGTAACTTTTCATCACCTTGCTTCAGAATATCCGTTTTACTGCTCAAATCCAGATCAACTCGTTTCCCTTTAGTAGTCATTATTTATCACAACGAGAACCAAAGAGAAGGTCCCTGATATACGATTCACAGTACACTATTCGAGTCTGACTAACTATCACCTCACGTTGCCAATTTAACACCGCCCACGTCTTGATAAAAAGCCAATGACTGACAAAAAAGCCAGATTTTAATCAGGAAAGGGCGGCCGTGGTAAGTCTTCATTCACACCACGTGAGTTTCGATACCCACATGTTCAAAAGGTTGATGCGGCAATTACTCGGTGATCAAACGGCCGACCCCTTCTTTGATGAATAGCGAAGCTGACAACGCTTTGTGAGATGTTTGTAGCTTGTACTCGCCCACTTTGTGATAAAAAAACGGGGTCTTTAGCTCCTCCGGGTGCAGAAATGCCGTTACAATAACCGATTTGTGGCAATAAGCGGGATGATATTAACGGAAGTAAAGCCCATTAATTACTTATGGGAGTTGGCCATGGATACAAACGTATGTGAAAATATCCAGGTGGTGACATAAAGCGATGTGATATTAAGTGAGTTCACTGTATGTCTAACAGAGGGCATGGTCATATAAGGAACAATATTTCCACACAAAGAGATACATAAAACAACATGGATATCCCCAGATGATAGAATCAGAAACCAGATAGATCTTTTTTTTTATTAGAAAACAATTCAGAACATCTCTGATAGATGTAAGAGCATACAGAGTTGCAGATGTCAACAATGACCTTACCCTGTGTATAGGGAAAATAAGACTAAAACTGAAAAACCAACACAAGAAAGCAATACTCAGAAAGATAAACAGCCACAACCTAAATGGAGAAAATACTAACATGAATTTCAATCTGGAACTTTTCAATCATTTTGCAGCACTCAGTGAGGTAGAGGAGATAGATGAATTATGGAATTCTTACAGCACAGCTATAATCACGGCAGCACAAGCAAGTGCTGGACTGAAAAAAAAACCAAATAGAAAAGCATGGATATAGGAAAATACATGGAAATACATACATGAAAGACGAGCAGCCAAATTAGCCATGTTGAATGTAAAGACAGATCTTGGAAAAGATTTGGCAAAAGCAACATACAAAGAAATAGACAATAGAGTAAAAAGTTCAGCTAGAAGGGATAAGAGAGAATACATAGACAATATGGTGAAAGAAGCAGAGAAAGCAGCAAAAATAGGAGACAGCAAAACTTTATATAACATACAAAAGAAGATAACAGGTATTACTGCATTCAAAGAAAGACAAATCTTGAACAAACCTGGCACCCTATTAACATCCAGTAAAGACCAAAAACAAATACTTCCAATAAATACTTAATCGACCAAAATAATTCATAGACCTTGAAACCGACATACCAGTCCCATAACTAAATGTCAACTTAGATGAAATTACATTGAACGAAATTGAAACAGCAGTGAATCTAATGGCTAACAACAAACTTGCAGGTGAAGATGAAATAACCGCCGAAATGTTAAAAGCTATTAACAGTGACAACATGAGCCAACTACAGAGAATTTTTAATAAAGTATGGATAGACGAAAAGGCCCCTTCAAAATGGAAAAGAGTAATCATTGTTAAAATAACCCAAAAAAAGGCAACCTTAGCGACTGCAATAACTAGAGAGGAGTATCCTTACTATCAGTTGTGGCAAAAGTATATTGCAACGTCATTCTGAATAGAACTAAAGATATACTTGATACTGCACTGAAAGAAGAACAAGCAGGATTTCGAAAAGGGAGAAGCTGTTTCGACCAAATCTTTGCTCTAAGAAAAATACTTGTAGATCATATTGAAAAGCAAAGACAATTAATCCTGAACATCATAGAGTTTAAAAAGGCATTTGATAGCCTACACAAAGATTCATTGTGGAAAATTTTAAGACTATATGGAATATCATCTAAAATTGTCAACATCATTAAGGATCTCTACAATGGATATGTTTCTGCAGTCGGTACAGAAGAAGGAATGAGCAAATGATTCTAGATTGAAACAGGCATGAAACAAGGATTTATGCTTTCTCTCTTGCTTTTTTGAATTGCCATAGATTTTATCATGAAAAAAATGGTGCACAGGTAAAACAGGTATTGACTGGGTACTTGGGACACAACTAGAAGATCTTGAATTTGCAGATGACATAACTCTTATCGGTGACAACGTGAATTCGATGCAAGAAAAAAAATACCCCGTCTTTACTTGCAAAATAGGATTTGAAATTAAGAAAGAAAAAAGCGAAAGTAATGAAACCCACTAATCACGAAGGAAAAATATACGTAGAAGGAACAGCTGTTGAAGAAGTAAACAAATCTGCATACCTCGGCAGCTAAATAGATCAGGATGGTGACAGCAGAAAGGAAGTTAGAATTAGAATTGCAAAAGTAGCATTGATCTTCAAGAGTACTGAGAACAAATGGTACTCTAAGGTTATAAGCACAAAAACCAAACTAAGATTATTCAGCTCAAATGTAATATCCACTCTCATTTATGCATGCGAAAGCTGAAAAACAACTAAAGAAATAAACAACAAATTAGATTCTTCTGAGAACAAATGCCTAAGGAAAATACTCGGTATAAAGTGGAACAAATTCAAGAACAACGCATAGATACAGCAGATGTGCGAACAACAGCCTGTCTCAAGGGCGATCAGAAAAAGGAGATGGACATATATCGGTCACGTGATAAGAAGAAACGGTTAGACAATACCAAAACAAGCTATCAAGTGGAACACAACAGGCCGAAGAAAAAGAGGTCGACAACGTGAAACTCTAAAGAGGACATTGTTAAGAGACGCCAGTTTAGTGGGCATAATATCCCTTGATGAAGTTTAGCAGACACAACATCCCTTGATGAAGTTTAGAAGACATAACATCCCTTGATGAAGTTTAGCAGACACAACATCCCTTGATGAAGTTTAGCATACATAACATCCCGTGATGAAGTTTAGCAGACATAACATCCCCTGATGAAGTTTAGTGGACATAACATCTATTGATGAGGCTGAAAAGCTCGTCGAGAACTTGAAAGTTGGCGAACTACCAAGAGAGCCCTATGTGACGTTTAACGACACGGGAAGGATGTCAATCAATCAAGTGCAATGCCACGTGGCGTAGGCGATCATTTCTCTCCCAAATCCCTGTCTTCAGACTTGATGAGATCCGTCGGTGACTTTCTTCATAGACACACTGACAGCCCATCCAGTAACTTCTCTCTCTCTCTCTCTCTCTCTCTCTCTCTCTCTCTCTCTCTCTCTGTGTGTGTCTTCCTCTGTCTCTTCTTCCTTCAGTTTATCCAGGTACCACAATGTGCTCCAATTTTCCTCTTCTCAGAAAATGTTCTACAAATCTCGCTTGTCTGCCTCTGATCTTTGCTATAATTTGCCTTTTAACTCCAGTCTCTCTTAAGACTTCTTCGTTGCTTTTCTTAGCTGTCCATGGTACCTTCAACATTCTCCTTTTGAACCACATTTCCATGGCCTCCATTTCTCGGTGCACTCAGTTATTCATGGACCATGCTTCACATCCATAAAACAAAATTGGCTCGATGTAACATTTAAGCTCAGTCTGTAAGCGCGTTCGAGACTGTGCGCTCGTTCATTTACATAATGCCTGGCGTGAGGCAGGACATTTTCAGTGCTCTGTCGTGTTTAAATGCCTTTTTAAAAAAAAAAATTAATAGACCAGTTATCACTACACAACGCAAAATCAAGCATTAAAAAAAAATACTACTGCTGACAAGTCAGATGCTGCTTAATTATGGTGTTTTGTATAAGACTAAGACTTGCTGTATTTTGTGATTAATATATTTTGTGATTAGTTCATATTATGTCTGATGATGATAGCTTTGGCTGTTTGTTATGTGTTTAATGTAGCAAATGTGGGACGGACGGACACACACACTGGCCCAGTTAAATCATTTTTAAAGGACTCCTATTTATGTCAAGTCCGGCTATTGTCATTACATGTTGACGGTCCCGACGATGTGACATTAAACGGGTTCTTCTGTAGTTCAATGAATCTTTCTCCGTTCTGATTTATCGTATCAGTTCCTTCTTTCCCTCTTAATTTTTCGACATCAGTGTTATCTATTCTTACCTTGGCGTTGAAGTTTCCCATGACAACTACGATGTCGTATTTAGGGACTCTGTTAATGAGTTGTTGTAGTTTGTGATAGAAATTGTCTTTCATTTCGTCATCTGCATCGTTCGTGGGTGCATAACATTCATCATCATCATCATCATCAGGTGCCGTGCCGACTGGCGTTGGCTATTATGCTTCTCCAGAGTACCCGATCCTTCATGCAGGCCATCAGTTCAGTTGGTGATCTCCTCTCACACCATCCCGTCAGACTGTCCAGTATCATTTCTCTTGGTCTTCCTCTTGATCTTCTTCCTTCTATTTTTCCTGTTGTTATAATATTTTCAATGCCCCCTTTTCTCATTGCATGTCCTATGAAAGTACATTGTCTCTCTCTTATCTTTTTGACAAGGTTTTTTGTCTCTCCAGCTCTTCTCATACATTCTTCATTAGTTATTTTTGCTGTCCAGGGTATTCACAACATTCTTCTAATAAACCACATTTCTGCTGCTTCCAATGATTTTTGTGCAGACTTGCCTATTGTCCATGATTCACTTCCATATAACAAGATAGGTTCAATATAGCATTTTAGGACTCGTTTTCTAACATTCATTGATAAATATGTGTTAGCTAATATGTTTCTCATTCTCTGAAATGCAGTCTTTGCTTGACCTATTCTGTTCCTAATTTCTGTTCTGCATTTCCCATCTGAAGTTATTACTGCTCCAAGGTATTTGAATTTCTGCACCTGCTTTAGAATGGTTCCGTTTAATTTAATACTGCATGCTGGTGGATTCTGTTTCTTAGATATAACCATAGTCTCTGGCTTTTTGATGTTCAAAGTAAGGCCTTTCTGTTCACTTTCTTTGGCGACTTTATCCAAGAGATTTTGCAGGTCTTGTTGGTTCTCAGCTATCAGTACTGTGTCGTCGGCATACCGAAGGTTGTTAATATTGTATCCTCCAATTTTTATGCCTGGTTCTGTGATGATTGTTCTTAGAATATTCTCGCTGTACAGAGAAAAAAGGTCTGGAGATAGTACACATCCTTGTTGCACCCCTTGTTTTATAGGTTGGTATTTTCCAATTCTATTTTCAACTCGAACTGCTGCTTCTTGCTGCCAGTATAGATGTTTTACAATCCTCAGGTCTTTGCCGTCTATATTGATGTCTTCAAGCATTTTAATAATTTCACTATGTTTCACCTTGTCAAATGCCTTGGTGTAATCAATGAAGCATAAGTAGAGATCTTTCTGTACTTCTAAAGCTCTTTCTGTTAGTGTTCGTAAAGCATAAATGGCATTGTGTGTTCCCTTTCCTTCAACAAATCCAAACTGTTCATCTGCTATTTCCATTTTTATCTTTTTCCTTGTTCTTCTCATAATGATTCTCAGAAGTAGCTTCGTTATGTGACATGAGAGGCTGATAGTCCGGTGGTCGTCACATTCCTTTGCACCTGGTTTCTTTGGTAGTGCTATAAACGTGGATTTAATCAGGTCACTGGGAATATAACCACTGTTGTAAATATCATTCAGTAACTTGGTTATTATTTTTATTCCTGTCTCTTCTAGTGCCTCTATTTCTTCTATTGTTATATTATCAGGCCCAGTTGCTTTTCCTTTCTTCATGTGTTTGATGGCATCTATGATTTCATCTTCAAGTATTGGCGGTCCATCACAGTTTTCAGTATCTGGTATTAATTCTGGTCTTTTTCCTCCATATAGCTCACCGATATACTCTGTCCACCTGTCCACAATGTCTTCTTTTCCCATTAACATTTTACCTTCTTTCGATTTCAGGCATCCTGTGGTATATTTTGTTTTCCTGCCTGTGAGTTCATTAATTCGTTTGTGCATGTTTTTGCTGTCTTTATTATGAGCGTCCTCTATCTGTCTGCACTGTTCATTTAACCACACTTCTTTTGCTTCTCTGCATTTGCGTCTTATTTCTTTATTTATCTTGCTATATTTTTCCTCGTTATTTTTACTCCTCCTCCTCTTGTCCATCAGTCCTAAGATGTCGTCTGTCATCCATTTTTATTTTTAGGGGCTTCTTTTTTTGGTGGTATTATCTCCTTAACAATTTGGTGGATAGAATCTCTTAACATTTGACATTTTTTCATCTATACTATTTATCTTTGCTATTACATTGTATCTATTTGTTATAATAACTTTGTATTGTTCTCGCAGTTCTTGGTCATTTTTAAGAAGTTCTGTATTCAGTTTGATGTTTCTCACTTTTCTGCCTGCTTTCTTTAGCTTTATTCTAACTTTTCCACAGAGTGGGTCATGGTCACTATTGCAGTCAGCTCCTGGCATGTTTTTTGTTGTCAGTAATGCACTGCGGAATTGTTTGTTGATTAATATGTAGTCTATCTGGTTAAAAGTCTTTTTGTCTGGGCTGCACCACGTTGCCAGTCTTCGAGGATGCATAACATTAGCATGCCTTAAACAAAGGAAACATCCACATATAAGAATTTCTTAAACATAGGAAACATCCACATACACGAATTTCTTAACTTAGGAAACATCCACATTCAAGAATTTCTTAAACTTAGGAAACATCCACATTCAAGAATTTCTTAAACTTAGGAAACATCCACATACAAGAATTTCTTAAACTTAGGAAACATCCACATACAAGAATTTCTTAAACTTAGGAAACATCCACATACAAGAATTTCTTAAACTTAGGAAACATCCACATTCAAGAATTATGGGAAGAGGAGGTCCACAGCCGGCACATCAAGTTGGACCTGGTGACCTTCAGCTGGAGGTGGCAGTGGCCGACCTTGAGGAGCCCGAGGTTAACATTGCTTTGTTGCTGGTGACGTTGTTCATGTTATTATTGTCAGTATTGATCGTGCCTTCTGTACCGTCTTTGTTGTTGGTTATAGTTTTGTTATTATTGCTGGTGTTATTGTTGTTACTATTGGTCTTGTCACTTTCTCTGTATTAGCTGCAATTTTTGTTAGTCTTATTTCTGTTGTTCTTGTTTGTGTTTGTGTTTGTGTTTTCATGGTGTCCTTGTTTTTCTTGAAGTGTTATTATAAGTGTCGGAATTATTTAAGGGGACCTCAATTTGTGATAAAGATGAGTTGGTAGCGGTAAAATTGTCAGTAAATTTTATTAATGTTGATTTTAATACAACAAATTTGAGATGATGTTACAAGAACAGTTCGTACAGTGATGTTAAAGACTATTGATTGTTGGCGGTTTCTGAATACAGGAAAGTCTAAAACTTTTGTGGAGAGGTTTTCAAGTTTTTGTTAACACTGAAGCTCACTACAAAATTACACGGATATTGTTTGACTAGTAACAGAAACAAGAAGAACAAGAATAAACTGCATCGATATTCAAAGAGTATGTTCTTGGAAGTCGGTCAGTCAGTCATTTGCATGTCCCTTGTGGAACTTTGCCTCCCTAACAGCACTCCTGTAGGCTCTAGGTTGTGAGCAAGATGTCTTGCTGCTGATGCGTCCATTCGCAGATCATCAACGAAGTCTTGCAGCCATCGTCGCCTTGGTCTTCTTCTTTTTCCTTTTCCCATTGCGTACCCTTCCAAGACGGTCTCTAAATTCTCATGACGTTTAAAATGCCCAAAACATTTAAGTTTTCTCTGTTTAATATTCCTTACAAGTCAACCTTCTTCAATATTAAATTCTTGTGGTATGGATATATTTGTTTTTATTTTGCGTCCATGATATTTGAAGGACTCTTCTGTAGCATTTACATTCAAAGGCATTTATGTGTTTCTCAGCTGTTTTGTTAAGTCTTGGAAGTATTAATGGAAATTATATTCATCGGAACATCTGCCATAGTAACAGTAATGCCTATTTTTAAAAAAATACAAACTTCCCAAGTGGTATAAAATTTTGTCTGTTAAGTTTGTTGGATAGACCAGGAAAAATGCCTCTCATGTGGTCATCCATTTAGAAATTATCACCAACAATGGGAAAAGCAACGAAGTTTCAGTTGTTTGTGTGTATGTGTGTATGTGTGTGCTCATGTGTGTAATAGCGTGGAGACACCGCAGTAAAGATGTGGGAAAATACAAGTTTTATCTCAACAAAATAAGGACTTGTTGTCCTTGCCTGATCTGAGTAAACAAAGTAACAAGGAAGAAAGTACCGGTTCTAAAAAGTTTACTTTCCTCTTGCTGATAAATATTTATCTCCAATACTTGAGCACTAGTTAAAACAGTTTAATAAATTTCTCTTTAATTCATATCTTCCTTATTGTGTTTGATATTATGGCCTCTAGTGGGTCGTGATATGAAAACATCTTTATCAGTTTTCCTTCAGCCATTTTGTCTTGAAACACTGGTTTTGTTTTGTTTTTTTTGTTTGGTCGTTTTTATATGTTAGTTTTTATATGTTAGTTTTTATATGTCAGTTTTTATATGTTAGTTTTTATATGCTAGTTACACATAGACGACGGAGGCCAGTGTTTTATTTGCTGTGTAAAGATTTTACTTACACGTAGAAATATTACTTCATTCTTTGTATTTGCTAATTCTTACTTCTCTAATTTCTGTGTCTTTCTGCTCCTCTAATTTCTGTGTCTTTCTGTTCCCCTAATTTGCGTGTTACTTTCTTTTCATTTCCCTGCCCCAACCAACAAACTGCTGTGATAAAGGTAAACTCACAAGAGCACGTCGTGATTCCTGTGTCTCAGCTCATGAGCAATGATCATCTTCCCAGTGATGAGACAAGCAGCGAGGACACCGATGTGGATCTTATAGTATCCAAGGATGTGGATCACGAGGAGACTGTGAATGAACACAGTGAAGTTTGCGAGGGGCTAGGCAGCAGAAAAGGCTGTGATATCAGCAATAATGCCAAGAAATCATTTTCAGTAAGTTCTTGTACAGAAGAGCACAGGAGACGAAATGGGATTATGATTTTCACATAAAACTATACAAGTTTCATTGAACTGAACAAGTTCTTGTATCGAAATATTTTTCAGACTACTGATTTTCTCATCTGTTTGATTCTGATATACAGATCATAAGAGGAGAAAAAAAACACAAAACTTCACACTGTTAACTATAAACAATTTTTATTACAAAACTGTTTGTCTTCTACAGAAATGAAATCCCATGAATAAATCTCCACTAACTTTAGCACAACCCTCAGAAATGAAATCCCATGAATGAATCTCCACTAACTTTAGCACAACCCTCAGAAATGAAATCCCATGAATAAATCTTCACCAACTTTAGCACAACCCTCAGAAATGAAATCCCATGAATGAATCTCCACTAACTTTAGCACAACCCTCAGAAATGAAATCCCATGAATAAATCTTCACCAACTTTAGCACAACCCTCAGAAATGAAATCCCATGAATAAATCTCCACTAACTTTAGCACAACCCTCAGAAATGAAATCCCATGAATAAATCGTCACCAACTTTAGCACAACCCTCAGAAATGAAATCCCATGAATAAATCTTCACCAACTTTAGCACAACCCTCAGAAATGAAATCCCATGAATGAATCTCCACCAACTTTAACACAACCTACCCGCTGACAATTAGACAGAGTTGTGATCCAGTATTTGTCAAGTTTATGTATGTGACATATAAATGTAGTCCCAAAATTGACATATCAGAGGCAGTAATTTTGACTCCCTTCTCTGTACTTTGGTGTCTGAGTAGTGAAGTGGTTAGTGCACTGATCTCTCGTGGCAAAGGTAGGGGGTTTTAATCCCGCCGGAGACACCGCAGTCACCCAGCTGTAGAAATGGGTACCCGACTTCTTCTGGAGTTGGGGAAGGAAAGGCAGCCAGGCATGATACTGACCATATCACCCTCTAGTGTGCTGACAGGTCAAGGAAAATATGGCCACTAACACCATATCCCTATGTGCCTCTAAGGCATGACAGGATTAGCTTTTTTTTCCCCTATACTTTTTTTCCAGAATGCTACATTTCAACAACACTGTAAAAATATAGATGTAATTTTTTGAAAAGATACATTCCTTTCAAATGCAGCTTTACTAATCTTCATGCCTTCTTTGCAACAAACTGCTGCATATTAACAGAACTGTTCTCTGTGTAAAAAGTAAATTTTAAAATATAACTTGCAGAATGTTTCTTTCTCTGGACCTAAGTTTTGCCCCAGATATACTCGTATTATTAAAGACTGTGGCGCAAATGATTCATAAAAAGCTGCCAATAAATATAGCTTCCATCTAGTTCCTTTACTCCAGTGCTGGGCTTGGTCCCAAACATGTCCTTCATAATGTCTTTCGTCTGGATGTTCAGTGACCTTACATCCTATTCTGTCTTGCCTTTAAAAAGCAGAAAGTAAATGTAACACCTCATTAAAATCGCAGATGATGTCTAGTATCATTTTGAAAAAAGGGGATGATATTTTTGTCTCAGATTTCTCGATGTAAGCTGAAGCAGACTAATTATGGCGCAGATGATGATGATGTCTGCAGAGTGGATATTTTAGCCAAAGACAACATTTATTTTGACATTGGAAGGTAAACATAACTTTCCTCCTTTCAGCGAAAAGAGAAATATTTTGTTATACAAGTAGGAACATAGCTCATCGAATATGGTTTCTTAAAATTGTATTTGAGCGCTTTATTTCGTTTAGTCCTTGGTTTGTAGTGTAACAGATAGTAGGACATGTTCAATGTACATGAAGCTTTGTGAGCTGGTTTTAAGTAAATAACAGTTTCCCTAACAGAGGACAGATAGTACTTGCAGTGAAGAAAAAAAAAGCCACGAGATTAACTTTGGTCTCATGATGACTATAAATCCAGGGTACACGAACTTGTGAAGTGTACCACTCCAAGATGTGAGTGAAATGAAACCCTCACACAACACTCCAAGATGTGAGTGAAATGAAACCCTCACACAACACTCCAAGATGTGAGTGAAATGAAACCCTCACACAACACTCCAAGATGTGAGTGAAATGAAACCCTCATACAACACTCCAAGATGTGAGTGAAATGAAACCCTCACACAACACTCCAAGATGTGAGTGAAATGAAACCCTCACATAACGATGACTATGGCCTTAATGTGATGCTGGCAGGAAGACCTGATAAAAAAAGTGATAAGAAAGGCAGATAATATGATAACCCCCCCTCCCCCCCACCAAAAAAAAATGAATGTTGAGCAGGAAAAGAGCCAGACAATGTCACAAAGCTTTCTATAGAGAGAAGAAAAAGTGCAAGTATTAACAGAGATGAGAAGAGAGGACAATATAAAGAGAAGGGAAAGTGCAAATATTAACAGAGATGAGAAGAGAGGACAATATAAAGAGAAGGAAAGGTGCAAGTATTGACAGATAAGAAGAGAGGATAATATGAAGAGAAGGAAAGTGTAAGCACTGGGAGAGATTAGAAGAGAGGGGGATAAAAACTTATATATTTAATACATTGACAATGACGGCAGTGAACTGTGGTGACGCATGATGGCAGTAAACTATGGTGACGCATGATGGCAGTAAACTATGGTGACGCATGATGGCAGTAAACTATGGTGACGCATGATGGCAGTAAACTATGGTGACGCATGATGGCTTTAAACTATGGTGCCGCATGATGGCTTTAAACTATGGTGCCGCATGATGGCTTTAAACTATGGTGAGTACTGGATAACAGAAAAAACCCTCAGACTGGAATTTGTCATAGACACGAGAGAAGGAATTCCAAAAATAAGGCAGTTACCAGTTTCTTTGTGTTTTCTGTCTTTACTAGTTTCTTTGTGTTTTAGTCTTTACTAGTTTCTTTGTGTTTTCTGTCTTTCTAGTTTCTTTGTGTTTTCTGTCTTTACTAGTTTCTTTGTGTTTTCTGTCTTTACTAGTTTCTTTGTGTTTTCTGTCTTTACTAGTTTCTTTGTGTTTTCTGTCTTTACTAGTTTCTTTGTGTTTTAGTCTTTACTAGTTTCTTTGTGTTTTCTGTCTTTATCAGTTTCTTTGTGTTTTCTGTTTTTACCAGTTTCTTTGTGTTTTCTGTCTTTACTAGTTTTTTTTGTGTTTTCTATCTTTACTAGTTTCTTTGTGTTTTCTGTCTTTACCAGTTTCTGTCTGCTTTATGTCTTTACTAGTTTCTTTGTGTTTTCTGTCTTTACTAGTTTCCTTGTGTTTTCTGTCTTTAACAGTTTGTTTGTGCTTTATGTCTTTACTAGTGTCCTTGTGTTTTCTGTCTTTACCAGTTTCTTTGTGTTTTTTATCTTTACCAGTTTCTTTGTGTTTTTTATCTTTACCGGTTTCTTTGTGTTTTTTATCTTTACCAGTTTCTTTGTGTTTTCTGTTTTTACCACTTTCTTTGTGTTTACTGTTTTTTACCAGTTTCTCAGTGTGTTTTCTGTTTTTACCACTTTCTTTGTGTTTTCTGTTTTTACCAGTTTCTTTGTGTTGTTTTTTTTTACCAGTTTCTTTATGTTTTCTGTTTTTACCAGTTACTGTGTGTTTTCTGTTTTTACCAGTTTCTTTGTGTTTTCTGTTTTTACCAATTTCTTTGTGTTTTCTATCTTTACCAGTGTCTTTGTTTTTTCTGCCTCCGGAATTATACAGATAAAAGACAAGGATAGAAATTTTTATGAGCGTCCTTATTGTCCATTTTGTTAAAGTGTTCTGGTACTAGTTTGCTATTGAAGTTATTGTACTGTTACCTAGTCATGTATGCTTATGAAGGTTATGTTTATTTTAAGCTTAGCCAGTGAATGACGAGGAGGAGGAGATTATTATTTTCAGGGAAAGATGGGAGAGTGATAGGGTGCTGTGATAGGGTGCTGTGATTGGGCGCTGTGATAGGGTGCTGTGGTAGGATGATGTGATAGGGCGCTGTGATAGGGCGCTGTGATAGACTGTGTCAATAATGCATCTTGACAAGTTCATGATGAGAACATACAATCTCTCTCTGAGTAGGCAGATAAACTACAGCTTAGTTTGAAAGCTTTTTCTTTGATTTGTTTGCTGCTTTTTCCTGCCTGACTTGCCGCCAAAGCTTGTGAACTCACCTTTCACTTTATGAACTCTTAACATTTCTATTTGTGACTGTAATATTTTAATTTATGACTGTGTATTAAGTAAAGTCATGAAGGCAGTCTGATCTGATTTTTGTTTTCTTAAAACTAATTGGTGCTTTTACTGATAAACTTAGAACAGTTCAAAACATAATCACCGACGTAGTTATTGAATAGTTATGTTATTTACTCTGACAGTAACTAATGTATCACTGACTCAGTTATTCAGTTAGTAAATTGTTTACTCAGTCACTCACTTAATCAACACTGACTCATTTATTTTAGTTAATCAGTTCATGTTATTTATCTAGTCGATCACTTAATCAATCAAGTTATTAAATCAATGGCTTTTACCGTCACTGACAGCCAAGTCAGTGGTACGGAGGAGTTGTCTCTCCAAGCAAGTGCGTCAACTCTAGGAGAGACAGATATTGAAGAAGTCAATCAATTTGCATACCTTGGCAGCTACATAGACAAGGATGGTGACATTAGAAAGGAAGTTAGGATCAGAATTGCAAAAGCAGCATCAATCTTCAAGAATCTTGAGAACATATAGAATTCAAAAGTTATAAGCACAAAAACCAAGTTAAGACTATTCAATTCAAATGTAATATCCACCCTCATTTATGCATGCGAAAGCTGGAAAACAACTAAAGAAATAGACAAGAAATTAGACTCTTTTGAAAACAAATGCCTAAGGAAAATACTCGGCATCAAGTGGAATGAATTCAAGAACAATGCAGAGATAAGACAGATGACTGAACAACAACCAGTTTCATGGGTGATCAGGAAAAGGAGATGGACATATGTTGGTCACTTGATGAGAAGAAATGATCAGAGAATCCCAAAACAAGCTATCAAGTGGAACACAGCAGACCAAAGAAAAAAGAGGCAGACCGCATGAAACTCTGAAGAGGACATTATTAAGAGAGGCCAAATTAACAGGCATAAGATCCTTTGATGAGGTTGAAAGACTCGCCGAAAACAGGAAAAATTGGCGAACTACTTTGCGAGCCCTATGTCACGTTTAACGGCACGGGAAGGATATAAGATAAGATAAGATTAAATAGAGTCATGTTTGTACAGTATTTGATGGCTGTATTAAGTAGAGTCATGTTCGTACGGTGTCTGGTGGCTGTATTAATTAAAATCATGTTTGTACAGTATTTGATAGCTGTATTAAATAGAGTCATGTTTGTACAGTATTTGATAGCTGTATTAAGTAGAGTCATGAGGGCAGTCTAATCTGATTTTTGTTTTCTTAAAATTGATTGGTGCTTTTACTGATAAACTGAGCACAGTTCAAAACATAATCACCGACTTAGTCATTGAACAGTTATGTTATTTACTCTGCCATTAACTCATGTATCACGGACGTAGTCATTGAACAGTTATGTTATTTACTCTGCCATTAACTCATGTATCACTGACTTAGTCATTGAACAGTTATGTTATTTACTCTGACATTAACTCATGTATCACCGACTTAGTCATTGAACGGTTATGTTATTTACTCTGACATTAACTCATGTATCACTGACTTAGTCATTGAACAGTTATGTTATTTACTCTGACATTAACTCATGTATCACCGACTTAGTCATTGAACGGTTATGTTATTTACTCTGACATTAACTAATGTATCACCGACTAAGTCATTCAGTTAGTAAATTGTTTACTCAGTCACTCACGTAATCAACACTGACTCATTTATTTTGGTTAATCAGTTCATGTTATTTACCTAGTCGGTCACTTAATCAATCAATCAAGTTATTAAATCAATGGCTTTTACCGTCACTGACAGCCAAGTCAGTGGTACAGAGGAGTCGTCTCTCCAAGCAAGTGCGTCAACTCTAGGAGAGACAGAACGTCCAAGAGTTGTGGATCTTGGCAGC
Source organism: Achatina immaculata (assembly GCA_009760885.1). Classification (NCBI taxonomy): domain Eukaryota; kingdom Metazoa; phylum Mollusca; class Gastropoda; order Stylommatophora; family Achatinidae; genus Lissachatina; species Lissachatina immaculata. The sequence goes on from CM019710.1 coordinate 2,697,774, forward strand.
GTCCCTGCTTCGGGTCCTGGTTGCTGGAGTGGTGGTGATGATGGTGACAGTCACGTGACATCTTTTCTTCAGGAGAGGGTATGCTGATCTACGAGACGGGTCCTGAGAGCGTAGTAACAACAATTGATACCAACTTGCATAACAACTTCTACTAATAATACAGCTACCTCTACACCCCCCCCCCAGATATTATTACCACTGCTGTCAGTATTACTGCTGCTTAGGCTGTCACTGCTACATCTACTACTACCACCACCATGACTACCACAACAACTACTACATACAACAACTACAACCACAACAACTACTAAACACAACTACAACCACAATAACTACTACACAAAACTACAACCACAACAACTACAACCACAACAACTACTAAACACAACTACAACCACAATAACTACTACACACAACTACAACCACAACAACTACTAAACACAACTACAACCACAATAACTACTACACACAAAAACTACAACCACAACAACTACTACACACAAAAACTACAACCACAACAACTACTACACACAAAAACTACAACCACAACAACTACTAAACACAACTACAACCACAATAACTACTACACACAAAAACTACAACCACAACAACTACTACACACAGAAACTACAACCACAACAACTACTACACACAAAAACTACAACCACAACAACTACTACACACAAAAACTACAACCACAACAACTACTACACACAAAAACTACAACCACAACAACTACTACACACAAAAACTACAACCACAACAACTACTACACACAAAAACTACAACCACAATAACTACTACACACAAAAACTACAACCACAACAACTACTACACACAAAAACTACAACCACAACAACTACTACACACATAGACAAGGATGGTGACATTAGAAAGGAAGTTAGGATCAGAATTGCAAAAGCAGCATCAATCTTCAAGAATCTTGAGAACATATAGAATTCAAAGTTATAAGCACAAAAACCAAGTTAAGACTATTCAATTCAAATGTAATATCCACCCTCATTTATGCATGCGAAAGCTGGAAAACAACTAAAGAAATAGACAAGAAATTAGACTCTTTTGAAAACAAATGCCTAAGGAAAATACTCGGCATCAAGTGGAATGAATTCAAGAACAATGCAGAGATAAGACAGATGACTGAACAACAACCAGTTTCATGGGTGATCAGGAAAAGGAGATGGACATATGTTGGTCACTTGATGAGAAGAAATGATCAGAGAATCCCAAAACAAGCTATCAAGTGGAACACAGCAGACCAAAGAAAAAAGAGGCAGACCGCATGAAACTCTGAAGAGGACATTATTAAGAGAGGCCAAATTAACAGGCATAAGATCCTTTGATGAGGTTGAAAGACTCGCCGAAAACAGGAAAAATTGGCGAACTACTTTGCGAGCCCTATGTCACGTTTAACGGCACGGGAAGGATATAAGATAAGATAAGATTAAATAGAGTCATGTTTGTACAGTATTTGATGGCTGTATTAAGTAGAGTCATGTTCGTACGGTGTCTGGTGGCTGTATTAATTAAAATCATGTTTGTACAGTATTTGATAGCTGTATTAAATAGAGTCATGTTTGTACAGTATTTGATAGCTGTATTAAGTAGAGTCATGAGGGCAGTCTAATCTGATTTTTGTTTTCTTAAAATTGATTGGTGCTTTTACTGATAAACTGAGCACAGTTCAAAACATAATCACCGACTTAGTCATTGAACAGTTATGTTATTTACTCTGCCATTAACTCATGTATCACGGACGTAGTCATTGAACAGTTATGTTATTTACTCTGCCATTAACTCATGTATCACTGACTTAGTCATTGAACAGTTATGTTATTTACTCTGACATTAACTCATGTATCACCGACTTAGTCATTGAACGGTTATGTTATTTACTCTGACATTAACTCATGTATCACTGACTTAGTCATTGAACAGTTATGTTATTTACTCTGACATTAACTCATGTATCACCGACTTAGTCATTGAACGGTTATGTTATTTACTCTGACATTAACTAATGTATCACCGACTAAGTCATTCAGTTAGTAAATTGTTTACTCAGTCACTCACGTAATCAACACTGACTCATTTATTTTGGTTAATCAGTTCATGTTATTTACCTAGTCGGTCACTTAATCAATCAATCAAGTTATTAAATCAATGGCTTTTACCGTCACTGACAGCCAAGTCAGTGGTACAGAGGAGTCGTCTCTCCAAGCAAGTGCGTCAACTCTAGGAGAGACAGAACGTCCAAGAGTTGTGGATCTTGGCAGCGTCCCTGCTTCGGGTCCTGGTTGCTGGAGTGGTGGTGATGATGGTGACAGTCACGTGACATCTTTTCTTCAGGAGAGGGTATGCTGATCTACGAGACGGGTCCTGAGAGTGTAGTAACAACAACTGATACCAACTTGCATAACAACTTCTACTAATAATACAGCTACCTCTACACCCCCCCCCCAGATATTATTACCACTGCTGTCAGTATTACTGCTGCTTAGGCTGTCACTGCTACATCTACTACTACCACCATGACTACCACAACAACTACTACATACAACAACTACAACCACAACAACTACTAAACACATCTACAACCACAATAACTACTACACAAAAACTACAACCACAACAACTACAACCACAACAACTACTAAACACAACTACAACCACAATAACTACTACACACAACTACAACCACAACAACTACTAAACACAACTACAACCACAATAACTACTACACAAAAACTACAACCACAACAACTACTACACACAAAAACTACAACCACAACAACTACTACACACAAAAACTACAACCACAACAACTACTAAACACAACTACAACCACAACAACTACTACACACAAAAACTACAACCACAACAACTACTACACACAACAACTACAACCACAACAACTATTAAACACAACTACAACCACAACAACTACTATACACAACAACTACAGCCACAACAACTACTACACACAACTACAACCACAACAACTATTACACACAACAACTACAACCACAGTAACTACTATATACAACAACTACAGCCACAACAACTACTACACACAACAACTACAGCCACAACAACTACTACACACAACAACTACAGCCACAACAACTACTACACACAAAAACTACAGCCACAACAACTACTACACACAAAAACTACAGCCACAACAACTACTACACACAACAACTACAGCTACAACAACTACAGCCACAACAACTACTACACACAACAACTACTACACACAACAACTACTACACACAACAACTACTACACACAACAACTACAGCCACAACAACTACTACACACAAAAACTACAGCCACAACAACTACTACACACAACAACTACTACACACAACAACTACAGCCAAAACAACTATTACACACAAAAACTACAGCTACAACAACTACTACACACAAAAACTACAGCCACAACAACTACTACACACAAAAACTACAGCCACAACAACTACTACACACAACAACTACAACCACAACAACTACTACACACAACACTGGTTCAAATAAAAAAGGTAGATAGAGGTGTATGATGCAGTTTTACAAGGTGGCAGAGGGAGTGGGGAAAATGATGAAAAAAAGAATAGAAAGTTCATTCATTCATTCATTCCTTTGCATGTCCCTTGCGGAACTTTGCCTCCCAAACAGCACTCCTGTAGGCCTCTCGGTTGTGAGCAAGATGGCCTGCTGCTGCTGCATCCATTTCCAGATCATCAACGATGTCTTGCAGCCATCTTCGTTTCGGTCTTCCTCTTTTTCTTTTTCCCATTATGTATCCTTCCAATACGGTCTTCTCTAAATTATCATGACGTTTAATGTGGCCAAAATATTTAAAGCAGTTGTAGGGAATAGAAAGTATGAGAGTGAAATGAGAATGTATAAATGAAAAACATAAAACATCCGATATTTCGGCGTGAGCTTTTTCACGAGAATTACATACACAAACGAGACAAAAACGTATAACTAAACAAAAAACTTATCTTAATGTGGCATCCTCCAACAGTAGGAAACACAGAGAAATGCGTGTCCACTAGACGTGGCATAGAGACCACGCAGGGCCACACAAAGGATAAGCCGATAGAGCCAATCGTAAAGAAGAGGCGGAGAGAGGGAGAGAAACAGGTGAGAGAAGAAGGAAGGGCAATAGACACTTGATTGCAGCTAGAGGAGAAGGTGTCGGGGGAAGGGGAAGCGAAGAGATAAATAATGAACAACATAAACACCTGCAGGGAGAAAATGTGAAACTGGTGAACAGGACAAGACCCTATACGCCTATAGGCCGCCAGAGAAGAAGAGAAGGTGGCGATACGGAGGGGAGCTAGGAGAAAGTTTCTCATACTACAACTTCAGCATCATGTTAAGTATCTTCAGTAGGTCATCATATTGAAATGTTGTGAGTGGAGTTTCTCATACTACAACCTGTTCTAGCATGTTGAATTGTTCTAGCATGTTGCTCACCAGAATTGTACAGCTGGCTTTGTTAACTCTTTCACTCTTGAATTAGTGTTCAAACTCTGTTTGAACAAATTTTCATGAGGAATTTTAGTAGAAAGAAATTGAAAGGAAGTTAGAAATATAATTTAAAAATATGGGTCAAGGTTCAAAGTTCAAAATTCAGACTGCGTTTGGGACAACCTCATATATGCTCCGTCCCATGCCGCAGCATCCACCCAAGAGTATGTTTCCTAATAGATCCTGTCAAATGTTGGTTGTTTACGATGCGTTTTCTGCCACACAGTTCGGATTTCCTGCCAGCACCTTTAATTTGTCCTAGCTCTAGCAGTCTCCTCACAGCTACATTGTTCTCCCATTCCCGCTCTTCATTTTCCCACAGTCTGTGCAATATAACCTTAGAAATGCCCCCCTTGTCCATTTATTTTAGCATGTTCAGCAAGTCTATCAGCCACAACATTGCCATGTACGCCTGCATGTCCTGTACAGTAGAGCCACGTTAGGCCTGTCACAGCTGACTGGCTTAACAGTTGAACCCATTCTTTTGGAAGCAAATTCTTCTCAATCTTATGGAGCATACTCCGTGAATTTCCATTTGCATGCTTGGTGTGGTGACTTCAAAGTCCCACAAACCCTGTACCACTACTCTTCAATTTTGGTAGGCAACAAAACCCCAACCACTTCTGCTGATCCAAGTCACTGAGCCACCTTTATATATTACCGTGTCATGGTACAGTTATACTACTCATATTTTATATTTTACTTACTTTGCCTAAATATCCATCTGAGCATTAATTTGCATAGACGAGTGAGATGCTATAACCCTGCCATGTTGTTTTGGAGCAAAAGAGTTAAGTTATGACATTAACTTTTCTGTTACTAAATGGCTTTGTTTTTATGCCTTTCATGACTGATTTTTTTCTTTAATGAAAGCTTTATTCTTCTTGTTTTGAAAATCTTAAACCTTGGTTAAAATGATCATAATGTTTGAAAAGGGCTATGATTTGTTATTTATTGCTTTCCCAGTTTTGCTAGAACCATTGCTACATTTGTAAGTTGCTTCTGTTTTTCCTCTTCTTCACAGAATGCCACATTGGGCCACAAGACACACGCTAATAAAACAAAGTTGTCCAGCTCCAGCTATCTCAGTGCCACAGACAAACAACCACCAGGACCTAGAGTTGGGACTTACATGGTTTCTGAGAAAGTGAATCTTTCAGGTACCGTTAACTACTCACGTAACCATTTCCTGGAACTGATTCCTTAGGTTATTAGCTTTGGTAGATTTGAGATACAAACTTTTTACAAATAGGAAACAATGAGGCTATCGTACAGTAAAGTAAAAGAACACAATTTTGAGGTCTAACCATACAACACTGTGTTCTATTCTTTTTGATAAAACTGAGTGATGATTTGTATATAAAACTGATATTAGTTCTTTGAGTCAATATTTACACATATTTGTAATGTTCACAGAAGAACACGCTGAATCACAGTGAATAAAGTAAATCCAAGGGCAGTAACTGGAGAAAAAAACATACCGGATTATAAAGAAGATCATTTTATGTGGGGATAATAATAATTACATCAAAGTTAATGAATAAAATTAGCACATTTAATGATTACACAGTACAGAAATACTTGATCAGTGTTTGATTAAAATTGAAAGTTCAAAGTTAAAAAATTCAGACTCTTCAAAGTTAAAAAATTCAGACTCTGGCTTCACTGCATTCAGGACAACCTCATATATGTTCCGTCGCATGCCGCAGTGTCCATCCAAGAGTATGTTTGCTGGTAGTTCCTGTCAAATGTTGGTTGTTTGCTAATAGTTCCTTTGCTAATAGTTCCTGTCAAATGTTGGTTGTTTGCTAATAGTTCCTGTCAAATGTTGGTTGTTTGCTAATAGTTCCTTTGCTAATAGTTCCTGTCAAATGTTGGTTGTTTGCTAATAGTTCCTGTCAAATGTTGGTTGTTTGCTAATAGTTCCTTTGCTAATAGTTCTTGTCAAATGTTGGTTGTTTACGATGCGTTTTCTATCACACAGTTCAGATTTCCTGCTAGCACTTTTAATTTGTCCTAGCTCCAGCAGTCTCTTCACAGCTACATTGTTCTCCCATTCCCGCTCTTCATTTTCCCACAGTCTGTCCAATATAACCTTAGCAATGTCCCCCTTGTCCATTTATTTTAGCATGTCCAGCAAGTCTGTCAACCACAACATTGCCATGTCCTCCCACATGCCCTGGACTTTAAAATTGTTCAGGAGTTGACACTGAAAAAAAACCAAAGGTTGTAATGTTTATTGCAAGAGAAAGGAGAGTGCTGAGGAATGGGTTGCTACACAGTGGAATGATGTGATGATGGTATTGTTTTGATTCCACAACTTTCAAACAAAGTTCCCTGTCATTAGATGTCATTCAGTCTGCACTGTCACTTGCCAGAAAATGGTTCTACTCCATTTGGAACCGGTTTGGTTTCTGTTTTCTAAAGCGGTTCCAAGTAGGTACTACTCTGTTATCTGTTGCTGAATGGTAATTTGTGATGTTTTGTACTCAGTATCTGTTTCCGGTTTGTATCCATGTAGTGAGAATTGGGTACCTGCTTTTATCAAAAGAACCGGTTCCTATTTCAGTTCCCGCCCTGCTCTACCGCCAGCTACTCCAAGGAGCTGGAGGCTCAACGGAGATTGGAAGTTACCATCGCATGCCACATGAAGTTTACAAACTGTTTACTCATTACCTTTTTTTTTTCATTTCTTATTCACAATCTCGCTTACCCTAACAACCTTCCAGAAACCAGGCTGAGAAATGCTAAACTAGGGATTGAGCAAGAGCGGAAAAAAAGGCAAAGGACAGGCATTTGTGAAAAACAAATATCATATGCATATTTATTTTACACATATATATATATTGGAGTATAAATGCTTACATATTACATATATAAAAACATATGAATACACACATACATAATAGATATATAATTCATACATATACTTCATTCACTCTACACATACAGTAAGAAAATAGAAAGAACCAAAATGAAAAAAATAATACAACAGAAACCATACTATAACTTTTGCTTTGACATTCTACTGTTTGTTTTGAAATAAACAAAAAAGAAGGCAGGACAATCATTGACAATAACAATAAAAGGGACGATAATACTGATAAGTAAACGTTTATTGTCAGAGAGTGAGAAATTAGACTCACAATATCTCCAAACACTCTGGCATTTCTGTCTGAACTTGCCCTCCAGTCCAAACCTTCAACAAAGGTACAGTACAATCATATGAGAAACTGTCTGTTCAAGTTGAAAAATATCTTCTTCTTCAGCTTTCCGAGCCTTTAAAGGCTCACTGCTGCAGATAAAGTTCCTCCCTGTTCCTAATCATCTCTTCCCAGTTTCTTTTATATCATCTTCTACGTTGTCTTTCCATCTCTTGGTCTATCCCTTGGTCTTGTTTCCCTCAACTCTTGTGCATATATAATTTTCATTTGTCTGTTCTCTTCCATTCTTTCTACATGGCCGAACTAGTGTAGTCTGTTCGGTTTCAAGACATTTATAAGTTATAATTACTGTTCAGTGTTCTTTTTAGCTCTTCATTCTCTGCTGTTGGTATCCTTTATGGACCTAAAGACTCTTCTTAGGATCTTGTTCTCAATGTTGAAAAAACATCACAAACATTTTTTTAAAATTCTCAGCCTCACAACCCTGCAAGTCAGCTGCGTCTGCTTTCGTTAAATTAGAGGAAGCTGGTGATGGGAACATAAACCAACAAACTGCTCCAGGGAAATTGCTCCTCGAAGATGTTGCTGATGAAGCTATACATCATGATCAAAAATATAAAGATGGCAGAGAGATCGTTGGCGAAAAAATATCACCTGCTGGCAAGGGTAAGCTGTGTTTTGTGTCTGTTTTCCTTGGTGAAATAATCATTTTATGACTACATCTGTGACCGCTTGCCTGGTAAAGAGTTGTCTTGATCTGTCTTATAGCATGATGTAGTGAAGTCTAAAGACGTATGTGCCTTTTTCTCAGCACTAATTAAGGCGGTATAATGACTTGTGAAGCAGTTCCATGACAACTGAAAGGTAGAATTCTGGTACCAGGAGATCAGTACAAGACATGACACAGAATCCCTTTAAAAGAGCATTGTAGTTTGAATTGGGCAGCTGTGTGCTGTATGCCTAGTATGAATGTGAAAGTGTGCACGACTGTGTGCTTCCTTACAGCACAAAAAAAGTAAAGATAGTCCCATAGCATTTCAAATGCCGTAGGGGGTGAAGCGTTAGAGACCTCATTATGCTGGGTCATCAGCGTATGAGGTAGGGTGACCAGTTCCTTTCCTCGCTGCCTTTACTTCCCAGATTTTCTCTGGTACCCATTTTACGAGGCTGGGTCGACCTCAGGGCCGTATTGGTCGGAAAAAAAATCCCGCTCAGCTGGGGATTCGAACCCTCGACCATTTGGTTGCTAGACGAGTGCTCTAACCACTACGCTAGCCGGCCCCACAGCTACTACAATATACCTCTACTGCACTAGACACTTAGAAACAGCTTTCACCCAGGAACATAGCAAGACTTTACAATAACGTCAATAAAAAACTTTACAGACATGCAGACTATCAAGTACCCCACGACAATGACAGATATCACAATGACTTTTCATGGGTCAAAGTCGATATTTAACTGTTTCACAAAAGAACAACATCCTTAATGATGGAAATATGCAGACGACCTGGTGAGATGAGGTATGATGTTATTCAATAAAAGAAGCTCTGATATAGTACAATTTACAACAGTTCCCGACGGAAATCCCGCCATTGAGAAGCGAGATTCAGATTCAAAAACTCCTTTTTATGACAGTAAAAATCATTCTCAGAAAACAAAAACATCATTCCTGAAAAACTCAGTCTGTCCTGAAAGGACCAAGACTAACTAAATGACATCCTACAACAACTGCTAAACTCCTTTCCTAAACAAAGAAAATGCAACCGTTAAACAACGGACACTAAGCTATATCCTAATCATCTTCCTAAAAAAGACCAAGTGGGTAAACTTGTCCCTTCTACTCTAACCTACTTCCATAGCTAATCTTTGTTCTGAATCTGCACTGCTGCCTTTTCCAAATCTGAGAGATTTTATACAGGGCCCGGCATAAAGCATGGCTGGATTTAACTGACGTAGTGCGCAGAAACTGAATACGTGTGGAAAAAAAACATGACGTCAGAGATGAAGCGGACAAACGGTCATTTTTAACAATGGCTTCTTGGCAAACATCGCAGCATTCACCGTTGAAACTTATTTTTAAAGTGGAGAATCGTCTAATACTGTACAACGAAAGTTTCCTCGCCATTTTGAGTTGCATCCCCGTGATAATGTTCCCGATCGGAGGACAAAACAATTTTGAGGTGGGTCAAAAAATATAAGGAAACCGCTAATTGCCTTAATAACAAGTTTACTGGTCGTCCAAGAACTCAACAGACACCTGTCTACTGGTCGTCCAAGAACTCAACAGACACCTGTCTACTGGTCGTCCAAGAACTCAACAGACACCTGTCTACTGGTCGTCCAAGAACTCAACAGACACCTGTCTACTGGTCGTCCAAGTACTCAACAGACACCTGTCTACTGGTCGTCCAAGAACTCAACAGACACCTGTCTACTGGTCGTCCAAGAACTCAACAGACACCTGTCTACTGGTCGTCCAAGAACTCAACAGACACCTGTCTACTGGTCGTCCAAGAACTCAAGACACCTGTCTACTGGTCGTCCAAGAACTCAACAGACACCTGTCTACTGGTCGTCCAAGAACTCAACAGACACCTGTCTACTGGTCGTCCAAGAACTCAACAGACACCTGTCTACTGGTCGTCCAAGAACTCAACAGACACCTGAACAAATTCAAGAAGTCCGCAACGCATTGCTGAGTAGCCCTCGGCGATCAGATGTTAGGAACGCTTTGGCACCTGGCATCCTCTTACTGTCAATAGTGACCTTTATGTGCAGATGCTAACTAAATACTTCTTTCCAGACTTGGCCAATAGAAATGCAAGACTAATATGGTTTCAACAAGATGGAGCAACTGCCCACACAGCCCGTCAGTCCATGGCCATGCTGCGACAAGCACTTCCCAATCGTCTTATTTCCAGATTTGGGGATATTCGTTGGCCAGCAAGGTCACCGGATTTATCGGCCGCAGACTTCTTTGTGTGGGGGTATCTCAAGAAGAGCTGGAGAGACAAAACAATCTTGTCAAAAAGATAAGAGAGAGACAATGTACTTTCATAGGACATGCAATGAGAAGAGGGGGGATTGAAAATATTATAACAACAGGAAAAATAGAAGGAAGAAGATCAAGAGGAAGACCAAGAGAAATGATACTGGACAGTCTGACGGGATGGTGTGAGAGGAGATCACCAACTGAGCTGATGCCCTGCATGAAGGATCGTGTACTCTGGAGAAGCATAATAGCCAACGCCAGTCGGCACGGCACTTGATGATGATGATCTCAAGAACACGGTGTATGCTAGTCGACCACAGTCAATTGCAGACTTAAAAGATCGAATCCGACACTGCATTCAAAATATCCCTTTGAACATGTTAAATAGTGTTATGCAGGAATTTTCCAGACGTCTGGCTGAATGTATCAAATGTAATGGCGGTCATCTAACCGGCGTAATTTTCAAAACCTAAATATGATTGTCAGTAATAATAAAAATACACACTTTTCTGAGTTTCATTTCACTTTTTTTTTCACCAAAAACATGTATAGCGCTTATTTATTTTCCATTTTAAAAATCCAGCTACGCTTTATGCCGGAGCCTGTACAACAACAGCTTTTCCCACTTGCTTCTCAAGTTGTATGCTGCCCAGTGTATTCAGGGCAGTTACCCTTTGACTTCCCCATCAAGAGCACGCACTCTATCAATCAAACTTACACTGTTCTAAATCTTCTCATTAGGACATAATCTTCTACAACTCAGTATAGTTATAAATAAAAAAAAGTACAGCATGTGACAGGACTGCTTCTCCCAGCAGTGTTTGTGTGAGACAGCTTCTCCTCGAAGAAGTGAAAAGTGAAAATTAGTAGCCTGGTGATGTACACACAGATCAACACCACATCCTCATCATTTGGTTATCTTATATCTTATATCCTTCCCGTGCCGTTAAAAGTCCCATTGGAGGTAGTTCGCCAATTTTTCCTGTTTTCGGCGAGATTTTCAACCTCATCAAGGAATTTTATGCCTGTTAATTTGGCCTCTCTTAACAATGTCCTCTTTAGAGTTTCACGCGGTCTGCCTCTTTTTCTTCGGCCTGTTGTGTTCCACTTGATAGCTTGTTTTGGGATTCTCTAATCATTTCTTCTCATCAAGTGACCAACATATGTCCATCTCCTTTTCCTGATCACCCATGAGACTGGTTGTTGTTCGCTCATCTGTCTTATCTCTGCATTGTTCTTGAATTCGTTCCACTTGATGTCAAGTAATTTCTTTAGGAATTTGTTTTCAAAAGAGTCTAATTTCTTGTCAATTTCTTTAGTTGTTTTCCAGCTTTCGCATGCATAAATGAGGGTGGATATTACATTTGAATTGAATAGTCTTAACTTGGTTTTTGTGCTTATAACTTTTGAATTCCATATGTTCTCAAGATTCTTGAAGATCGATGCTGCTTTTTCAATTCTAATTTTAACTTCTTTTCTGGTGTCACCATCTTGGTCTATGTAGTTGCCAGTGTATGCAAATTGATTGACTTCTTCAACAGCTGTCTCTTCTACATGTATTTTTCCAGTTTGATTAATGGGAAGTTTCATTATTTTTGTTTTGTCTTTGTTAATTTCAAGTCCTACTTTGCTAGCCATTGAAGACAGGCTATCTGTTTTTTCTTGCATGGATTTCACATTGTTACTGATAAGAGTTATGTCATCAGCAAAATCAAGATCTTCTAGTTGGGTACCATGTACCCAGTCAATACCTGTGTTACCTGTGCAGCATTTTTTCATTATGAAGTCTATTGCAATTCAAAAACGGAAATGAGATAGTATACATCCTTGTTTCACACCTGTTTCAATCTGGAATCATTCGCTCATCCCTTCTTCTGTTTTGACTGCACAAACATATCCATTGTAGAGATCCTTAATAATGTTGACAATCTTAGATGATATCATCCGTTGGTTAGTTATGATTTATTTTGAGATTAAGTCCAGCTGATCAAAGTGTTTAACTTAAGACGAAGAAAAATTTCAAAATAACCACAACTGTGGTACTCTTTTATTCTGAAAAATGCCATGAGTTTATAATAATTCAGACTCGAAAGCAAATGAACGCAGCACTGTCATTATATTTAGTAACACATGAATCTGTACTCATTAATTAATAAACCTGTTCCTACTTTTTCCTAGTTTATACATTTTGTCATTGTATTTATCTGCACATAAAAATATAAACTGTGGATTGAATTTTTCACACTGGTTAAGAAATCTTTATGAAACTGTACTTCCGGTCAATCATTTCTGAACCTATATGTGCATTATAGTGCACTGGCCATGCATCCATCCAACATCTATACAGATATATGTTTATTATTTTAACATTTGATCGTTTGTTCTGTATTCACAGCTGAAGTGAATGGAAACAAAGAAAATACAAGCAAGGACGTTGATACCAATATTATATTGAAATCACAGAAAAGAATTTCTGCTGAGGCTGTGTTAGAATCGAGAGATAAAAAGTCGAAAAAGCCTCACATTTTACCCGTAAGGCTGGTGACAGATGTCTGCTACCACCCGCCCAGGAACATCATCAACATTTTGGTTAAACTCATCAACGTTAAATTGGATAAAAATAAGCTCAATGTTATGGTTAGTGTTGTGTCTTACAAGACAAATTCAGTGTTGTGGTTACACACAATAATTAATGTGTACACGGAGCCACTGCAGTAAAGCTGTGATACCAAAATGTATAAACTAGGAAAAAAGTAGGAGCAGCTTTATTACTTAACAAGTACACAGTTGTGACGTTTCAGCGTGAACCTTAATCGTACGAAAACACACAGAACGAAGACACAGAGAGAGGAGATAAAGTATAAATTGACATGAACGCTATGTTTAAAAAATGTAAAAATCAAATAAAATGAACAGAGCACTTAGCTGTAACTTGTAAGAAACTTAGCTGTAACTTGTAAGAAACTTAGCTGTAACTTGTAAGAAACTTAGGTATAACTTGTAAGAAACTTAGGTATAACTTGTAAGAAACTTAGGTATAACTTTTAAGAAACTTAGCTGTAACTTGTAAGAAACTTAGGTATAACTTGTAAGAAACTTAGCTGTAACTTGTAAGAAACTTAGGTATAACTTGTAAGAAACTTAGCTGTAACTTGTAAGAAACTTAGCTGTAACTTGTAAGAAACTTAGGTATAACTTGTAAGAAACTTAGCTGTAACTTGTAAGAAACTTAGCTGTAACTTGTAAGAAACTTAGCTGTAACTTGTAAGAAGCTGTGGCTTGTCCTACGCTAGGCTTGAGAACAGTTACATTCAGGGATATGGAACGCTGGAACCACTTGGCTTGAATTCGTTATTCAGCTACATTTAACATTCTCCTCTTCCACAATCCCTCCCCACTAAGCTCCACTCCCTTCTCACTTGTTACACATAGCTCAGAACCTCCTCACAGCATCACATTACAACCCCTCTACTCCAACTATAATCACATATTTCACCTTCTCCTGGCTAGATTACCATTATATCACTCTCTCTCTCCCCTCCACTGTTTCCTCACCCATCACCTTCAGTTATGACCCACCTATCACACATCCTAAGTCTCCATTTAAATACTCTCTACGCTCCACCATGCACATTTCTGACACACAGCGTCGGACAAGCCACATCTTATTACAAGTTACAGCAAAGTGCTCTATTCATTTTATTCGATTTTTTTTAAACACATAATTCATGTGAATTTATACTTTATCTTCTCTCTTTATTTCTTTGTCCTGCGTGTTTTTGTATGATTAAGTGTCATGCTAAATGTCACAACTGTGTACTTGTTAAGTAATAAAGCTGTTTTTACTTTTTTCCTAGTTTACACATTTCATTGTTATGGTTAAATTATACCACATATTAGTGCATGCTCCGTATACAATAAATTATACCTCATATTAGTGCATTCTCTGTATGTAATAAATTATGTCACATATTAGTGTATGCTCTCTATACAATAAATTACACCACATATTAGTGCATGTTCTGTATACAATAAATTATACCACATATTAGTGCATGTTCTGTATACAATAAATTATACCACATATTAGTGCATGTTCTGTATACAATAAATTATACCACATATTAGTGCTTTCTCTATATACAGTAAATTATACCACATTTTAGTGCATGTTCTGTATACAATAAATTATACCACATATTAGTGCATGTTCTGTATACAATAAATTATACCACATGTTAGTGCAATCTCTGTATACAATAAATTATACCACATATTAGTGCTTTCTCTATATACAATAAATTATACCACATGTTAGTGCAATCTCTGTATACAATAAATTATACCACATGTTAGTGCATGCTCTGTATACAATAAATTATACCACATATTAGTGCATGCTCTGTATGTAAGAAATTATACCACATATTAGTGCATGCTCTGTATGTAATAAATTATACCATAATTGATAATCATTAGCAATGAGTACTATAAATGTTCTAGTAGAGGATCATGATTTTGTATATGTGTCCTTCTTTTGGGTCACTAAGTTCGTCTAATACCTCCATATCCCATGTCATTTGCTCAGTATTGTAGCAATTTATCCCATGTCATTTGCTCAGTATTGTAGCAATTTATCCCATGTCATTTGCCCGGTGCTCTATCAAATTATCCTGTGTCATTTGCTCAGTGCTCTAGCAATTCATCTTGCATCATTTGGTCAATGCTCTAGAAATTTATCCTGTGTCATTTGTCCAGTGCTCTAGCAATTTATCTTGCATCATTTTCTCAGTACTGTAACAATTTATCCCATGTCATTTGTCCAGTGCTCTAGCAATTTATCTTGCATCATTTTCTCAGTGCTCTAACAATTTATCCCATGTCATTTGCTCAATGCTCTAGCAATTTATCTTGCATCATTTGCTCAGTGCTCTAACAATTTATCCCATGTTATTTGCCCAGTGCTCTAAATACTACTTTGTTGTTTAATATCATTTTCTCAGCTTACATCGAATTTTCAATATACTTGTCATACTTGATGAATATCATTTTGTCATCTTTCAATATGTTTGTCATACTTTCTGCTACATCTGCAAAATGATTCTAGTCACTTTTTTCATCACTGAATTATAAAGTCTCCCAATACATATTAAATGTGATCCTCAGGTATGTCTCAAATTCAGGTGATTTTCTTTACTTTGATTGTCCTCAGGTATGTCTCACCTTTAGGTGATTTTCTGTACTTTGATTATCCTCAGGTGTGTCTCACCTTTAGGTGATTTTCTGTACTTTGATTATCCTCAGGTGTGTCTCACATTCAGGTGATTTTCTGTACTTTGATTATCCTCAGGTGTGTCTCAAATTCAGGTGATTTTCTTTACTTTGATTATCCTCAGGTACGTCTCACCTTTAGGTGATTTTCTGTACTTTGATTATCCTCAGGTGTGTCTCACTTTTAGGTGATTTTCTGTACTTTGATTATCCTCAGGTGTGTCTCACATTCAGGTGATTTTCTGTACTTTGATTATCCTCAGGTGTGTCTCACCTTCACGTGATTTTCTGTACTTTGATTATCCTCAGGTGTGTCTCACCTTCACGTGATTTTCTGTACTTTGATTATCCTCAGGTATGTCTCACCATCAGGTGATTTTCTGTACTTTGATTATCCTCAGGTGTGTCTCACCTTCACGTGATTTTCTGTACTTTTATTATCCTCAGGCGTGTCTCACCTTTAAGTGATTTTCTATACTTTGATTATCCTCAGGCGTGTCTCACCCTCAGGTGATTTTCTGTACTTTGATTATCCTCAGGTGTGTCTCACCTTCAGGTGACTTTCTGTACTTTAGCTATCCTCAGGTGTGTCTCACCTTCAGGTGATTTTCTGTACTTTATCCTCAGGTGTGTTTCACCTTCAGGTGATTTTCTGCACCTTGGCTATCCTCAGGTGTGTCTCACCTTCTTCAGCTAGACGACACAGAGTTTCTGTCCTGGATGTCATGGTGTTTATATCGTGACTGATATGACATTTAACTGTTGACCTCAAGACTGGTATGACATATATTGTTGATGTCATAACTGGAATGACATTAATTGTTGATCTCATGACTGCAATGATGCTAAGTGTTAATCTGATGACTGGTATGATGTTAAATGTTGATTTCATGACTGGTATGATGTTAAATATTGATTTCATGACTGGTATGATGTTAAATATTGATTTCATGACTGGTATGATGTTAAATGTTGATTTCATGACTGGTGTGATGTTAAATGTTGATTTCATGATGGGTATGATGTTAAATATTGATTTCATGACTGGTATGATGTTAAATGTTGATTTCATGACTGGTGTGATGTTAAATGTTGATTTCATGACTGGTATGATGTTAAATGTTGATCTTGTGACTGGAATGACATTAAGCGTAAGTGTTTAATCTTGTATTTTGTTAACTTTCTTTATATCTTGTATCCTGTCAAATGTTTATTCTCCTCATTGCCTTGTATTATGTTAACTGTTTACTCTCCTCGTTATCTTGTATTTTGTTAACTTTCTTTATATCTTGTATCCTGTCAAATGTTTATTCTCCTCATTGTCTTGTATTATGTTAACTGTTTACTCTCCTTGTTGCCGTTGCCTTTTGAACTTTGTATCTTCTCTTTTTTTATCTCCAAATTTTAAGAAAGCCCAAGTTTATGGCATGAAAATTCACTGGTCACAACACACAAATATCTTGAATTAAAAAAATAAAGTGACTGAATTGTTAGGAATTTACTTAACATCTCAACTTTGTTTCTCTTCGTTTATCTCAGCTTTTGATAACCAACACAAATAGTACATCTGCAGCTGGAAATTATGTATAGAGCACCAGCAATGTTAAAGTATAGAATATCAGCAACATTAAAGTATAGAATATCAGCAATGTTAAAGAATAGAATATCAGCAATATTAAAGTATAGAGTATCAGAAAAGTTAAAAGTATAGAGCACCAGCAATGTTAAATTATAGAATACCAGCAATGTTAAAGTATAGAGCACTAGCAATGTTAAATTATAGAATACCAGCAATGTTAAAGTATAGAGCACCAGCAATGTTAAATTATAGAATACCAGCAATGTTAAAGTATAGAGCACCAGCAATGTTAAATTATAGAATACCAGCAATGTTAAAGTATAGAGTACCAGCAATGTTAAATTATAGAATACCAGCAATGTTAAAATATAGAATATCAGCAGTGTTAAAGTATTCAGTACCAGCAATGTTAAAGTATAGAGTACCAGCAATGTTAAAGTATAGAGTATCAGCAATGTTAAAGTATAGAGTACCAGCAATGTTAAACACGTGTACGACCTTAGGAAACTTTATTGAGAGCCAAAATAAAATCATCTCAAATACAGAAATGAGAAAGAGGCTTCTTACATATTACAGGACAATGAAAGGCAAATCTTGACAGAATAGGAGTGAACAATAAGTTAATGATTATTGTAAGAAATTTTTGAATAAAGCTCAACACTGAGACGGAGTGGAAAGTAATGATAGAAGTCTCTAGTTCTCGTCTATTATTTCTGGTTATAGCAGTCTCTAGTTCTCATCTATGATTTCTAGTTATAGCAGTCTCTAGTTCTCGTCTAGTATTTCTAGTTATAACAGTCTCTAGTTCTCGTCTATTATTTCTAGTTATAGCAATCTTTACTTCTCGTCTATGATATCTAATTATATCAATCTTTAGTTGTCGTTTATGATATCTAATTATAGCAATCTTTAGTTATGATTTCTACTTATGGCAATTTTTTTATCGTCTATGGTTTATAATTATACCAATCTTTAGTTCTCGTCTATGATTTCCATCTCACAGAAACTTCATGGACTACCGAGCAGCTAAGCCACCATTTAGTACGACTGACGAGGTTGATTCAGGGTACAGACGGATGTTTGCTCGCTGAAAAATTCTTTAGTTCCAAGCCACCAAAAATCGTCGGCATTGCGTCTTGATATTCAGTCACTGATTCTTACGAAATAGTCATTAATGATCCCAAGTAGCCAGAATAGACAAAGAAAATTCTCCTGCAGACACGAAAGAGGGAATTACAATTAAGATTGAAAACTCTGCAACGTAATGAAAGCTGTCAATATTGACTTGGATAAACTGCTCATTATTCTACTCATTTTACATTACAAAAAAAAGAACTCCAACATATTCTAGACATTACAAACTGTACATATTATATTAACATAAATGTGTACATATTATATCAACATAAAAATGTACATGTGATATTAACATAGAGGTATACATATTATATCAACATAAAACTGTACATATTATATTAACATAAAAGTATACATATTATATCAACATAAAAGTGTACAAATAACATAAAACTGTACATATTATATTAACATAAAACTGTAAATATTATATAATCATAAAATTGTACATATTATATTCATAAAAAACTGTACATATTATATCAACATAAAAGTATAAATATTATATTAACATAAAAGTGTAAAAATATGAACATAAAAGTGTACATATTATATCAACATAAAATTATAAATATTATATTAACATAAAAGTGTATAAATATCAAAATAAAATTGTGCATATTATATTAACATAAAAATTTACATATTATTCAAGATAAATGTGTACATATTATATTAACATAAAGCTTTACATATTATATCAACATAAAAGTGTACATATTATATTACCATAAAAGTGTACATATTATATTAAAATAAGCGTGTACATATTATGTAAACATAAAACTGTACATATTATATTACCATAAAAATTTACAAATAACATAAATCTGTACATATTATATCAAGATAAAAGTGTACATATTATATTAACATAAAACTGTACATATTATATTCACACAAAAATGTACATATTATATTACCATAAAAGTGCACATATTATATTAACATAAAAGTGTACATATTATATCAACATAAAACTGTATATATTATATTACCATAAAAGTATACAAATAACATAAATCTGTACTTATTATATCAAGATAAATGTGTACATATTATATTAACATAAAACTGTACATATCATATTAACCTATTAACATAAAACTGTATTGTTATATCAACATAAAACTGTACACATTATCAACATTTAATTCTGTCAGTATTTTCTATTCCATGTTCTCTCACTGTGATCTTTAATAAACTTGCAAAGAACAGCCTAATTTCTTATCACTACGATTCAGTGAATGAATGAACGTGCTGTTTCTATGAAGTAAAAGTGACTGTCCTGCTGTCAGTCTTTTAAATCTTAATATTTAACTCTTGGCCTTGTATAAATTGTCTCAGGCACTGTTGTATCTGTTGTTAAAATTAATGAAAAACTTGGAAGTGCCAAAAATTACGTGGGGAAACATTTCATGAATGTCCGCTTAAGTAAAAAAAAATGTCAAGACTTTACTGTGATTTACAGAACCTTAAGTCCAGTACGTGAATAACACAGTCAGTCAGACTTTACTGTGATTTACAGAACCTTAGGTCCAGTACGTGAATAACACAGTCAGTCAGACTTTACTGTGATTTACAGAACCTTAGGTCCAGTACATGAATAACACAGTCAGTCAGACTTTACTGTGATTTACAGAACCTTAGGTCCAGTACATGAATAACACAGTCAGTCAGACTTTACTGTGATTTACAGAACCTTAGGTCCAGTACATGAATAACACAGTCAGTCAGACTTTACTTTGACATAAAGAACCTTAAGTATATAAATAACTAAGTCAGTGTTGAACGTTACTGTTAAGTTAGCTTTAGTTGATAACTGTTACTATATTTGTTTAGGTACATCTATTTGGTATATAGAAAAAGATCAGAAAAAGAAGATGGACATATGTCGGTTATGTGCTGAGAAGAAACAACCAGAGAATCCCAAAAACAAGCTATCCAGTGGAAAAAAAAAGGCCGAAGAAAAAGAGGTCGACCACGTGAAACTCTAAAGAGGACATTGTTAAGAGAGGCCTCTTGATGAGGTTGAAAAGCTCGCCGAAAACAGGACATCTTGGCAAACTACCATGCGAGCCCTATGTGACGTTTAACGGCACGGGAAGGATGTAAGATGTAAGTAACATCTGGTATATATTATGGTGAGTCAAAGATTCGTCACGATTTTCTATACCGTAATTTCGGTCAAGGTTCTCGTCTTATACACACATTTATAATTTCATCCTGATGTCGTGTGTTACGTCATTCTGACAACGTTCATACCCATTTTCAGTCCAAGAATCTGGAGATAAAATATCAGCAGAAGGAAATATGGCGGACAGCAAGGTTGTCGTTCATGCTCTCCTGAGATATTGCTGGAAGAAAGTGCTGAATGTCTCTGCAGCTGTCTGTGAGGTTTACAGTGTGGAAGGGGAGGGGACAGTTGGTGACAGGTCTGCAAGGAAGTGGTTTCAAAGGTTCGGATCTGGGAACACCGACGTCAAAGACACGCCCAGATGGCGACGACTCTCAACTACCAATGATGAAGCCCTGCGCGAAGCAATCCTAGTACCAGTACTTGGCTCTTGTCAGTCCAGCTGGTCCCTTATCCTAGTACCAGTACTTGGCTCTTGTCAGTCCAGCCGGTCCTTTATCCTAGTACCAGTACTTGGCTCTTGTCAGTCCAGCCGGTCCCTTATCCTAGTACCAGTACTTGGCTCTTGTCAGTCCAGCCGGTCCCTTATCGAAGTGTCATAGTTCGACATTTGTAAGAACTCCGCTTCAGCAGCGGGCAGCCTCAACATGTCTGCCAGGATCTCACTCCTCAGCAGCGGACAGCCTCGACATGTCTGCCAGGATATAACTCCCCAGCAACGGACAGCCTCGACATGTCTGCCAGGATATAACTCCCCAGCAGCGGACAGCCTCGACATGTCTGCCAGGATATAACTCCCCAGCAGCGGACAGCCTCGATGTATCTGCCAGGATATAACTCCCCAGCAGCGGACAGCCTCGATGTATCTGCCAGGATATAACTCCCCAGCAGCGGACAGCCTCGATGTATCTGCCAGGATATAACTCCCCAGCAGCGGACAGCCTCGATGTATCTGCCAGGATATAACTCCCCAGCAGCGGACAGCCTCGATGTATCTGCCAGGATATAACTCCCCAGCAGCGGACAGCCTCGACATGTCTGCCAAGATCTCACTCCCCAGCAGCGGACAGCCTCGACATGTCTGCCAAGATCTCACTCCCCAGCAGCGGACAGCCTCGACATGTCTGCCAAGATCTCACTCCCCAGCAGCTGACAGCCTCGATGTGTCTGCCAGGATCTCACTCCCCAGCAGCGGACAGCCTCGATGTGTCTGCCAGGATCTCACTCCCCAGCAGCGGACAGCCTCGATGTGTCTGCCAAGATATAACTCCCCAGCAGCGGACAGCCTCGATGTATCTGCCAGGATATAACTCCCCAGCAGCGGACAGCCTCGATGTGTCTGCCAAGATATAACTCCCCAGCAGCGGACAGCCTCGATGTGTCTGCCAAGATATAACTCCTCAGCAGCGGACAGCCTCGATGTATCTGCCAGGATATAACTCCCCAGCAGCGGACAGCCTCGATGTGTCTGCCAAGATATAACTCCCCAGCAGCGGACAGCCTCGACATGTCTGCCAGGATATAACTCCCCAGCAGCGGACAGCCTCGATGTATCTGCCAGGATATATCTCCCTAGCAGCGGACAGCCTCGATGTGTCTGCCAGGATCTCACTCCCCAGAAGCGGACAGCCTCGATGTGTCTGCCAGGATCTCACTCCCCAGAAGCGGACAGCCTCGATGTGTCTGCCAGGATCTCACTCCCCAGCAGCGGACAGCCTCGATGTATCTGCCAGGATCTCACTCCCCAGCAAGCGCAACTGACGTCTGTGGCCAACTGTTGGCAAACTCACGTGACAAAAGGTTTCTCTTCCGTGTCGTCGCTGGGGTTGAAAAGTGGATTCTCCTGTCGTACCTCAACACAGGGACCAAATAGCTTCAGTCAGGGCAGATGATAGAGGCGGACGTCCGACGATGCCGGTTCAAGAAGAAGGTTAAGTTGTGCATCTGGTGGAACTTCAAGGGCCCCCTGCACTGGTAACTGGTTCCATATGACCACTCCGTGGACTAGAATTTGTATGCTGAGCAAGTGAAGCAGCTGCATGATGTTCTGCACACCCGATGCCTAGCACTCATCAGTAGGAAGAGGCTACTTCTTCAGCACAACAACGTGCCAGCTCACGCTTCCAACACGGTCCGTAGACATCTCACGGAATTGGAGGAAATCGATGTCCTGCCCCACCCACCCTACTGTCTCGACCTTGTACTCTCTGCGTACCATTTATTCCTGGCGATGGCACAGCTCCTTCAAGGGCGAGAATTCAGTTCATTGGAAGAAGTTGAAGCCGATGTGAGAGATTTCTTAGCCTCAAAGCTTTCCGAGTGGTACCACAAAGGATTCTGCACATCATTTGAGTGATGTCAGAAGACCATCGAAAGTTATGGACTGTATTTTGAAGAGTGCACTTACAACGTTAGTAACATTACGTAGCAGCAGGAGCAAAGTATATATTATGTTGCTTGGTTCTGTGCAACAGTGAAACACTGTAAAAAAACGTGATAAACTTTTCACTCAGCCCATTGTTGTTCAAGTTACTGCTTGCTCTTAGGTACTGTTAATGTTGCCAGCTGTTGTCAAGTGTTGATAGCTGCATCGAAGTCTGGTTTGGTGCTAGCAGCATGACTGTTTAAAATGACTGTTTATTAGTTTTTACTATGTTTTGATACGTTTCCTTACGTGTTTTGATACGTTTCCTTACGTGTTTTGATACGTTTCCTTACGTGTTGCTAGTTGTCAGTCGTTCTTTCTTTCTTTTGCTAGCAGTTAAAAATTGTTGCTAGTTGTTACTAAAATCTAGTTGTACAAAAGCGTTGTTAGCGGTTGCTTGATGTTTCTAACTTTGGTAGTTGTTGGTGTTAACTGATAAATTTGCAATTCTTTAGTCTGTTTACAAATGTTCCACTGATAGCATAGACTGTAGCTGTGTGATTTACTGATAGATTTGACTGTAGATAAATACTTACCTGACAACTGTACCTATAGACACACATTAACCAGATAGTTGTGACCGTAGATATATGTTAGCCAAATAGTTCTAACTGTAGGCAAATGTTAACAAGATAGTTCTGACTGTAGACACATGTTAACAAGATAGTTCTAACTGTATACACATGTTAACAAGATAGTTCTAACTGTAGACACATGTTAACAAGATAGTTCTGACTGTAGACACATGTTAACAAGATAGTTCTGACTGTAGACACATGTTAACAAGATAGTTCTAACTGTAGACAAATGTTAACAAGATAGTTCTGACTGTAGGCAAATGTTAACAAGATAGTACTGACTTCAGACAAATATTTAACAAGATAGTTCTGAACAGTTGACAAATGTTTCCCTCGTAGACCAGGTCGTGGGATTATGTTCCGCTGATGGCTCAAATGTGTGCAAATATTTGCGGTCATTAAAAACAACACAGCGAACAATAGATGGCGTGCACGAAATAAATCAATCTAAATTTATTCACTGGCCCATCATCCACCTGGACATTTAACACTGAGAAATGATACACAAGAATTTTTCTTTTTGCTGTAAACTTTCGCGCTAGAGATGATGAGATCAAAGAATTTATATTATCACAAAGGAAAATCCTTTCTCTCTCTCCCACTCTCTCTCCAGCCCTTCTCTCCAATGTTCCCTCTAAGGTTTGTGGTCTGTGTGCAAAATGTTCAGCTCATGTGCAAAAAATAGTCTGTGTGCAAATGTGCTTAGTGTATATATATATATATATATATATATATATATACATACACACTGTAAAGGCCTGTATATTTAATAATAAGATAAACCTGCTGTACTTTTCAGTTCCTAGTATTTAGTTAAGTGCAATGATGATTTCTTTGTTTACTTATTCAGTGGCGGTAGTTATTTATTAACATAGTTGTTTATCTTCTCATATTTGACTTACTTACTTTGTATGTCGAGTCTGTAAGAATTCAATAGAATATCATCGTTCCAACAGTAGGAATAGTATACTATGGAATAATCAGCTCCAGAAGTTAGCGTGCAGCATAGTGTGAACTTAGACTAGATTCTGCTTCCACTCTTGTCTGCCAACATCTCTACTGCAAATCTGACAGCCCGTTTGAACTTTGAACTTTGAACTCAGTTGATACTCTCGTCCCTGCTTGCTCGCCTCTCTCCTGGAATACCCTTCTAGAACAAGAAAGCTCTTGAACAAAGAAATTCTTCTCGTCCTGATTGTCTGAAGTTCGGTTTATCTTATCAAGAATAACTTACAGAGAGATTGTTTACCAAACAATAGACGATTAAATTAGAGTGATAGCAGGACAGGACCTTATCGCAATCCCATATTTTGCTGTCTGGCCATTTAATTGTGGGTTAGAACAGAGTTATTTTCAAAGGTGGCATTCTCATTAAAAATTCTAGCCACCCAAATTTATGCTTGAAAAGTATAGGGCGCAGGACGCAGGAGTCTTTGCCAGCACCAGTTTGAACACCACAGAAACACACTTGAGCTACACACAATTTTGTACATTTCCACAGCGATAGTAAATCTACTGCAATTTTTAAAAAAAACGGCTGTAATGTTGGTAGTCACGACGTCTGGTGTTATTTACCAAGATCAATTTGCACACCTGAGCAGCTCAATGGACATTCTACTTTTCCACGACGCAGTGGAAACTCATCTGTCCATTTATTTTAATTACCCTCTATTCCCTGTGTGCCAACTTGCCTCGTCACGACTCTGCTACAGTACTACCGAAACTACGAGATAAAAGACCAGTTGAAACATTCGATCCGAAAGTCATTTCTCAATAAGAAAGAAACAGTCAAGGGAAAATATGTACCATCTTTGTCTTTTTTAAATCGCAGTTACAGCACCGAGTAACATCTGGAAACTGGAAAATAAATTAACACCGAGTAACATCTGGAAACTGGAAAATAAATTAGCACGGAGTATCATCTGGAAACTGGAAAATAAAACCAGCAGTTTCTTCTTGCGCGATGCCAAAAATTTTGTGCGCGTTATGAATTTTTTCTGCGCGCGGCCGCGCAGCATATAGAAAACAGTACTTCTCTCTCTCTTCTCTCTCTCTTCTCTCTTCTCTCTCTTTGTCTCTGTCTCTGTCTCTGTCTCTCTCTCTCTCTCTCTCTCTCTCTCTCTCTCTCTCTCTCAGGGGCAGAATATAAGACAGGCCTGCGCGCCAAATTCTTCGCTCTTTTAAAATAAAGATAATTCATTCATTCATTCATTCTCTGTCTCTGTCTCTCTCTCTCTCTCTCTCTCTCTCTCTCTCTCTCTATCTCAAGTCTTAAAAACATTTGATGTTTCACAGATCCAAGCACTTTTGATGGAGAAAGGAGAGCAAGACCCTGTGTTTGCTGAAGTAAACACCCGACATTTCTTAGAAATACGATGAATTTCAGAGACGAGCTGGACAAAATGTCCTTGTTTCTCCCTTCTCTTTTCTCAGTTGTTTACATCATGACTGCGATCATTTTATTTAAAAGGGTTTAAATGAATTGTTCAAGACAAATTAATGATAGCTTCTTCGCACTCTTAACCGCACTTACATGCCTGATAAGTTTATTTTGCTGAGTTTATTTGTTCTATTGTCACTGAATAACCTATTTTTGTATGTATAGATAACCAAGCTTGTCCTTCTTGGACAATTTCAGGACAATCTTCAGGATTTCGTTTATAGCAGTAGTACACAAGCGTAATGTCATATACGAAAATTTCTGCAATGCAAGTCACATTACTGTCAGTCAGTCAGTCATTCGTTCAGTCAGGCGACTGACGTTTCCGTGCGAAACGTTGTTTCCCTAACAGCTCTCCCGTAGGCCTCACCGTTGTAAGCAAGATATCCTGCTGCAGGTGCATCCATTCGCAGATCATCAACGATACACATTTTTGTTCTTTTATTTCTTTGTTTGCTTGCTGTTGAAGTTATTTATCTAATAGATGGGTTGTTTGTTTGTTTGTTGTTGGAGTTATTTATTTACCAGATGTGTTGTTTGTTTATTGTTGAAGTTATTAATCTACTAGATGGGTTGTTTGTTTGTTTATTTGTCTGTTTGCTTGATTGTTTGTTTGTTGTTGAAGTTATTTATTTACTAGATTGGTTGCTTGTTTGTTTGTTTGCTTCTTTGTTTATTGTTGAAGTTATTTATCTACTAGGTGGGTTATTTGTTTGTTTATTGTTGAAATTATTTATCTACTAGATGGGTTGTTTGTTTGCTTGTTTATTTGCTTATTTGTTTGTTAATGAAGTTATTTATCTACTAGATGGGTTGTTTGTTTGCTTGTTTATTTGCTTGTTTGTTTGTTGATGAAGTTATTTATCTACTAGATGGGTTGTTTGTTTGCTTGTTTATTTGCTTGTTTGTTTGTTGATGAAGTTATTTATCTACTAGATGAGTCACTATTCCAGGCTGATCAGCTTATCTGCTGGGAACTCACAGATCACCCGCCGGTCACGTTATCGGTTTCTGGTGAGTTGGCGGTACGAATTCGCTGCTCACACTCGATACGCTCACGCTGCTTGTGTCCTCCATGTTCTCACATCGTAATCAGTATCAGGGGTGACATTTATACCCCAGAACTGGTTCTAACATCGCATTTCTACCAACAACGTGTTACCTGCACTTCTACCAACAATGTGTTACCTGCACTTCTACCAACAAGGTGTTACCTGCACTTCTACCAACAACGTGTTACCTGCACTTCTACCAACAACGTGTTACCTGCACTTCTACCAACAATGTGTTACCTGCACTTCTACCAACAATGTGTTACCTGCACTTCTACCAACAATGTGTTACCTGCACTTCTACCAACAACTTGTTACCTGCACTTCTACCAACAACGTGTTACCTGCACTTCTACCAACAATGTGTTACCTGCACTTCTACCAACAATGTGTTACCTGCACTTCTACCAACAACTTGTTACCTGCACTTCTACCAACAACGTGTTACCTGCACTTCTACCAACAACGTGTTACCTGCACTTCTACCAACAATGTGTTACCTGCACTTCTACCAACAACGTGTTACCTGCACTTCTACCAACAACGTGTTACCTGCACTTCTACCAAGAACTTTTAATCCTTCGGAAATATTTAATCTGGAAAGAGTTCAGCTTGTTTTCTGGGACATAATTTATTCTTGGGATCCTACAACATTGGTTTTCCCCTGCCTTCTGTCAGTTTGTTTATGGAGACTTTGCCAGCCTTTGGACCAGGTGCTACCTACAAGGCAGAAGTGGCCACAGGTTTTGCAGGAGCCTCTTCCTCACCTGACGCACACCTCCTAGAGGACATGAGGTGAATACATCAGGCAAAGGCAGCGCCTCAGAAAATACACATTATTGTGTGCAGCCTAACTTTTCTCAGAAGATACTAAGAAATATTTTCTCAGAAGATACTAAGAAATCTTAGCCTTGACTAAAAACTCTTTTCTCAGAAGATACTAAGAACTCTTTTCAGAGAAGATACTAAGAACTCTTTTGAGAAAAGTAAATATACTAAGAACTCTTTACTCAGAAGATACTAAGAAATCTTCTCTCAGAAGATAATAAGAAATCTTTTCTTAGAAGATACTAAGAAATCTTTTCTCAGAACATACTAAGAACTCTTTTCTCAGAAGATACTAAGAAATCTTTTCTCAGAACATACTAAGAAAAGAGTCATGAAATGATATATTAAGCCAGTACTACAATTTAGGAGGGAATCACGATCATTAACTAAAACAACAACAAGAGCTTTGGAGGCAACAGAAATGTGGTTCCTACGAAGAATGTTAAGAATACCATGGACAGCCCAAATAACAAATGAAGAATGAACAAAGAAAGCCAGTGAGAAGCGAGACAGATAAAAGAGATGGCGACTGCAGTAAAACTGGTTTATATAATAAAGTTAGATAGAGGTGTATGGTGTAGTTTTACAAAGTGACAGAGGGAGTGAGTAAAGTAAGAAAAAACGAATAGAAAGTATGACAATGTATAAATTAAAAACATACAACATCCAATATTTCGGCGTGAGCCTCTTTCGAAGATTACATGCACAAAAGAGACAAAAGCAAAAACAAATAACTAAACGAAGAACTTATCTTAGTATGGCCTCCTCCAGAAGTAGGAAACAGAGAAATGCGTGTCCACTAGACGATGCATAGAAACCACGCGGGCCACACAAAGGATAAACCGATAGATCCAATCGTAAAGAAGAGGTGGAGAGAGAGAGAGGAGGAAAACAGGTGGTAGAAAAGGGGGGGGGGGAGGGAAAGCGGAGAGATATTGAAAAAAGAACATAAACACCTGCAGGCAGAAAATGTGAAACTGGTGAATAGGACAAGACCCTATAAACACCAATATGTTGCCTGAGAGGAAAAGAGGGCGGCGATGGGGAGCGGTAGCTAGGAGAAAGAATGTTGAGTAAAATCAGGAGGGGTGGAAAATTAAAGAAGTTACAGAAAGCTGAAGACATTGTTAATTCCAACTGGGTGGAGACAGCCAGTCAGGAAAATAAAGCGCTGTACTAGGACCCTCTGAGATCGTACATCAGCATAACAAGAGCGGATCACATTAACAGAAATGTCCTGTTTTCCCCTGTGGTTGCTAAAGCAAAAATGTTTAGCCACAAGTGTCCAGGCCCTCTTAGAAATATCATTAAGATGTTGGCGAAAACGATCTACTAAGCGTAAACCGGTCTCCCCTATGTACTTCAAACCGCAACGTTTGCACATAATAGTATAAATAACATTGCGTGAAGTGCAGGTGAAACCCTCCTGGACTGATAACGTGGACTGTAGAAAGGAGATCAGGCTAGCCTCAACAACAAACGGATAAGTGTTGCATCTACGGTGTCCGAAACGTCTGGTACCATAAAAAGTGTCATGTGTCTTAAGGCGACTTCGAAATAAAAGGTCCTTGAGGTTCTTGTCCCATCTGTAGGCCACCAATGGGGGTTCCGCATAAAGCCCATGTGTATCAGGCTCGGTCTGGAGAAGATGGAGATGGGGAAACAGTATGTTTTTAACTGCCAAGCTATGGGGGTGGTACGTGAGTACTAGTTTAACTCTGTCCGAGCTACAGTGCGGTTTAGGAGTGAGGGCCGCGATATATGGCTGATGCGGTTCCAAGATGACGAGAGAACGTGGTCTGGATAGCCGCGTTGTAGGAAAAAATCTAGCATTTTATGGCCTTGATCCTGGAAATCCAAATCCTCATTACACAAACGTCGCAACCTAAGAAGCTGGGAAAAAGGAATAGAGTCCTTACACGATCTGGGATGGGAGGAAGAGTACAAGAGACAGCTGTGAGAGTCTGTAGGTTTATAGTGGATAGAAGTAGTAAGCCCGATAGGGCTGATAGTGACGGCAATGTCAAGAAAGTTAGCGGAAGTAGCAGAGATATGGGAGGTGAAAGAAATGACAGGATTGTACTCCTTAACAAAACTGATAAAATTGTCAAGATCTTCCTTTGGCATTGATGTGACCCCAATGCCGTCATTTATGTAGCGTCTATTGATGGCGTGAAAGGGGCCTCTAAAGGCTCTCAGCACCTTGTGTTCGAAGTGGCCCATGAACAGACATGCATAGCTGGCGCCCATTTTGGTACCCATGGTCACACCACTAATCTGGTAGAAATAAAGGCCATTGAATTCAAGAGAATTGAGTTGGAGGACAAGTTGTGTACGGCGCAGAATAGTAGACGTAGGAATAGAGGGATTGCGTCTTTTGTTCAGAAAGAACTTGACGGCCTGAAGTCCCTGGTCATGTGGGATGGATGTGTATAAGGATACTACATCAAGGGTGAAGATACGGTAGGTGTGACCAGGTAGGAGTGTAAGGGTCTCAAAAGCAGTGAGAGCATGATTGGTGTCCTTAAGATAAGTGGGCAGACTAGTGACCAGAGGTTGAAAGATGCAGTCAAGAAAGTCAAAGATTTGTTCTGTAGGGCAGGAACAAGCAGACACTATACGCCTTCCTGGGTTGCCTGGTTTATGAATCTTAGGGAGTAGATAAAAGGATGGTTTCCCTAAGCAGCTGTCACGGATGTGAAGATGAGTAGCCGAGGGAGAAAGACCAGTCTTGTAGATGAGTTCCGTGTCAAGAACATGGTGGTTGTTGGCCAGAGTCGGATCTTGAGGACGAGAGCCACAAAATTCAGTGCTGCTCAGCTGGCCCATGGCCTCTTGGTTGTACAATTATTTCTTCCAACAAACAATGGCCCCGCCCTTGTCTGCACTCTTGATCACGATATCTCTTTTGCGCTGAAGTTGTGAAAGTGCGCGCTGCTCACCGGGGGTCAGGTTAGAGGTTCTAATGGTGTTTATAGGGTCTTGTCCTATTCACCAGTTTCACATTTTCTCCCTGCAGGTGTTTATGTTCTTCATTCATTATCTCTCCGCTTTCCCTTTCCCCCTTCTCCCCCACCCTCCCCCCCCCCCAACAATTCTCATCTAGCCTCTATCATTGGTGGCCTATAGACGGGACAAGAACCTTAGGGACCTTTTAGTTGGAAGTCGCCTTAAGACACATGACACTTTTTATGGTACCAGACGTTTCGGACACCGTAGATGCAACACTTGTCCGTTTGTTGTCGAGGCTAGCCTGATCTCCTTCCCAAAGTCCACGTTATCAGTTCAGACGGGTTTCACCTGCACTTCACGCAATGTTATTTATACTATTATGTGCAAACGTTGTGGAATGAAGTATATAGGGCAGATCGGTTTACGCTTAAGAGATCGATTTCGTCAACATCTTAACGATATTTCTAAGAGGGCCTGGACACCTGTGGCTAAACATTTTTGCCTTAGCAACCACATGGAAAACAGGATATTTCTGTTAGTGCAATCTGCATTTGTTCTGCTGATGTACGATCCCGGAGGGTCCTGGAACAGAGCCTTATTTTCCAGACTGGCTGTCTCCACCCAGCTGGAATTAACAATGTCTTCAGCTTTCTGTAACTTCTTTAGTTTTCCACCCCTCCTTTTTTTATTCAACTTTTTTTTCTCCTAGCTACCTCTCCCTATCGCCACCCTCTTTTCTTCTCTTTCAACATATTGGTGTTTATAGGGTCTTGTCCTATTCACCAGTTTCACATTTTCTCCCTGCAGGTGTTTATGTTCTTCATTCATTATCTCTCCGCTTCCCGCCCGCCCTCACCCCGACCCCTTCTCGTCTAGCGTCTGTCATGTTTCTATTGCCCTTTCCCTCTCCCCTTTCTACCACTTGTTTTCCTCCTCTCTCTCCATCTCTTCTTTACGATTGGCTCTATCGGCTTATCCTTTGTGTGGACTGGGTGGTCTCTATGTATCTTCTAGGGGTAATGCATTTCTCTGTTTCCTACTTCTGGAGGAAGCCGTATTAAGATAAGTTCTTCGATTAGTTTTTTGTTTTTGTTTTTGCTTTTGTTTCGTTTTTGCAAGTAATCCTCGAAAAAGGCTCACGCCGAAATATTGGATGTTATATGTTTTTCATTTATACATTCTCATATTTTCTATTCGTTTTTTTCTCACCTTACTCACTCCCTCTGTAGTATTTTGTTTATTTTGTAGACTGACGTGAAATATTGTTCAATCTTTTACTCTGTCTTGCCGCTATCCTACTGAGTGGTGGAAGGCTGACTACACCAACGTTCACATCTTACATGTAAATAACAGGAACACGAAACACAAATCCTTCTTATAAAAATCACGATCCTTGTATTTACAAGATTCTGATCCACAAGGTAATACGAATCAAACGAATCATATGCGTATGAAGTCCATAATTTACATATTTCCACATGCATTATCGAATCAGGAAAAAAAATATTTCCTTGAATAATATGAGTTCGGCCCTGGTTACAAAATGCACACAACTAAAATACACATGTCAGCCTCCATCTATCGAATGACTACTCTCGTCCACGTCTGAACAATGACACGGTCGCTGGACTCCAACGTGCTCAGCTCATGGAATTTCCTCTAAACTTCTCTATTCTTGTCTTATATACCTGATCCGCGACGGACTCGAAGGACTGGGCATTTCCATTCAAAACGGGGCCGTCTCTGGCCAGTGGGATTTCCAATCAAAACCAGGTCACTGCTTGCTTTTTTTCCCACTGCTTACACCTCCCTCACATTGTAAAACTACACCACACACCTCTGTCTACCTTTATTATTTTAACCATGGCAGGCATTTGTTACGGGCAGACATTTCAATATCTGCAGCATTGTTTTTTTTTTCACAACAAACCTGAAAAATGATTGTGGTCTTTGAATTACTTGAAGTAGTATACATCATTAACATGTTGGCACTCAAAGTTATCTTTGATTTTAAGCAAAACTTAAACTTACACGCACGTACGCACTTACATGCACGCACACATGGACCTACTAATGCACATACATATACACAGATACACATACGCATAAAATAAAGACTTAAACCAACTTTTCTACCTTAGTTTCAAACTGCGACAAGCGCGAACACAATTTCTTATTAATTGTATAAGAAGGGCGATAACCCAGTAAAAGAGAAACAACCGCACAAAATATACTTGTTTATCTCCCTTGTTATCCGACAATCTGAGATCTCTGCTGCTAAAAATGATCATGATCAATTTCAGACAACCATGGAATCGGACCAGGAATAGATTTTGCTTGCTTGTTTCTGCTCCTGAAGCAAGCTTCTACACAGACTCCACCACCAGGAAACCAGGTAAGATGGAATCTAGTGGTCTGGCTCCTATAATATACACTTTCACGTGTCAGCATCTGGCATTGTTAGAATTTGTTAAAAGTTTGAGACAGATGGTAGGAAAGTAACTGTAGAGAAGTAGACATTTCCTTCAAGACATTTCTCTCTCTCTCTCTCTCTCTCTCTCTCTCTCTCTGCTATCATAAAGATTGTATCTTATCATCTGTTTCTCAACTTTCAGCTTAGGAGTAGTTACACTCACTTCTCAGGTGGTGAGTACATCCTCCTTACCAGATCTTCATTCTTTTCGCTAAGTCCAACTCTAAAACAGGCACCTGGCTAATATTTTAGGGAGTTGATGCTGGAAACCATTTCCTAGGACATATATAATTAATAATCGAAGAATTAGAAAAATATTTTTGGCCAAACACCATAAGAAATAACATCTTGTTGGAAGAAATGCAGATGAAGCCACTGACAACAATTATTGAGGAAAGACGCTGGCGATGGTTGGGACATGTGCTCCGAATGACTGACAACTACCAAAAATAGCACAAAGATGGACACCACAGGGGAGCAGAAGTAAGGGTAGACCAAAAGAGACATGGAGAAGAACAACAGAAAGGATGTTGAGCAATAGAGGGCTCACCTGGGCAAGAGCAGAAAAAAGGCGAAGGACAGGCATTTGTGGAAAACCCTTGCGGAAGTCCTATGTGCCCTGGGCACTTAAGGTTCACAGAGAGAGATATATATAATTCATAATACATGTTTGTAGTCTACCGGGAGCTAAGATATTTTTTTCCACGAGAATCAACAAAAACAATGATGGCTTCGAAAGAAACCTTAATGATATGAGAAGGGAAGTAACTTTTGTGGAGGGAGAGAGAAAGAGAAGAGAGAGAGAGAGAGAGAGAGAGAGAGAGAGAGAGAGAGAATCAACAATATAAAGTTGGCATCGAAAGAAAACTTAATGATATGAGAAGGGAAGTACATTTTGTGGGGAGAGAGAGAAGCAGAGAGAGAGAGAGAGAGAGAGAGAAGCAGAGAGAGAGAGAGAGAAGCAGAGAGAGAGAGAGAGAATCGACAATATAATGATATCTTCGAAAGAAAACAATGATTTGAGAAAAGAAGTACATTCTGTGGAGAGAGAGAGAGAGAGAGAGAGAGAGAGAGAGAGAAGCAGAGAGAGAGAGCCATACATGCGCACACAAGCACAATGCAACTATCCCCGTACTGGTTGGCAACCCTCGCCACGGCCTGGGTGAGTGGAGGCCATGTAAAAAAAACCACGAGAGTCACGTGGGTCTGGCCTGACAGCTGTGGTCACTGCCATCATCTAGTCACACTGTGAGGTTCAAACTTACATCATCACACTCGTCCTGTATTCACGGGACTACACGTACTACAGGGATAAACTGTGCTTGTGTGAAGGTAATACTTTTCTTTGTTTAGACAAGCAAAACTACCACACTTTTCTCTAGGAAAATGTACCCGGGCACTACCACAGCGGGTTGTACTTGATCTTACAGAAAGATGAAGCAAAGTATACGCTGTGGTTCGTGGTTGTTGTGGTTCGTGGTTGTTGTGGTTCGTGTTTGTTGTGGTTCGTGGTTGTTGTGGTTCGTGTTTGTTGTGTTCATGGTTTTTGTGGTTCGTGGTTGTGGTGGTTCGTGTTTGTTGTGTTCATGGTTTTTGTGGTTCGTGGTTGTGGTGGTTCGTGGTTGTTGTGGTTCGTGGTTTTTGTGGTTCGTGGTTGTGTGGTTCGTGGTTGTTGTGGTTCGTGGTTTTTGTGGTTCGTGGTTGTGTGGTTCGTGGTTGTTGTGGTTCATGGTTTTTGTGGTTCGTGGTTGTGTGGTTCGTGGTTGTTGTGGTTCATGGTTTTTGTGTTTCGTGGATTATGTGGTTCGTGGATTATGTGGTTTGTGATTGCTGTGGTTCGTGGTTGCTGTGGTTCGTGGTTGCTGTGGTTCGTGGATTTTGTGGTTCGTGGATTAGTTACCTGATAGTTTAAGAAGTGACCAGTCTGAGGTAGTTTTCCCGTTTCTAACCATCATAATATTTAACTTTTGTATATATATATATAACATCAACTTTATATACAACATAACAAACTTAACAGTTTTCTGTTATCTAACAACAGAAAGTTGAGATTATTGTGTCACTAGAGCCAGGTAACAGAAGTTTATCATAGTGGTGGAGCCTGATGGTAAGCCGCGATCATATGTCTGCTCCCTCAAGCCCACATATAATCGGATTAAATGTCTTTCGTTCAAGATCTTCGGCTAGAAAGATCATTATGTTCCTGCTCAGAGAGAGAGAGAGAGAGAGAGAGAGAGAGAGAGAGAGAGAGAGAAAAGAAAACAATAACAATGAAATGATTACATTCACTTTAAACAGAAGACCTAATGTTTTGTGTAAGCCACATCACTACATTGCGTGTGCAAACAAACCATTTTTTAAGCCAAAAGGACTGAACTTTTTACGATAAGAAATTACATGAAAGAGACGACATATTTACTAAACTCTTCACCATAACAAATTACATGAAAGAGATGACATATTTACTAAACTCTTCATCATAACAAATTACATGAAAGAGACCACATATTTACTAAACTCTTCAACATAACAAATTACATGAAAGAGAGCACATATTTACTAAACTCTTCAACATAACAAATTACATGAAAGAGAGCACATATTTACTAAACTCTTCAACATAACAAATTACATGAAAGAGACCACATATTTACTAAACTCTTCAACATAACAAATTACACGAAAGAGAAGACATATTTACTAAACTTTTCACCATAACAAATTACATGAAAGATTCTTGATGGATTAATTTCTTTCATTTATCGCCGGACGTGTGGGACAACGTTTAAGAACGTGCTTGTTCCTTCATCTCGTGTGGTCCAAGGTATTTTCATCTCGTGTGGTCCATTATGTTTTCATCTCTTGTGGTTCATGGTGCTTTCAGTAATTTCAAACGCGTTTTTTTCCTTCGTCATTTCGTGAGCTCCTCTAGAGATTTTCTGTCTGTCTTGTTCTTCTTTTTTTCATGTGAATTTTCCAGTGATTTCCAGGTTGTTTGATTCATAACATGTCCAGTGATTGTTAGGTTCTCTAACTTGTGTCTTCTCTGACATGACATGACATGTCCAGTGATTGTTAGGTTCTCTAACTTGTGTCTTCTCTGACATGACATGACATGTCCAGTGATTGTTAGGTTCTCTAACTTGTGTCTTCTCTGACATGACATGACATGTCCAGTATTGTTAGGTTCTCTAACTTGTGTCTTCTCTGACATGACATGACATGTCCAGTGATTGTTAGGTTCTCTAACTTGTGTCTTCTCTGACATGACATGTCCAGTATTGTTAGGTTCTCTAACTTGTGTCTTCTCTGACATGACATGACATGTCCAGTGATTGTTAGGTTCTCTAACTTGTGTCTTCTCTGACATGACATGACATGTCCAGTGATTGTTAGGTTCTCTAACTTGTGTCTTCTCTGACATGACATGACATGTCCAGTGATTGTTAGGTTCTCTAACTTGTGTCTTCTCTGACATGACATGACATGTCCAGTGATTGTCATATTCTCTACTTTGTGTCTTCTCATGACATGTGAA
The DNA here is from genome assembly GCA_009760885.1 of Achatina immaculata. Classification (NCBI taxonomy): domain Eukaryota; kingdom Metazoa; phylum Mollusca; class Gastropoda; order Stylommatophora; family Achatinidae; genus Lissachatina; species Lissachatina immaculata. Next base: position 2,734,906 of record CM019710.1, read on the forward strand.
AAGAATAGTAACTGTTTTCATATTTCTGCAATTGCCTGGGGAATCTGGTTATTATAATTTTATATTTGTGCACTGCGGACAACAAAAATAGATGAAGGGCAAACTAAAGGAAACGAAGATGTGATTCTAGAGAAAGATAAAGAGAGGGATGCTGACCTAGAGAAACAAACAAGTAGCCGTGGGCAGTTTCTTTTTCCTATAATTTTGCTGCTTTGTACTTGTCACTGCTTCTCTGGGAGACATTGTAAATCTTTATCAAGACAAAGATTATATACTTTCGTTTCCTTATTAAAACTTCATTTTGAAGCAGTAGAGTATATCAAAGGGTTAATTTACATCAAATGTGTGATAGTTTTATTACATTTTGTTTTCTTGTGTAAGTACGCGTGATTTTCTTGTGTATCACGTGACAAACATGCTGTCACTAACTTATGAAATGTTACAGTCTGTCATTGCCTGGAGTGATTTTGTCTTGAGTCAGATGTGAAAGACTGTGTGTTCTTGCCTACATCTGCATAAACTAGATCTAACTATTATGTAATAGCACTTTTCACTTTGAAGAGCGGTTCTGAACAGGGCAGGCAGGGAACTCTCAACTACTCACAGTTCTGAAATAGGGCAGGCGGAGAACTCTCAACTACACACAGTTCTGAAATAGGACAGGCGGAGAACTCTCAACTACACTCACAGTTCTGAAATAGGGACAGGCGGAGAACTCTCAACTACACACAGTTCTGAAATAGGACAGGCGGAGAACTCTCAACTACACACAGTTCTGAAATAGGACAGGCGGAGAACTCTCAACTACTCACAGTTCTGAAATAGGACAGGCGGAGAACTCTCAACTACACACAGTTCTGAAATAGGGCAGGCGGAGAACTCTCAACTACTCACAGTTGTGAAATAGGACAGGCGGAGAACTCTCAACTACACACAGTTCTGAAATAGGGCAGGCGGAGAACTCTCAACTACACACAGTTCTGAAATAGGGCAGGCGGAGAAGTCTCAACTACCCACAGTTCTGAAATAGGGCAGGCGGAGAACTCTCAACTACACACAGTTCTGAAATAGGGCAGGCGGAGAACTCTCAACTACACACAGTTCTGAAATAGGACAGGCGGAGAACTCTCAACTACTCACAGTTCTGAAATAGGGCAGGCGGAGAACTCTCAACTACACACAGTTCTGAAATAGGGCAGGCGGAGAACTCTCAACTACACACAGTTCTGAAATAGGGCAGGCGGAGAACTCTCAACTACTCACAGTTGTGAAATAGGGCAGGCGGAGAACTCTCAACTATACACAGTTCTGAAATAGGGCAGGCGGAGAACTCTCAACTATACACAGTTCTGAAATAGGGCAGGCGGAGAACTCTCAACTACTCACAGTTGTGAAATAGGGCAGGCGGAGAACTCTCAACTATACACAGTTCTGAAATAGGGCAGGCGGAGAACTCTCAACTACACACAGTTCTGAAATAGGGCAGGCGGAGAACTCTCAACTACACACAGTTCTGAAATAGGGCAGGCGGAGAAGTCTCAACTACACACAGTTCTGAAATAGGGCAGGCGGAGAACTCTCAACTACACACAGTTCTGAAATAGGGCAGGCGGAGAACTCTCAACTACACACAGTTCTGGAATAGGGCAGCCGGGGAACTCAGCTACAGAACTCTCCAGATCATGTTCAGTTCCTCGTCAGTATTTGTTTCAAATGATGATTTTCCTTTATCACTCACTCACTCACTCACTCACTCACTCACTCACTCACTCACTCACTCACTCACTCACTCACTCACCTTCGTTCTGTGTTCTTCGCCTTCGCTCCTTTGTGTCCTTTCTTTTTGAATTTGATGTTTTCTATCTTTATTTCTGCTTTCTTTCAGTTTCTCTACTCCTCGTTTTTTTTCTGTTCTTCTGATTTTGAATCTTGACTGTTTTATCTTTCTTTCTTTCTTTTTGTTGTTGCTTTTATGGTCGCTTTCTCTGTCTTTCCTTTTTCCTGTTTGTTTTCTCTCTCTTTTCTTCACCTTTACGTTTTCTTTATCTTTATTACTGACTGTTTTCTCTTCCTTTTTTCTTTATTTTTGTCTGTATTTCTTTCTGTTTTCCCCAACTTTATTTCTTTCTGTTTTCTCCAAGTTTATTTCTTTCTGTTTTCTCCAACTTTATTTCTTTCTGTTTTCTCCAAATGTATTTATTTGTTTTCTCCAGTTTATTTCTTTGTTTACTCCAACTTTATTTCTTTGTTTTCTCCATCTTTATTTCTTTGTTTACTCCAACTTTATTTCTTTGTTTACTCTAACTTTATTTCTTTGTTTTCTCCATCTTTATTTCTTTGTTTACTTCAACTTTATTTCTTTGTTTTCTCCATCTTTATTTCTTTGTTTTCTCCATCTTTATTTCTTTGTTTTCTCCATCTTTATTTTCTTCTGCTTTATTTAACTTTTTTTCTGCGTTCTCTGTTTTTATTTCTGTTTGTTTTCTCAGTCTTTATTACTAAACTTTTCACCATAACAAATTACATGAAAGAGACAACATATTTACTAAACTCTTCACCATAACAAATTACATGAAAGAGACAACATATTTACTAAACTCTTCACCATACTTTCCTACTTTCATTTTTTCCCAGTTTTTCAGTCTTTTTTTCCTTTTTATTTCATTCATTCATTCCTTTGCATGTCCCTTGCGGAACTTTGCCTCCCAAACAGCACTCCTGTAGGCTTCTCGGTTGTGAGCAAGATGGTCTGCTGCTGCTGCATCCATTTCCAGATCATCAACGATGTCTTGCAGCCATCTTCGTTTCGGTCTTCCTCTTTTTCTTTTTCCCATTATGTATCCTTCCAATACGGCCTTCTCTAAATTATCATGACGTTTAATGTGGCCAAAATATTTAAGTTTTCTCTCTTTAATCCTCTTTACTAGCCAGCCTTCTTCAATATTAAGCTCTTGTAGTATAGATATATTTGTTCTTTTTTGTGTCCACGATATTTGGAGAACTCTTCTATAGCATTTACATTCAAAGGCATTTATGTGCTTCTCAGCTGTTTTGTTAAGTGTCCAGGTCTCACAGGCATATGTTGCGATGGGAAAGATGCATGCCCTTAAAAATCTTATTTTTGTGGTTCTGTCTGCTCCTCTCCACAGATTCTTTATTTGTTTTACTTTCTGAAGAGCAATAGATGTCCTCCTTTTAATTTCCCGCATAGTATCTCCATTATTAGTTAGTAGTGATCCAAGATATTCAAAACTCTCCACTTCTTCCAGTTTTTCCTCACTGATACATATTTCAGTTGCCTTGTTTGTTTTGTCAGTTGTCATCACTTTAGTTTTCTTTGCATTAAGATAAAGGTTCTGCTCTTCGCTGTTCTTGCGGACTGACATAATTAGTTTTTCCATTCCTTCTTGTGTTGTGGACAGCAATACTGTGTCATCAGCATATCTAATCTCTGGTATTTCATAACCTCCAACTGTTATGGCATCGTAATATTCTTTGTCTACATCTTCTCTAACATTCCTCATTATATTTTCAGTATACAAGTTAAATAAGTAGGGTGACAATATGCACCCCTGACGGACCCCTTGTTTTATGTCAAACCAAGTTGTTGTTTCACCATTTATTCTTACTGCTGCTTGTTGGTCTAAATACAGCAGTGATGTTAATTGTATCAAATATGTTGGAAATCCCATATTTTCCATTATTTCCCAAAGTTTCTGGTGTTGTACACAATCAAATGCCTTTGAGTAGTCTATAAAGGATAAATATAGATTCACATTAAACTCTCTGCATTTCTCTATTATTAATCTTAGATTGAATATATGATCTCTTGATCCTCTTCCTTGCCTGAAGCCAGCTTGGACCATATTGACTTCTTCTTCTATTTTCTTTCGAAGTCTACCCATTATGATTTTTAACAGAATTTTACTGGCATGACTAAAGAGGGCAACAGTTCTGTAGTTGGTGCATAATTTCAGGTTACCCTTTTTTGGCAGTGGTATGAATACAGTTCTTTTCCATTCTTTTGGCCAAATACCTGAATGCCATATCTTTTTACATAGTGCATGATAGATTGTTGCACACTCCTTTCCTCCTGCTTTAATAAATTCAGCGGTTATCTCATCACATCCTGGTGATTTACCATTTTTCAGACTCTTTATTGCCCATAAAACTTCTTCCATTGTCGGCTCGGGTTCTTTCTCCTCCAATAATAATTCACACTGTTGATTTCTGCTTCCACAGTCGGTTGTTTCATACATTCTTGTGCAATATTCCTTCCATCTTTCCAGAATTTCCTCTGTCTCTGTCAGGGTATTCCCCATCTCATCACAAATTACATTTAGCTTAGGTGTGACATTTCTCGTCAATGTCTTCATTTCTTTAAACATTTCACTATCTCTTCCACACCTCTGATGTTCTTCTATTCTTTCACAACAATCTTGTATGTATTGTTTTTTGTCTTTTCTTATGTTTCTTCGTACTTCTTTTGTTAAAGTTTTATATTTATCTTTGTTGTTGTTTGTCACTCTCCATTGCGTCTTCATTTCTCTACATTGTTTTATCAGTTCTAGTGTACCTGCTGTGATCCATCTATTCTTTTGTGTTTTCTTTACTGGAACCATGTCTTTAGCTGTTGTTACTAAGATATCTTTGGCCTGCGTAGCCAATTCATCTGGTGTCATCTCTTCCTGTACAGCCATCAGGATTTCGAAACGGTTCTTCACTTCTATACCGTATTGTTCTGGTATATTTGTAAGGTCAAAGCGGAGTGGTCTTGATCCCATAACTATCTTTTTTATCTTTATCTTCATGTCTGCTATTAATAACTCATGGTCCGTGTCACAATAAGCACTTGGTAAAGTTTTTGCTGATGTTATGCTTGACCTCCACCTTCTCTGCATTAAAATGTAATCTATTTGATTCCTGGTTTTCCCATCAGGTGATGTCCATGTGTAAAGTCTTCTTGGATGTTGTTTAAAAAGTGTGTTAGCGATCATTAGCTCATTTTCCATACAAAACGCCATTAGATTGTCACCTGCCTCATTTCTGTGTCCTATGCTAAATTTCCCTACAACTTGTCCTTCACCTTCTGCTCTTTCTGTACCAATTTTTGCATTAAAATCACCCATTATAAATACAATATCATTTTTCCGTATCTGGTCCATTGTCGTCTGCAGTGTGTTATAAAAATGTTCTACTTCATCTTCTTCTGCTGCTGATGTAGGTGCATATACCTGGATGACTGTTACATTTCTAGGAATGCCCTTAAGTCTGATTGTTAGGATTCTATCACTTACTGGATTGTAGCCTAGTAATGCTTTTGATGTTGATTTGTCCAAATAAAAAGCCACTCCATTCTTTCCTCCTACTTCTCCGCCAGAATATATAAATATATTATCATTCTCGCTCTGAAAGTGTCCTGATCCTTTCCATCGATGTTCGCAGATTCCCAAAATGTGTATCCGCGTTCTTTTCATCTCGTCACTTATCACTTGATATTTTCCCTCATACATACTTCTCACATTCCATGTTCCTACTCTTATTTTTATTTTTAGTTTGATACAGGGGTTTTCCTTGGTAACTTTTTATTTAGCTACATTTATTTCTTTATATTTTATTTATAATTTTACAATTTAGTTTTTAAATTTCCTCTTTCCTGTATTTGTTATTTTCTTTTCCACCTATCGTTATCCTTCATTCTCCTGTTATTTCTCCCTATCTTCATATACCTCCTGTTATTTCTCAATATCCTTATATACCTCCTGTTATTTCTCCCTATCCTTATATAACTTCTGTTATTTCTCAATATCCTTATATACCTTCTGTTATTTCTCTCTATCCTTATATACCTTCTGTTATTTCTCCCTATCTTTATATACCTTCTACTATTTCTCTCTACCTTTCTATACATTATGTTATTTCTCCCTATCCTTATATACCATCTGTTATTTCCTCCGATCTTTATATACCTTCTGTTATTTCTCCCTATCCTTATATACCTTTTGTTATTTCTCCCAATCTTTATATACCTTCTGTTATTTCTCCCTTCTTTATATACTTTCTGTTATTTCTTCCTATCTTTTTATACCTTCTGTTATTTCTCCGTATCCTTATATATCTTCTGTCATTTCTCCCTATCCTTATATACCTTCTATTATTTCTCCATATCCTTATATACCTTCTATTATTTCTCCATATCCTTATATACCTTCTGTTATTTCTCCATATCCTTATATACCTCCTGTTATTTCTCCGTATCTTTATATACTTTCTGTTATTTCTCCCTATCTTTGTATACCTTCTGTTATTTCTCCCTATCTTTAAATAATTTCTGTTAGTTCTCCCTATCCTTATACACTTTCTGTTATATCTCAGTATTCTTATACACTTTCTAATATTTCTCCCTATCTTTATATATCTTCTGTTATTTGTTCCTGTCCTTATATACTTTCTGTTATTTCTCCCTATCTTTATACACTGTCTGTTATTTCTCCCTATCTTTATATACCTTATGTTATTTCTCCGTATCCTTATATACTTTCTGTTATTTCTAACTATCCTTATATACCTTCTGTTATTTCTCCCTATCTTTATATACTTTGTTTTTTCCTTATATACTTTCTGTTATTTCTCCCTATCTTTATATACCTTCTGTTATTTCTCCCTAATTTTATATACCTTCTGTTATTTCTCCCTATCCTTATATACATTCTATTATTTCTCACTATCTTTATATACTTTCTGTTATTTCTCAAAATCCTTATATACCTTCTGTTATTTCTCCCTATCTTTATATACCTTCTGTTATTTCTCCGTATCCTTATATATTTTCTGTTATTTCTCCGTATCTTTATATACCTTCTATTATTTCTCCTTGTCATTATATACTTTCTGTTATTTCTCCCTATCTTTATATACCTTCTGTTATTTCTCCCTATCTTTATATACCTTCTGTTATTTCTCCCTATCTTTATATACCTTCTGTTATTTCTCCCTATCTTTATATACCTTCTGTTATTTCTACCTATCTTTATATACCTTCTGTTATTTCTACCTATCTTTATATACCTTCTGTTATTTCTACCTATCTTTATATACCTTCTGTTATTTCCCCGAGTTTTCAGAAAAGCTCCAGTGTCTTCTTTAACTTTCATTTCTCTCAATTTTTTTTTTCCCTTTTCATCAGATCTTGTTCCCTTGAAATCTTTTTCTTCTTCCAGATCTTCTGTACTGTTTGTTGCTAGGAATGTTTGTTGCTAGGAATGTTTGTTGCTAGGAATGCTTGAGAGCAAGAAACATTCAGATTTGCCGTTATTCAGAAATTTTGTTTCTTTCTTTCCTCCTTTTATCTCTTATTTCAACAGAGAAATTTGTCCAATTGTTCTCGGGGTTTGCAAGAAGGCGAGGGTGACATTTTTATGCCGGTCTCCAATTAGGGCCAGTGCCCCTGCAGGCGCCGGGCATATCTGCCCTAGATTGGTATCAATTACACTTTTCAGATTGCCCACAAGCACCCTTGAGAAAATCTGTCGGGAGCATGGAGTGGGTGATTGCTAGTGGGTGGAGTGGGGGATGTGGCCAGCGGGTGGATGAGCTCCATCGAGTTCTGTGAACTCGGGGCCAGAATAAATATAACCAGCCCTTCTAGTGGGCCACTGAGAGGAGGAGGTTTATACTAGAGGAAGATAAAGATATAAATTACTCCTGCCTGTTTATTTCTAGTATCCCTTGTTCAGCGTTTGTTCGTGACTTCTAGAAGTGTATGTGGTGTCTTTGTTGTCTACTGGTTAGGTTCATGACTTCTAGAAGTGTATGTGGTGTCTTTGTTGTCTACTGGCTAGGTTCATGACTTCTAGAAGTGTATTTGGTGTCTTTGTTGTCTACTGGTTGGGTTCATGACTTCTAGAAGTGTATTTGGTGTCTTTGTTGTCTACTGGTTGGGTTCATGACTTCTAGAAGTGTATTTGGTGTCTTTGTTGTCTACTGGTTGGGTTCATGACTTCTAGAAGTGTATTTGGTGTCTTTGTTGTCTACTGGTTGGGTTCATGACTTCTAGAAGTGTATTTGGTGTCTTTGTTGTCTACTGGTTAGGTTCATGAAAGTGTTCAGATATCAGCCTCCTTTCTGTGGTATTCTTATAAAAGAAGAGTAGGTAAGCTAGTGTTTCTGTTTCCTTTCAATCCGTTTTCATCCATTTTATGTTTTCTTCCATTTTATGTTTTCTTCCATTTTATGTTGTCTTCCATTTGCAACATACAGAGAACATATTTTTCAAATATTCTAAAAAAAAAGCAACAACATCTGGACACTGACAAACCAGCAGAGACAAAGAATAAATAGAATCCCTTAACATAGAATATGGAGATAAAAGATAAAAATAAACGACAGATAAATAAAATATTAATAAATATCAGATCTCGGAAGTTAAGTAAACAGCCCTCAGTTTATTCTTGTCATTTGTCAGTCGACATCTTCCATGTAGGAGAAGCAGGGACGGTCTGAAACCTCCATTCACTTGAAGGAGAATCAGGTTATTGTAAGAGAGGATTGATTTTGTGCTTTTTTGTATCATCAGAGTTAGCTTAGCAATATTTGAGGGGGAGGGGAAGGATGGAGGTTTAGAATATTCTTCTCCAGCCTCTTCTACCGTGAGTCTGTCTTTCTGTTTTACATATTTGTCTGTCTTTCTGTAAGTTTTACATATTTGTCTGTCTTTCTGTTTTACATGTTTGTCTGCTTTTCTGTTTTACACGTTTGTCTGTATTTCTGTAAGTTTTACATTTTTGTCTGTCTGTCTGTTTTACATTTTTGTCTGTCTGTCTTTTTTACATGTTTTTCCATTTTTCTATAAGTTTTACATATTTGTCTATCTTTCTGTAAGTTTTACATACTTGTCTGTCTTTCTGTAAACTTTACATATTTGTCTGTCTTTCTGTAAACTTTACTTATTTGTCTTTCTGAAAACTTTACATGTCTGTCTTTCTGTAAACTTTACATATTTGTATGTCTTTCTGTAAACTTTATATATTTGGCTGCCTTTTCTTTAAATTTTACATGTTTGTCTATCTTTCTGTAAACTTTACGTCTGTGTTTGTCTTTCTGTAAACTTTACATGTTTGTATGTCTTTTTGTAAACTTTATATGTTTATATGTCTTTCTGTAAACTTTACATGTTTGTTTGTCTTTCTGTAAACTTTACATGTTTGTTTGTCTTTCTGTAAACTTTATATGTTTGTCTGTCTTTCTGTAAAATTTTCACATTTCTATGTCTTTCTATAAACTTTACATGTTCGTCTGTCTTTCTGTAAGCTTTACATGTTTGTATGTCTTTCTGTAATCTTTACATGTTTGTATGTCTTTCTATAATCTTTACATGTTTTTCTTTCTGTAAGCTTTACATGTTAGTCTTTCTGTAAGCTTTACATGTTAGTCTTTCTGTAAACTTTACATGATTGAATGTATTTCTGTAGACCTTACATGTTTGTCTTTCTGTTAGCTTTACATGTTTTTCTTGTCTTTCTGTTAGCTTTACATGTTTGTCTTGTCTTTCTGAGAGCTTGTCTGTTTGTCTGTCTATCTTTTTTATTTGTCTGTTGGCTTCATTTGTCTGTCTTTACCACCTATTTTTTTATGTACAAAGTGAAGAGTGACTATTTCTCTGAATATTTTCTCTGTTATGTTTCACCAAACATGTCACTGTAACCTGTCTGTCTCTGTTTAATCAAATGTCTGAGGAAAGGCAGGCCACACTCTTTACACATAACACGAAGAATATACACCAGTTAGTGAGGTTAATCCGCCTCACTGGATAGCTTGAATGTCAGACTGACACGCCTGGTCGAGCACAGAAGTGGGCGGAAACGCTTCATACAAGAGGACAGTCACTGGCAGTGACGAGCAGTGACAAGCAGTGGCTAGCAGTGACTAGTAGTAATTAGTTGTGACCAGCAGTGGCCAGCAGTGACTAGCAGTGACCAGCAGTGACAGTGACTAGCAGTCGCTAGCAGTGACCAGCAGTGACTAACAGTGACTAGCAGTGTCCAGCAGTGGCTAACAGTGACCAGCAGTGACTCTAATAGTGACTAGCAGTGACTAGAAGTGACTAGCAGAGGCTAACAGTGACTTACAGTGCCTAGCAGTGACCAGCAGTGACTAACAGTAACTAGCAGTGACTAACAGTGACTAACCGTGACTAGCAGTAGCTAGCAGTGACCAGCAGTAACTAGCAGTCGCTAGCAGTGGCTAACAGTGACCAGCAGCAACTAGCAGTGACTAACAGTGACTAGCAGTAACTAGCAGTGGCTAGAAGTAACTAGCAGTGACTAGCAGTAACCACCAGTGACTAGCAGTGCCTAGTAGTAACTAGCAGTGACTAGCAGTGACTAACAGTAACTAGCAGTGGCTAGAAGTAACCAGCAGTGGCTAGCAGTAACTAGCAATGACTAGCAATGACTAGCAGTGACTAGCAGTGACCAGCAGTGACTAGCAGTAACTAGCAGTGACCAGCAGTAACTAGCTTGCAGTGGCTGGCAGTAACTAGCAGTGATTAACAGTGACTAGCAGTGGCTAAAAGTGACTAGCAGTGACTAACAGTGACTAGCAGTGACTTACAGTGACTAGCAGTGACTAACAATGACTAGTAGTGACTATTAGTGTCTAACAATGACTAGCAGTGACTAGCAGTGGCTAACAATGACTAGCAGTGACTAACAATGACTAGTAGTGACTAACAATGACTAACAATGACTAGCAGTGACTACCAATGACTAGCAGTGACTATCAGTGACTATCAGTGACTAACAGTGACTAACAATGACTAGCAGTGACTAACAATGACTAGCAGTGACTACCAATGACTAGCAGTGACTAACAATGACTAGCAGTGACTACCAATGACTAGCAGTGACTAACAATGACTAGCAGTGACTAACAATGACTAGCAGTGACTAACAATGACTAGCAGTGACTACCAATGACTAGCAGTGACTAACAATGACTAGCAGTGACTAACAATGACTAGCAATGACTAACAATGACTAGCAGTGACTACCAATGACTAGCAGTGACTAACAATGACTAGCAGTGACTAACAATGACTAGCAGTGACTAGCAGTGACTAACAATGACTACCAATGACTAACAGTGACTAACAGTGACTAACAGTGACTAACAGTGACTAACAATGACTAGCAGTGACTACCAATGACTAGCAGTGACTAACAATGACTAGCAGTGACTAACAATGACTAGCAGTGACTAGCAGTGACTAACAATGACTAGCAATGACTAACAATGACTAGCAGTGACTAACAGTGACTAACAGTGACTATCAGTGACTAACAGTGACTATCAGTGACTAACAGTGACTATCATTGACTAACAGTGACTATCAGTGACTAACAGTGACTATCAGTGACTAACAGTGACTAGCCCGCCCGCCTACCTGTTCTTCTTTCTCTCTTGCTATCTATCAGTCTCTCTATTTCTTATCTCTTTCTTTTATTCTTTCTAACATTTCTTCTCTCTCTATCTATAGATCTCCCTACCCTCCTCCCCCGCCACCCTCTGTCTCTCACTGTCTTTCTGTTTGCGCCTCAAATATTTCTTCTCTCTGTCCTTCTATGATTGCCTTCATTCACTCTTGTATCTGTCTTTCTATGATTCTCTTAATCAGTTTTCTCTCTGTCTTTTTATGACTGTCTTCAATCACTCTTCTCTATCTTTTTATGACTGTCTTCACTCTTCTCTCTGTTTTTTTATGACTGTCTTCAATCACTCTTCTCTATCTTTTTATGACTCTTCAATCACTCTTCTCTCTATCTTTTTTATGACTGTCTTCAATCACTCTTCTCTCTGTTTTTTTTATGACTGTCTTCAATCACTCTTCTCTATCTTTTTATGACTCTTCAATCACTCTTCTCTCTATATTTTTATGACTGTTTTCAATCACTCTTCTCTCTATCTTTTTTATGACTGTCTTCAATCACTCTTCTCTATCTTTTTATGACTGTCTTCAATCACTCTTCTCTATCTTTTTATGACTGTCTTCAATCACTCTTCTCTATCTTTTTATGACTGTCTTCAATCACTCTTCTTTCTGTCTTTTTATGACTGTCTTCAATCACTCTTTTTTCTTTCATTTTATGACAATCGCTATTCTCTTTGTCAAATATCTAAACCAAATTTGCCCTTCCATCAGTTCCTGTTTGTCTTCCATCTTTTCATCTATCCATCAGTTCCTGTTTGTCTTCCATCAGTTCATCTTCTCGGGCGCTGCTCGTTGGCTGATGGATCTCTCACTGCCACTGCCACAAAAACTTTACAGCGATGTTGTTGTTGTTGTTGATGATGATGATATTGATGTTGTTGTTGATGATACTGATATTGATGTTGTTGTTGTTGATGGTGATGTTGTTGATGTTGATGACGATGACATTAATGTTGTTGATGATGTTGTTCATGTTGTTGATGCTATTGTTGATAGTGCTGCTGTTGTTGATGTTGCTATTGTGAAGATGTTAAAGTTATATCTTTTGGGATCTAGCATTGAAATCTACAAACCACACTTCATGCTTATCAGTAAAAATAGATCCCTACATGTCCGTAAAAGTAGATCCCTACATGTCAGTAAAAGTAGATCTATACATGTCAGTAAAAGTAGATCTATACATGTCAGTAAAAGTAGCGGAACAAAAATAAAAATATTTAATTGTCACGATGTCGGACATTTGTTGAGATTCATTATACAGAAAGCAAAGCGAGTTTCCTAGGATGAAAATGATTGTAGCCAGCATCTTAGGATGAGAACAATACAGAAATCTGTGGACTCATTTCATACATACCAAGACACGAGTTACTCAATTAATATCTAATTACCAAGACACGAATTACTCCATTAACATCTAATTACAAATTAATAATTAATAAATTAATTAATAATTACTAATCAAAATTGAAGGATAAACTGAAGATGAATGAGGAAGAGGACGATGTAGACAGACTGGTGAGAACTAATAAGAACGATGTAGATAGACTGATGGGAACTAATAAGGACAATGTAGATAGACTAGTAATAACATCTTATTGGCAGAAATGCAGATGAAGCCACTGACAACAGTTATTGAAGAAAGACGCTGGCAATGGTTGGGACATGTGCTACGAATGACTGACAACTCACTACCAAAAATAACACTAAGATGGACACCACAGGGGAACAGAAGTAAGGGTAGACCAAAAGAGACATGGAGAAGAACAACAGAAAGGATGTTGAGCAATAGAGGGCTCACCTGGGCAAGAGCAGAAAAAAAGGCGAAGGACAGGCATTTGTGGAAAACCCTTGCGGAAGCCCCATGTGCCCTGGGCACTTAAGGTTCAGAGAGAGAGAGAGAGAGAGAGAGATAGATTAGTGAGAACTAACTAGGACAATGTAGACAGACTGGTGAGAACTAACAAGGACGATGTAAATAGACTTCTGAGAACTAACAAGAAAGAGATGAGAACTAACAAGCACGATAAAGAGAGTCTGGTGAGAATTGATAAGGAAGAGGTGAGAACTAACAGGGACGATGTAGATAGGCTGGTGAGAACTAAGAAGGAGAAAGTGAGAACTAAGAAGGAAGAGGTGAGAACTAACAAGAAAGAGGTGAGAACTACTATGGAAGAGGTGAGATCTAACAAGGAAGAGGTGAGATCTAACAAGGAAGAGGTGATCTAACAAGGATGAGGAGACATCTAACAAGGAAGAGGTGAGAACTAACAAGGAGGAGATAAGACCTAACAAGGATGGTGTGAGAACTAACACGGTGGATGTGAAAATAACAAGGAGGAGGTGAGATCTAACAAGGAAAAGATGAGAAGTAACAAGGACGGGTGAGAACGGACAAGGATGATGTGAGAAGTAACAAAGAAGAGATGAGCTAACAATAAAGAGGTGAGAACTAAAGAAGAAAAGATGAGAACTCAGAAGGACGATGTAGATAAACTAACGAGAACTAACAAGGAGGAGGTCAAAAAAGAGGTGAAATCTAACAACGAAGATGTGAGAACTAACAAGGAGGAGGGTTGGACTAGCGAGGGAGAGATGAGATCTAACAGAGAAGAGATGAGATCTAACAATAAAGAGGTGTGATCTAACATGGAAATAGGTGAAAACTAGCAAGGGAGAGGTAAGAACTAATAAGAAAGAGGTGAAATCTAACAAGAAAGATGTGAGAACTAACAAGGATGTGGAGAGATCTAATCAAGAAGAGGTAAGAACTAACAAGGAAAAGGTGAGAATTAACAAGGAAGAGATAAGAACTAACAAGGAAGAGGTTAGAACTAACAAGTAAGAGATGAGATCTAGCAATGAAAGAGAGGTGAGAACTAAAAGGTCAGAGGTGAGAACTAACAAGGACGATGTGAGTACTAAAAAGTAAGAGATTAGAACTAACAAGGAAGAGGTGAGATCAAACATTGAAGAGTAGAGATTTAACAAGCAAGAGAGGTGAGAACTAATAAGGAAGAGATGAAAACTAACAAGGAAGATGTGAGAACTAACAAGGAGGAAGTGACAACTAACAAGGAAGAGGTAATATTTAACAACGGAGAGGTGAGACCTAACAATTAAAAGCTGAAATCTAATAAAGGAAGAGGTGAGATTTAACAAGGAAGAAGTAAGATCTAATAAATAGGAGTTGAGATCTAACAGGGAAAAGGTGAGATCTAACAAAGAGTAATTGAGATCTAACAAGGAAGAGCAGAAAACTAGCAAGGAAGGGGTGAGGACTAACAATGAAGAGAAAAGAACTAAAGAGGAATAGATGAGAACTATCAAATAAGAGGTGACATCTAATAAGGAAGAGATGAAGTCTCACAAGGACAAGGTGAAATCTGACAAGGAAGAGATGAGATCTACCAAGGAAAAGATGAGAACTAACAAGAAAGAGATTAGATCTACTAAAGAAGAGGTGAGATCTAACAAGGAGCAGTTGAGATTTAACAAGGAAGACATGAGAATTAACAAAGAAGAGATGTGAGAACTAACAAGGAAGATGTGAGGACTGAGAAGGCACAGGTGAGAACTAAAAACGAAGAGGTGACTTCTAACAAGGAGATGTGAGTTATAACAAGGAAGAGGTGAGATCTAAGAAGGAAAAGCGAGATCTAAGAAAAAATAGTTGAGATCTATCAAGAAAGAATTGAGATCTAACAAGGAATAGGTGAGAACTAACAAATAAGATATGACATCTAATAAGGAAGAGGTGAGTCCTAACAAGGAAGAGGTGAGATCTAACAAGAAATAAGTGAGCTAAGAAGGAATAGGTGAGAACTAAAAAGGAAGAGATGAGATCTAACAAGTAGAAGGTGAGAACTAACAAGGAAGAGTTGAGAACTAACAAGGAAGAGATGAGATCTAAAAAAGGCTTTAGTAAGAACTAAAATGGAAAAGGTAAGATCTAACAAGGAATAGGTGATAACTAACAAGGAAGAGGTGAGATCTAACAAAGAAAAGGAGATAAATAACAAGGAAGAACTGAGATATAGCAAGGCAGAGGTGAGAACTAACTAGGAAGATGAGAGATATAACAAGAAGGAGGTGAGATCTAGCAAGGAAGATGTGAGTTCTAACAATGAGGAGGTGAGATCTAACAAGGAAGTGGTCAGAACTAACAAGAAAAAGTGAGTACTAACAAGGAAGAGGTGAGAACTAACAAAGAATATGTGGGATCTAACAAGTTAGAGGTGAGAACTAGCAAGGAAGAGGTGAGATCTAATTAGGAAGAGGTGAGAAAAAACAAGCAAGAGGTACAAAGTGATAAGGAAGAGGTGACAACTAAGAAGGAGACAGTGAGATCTAACAAGGAGGAGGTGAAATATAACAATGAAGAGATGAGATCTAACAGAGAAGAGGTGAGAACTAACAAGGAAGAGGAGAGAACTAATAAGGAAAAAGTGAGATCTAAAAAAAGTATATGTGAGAAATAGCAAGGAGGAGATGTGATCTAACAAGGAAGAGATGATGTGAGGACTAACATAGAAGAGATGAGAACTAATAAAGTAGAGGTGAGAACTAACAAGAAAAGCATGAGAACTAACAAGAAAGAGGTGAGAACTAACAAGGAAGAGGTGAAAACTAACCTTGAAAAGGTGAGAACTCACAAGTACGATGTAGATAGACTGATGAGCACTAACAAGGGGAGGTGAGAACTATCAAGGAAGAGGTGAGTTCTAACAAGGAAGAGATGAGATATAAGAAGGGAAAAGTGAGATCTAAGAAGGAAGAGGTGAGAACTAATAAGGAAGAGGCGAGATCTAACAAAGAAGATGTGAGAAGTAAGGAGGAGGAGGAGGTGAGAACTAAGAGGGAGAAGGTGAGAACTAACAAGGAGAGATCTAACAGTTTTATAAGTTGTTGCAGGTATCATGCCTGTAAAGAGTGATCACATGTCCAGCTCAGGTCCGTACATTGCTCCACCTCATCAACGGTTTCCTGGCAACGGTTTACAGTCCTTCAGGTTGTTTCCCTTGGTAAAACTGGACGTTCTCCCCCTTTGTAGTGGAGACTGCATCTTTGATCAACTCTGAACTTCGAGCAAGTGCCACTGTTACCAACTCCATATCCAACCTTCAGTCTAGAATATGATGCCGCCGACAGCTGAGAATATTATTTGTTCTATGGAGATTTTAAAAAAGGGCGAAGATCTCCGCTGCAGCGAAAGACGCATTTAAGAAGATCACACACAGAAACTAGGGCAAACATCTCTCCTCACTGTACACAAAGTCGTTCATTTCGTTGACCACTTGTTTCGTCAGTTATGTGACATTCTTTTGTCATCCAAAAGGTAAAGATATCAAGCTCATTTTCTAAATCTTAAAATGTCATATTTCAGCTCAGACTTTCCATCGATTTCTTGTTGTTGTGTCCATTAGTGATATTTCCAAGCCATTAAATCTATACTATATCAGGATGTGCCATATTGTTGGCAACTCTCGGCCTTTTTGCATTTTACAGTCAGTAATCTTTTTCTTGTTTTGTTTATTAATTACATTTTATCTTGGTTGTTGAATATTTGCAGTTTGGATTTGGAATGTTGTTTTCTTGTAGGTTTAATACGTGCTTCCAGCAGAGTTTAAGTGTTTGTAGGTTTAGTGTGTGGTGGGGGGGGGGGGATAGGAGAGTTAAAGTGTTTGTAGGTTTAGTGTGTGGTGGTTGGTAGGATAGTTAAAGTGTTTGTAGGTTTAGTGTGTGGTGGTTGGTAGGACAGTTAAAGTGTTTGTAGGTTTAGTGTGTGGTGGGTGGTAGGAGAGTTAACGTGTTTGTAGGTTTAGTGTGTGGTGGGTGGTAGGATAGTTAAAGTGTTTGTAGGTTAGTGTGTGGTGGGGGGGGGGGGATAGGAGAGTTAAAGTTTGTAGGTTTAGTGTGTGGTGGTGGTAGGAGAGTTAAAGTGTTTGTAGGTTTAGTGTGTGGTGAGTGGTGAGTGGTAGGATAGTTAAAGTGTTTGTAGGTTTAGTGTGTGGTGGGTGGTAGGATAGTTAAAGTGTTTGTAGGTTTAGTGTGTGGTGGGTGGTAGGATAGTTAAAGTGTTTGTAGGTTTAGTGTGTGGTGGTTGGTAGGATAGTTAAAGTGTTTGTAGGTTTAGTGTGTGGTGGGTGGTAGGATAGTTAAAGTGTTTGTAGGTTTAGTGTGTGGTGGGTGGTAGGAGAGTTAAAGTGTTTGTAGGTTTAGTGTGTGGTGGGTGGTAGGAGAGTTAAAGTGTTTGTAGGTTTAGTGTGTGGTGGGTGGTAGGATAGTTAAAGTGTTTGTAGGTTTAGTGTGTGGTGGTTGGTAGGAGAGTTAAAGTGACTGTAGGTTTAGTGTGTGGTGGTTGGTAGGATAGTTAAAGTGTCTGTAGGTTTAGTGTGTGGTGGTTGGTAGGATAGTTAAAGTGTCTGTAGGTTTAGTGTGTGGTGGTTGGTAGGATAGTTAAAGTGTCTGTAGGTTTAGTGTGTGGTGGTTGGTAGGATAGTTAAAGTGTCTGTAGGTTTAGTGTGTGGTGGTTGGTAGGAGAGTTAAAGTGTTTGTAGGCTTACTGTGTGGTGGGTGGTAGGAGAGTTAAAGTGTTTGTAGGCTTAGTGTGTGGTGGGTGGTAGGAGAGTTAAAGTGTTTGTAGGCTTAGTGTGTGGTGGTTGGTAGGAGGGTTAAAGTGTTTGTAGGCTTAGTGTGTGATGGTTGGTAGGAGAGTTAAAGTGTTTGTAGGCTTACTGTGTGGTGGGTGGTAGGAGAGTTAAAGTGTTTGTAGGTTTAGTGTGTGGTGAGTGGTAGGTGAGTTAAAGTGTTTGTAGGTTTAATGTGGGGTGAGTGGTAGGAGAGTTAAAGTGTTTGTAGACTTAGTATGTGGTGGGTGGTAGGAGAGTTAAAGTGTTTGTAGGTTTAGTGTGTGGTGGGTGGTAGGAGAGTTAAAGTGTTTGTAGGCTTAGTATGTGGTGGGTAGTAGGAGAGTTAAAGTGTTTGTAGTTGTGTTTGTGGAGTAGTTTTAGGAAAGTTCTTTATCTAATGTTTCGAGCATTTTTTGTCAGCTTCATGATAGTCCAAAAAGTAGGTTTTGTTGCGTCCTGTCTGATTTGAACAAAGGTGTTCTTCTTGTTCTTGTTGCTGGTGTTGTTGTTGTTCTTTCTTCTTCTTCTTCTTCTTCTTCTTCTTCTTCTCCTCCTTTTTCTCGTACTCATCCCTCTTCTTCTTTTTGTTTTTGTTCTTCTTTTCATTCTTCTTCTCCTCCTCTTTCTTCTTCTCCTTCTTCATCATCATCTTCTTCTTCATTTCCTTCTTCTTTATTCTTCTCCTGCTTCTTCTTCTTTCTTCTTCTCTTGATTTTTCTTCTCCTTCTTTTTCTTCTTCTTCTTCTTCTTCTCCTTTATTCTTCTCCTGCTTCTTCTTCTTCTTTCTTCTTCTCTTGATTCTTCTTCTTCTTCTTCTTCTTCTTCTTCTCGTTCTTCTTCTCAACCTGCTTCTTCTTCTTCTTCTCGCCCTGCTGTTTCTTCTTTTCCTCCTCCTCCTCCTCCTTCTTCTTCTTCTTCTTTTCCTCTACCATATCCTTCTTCTTTTTCTCCTCCTCCTCCTCTTTCTTCTTTTTCTCTTTCTTCTCTTCTTCCTTCTCCTCCTCCTTCTCCTCCTCCTCAATTCTTCTTCTTGTTCTTGTTCTTCTTCTTTCGTCCTCCTTTTCCTTCTTCCTCCGTTCTTCTCCTACTCCTTCTCTTCCTCCTCCTTCTTTTTCTTATTCTTCTTCTCCGTCTCCTCCCCCTTCTTTTTCTCGTATTCATCCTTCTTCTTCTTCTTCTTCTTCTTTTTGTTCTTCATTCTTCTCCTCTTCCTCCTTCTTCTTCTTCATCTTCTTCTTCTTCATCTTCTTCTTCCTCTTTTTCTCCTTCTTCTTTATTCTTCTCCTGCTTCTTCGTCTTTTTTCTTCTTCTCTTGATTCGTCCTCTCCTTCTTCTTCTTCTTCTTCTCGTTCTTCTTCTCAATCCGCTTCTTCTTCTTCTTTTCTAGTCCTTCTTCTTCTTCTTCTTTTCTCGTCCTTCTTCTTCTTATTCTTCTTCTTCTTCTCAACCCACTCCCTCTTCTTCTTCTTCTTTTCTCGTCCTTCGTCTTCTTCTTTTCTCGTCCTTCTTCTTCTTCTTTTTTTCTCGTCCTTCTGCTTCTTCTTCTTCTTCTTTTCTCGTCCTTCTTCTTCTTCTTCTTCTTCTCTTCTTCTTCTTCTCAACCCGCTTCTTCTTCTTCTTTTCTCGTCCTTCTTCTTCTTCTTCTTCTTCTTCTTTTCTCGTCCTTCTTCTTCTTCTTCTTCTTCTCAACCCGCTTCTTCTTCTTCTTTTCTCGTCCTTCTTCTTCTTCTTCTTCTTTTTCTTTTCTCGTCCTTCTTCTTCTTCTTCTCAACCCGCTTCTTCTTCTTCTTCTTCTCCTCCTCCTCTTCCTCCTCCTTCTTCTTCTCCTTCTTCTTCGTATTTTCCTCCTCCTCTTTCTTCTTCTTCTTCTCCTCCTTCTCCTATTCTTCTTCTTCTTTTTCTCCTCCTCCTCCTTCTTCTCCTCCTTATTCTTCTTCTTCTTTTTCTCCTCCTCCTCCTTCTTCTCCTCCTTATTATTCTTCTTTTTTTCTCCTCCTCCTCCTCCTTCTCCTCCTTATTATTCTTCTTCTTTTCCTTCTTATCCTCTCCTTCTTTTCCTCTTCCTTTTTCTTCTGCTCCTGCTCTTCCACCTCCTTCACCATCTCTTCACTTCTCCTTTCCCTCCCAGTTGTATGCAGAAAACTTGACCTTGACATTAACGGGAATATCAGGGAAATTTAAGTAAAACAGATTTGTGGAAGATTTTTGTGTTACCCTTTTCCTGGATTCTTGATCTGCCTCATTTCCTCCAGAATTATATTTAAATGATGGCAAACGTAGTTTAGAGAAAAGCTGGTTTAACGCAGAGAAAAGGCGGTTTATCGTAGAGAAAATGGGTTTAACGTAGAGAAAATGTAGTTTAACGTAGAAAAAAGGTAGTTTAACGCAGAGAAAACTTGGTTTAGGAACAGATAAAACAAGAACTGACAGTGCTGGTAGATCTGGCGGGACAGATATTTAGACAAAGTTTAAAAATAAGATTAGAATTTGCACATTTATAACATAACCCATGTTGTTAAATTATAGAGCATCCCCCTTCCTGTTTCTGTCTTCCAACATTTCTCATAAAAATGTGTTCTGATTAACCATGAGTGAAAGGGTTAACTTAGAGCACAGGTGGTTTAACTTAAGGTAAAGGTGGTTTAACATAGGGCACAGATGGTTTATCGTTAGGTAAAGGTGGTTTAACATAGGGCACAGGTGGTTTAACTTCAGCTAAAGGTGGTTTAACATAGAGGACAGATGGTTTAACATAGGGCACATGTGGTTTAACTTCAGGTAAAGGAGGTTTAACTTAGGACACAGGTGGTATAACATAGGGCACATATAGTTTAACTTCAGTTAAAAGTGGTTTAACATGGGGCACAGGTGGTTGAACTTAAAGTAAAGGTGATTTAATATAGAACACAAGTAGTTTAACTTAAGGTAAATGTGGTTTAACTTAAGGTAAATGTGGTTTAACTTAAGGTAAATGTGGTTTAACTTAGTGCACAGATGGGTTAATTTAAAGATCTTGTATTTTAACCTGATGTATCATGTAATTTCTGCACATGTATCTCATTTACGGCACAAATCGTTTAAATCAAAGCTCAGGCGGTTTAACTTAAAGTGCATGTGGTTTAACTTTCTGGAATGTAGTTTAACACAAGTCATAGGTAGCTGAGACAGAGGAAGCGAAGGAAGCAAGTGGTTGCAGTGCCTGCAGGCTCAAGTTTGATGACGGAAGACAGAGACCTGCAGGAGATGAACGTTAAGCAGTTAAGACAACTAGAAGCAGGTCGCTAACAATTGTATATGTGAGACAGTAAATGTTAACTTTGTTTCCCAAGTAATTTTAGCAGTAGAAAACATGGATGAGGACTTGACAGAATCAAACTGCAGGCAATATGGGAGCGCTGGAATGTTTGGTAGAAAAATACAAATCTTCATGCCGGCTGGGAAAATACAGTCTTTATGCCGGCTGGGAAAATACAGTCTTTATGCCGGCTGGGAAAATACAATCTTCAGGCCGGCTGGGAAAATATAAAAAAAATCTTTATGCCAGGTGGGAAAATACAGTCTTCAGGCCGGCTGGGAAAATACGATTTTTGTGCCGGCTGGGAAAATACAATCTTTATGCCGGCACGGAAAACACAATTTTCAGGCCGGCTGGGAAAATACATGAAAATCTTTATGCCGGCTGGGAAAATAAATCTTCAGGCCGGATGGGAAGATGCGCCATGACAGGGCGGGATATCTACATTTAGTTAAGTTAAGATGTCTGTGGCAGAAGAGACAAGGTGCTAGCAGCTGTAGCTAGATGGCCGCGGTTTAATCCAGTCTCCAGCTCACAATATATCGTCGATCTCCAAGAATGGAGCTTTGGTTAGCGGAGATGATGTTATTGTTTCTGATTGTCAGGAGTTTCTGCTCAGGTTAAGAGAAATTATTGTTTCTGTGTTATGAGTTTCTGCTCAGGTTAAGAGAAATTATTGTTTCTGTGTTATGAGTTTCTGTTCAAATTAAGAAAAAAAATGTGTGTGTTAAGAGTTTCTGTTAAGGTTAAGAGAAATCATTGTTTGTGTGTTAAGAGTTTCTGTTAAGGTTAAGAGAAATCATTGTTTGTGTGTTAAGAGTTTCTGTTAAGGTTAAGAGAAATCATTGTTTCTGAGTTAAGAGTTTCTGCTAAAGTTAAGAGAAATCATTGTTTCTGTGTTAGGAGTTTCTTCTCAGGTTGAGAGAAATCATTGTTTCTGTGGCAGGAGTTGTGGAAGATCAAGAACAAATTCCATGATTAAACGTTAAAATAAGGGGAGAGCAACGAATTTATATTTTACGATTCTGTGATCTCCAGGGTCTAGAGTTTGCTGCCCTCAGATCGTCCGTTTCCGGTCTGTACCAGCAACAGCTAATGAACTTCATTGAAAGAAGCGAGTACCCTGCTGAAAAAAAAGATTTTCCACAAAACGCTCGGATAACCAGTCAGCGAAGCAAACCAGCTGGTTCCAGCGTCATTAAGTAACTGCAGATTTGAAAAGCCAGTGTCTGAGAAGTGGAACTCTTGCAAGAACACGTTTCAGGGTCGGTGGACACCCCCCAGATGTCTGACAGATTGTGCGTCTGGGAGAGAGCCTACATTTTGCTGAGTTAGGTTGAGATGGTGTGGGAGATATTTATAGGCTATGAAACTGTGGGGGCCCACTCAAAGATTTGTATTGAAGATATCTGTCAGTGTCTTGGGGCTGTCTGAGAGTGAGTGGACACTTTCAAAGTTTGACGAAATACAAGTCGGTAAAACACTGTCTCAGTGTTGTGAGACTTGAGAGTTATGAGAGTTGAGTGTTGTGAGAATTTAGTATTTTTGAGACTTGAGTGTTGTGAGACTTGATTGCTGTCAGATTTGAGGGTTTCAAACTTGAGTGATGTGAGAATTGAGTGTTGTGAGAAACCCTTGTTGTGAGACTTGAGTTTTGTGAGACTTGAGTGATGTGAGACTTGAATGATGTGAGACATGAGTGCTGTGAGACTTGAGTGCTGTGAGACTTGAGTGATGTGAGACTTGAGTCTTATGACACTTGAGGTTTGCGAAACTTAAGTGTGATGAGAATTGAGTGATGAGTGTTGTTGATACTTGAGTGATGTGAGACTTGAGTGTTGTGAGACTTGAGTGATGTGAGACTTGAGTGATGTGAGACTTGAGTGTTGTGAGAGCCGAGTGTTCTGAATCTTAAGTGTTGTGGATCGTGAGTGTTGTGAGACTTGAGTATTGAGAGATCTGAGTGATGTGATACTTGAGTGTTAAGAGACTTGAGTGATGTGAAAGCCGAGTGTTGTGAGACTTTTGTGAAAGCCGAGTGTTACGAGACTTGATTGTGGTTAGACTTGAGTGTTGTTAGAATTAAGTGTTGTTGAGACTTCAGTGTTGTGAGACATGAGTATTTTGAGACTTTAGTGATGTGAAAGCCGAGTGTTGTGAGAGCCGAGTGTTGTGAAACTTGAGTGTTGTGAGACATGAGTGATGTGAGACTTGAGTGTTATGAGACTTGAGTATTATGAGACTTGAGTGTTATGAGACTTGAGTATTATGAGACTTAAATGATGTGAGACGAGTTTTGTTGAGACTTGAGGGTTATGAAACCTGATTGATGTGAGATTTGATTGTTGCGAGACTTTATTGTTGCAAGACTCGAGTGTTGTGAGACTTGAGTGTTGTGAGACTTGAGTGTTGTGAGACTTGAGTGCTGTGAGACTTGAGTGTTGTGAGACTTGAGTGTTGTGAGACTTGAGCGTTGTGAGACTTGAGTGTTGTGAGACTTGAGCGTTGTGAGACTTGAGTGTTGTGAGACTTGAGTGCTGTGAGACTTGAGTGTTGTGAGACTTGAGTGTTGTGAGACTTGAGTGTTGTGAGACTTGAGAGCTGTGAGACATGTATCTACCATGACTCGACTCGTGAGACTCGACTGATGTAGACCCAAGTGTTGTACTGATGTACGATATACAACAAACTGCCGCTTAAAGCTGATTGAGGATTGGTACGAAGACGGGAAGACTCCATGATATATTTTCTGTGGACTCAACCATGACATATTTTCTGTAGACTCAACCATGACATATTTTCTTTGGACTCAATCATGACAGATTTTCTGTGGACTCAATCATGACAGATTTTCTATGGACTCAGTCATGGCCGATTTTCTGTGGATTGAATCATGACAGATTTTCTGTGGATTCAATAATAACAGTAACATTTGACCAGGATTAGGTTTACTCCATCGCAATTGTACCACTGTAACATCATATAATTGTACCATCGTAACATCATGTAATTCTATCACCGTAACATCATATAATTATACCACCGTAACATCATGTAATTCTATCACTGTAACATCATATAGTTGTACCACCGTAACATCATGTAATTCTATCACCGTAACATCATATAATTGTACCACCGTAACATCATGTATTTGTATCATTGTAACATCATGTAAACACATCACACTGTAAGAAATGTGACCGATAAAACGCAATGTACAAGCTAAAACATGGCCAGTTTTCCCCCACACAAACAACAGAATATTCCGCGCCAAATAAACTAAAAAGATTTACTTCCAGAATAATGAAACAAACAGGAGTTTACATAAAAAATTCATGAACAGAAAATAATAACATAATTTACAGCAGAGACGAATCATCGTGTGGGCCGGCGTGGGCTGGGTGGACAGTAAAAAATTGCTGCATTTAAGATAAGAAAAACAGACAATGTCAGAAAACAGACACAGACATACACAGAGACGGGGGACACAGATATATAAATATATATGTGTATGTATATATATATATTGAGAAAGAGAGGGATATGACTGAACAACAACCAGTCTCATGGGTGATCAGGAATAGGAGATGGACATGTTGGTCACTTGATGAGAAGAAATGATCAGAGAATCCCAAACCAAGCTATCAAGTGGAACACAACAGGCCAAAGAAAAAGAGGCAGACCGCGTGAAACTCTGAAGAGGACATTATTAAGAGAGGCCAAGTTAACAAGCATAAAATCCTTTGATGAGGTTGAAAGACTCGCCGAAGACAGGAAAAATTGGCGAACTACTTTGCGAGCCCTATGTGACGTTTAACGGCACGGAAAGGATATAAGATATAGGATAATATATATATATATATATATATATATATATATATATATGACAGGGAATAACAAAATAAGCATTAAAAAGGGAGAAAAATAAATAAATACAATCCGAATTTAGGTTTGAGATAAAGAAAAATGAAATGAAGAAAGGAACCCAGAAAAGAAAGAAGGACCATAGAAAAGAAGAAATAATCATAGAAAAGAAAGAAGGACAGCAAATAATAAAGGAGGACGACAAAAAGCAAGAAGGACCACAGATAAGAAAGAATGACCGCAAATAATAAAGAAGGACCACAGATAAGAAAGAAGGACCACAGATAAGAAATAAGGACCACAGAAAAGGAAGAAGGACCACAGAAAAGGGACCACAAATAAAAAAGAAGGACCACAGAAAATAATAAGGAAAACAGATAAGAAACAAGGACCACAGAAAAGCAAGAAGGACCACATATATGAAAGAATCGTAGAAAAGCAAGAAGGGCCGCATAAAAGCAAGAAGGTCAGCGGAAAAAAGGACCACAGATAAGAAATGACCGTAGAAAAGCAAGAAGGTCAGCAGAAAAGAAATAAGGACCACAGATAAGAAAGAAGGACCACATATAAGAAAGGAGGTAAGCAGAAAAGAAAGAAGGACCACAGATAAGAAAGAAGGTAAGCAGAAAAGAAAGAAGGACCACAGATAAGAAAGGAGGTAAGCAGAAAAGAAAGAAGGACCACAGATAAGAAAGAAGGTGAGCAGAAAAGAAAGAAGGACCACAGATAAGAAAGAAGGTGAGCAGAAAAGAAAGAAGGACCACAGATAAGAAAGAAGGTGAGCAGAAAAGAAATAAGGACCACAGATAAGAAAGAAGGACCACAAATAAGAAAGAAGGTGAGCAGAAAAGAAAGAAGGACGACAGATAAGAAAGAAGGTGAGCAGAAAAGAAAGAAGGACGACAGATAAGAAGAACGGCCACAGAAAAGAAAGAAGGACCACAGATAAGAAAGAAGGTGAGCAGAAAAGAAAGAAGGACCGCAGATAAGAAAGAACGACCACAGAAAAGAAAGAAGGACGACAGATAAGAAAGAAGGTGAGCAGAAGAGAAAGAAGGACGACAGATAAGAAAGAAGGTGAGCAGAAAAGAAAGAAGGACGACAGATAAGAAAGAAGGTCAGCAGAAAGAAAGAAGGACGACAGAAAAGAAAGAAGGACGACAGATAAGACAGAAGGTCAGCAGAAAGAAAGAAGGACCACAGGAAAGAAAGAAGGACGACAGATAAGAAAGAAGGAGAGCAGAAAAGAAAGAAGGACGACAGATAAGAAAGAAGGTCAGCAGAAAGAAAGAAGGACCACAGGAAAGAAGGAAGATCCGGAGTTAGGAAACAAGAATCACAGAAAAGAAAGAAGGACCGTAGAAACGAAGCAAATATCGCAGGAAAGAAAGAAAAGACGGACAGACTGCAGGAAGAAGAAGCAGGAAAGATATAAAGTAAATAAATAAGAACGGAAGAAAGGAAAGAAGGAAAGACTGCTGAAAAGAAAGAAAGAAAAAGAGGGATGGAAGGGGACACAATAAAATAGAAATGTGAAATAGAGCGTACAAGTAAAGGGAAAAGAAAGGAAACAAAAATTGCCGAGAAAAGAAATGATTTAGTAATTTCTAAACGAAATGTAAGGAACAAAAAGTAAAGAAAGAAACAGATTTCTCACTGTTTGTCTACATTCTGCCGAGATAAG
This sequence comes from Achatina immaculata, assembly GCA_009760885.1. Lineage (NCBI taxonomy): Eukaryota > Metazoa > Mollusca > Gastropoda > Stylommatophora > Achatinidae > Lissachatina > Lissachatina immaculata. The sequence goes on from CM019710.1 coordinate 2,761,869, forward strand.
TAGTCAATTCCTATCTACATTCTGTCAAGTTAAGTAGTCACTGCTTGTCTACATTCTGTCAAAATAAGTAGTCAATACTTGTCTAAATTCAGTCACTGTAGCTTTCATGTAGATTAGTTAAGCACACACAGCTACCTTTTATAGATTAGTTCAGCTCACACAGCTAGGTCTAAAAGATTAGTTCGGTTCCACGGCTACCTCTAATATTTTAGTTTAGGTCTCATAGCTACGTCTAATGGATTAGTTCAGCTCACACAGCAACCTCTAATAGATTAGTTCAGCAGACACAGCAACCTCTAATAGATTAGTGCAGGTCACACAGCTACGTCTTATAGATTAGTTCATCTAAAACAGCTACGCTTAACTGATTAGTTCAGCATACGCAGCTATATCTAATAGATTAGTTAACCTCACATAGCTACCTATAATAGATTAGTTCAGCAGACATAACTACCTCTAATAGATTAGTTCAGACATAGCTGCCTCTAATGGAGTAGTTCAGCTCACAGACTACCTCTAATAGAGTAGTTCAGACGTAGCTGCCTCTAATGGAGTAGTTCAGCTCACAGACTACCTCTAATGGAGTAGTTCAGACGTAGCTGCCTCTAATGGAGTAGTTCAGCTCACAGACTACCTCTAATAGATTAGTTCAGACGTAGCTGCCTCTAATGGAGTAGTTCAGCTCACAGACTACCTCTAATGGAGTAGTTCAGCTCACAGACTACCTCTAATAGAGTAGTTCAGCTCACAGACTACCTCTAATGGAGTAGTTCAGCTCACAGACTACCTCTAATAGAGTAGTTCAGACATAGCTGCCTCTAATGGAGTAGTTCAGCTCACAGACTACCTCTAATAGAGTAGTTCAGACATAGCTGCCTCTAATGGAGTAGTTCAGCTCACAGACTACCTCTAATAGAGTAGTTCAGAACACACAAATACTCCAAACTTCTCATCTCGTGAGTAATTGACAAAACAATGCTCACTGTTATATGACATTGTGTGGCTGGGAGTGGATCTTTGAAAGAAACTATGAAAGACCAAAGATGAACTGAAAGTAGAGAGTTGAGGGACGGCTTATGTACAAACATGCGCCACACATCCACGTGAAAATGCGTGTGTGAGTGAGAGAAGAACAGATTTAAGGGAGAGGATAAAGAGAGATAAAAGGAAATGAGATCAACAAAGGAGGAGGAGGAGGGGGAGGAGGAGAGAGAGAGAGAGAGGGAGGGAGGGATAGAGATGGGACACGTGACATGGGGGAGAAGAGAGAGGGGAAAAAAAGAGATAGAGAAAAAAAGGAGGTAGGACAGGAGAAGAGAGACACTGAGACACACAGAGACTAGCTTAAGGACGACTAAACAGTAAAGTACTAACAGAGTTTTCATTCCTTCTCCTTCTATTTCCACACTCTTGACATTATTGTCTGTTTTTTTGTTAAAACTTTTAAAATAAATTTTCCAAAGATCTCGAGTCTTATTTTATGACGTATTTATTACTTTTTTCTTGCTTTTTTCTTATATTTCTCTTTGCTTTTATTTATAATTTTTCAGCAAAACAAAAGACAAACATGGAACACAAGAGAAACATTGTCAGGATGAAGAAGATAACAATAGATAAACATGGAACACAATAGAAACTTTTTGAGGGAGATAGAGAACGCTGAAAATAATGACGAGAGACAAACATGGAACACAACAGAAACTTGTGATGGAGATGGAGAACATTAAACATTACCGAGATACAAACGTGGAAGACAGTAGAAACTTTTTGAGGGAGATGGATAACAGTAAACAATAACAAGAGACAAACATGGAACAAAACAGACACTTTGTTAGGGAAATAGAGAACACTAAACAATAACGAGAAAAACATGGAGCACAACAGAAACTTTGTTAGGGAAATAGAGAACACTAAACAATAACTAGAGACAGACGTGGAACACAATAGAAACTTTGTCAAGGAGATAAAGAATACTAAACATTAACGAGAGACAAATATGGAACACAATAGAAACTTTGTGAGGGAGATGGAGAACACTAGTAAATGACAATAGACGAACATGGAACACAAGAGAAACTTTGTCAGGGAAATGGAAAATGCTAAACAATAACGAGAGAAGCATAGAGCACAAGAAAAACTTTGTCAAGCAGATGAAGAACACTAAACAATAACGAGAGCCAAACATGAAATACAACAGAAACTTTGTGATTGAAATGGAGAATTCTAAACATTAACGAGATACTAACATGGAACTCAACAGAAACATTGTCAGAGAAATGGAGAACACTCATTAATAAGAAGAGAGAATCTTGGAACACAAGAGAGACTTTGTCAGGGAAATGGAGAGCATTAAACAATGTCGAGAGACTTTCATGAAACACAATAGGATCATTGTGAGGGAGATGGAGAACACTAACGAGAGACAGACATGGAACATAACAGCAACTGTGTGAGGGAGATGGAGAACACTAACGAGAGACAGACATGGAACATAACAGCAACTGTGTGAGGGAGATGGAGAACACTAAATAATAACGAGAGGCAAACATGGAACATAACAGCAACTGTGTCACAGAGATAGAAAACACAAAAGAATGACGAGAGACAAAAATAAAACACAACAGAAACTTTGTGACGGACATAGAGAACACTAAACAATAGCGAGATACAAACATTGAATACAACAGAAGCTTTCTCATGGAGAAGGAGAACACTAAATATTAACGAGAGACAAACATGGAAGACAACAGAAACTTTTTGAGGGAGATGGATAACAGTAAACAATAACAAGAGACAAACATGAAACACAACAGACACTTTGCCAGGGAAATAGAGAACACTAAACAATAACGAGACAAACATGGAACACAACAGAAACTTTGTCAGGGAGATGGAAAACACTAACCAATGACGACAGACAAATATAGCACACATTAGAAACTTTGTCAGGGAGATGGAGAACACTAAACCTTAACGAGAGACAAACAAGGAAGATAAAATAAACTCTATGAGGGAGATGAACACTAAACAATGACGAAATACAAACACGGAACACAACAGAAACTTTGTGAGGGAGATGGAGAGCACTAAACAATAACGAGAGACAAACAAGGAACACAATAGAAACTTTGTCAGGGAGATGGAAAATACTAAACAATGACGAGAGACAAACAAAGAAAACAATATTAACTTTGTCAAGAGATAAACACGGAACACAATAGGTGCTTTGTCAGGGAGATGGATGGCACTAAAAAATGACGAGAGACAAACATAGAAAACAACAGAAACTTTGTCAGGGAGATTAACACTAAACAATGACGAGAGACAAACATAGAAAACAACAGAAACTTTGTCAGGGAGATTAACACTAAACAATGACGAGAGACAAACATAGAAAACAACAGAAACTTTGTCAGGGAGATTAACACTAAACAGTAACAAGAGACAAACATAGAAAACAACAGAAACTTTGCCAGGGAGATTAACACTAAACAGTAACAAGAGCCAAACATGGAAAACAACAGAAACTTTGTCAGGGAGATTAACACTAAACAATGACGAGAGACAAACATAGAAAACAACAGAAACTTTGCCAGGGAGATTAACACTAAACAATAACAAGAGACAAACATTGAAAACAACAGAACGTTTGTCAGGGAGATGAACACTAAACAATGACGAGAGACAAACGAACCTTTAAAATCATACACGGAAGGGGTAGACTTTATTTCAAAGAAAAAAAGTGGGAATAAGGAAAGGTAAAATAATATGTCTGCTGTAAAAATATACGGGAAGTTGGAGAGATGGATTTGTGTGACAATAAAGAAGCGATCTACCGTGGAAAGGAAATACTCATATATTGACAATTTAAAATCATCAAAATGGAGCTGTTTTTTATTTCTCTCTCTTTCCCTCTCTCTATTTCTCTCTTTTTCCCTCTCTCTATTTCTCTCTCTATATATATATCTATATATATATCTCTCTCTCTTCTCTTGTTTCTTGCCTAAAGAAAGACCTTTAGTCTATAAGATATGTCTGACATTAGAGTAAGTTTGTGCAGCTTTAGGTGGCTCATCGGATATGACATTCGCATACAGTAGACATAGAAGCAGAGTTCGAGTCCAGCTTCTGATAGAGATTTCTTCATGAAAATATTTTTGTCTCGCTTCTTATTATATCTTTCTTATTAGTGTCTTTCTTTCAAGTGTCATGTCTTACTAAAGTCTTGTTTTACTCATTCATGTCTTACTAGTATCCTGTCTTAATAGTGTCTTGTTTTACTCCATCCTGTCTTACTAGTATCTTGTCTAAGTGTTCTGTCTTACTACTATCTTTTCTAAGTGTCCTGTCTTACTGATGTCTTGTCTTACAAGTGTTCTGTCTTATTAGTATCTTTTCTAAATGTCCTGTCTTACTAGTATCTTGCCTAAGTGTCATGTCTTACTAAGATCTTGTCCAAGTGTTCTGTCTTACGAGTGTCCTGTCTTATAAGTGTCCTGTTTTACTGTTGTATACGTTTTATACGTGTCCTGTTGTACTGGTGGCTTGTCTTACAAGTGTCCTATCTTACTTGTGTCCTGTCTTATAAGTTTCCTGTCTTATAAATGCCCTGTCTTACTAGTGTCTTGTTTTCTAAGTCTTTTATATTACTAATGTCTAGTCTTTTAATTGTGCCATCTTACTAGTGTCTTGTCTTACAAGGATCCTGTCTTACAAGTATCTTGCCTTATGTCCTGTCTTACTAGTGTCTTGTGTTATTAATGTCCTGCCTCGCTAGTGTGATGACCTATTAGCGTCTTGTCTTATAAGTGTGATGTCTTACTAGTGTGTCTTACTAGTGCCCTGTGTTGTTAATGTCGTGTCTTACAAGTGTAATGACTTATTAGTGTCTTGTCTTATAAGTGTCCTGTCTTACTAGTGTCCTGTGTTATTAATGTCTTGTCTTAAAAGTGTGATGTAGGACTAGTGTCTAGTCTTACAAATGTCCTGTCTTACTATGTCTTGTCTTAGAAATGTCCAGTCTTACTAGTGTCTTTTCTTATCGCCATATCATGGAACAAGTAAACAGTGTGTAACCTAGAATATATGCAGCAGTGCGAGACACACCTCTGTCCACAGCTCAGAGAACTGATAATATACTGATAGGAAGAAGTTCACTTTAAGAATAATCTAATACATGTGAGACTTAGTGTGACTCTCTCTGTGGAACTAAAATGAGGACGTGTTTAAGAACTTGGCCATTTTAAAGCCAGATGACGTAAATAGTGAAACTAGCAGAAGATATTGAAGATACGAAAGAAAATAAAACTAAATAAATGGGAAATTCAGAAACTTTTGGACGAGTTTTATCTTACATATGATCCGTCTTATGTAGGAAATACTGGCTCGGTTTGTTGAGGCTATTCTCGGTAACCAAAGACGATTTCCTTGGTCTCGGGTAGTTTATTTCCTCCTGTCTGCTTTGCTGCTAGGAAAAACCAAACGATAAATAGTCTTCGTGTGACATAAATCAGTTTATCAGTTTTAATCAATCATGTACCAGGTTCGACCGTCTTTGTGTCGTTGGCGTGGTTAGGTCACGGGTTTGTAACACTAGAAACGAGAAGACAGAGACGGCCAAGAGGAGGAGAAACAGCAAGAGCTGAAAGTTCACGAGTGTAGGTGAAAGAAAAGCTTGATAGAGGAAGATGAGGATTGTGAGGAGGATGGAAGAAAGGAAGAAAGCAACCAAACATGGCTCTCTAATTTCTCTGTGAGATCCTGAAGATTCTTTCACCAAGCCCAGCAGCTGGCCAATTTCTCATCACTTACGAGGACTTGGAAGAGCTGGCAGGAGATCATGCTACGTAGAAGACTGCTCACATCAGAAGAGGCACCGAGAACCCGTATGGATACCCCGATGTAGGTCACGTGAGTAATCCTGATATTGCTGTCCACGTCACATCTCCAGGGACGAGAAAAGCAAAGTTTGTTTTTTTTTCTTAAACCATAGACATGGGACACACACTAAGAACCCAGTATTGTAGAGGACGGATAAAGTAAAAATGTTTAAACCACAGAAATATATAGTGTGAGTGGCGAAGTGGTTAGTGCACGGTCTCTCATGGGAAGGTAGGGGGTTCGAATCCGGCCGAAGGCTCCCCAGTCATCCAGCTGTAGAAATGGGTACCCGACTTCTTCTGGAGTTGGGGAAGGAAAGGCGGCCAGGTGTGGTACTGACCATATCACCCTCTAGTGTGCTGACAGGTCAAGGAAAATATGGCCACTAACACCATATCCCTATGTGCCTCTAAGGCATGACAGGATTACCTTTACCTTTTACAGAAACAGGTATTTATGTGAACTTGAATACAACACTACAACATCACAGTCCATCATTAATCTGCATGATGAACCATCACTACTACATTACATCTTACATCCTTACATCCTTCCCGTGCCGCTAAACGTCACATAGGGCCCGCATGGTAGTTCGCCAAGATTTCTTGTCTTCGGCGAGTCTTTCAACCTCATCAAGGAATGTTATGCCCACCGAACTGGCCTCTCTTAACAATGTCCTCTTTAGAGTTTCACGTGGTCGACCTCTTTTTCTTCGGCCTGTTGTGTTCGCTACATCACAGTCTATTGCTAATCTACATGAAAAAACTACAGCCACAAATCACAGTTTACAGTTAATCTACATGAAAAAACTGCAGCCACAAATCACAGTTTACAGTTAATCTACATGAAAAAACTGCAGCCACAAATCACAGTTTACAGTTAATCTACATGAAAAAACTGCAGCCACAAATCACAGTTTACAGTTAATCTACATGAAAAAACTACTAACGCTACATCACAGTCTACAGTTAATCTACAAAAAACAACACACCTAAGTTACAATTGACAGGATTGACGTCTGTCTCATAGCTTCAAAGGTTGACATTTAACTTACAGCTGTCAGGATTGACGTCTGTCTCATAGCTTCAAAGGTTGACATTTAACTTACAACTGTCAGAATTGACGTCTGTCTCATAGCTTCAAAGGTTGACATTTAACTTACAGCTGTCAGGATTGACGTCTGTCTCATAGCTTCAAAGGTTGACATTTAACTTACAACTGTCAGGATTGACGTCTGTCTCATAGCTTCAAAGGTTGACATTTAACTTACAACTGTCAGGATTGACGTCTGTCTCATAGCTTCAAAGGTTGACATTTAACTTACAACTCCGCTGTTGGCGAGATCTTCAGCTGCCGTGCGTGGAGCTGTGCTCCTCCCGGCCAATGAAGAAATTTGCAAATGAGGTTGCCGCGCAGCATCACTGCGGAAAAGGTGGTAGAAATGATAAAGCGAAGCAAACAGTCAAATCATGGCACCTCTGGTCTGGAGGTCGGCCACTTCCTGAGTGCAGTCATATCGGGTGAAATGCATGAACCGGCTTGTCCCAGAGGTTAAGACACTGCTGGCTTGACTTTTCAAATGCCGCGCGTGGAATGAAGCTCCTCCCGGTTAAGGAAAGTAAATGCGGAAAAGAAATAAAGGTTGCTGTGCGGCACCGATGGGAAAAGGTGGTGGAAAGTGAAGTTTAACCGATATGTCCAGTAGTATCGCTACGAGAACTATACCACGGCACCTCTGCTCTAGAGGCCGCCCATGTCCGAAATACACCTACACTGGTGAAATATGCCTAAACCGGCACACACCAGGGGTGGAACTCGATAGCTAGACATGTCATGCCACCTCCGCTCTAGGGGTCGGTAACGCCTGATAAACACCCATACTGGTGAATTTTGCCTAAACCGGTTCATACCAGGGGTGAATCTTGAAGGCTATGCATGTCACAGTACCTCTGCCCTAGAGGTCGGTCCCGTCCCAAACACGCCCATACTGGGAAATGCCTAAACCAGCTCAACCCAGGGGTAGAAGTCACTAGTGGCGAGGATTCGTCCTCCTGGACAAAAGCTCCATCCTGGTCACAACTAGGAAGGGTAGCGGCCACGACCGCAAAATGCTGAAGTCGGAGACACTGGACCAGGGAAGTCTAGATAGGCAACCACCTCTCACCCGGTGGGGATGTTTGCGTATCCTAATCACGCTGAGGTTTTCCGGTGAGAAAGTCCAACTCTGGACTGGATGGGCAACCACCTCTCACCCGGCGGTGATACACGGGTATCTCAAAACACGTCGAGGTTTTCCGGTGAGAAAGTCCAACTCTGGCCTGGGTGGGCTACCGCCTCTCACCCAGCGGGGATGCACTGATATCCTAAACACGTCGAGGTCTTCCGGTGAGAAAGTCCAACCCTAGACTAAACTGGTGCAATGAAAACCACGGTGTCACGCAATCCCGCTTCAGAGACCCACCAAGAATACAGGCTAAAGCACTGTGATACTCTGAACCCCTTGTGGTCCTTTCGTGGATCTCGTGTGGTCTATTTTGGACCACACAGGGGACCACGGGACCGAACGAGGACCACAGGCGTGAATTCAGTAGGTTCACAGTGCGGTTTTTGGTGGTAGAAGTGAACGAAGAAGAAGAAGAAGAAGAAGAACTTACAACTGTCAGGATTGACGTCTGTCTCATAGCTTCAAAGGTTGACATTTAGCTTACAGCTGTCAGGATTGACGTCTGTCTCATAGCTTCAAAGGTTGGCATTTAACTTACAGCTGTCAGGATTGACGTCTGTCTCATAGCTTCAAAGGTTGACATTTAACTTACAACTGTCAGGATTGACGTCTGTCTCATAGCTTCAAAGGTTGACATTTAACTTACAACTCCGCTGTTGGCGAGATCTTCAGCTGCCGTGCGTGGAGCTGTGCTCCTCCCGGCCAATGAAGAAATTTGCAAATGAGGTTGCCGCGCAGCATCACTGCGGAAAAGGTGGTAGAAATGATAAAGCGAAGCAAACAGTCAAATCATGGCACCTCTGGTCTGGAGGTCGGCCACTTCCTGAGTGCAGTCATATCGGGTGAAATGCATGAACCGGCTTGTCCCAGAGGTTAAGACACTGCTGGCTTGACTTTTCAAATGCCGCGCGTGGAATGAAGCTCCTCCCGGTTAAGGAAAGTAAATGCGGAAAAGAAATAAAGGTTGCTGTGCGGCACCGATGGGAAAAGGTGGTGGAAAGTGAAGTTTAACCGATATGTCCAGTAGTATCGCTACGAGAACTATACCACGGCACCTCTGCTCTAGAGGCCGCCCATGTCCGAAATACACCTACACTGGTGAAATATGCCTAAACCGGCACACACCAGGGGTGGAACTCGATAGCTAGACATGTCATGCCACCTCCGCTCTAGGGGTCGGTAACGCCTGATAAACACCCATACTGGTGAATTTTGCCTAAACCGGTTCATACCAGGGGTGAATCTTGAAGGCTATGCATGTCACAGTACCTCTGCCCTAGAGGTCGGTCCCGTCCCAAACACGCCCATACTGGGAAATGCCTAAACCAGCTCAACCCAGGGGTAGAAGTCACTAGTGGCGAGGATTCGTCCTCCTGGACAAAAGCTCCATCCTGGTCACAACTAGGAAGGGTAGCGGCCACGACCGCAAAATGCTGAAGTCGGAGACACTGGACCAGGGAAGTCTAGATAGGCAACCACCTCTCACCCGGTGGGGATGTTTGCGTATCCTAATCACGCTGAGGTTTTCCGGTGAGAAAGTCCAACTCTGGACTGGATGGGCAACCACCTCTCACCCGGCGGTGATACACGGGTATCTCAAAACACGTCGAGGTTTTCCGGTGAGAAAGTCCAACTCTGGCCTGGGTGGGCTACCGCCTCTCACCCAGCGGGGATGCACTGATATCCTAAACACGTCGAGGTCTTCCGGTGAGAAAGTCCAACCCTAGACTAAACTGGTGCAATGAAAACCACGGTGTCACGCAATCCCGCTTCAGAGACCCACCAAGAATACAGGCTAAAGCACTGTGATACTCTGAACCCCTTGTGGTCCTTTCGTGGATCTCGTGTGGTCTATTTTGGACCACACAGGGGACCACGGGACCGAACGAGGACCACAGGCGTGAATTCAGTAGGTTCACAGTGCGGTTTTTGGTGGTAGAAGTGAACGAAGAAGAAGAAGAAGAAGAAGAACTTACAACTGTCAGGATTGACGTCTGTCTCATAGCTTCAAAGGTTGACATTTAGCTTACAGCTGTCAGGATTGACGTCTGTCTCATAGCTTCAAAGGTTGGCATTTAACTTACAGCTGTCAGGATTGACGTCTGTCTCATAGCTTCAAAGGTTGACATTTAACTTACAACTGTCAGGATTGACGTCTGTCTCATAGCTTCAAAGGTTGACATTTAACTTACAGCTGTCAGGATTGACGTCTGTCTCATAGCTTCAAAGGTTGACATTTAACTTACAGCTGTCAGGATTGACGTCTGTCTCATAGCTTAAAAGGTTGACATTTAACTTACAGCTGTCAGGATTGACGTCTGTCTCATAGCTTCAAAGGTTGACATTTAACTTACAGCTGTCAGGATTGACGTCTGTCTCATACCTTCAAAGGTTGACATTTAACTTACAGCTGTCAGGATTGACGTCTGTCTCATAGCTTCAAAGGTTGACATTTAACTTACAGCTGTCAGGATTGACGTCTGTCTCATAACTTCAAAGGTTGACATTTAACTTACAACTGTCAGGATTGACGTCTGTCTCATAGCTTCAAAGGTTGACATTTAACTTACAGCTGTCAGGATTGACGTCTGTCTCCATGACATTGTTTCCTTCCAGCAAGATCTGTCTTAAGCACGGCAACACTCTGTCTATTTGTGTACATCTCTTTGTGGCTTTCTCTGTATTTTTAAAATTTTTAGTCAATATTTCTTGCTGTTATAATATTTCGTATGATCTTCCTACAGCACTCAAACTTTTACCTTTATCTTCTTATCTGTGTTTTATTTATCTTTGTTTTATTTATCTTTTTTTATTGAACTTTAGAAACAATAGTTTATCATGCATAGCAGCCTGGAACTTCCTCTTCTGGGCAGGACAACTCCATCATCTGTAATGATCCCTGGTTTGTTGCTTGTCTTTACAAGACTGGGCTTGATACAAACAACGCCAGATAAAGTAGGTGGATGAGTTATAGAATCCATTCTGTATCCAGACATCCAATAAATGATCCAGTGTAGGCCGCCTGACAGTGGTATCTTGGGGAGTGAAGGGAGAGTTTATGAAGAGTGATGTGTTTTATAAGAAAATGATATGGAATGTAATGAGGAGAGAGAGAGAGAGAGAGAGACAGAGAGAGAGAGAGAGAGAGACAGAGTGAGAGAGAAATTGATTTTTCTATCTAGTAAAAGCGCCTACTTCAAGATCTTTGGCGGGTGATATTGCAAGGAAGATCTTGATAGATGACTGTATAATGAAGATCTTTGTAGCTCATGTTGTTTTGAAGGTGTTGGAAGTTGATGATGTGGTGAAGATCTTGGCAGGTGATGTTGGACTGAAGACCACGGTAGCTGTTTTTTGTGGGAAGCTGACGTTTTGGTAAAGATCTTTGTAACTGATATTGTGGTGAAGGTCTTGGAGGTTGATGATGCAGTGACCATCTAGGTAGTCCATGGTGTAGTAAAGGTCTTCTTCGTCTTATTCCCCCTGGAGCTGTTGTTTTTTTACGGCCGACGCGGTGGAGATGTTGAGGCTTCGTCTAAGGTTGGGAGGTGGAGATGTTGAGGCTTCGTCTAAGGTTGGGAGGTGGAGATGTTGAGGCTTCGTCTAAGGTTGGGAGGTGGAGATGTTGAGGCTTCGTCTAAGGTTGGGAGGTGGAGATGTTGAGGCTATTTTTTCAGTCTCCGAGTGAAGCTAAAAAGCATGGGGTATGCAGTACTTCTTTAGCAGACTCCACCACCATGGGGACAATGGATATCCCTGGCTCGTTAGTCAGGCGAGGCCTGTTACTGGGGATACCAGCGGAGACGTGGAACAGGGTCTTGATCAGATACGGTTCGCCAATTTGACACTAGTATGTCAGCTCAAGGTCACTGACTGTCAAATCAGACAGCGCCTTCGCCGCCCGGCCCACCCCCTCCACACACACCCGCCCTAGACCCCTGGATCTTTATATACGACTAAGTACTCGATTACTATACGTATCTGCTTCATAGTTTAACCCTAATCTTCAATATTTGGCATCGATTAGTCTGTGAGAGTTTGCCTGCTAAGTTACGTACCTGGTATTCGAGTACGCGTTCTCTCTCAGCACGATTCTGCGAAAGTAAAGCAAGAAAGGAAAGAATGAGGTCGGATAGACAGAAAGTCTTAGCCGAGGGAGGGAAGAAAGAGATAAACAGATAAGAAGAATCCTAACACATCAGAAGACTACAGTAATCAGTCATATAAACAGAGAAGACTAACACATCAGAAAACTATAGTAATCAATCATATAAACAGAGAAGACTAACACATCAGAAAACTATAGTAATCAATCATATAAACAGAGAAGACTAAAACATCAGAAAACTACAGTAATCAGTCATATAAACAGAGAAGACTAACACATCAGAAAACTACGGTAATCAGTCATATAAACAGAGAAGACTAGCACATCAGAAAACTACGGTAGTCAGTCATATAAACAGAGAAGACTAACACATCAGAAAACTACGGTAATCAGTCATATAAACAGAGAAGACTAACACATCAGAAAACTACAGTAATCAGTCATATAAACAGAGAAGACTAGCACATCAGAAAACTATAGTAATCAGTCATATAAACAGAGAAGACTAGCACATCAGAAAACTATAGTAATCAGTCATATAAACAGAGAAGACTAGCACATCAGAAAACTACAGCTGTCAGGATTGACGTCTGTCTCCATGACATTGTTTCCTTCCAGCAAGATCTGTCTTAAGCACGGCAACACTCTGTCTATTTGTGTACATCTCTTTGTGGCTTTCTCTGTATTTTTAAAATTTTTAGTCAATATTTCTTGCTGTTATAATATTTCGTATGATCTTCCTACAGCACTCAAACTTTTACCTTTATCTTCTTATCTGTGTTTTATTTATCTTTGTTTTATTTATCTTTGTTTTATTGAACTTTAGAAACAATAGTTTATCATGCATAGCAGCCTGGAACTTCCTCTTCTGGGCAGGACAACTCCATCATCTGTAATGATCCCTGGTTTGTTGCTTGTCTTTACAAGACTGGGCTTGATACAAACAACGCCAGATAAAGTAGGTGGATGAGTTATAGAATCCATTCTGTATCCAGACATCCAATAAATGATCCAGTGTAGGCCGCCTGACAGTGGTATCTTGGGGAGTGAAGGGAGAGTTTATGAAGAGTGATGTGTTTTATAAGAAAATGATATGGAATGTAATGAGGAGAGAGAGAGAGAGAGAGAGAGAGAGACAGACAGACAGAGAGAGACAGAGAGAGACAGAGAGAAATTGATTTTTCTATCTAGTAAAAGCGCCTACTTCAAGATCTTTGGCGGGTGATATTGCAAGGAAGATCTTGATAGATGACTGTATAATGAAGATCTTTGTAGCTCATGTTGTTTTGAAGGTGTTGGAAGTTGATGATGTGGTGAAGATCTTGGCAGGTGATGTTGGACTGAAGACCACGGTAGCTGTTTTTTTGTGGGAAGCTGACGTTTTGGTAAAGATCTTTGTAACTGATATTGTGGTGAAGGTCTTGGAGGTTGATGATGCAGTGACCATCTAGGTAGTCCATGGTGTAGTAAAGGTCTTCCTCGTCTTCTTCCCCCTGGAGCTGTTGTTTTTTACGGCCGACGCGGTGGAGATGTTGAGGCTTCGTCTAAGGTTGGGAGGTGGAGATGTTGAGGCTTCGTCTAAGGTTGGGAGGTGGAGATGTTGAGGCTTCGTCTAAGGTTGGGAGGTGGAGATGTTGAGGCTTCGTCTAAGGTTGGGAGGTGGAGATGTTGAGGCTTCGTCTAAGGTTGGGAGGTGGAGATGTTGAGGCTTCGTCTAAGGTTGGGAGGTGGAGATGTTGAGGCACTGTCTAAGGTTGGGAGGTGGAGATGTTGAGGCTTCGTCTAAGGTTGGGAGGTGGAGATGTTGAGGCTTCGTCTAAGGTTGGGAGGTGGAGATGTTGAGGCTTCGTCTAAGGTTGGGAGGTGGAGATGTTGAGGCTTCGTCTAAGGTTGGGAGGTGGAGATGTTGAGGCTTCGTCTAAGGTTGGGAGGTGGAGATGTTGAGGCTTCGTCTAAGGTTGGGAGGTGGAGATGTTGAGGCTATTTTTTCAGTCTCCGAGTGAAGCTAAAAAGCATGGGGTATGCAGTACTTCTTTAGCAGACTCCACCACCATGGGGACAATGGATATCCCTGGCTCGTTAGTCAGGCGAGGCCTGTTACTGGGGATACCAGCGGAGACGTGGAACAGGGTCTTGATCAGATACGGTTCGCCAATTTGACACTAGTATCTCAGCTCAAGGTCACTGACTGTCAAATCAGACAGCGCCTTCGCCGCCCGGCCCACCCCCTCCACACACACCCGCCCTAGACCCCTGGATCTTTATATACGACTAGGTACTCGATTACTATACGTATCTGCTTCATAGTTTAACCCTAATCTTCAATATTTGGCATCGATTAGTCTGTGAGAGTTTGCCTGCTAAGTTTTGTACCTGGTATTCGAGTACGCGTTCTCTCTCAGCACGATTCTGCGAAAGTAAAGCAAGAAAGGAAAGAATGAGGTCGGATAGACAGAAAGTCTTAGCCGAGGGAGGGAAGAAAGAGATAAACAGATAAGAAGAATCCTAACACATCAGAAGACTACAGTAATCAGTCATATAAACAGAGAAGACTAACACATCAGAAAACTATAGTAATCAATCATATAAACAGAGAAGACTAACACATCAGAAAACTATAGTAATCAATCATATAAACAGAGAAGACTAAAACATCAGAAAACTACAGTAATCAGTCATATATACAGACTAGACTAACACATCAGAAAACTATAGTAATCAGTCATATAAATAGAGAAGACTAGCACATCAGAAAACTACAGTAATAAGTCATATAAACAGAGAAGACTAGCACATCAGAAAACTACGGTAATCAGTCATATAAACAGAGAAGACTAACACATCAGAAAACTATAGTAATCAGTCATATAAATAGAGAAGACTAGCACATCAGAAAATTACAGTAATAAGTCATATAAACAGAAAAGACTATCACATCAGAAAAATACAGCAATCAGTCATATAAACAGAGAACAGTAACACATCAGAAAACTACAGTAATAAGTCATATAAACAGAGAAGACTAACACGTCAGAAAACTACAGTAATAAGTCATATAAGTAGAGAAAACTAACACATCAGAAAACTATAGTAATCAGTCATATAAATAGAGAAGACTAGCACATCAGAAAATTATAGTAATCAGTCATATATACAGACTAGACTAACACATCAGAAAACGTCATCAATCAGTCATATAAACAGAGAAGACTAACACATCGGAAAAATACAGTAATAAGTCATATAAACAGAGAAGACTAACACATCAGAAAACTACAGTAATAAGTCATATAAACAGAAAAGACTAGCACATCAGAAAACTACAGTAATCAGTCATATAAACAGAGAAGACTAACACGTCAGAAAACTGTAGTAATCAGTCATATAAACAGAGAAGACTAACACATCAGAAAACTACAGTAATAAGTCATATAAACAGAGAAGACTAAGACATCCGAAAACTATAGTAATCAGTCATATAAACAGAGAAGACTAACACGTCAGAAAACTATAGTAATCAGTCATATAAACAGAGAAGATTAACACATCAGAAAACTACAGTAATCAGTCATACAAACAGAGAAGACTAACACATAAGAAAACTGCGGTAATCAGTCCTATAAACAGAGAAGACTAACACGTCAGAAAACTACAGTAATCAGTCATCGCTTTTTTAAGTTTTCAGTGAAAAAATAAAAAAAGGTAGAAAGAAGAAAATAATCCAGAAAAAAACACCCCGAAATCTTTCTGTTTTTTTAATCATCGTTCGTAAATAATGTTGACTATATATGACAAGAATGTGATAGTTGTTAATGTCGATAACTGGAAGATGATAAGTTCAGTGTTATAATTATGATAAACCCGAAACTGCTGTTATGTGGAAAATGAAAGCAATGATAGAAGATGGCGGAAGTAACTATCTGAACGAAGAAAATTGTCAGGAAAATTATAACGTTCCTGGAACAATAACACTGGGAATATATTTCCGCTTGTCTGAACATCTACCGCTGGGACTACTTGGAGGAGGAAGGATGGGGTAGGCTGGGTTATTATGTAATGTAAATTTACCTCACTTATCGATAATAAGGGACGTGAGGGGACTAACTTCTGCTGGCGCTCGATGTTCGGAGTAAACGGGCAGAAACTGTATTCTTGCGCGGTCGAACGTTCCCTCAGACTCTGGCATGTAGCAGTGTAAAGAAGTTGGACTTCATGTGGTAGCAAATTTCTTAGTTGCACTGCAACAACTGCGTATGTTGTGTTTTGTATATTTCTCACATTTCTTGTATATTGTTTGAGTTGTCCGTTCTTTATATACTTTAACGGAATTGTTTTCTTTTCTTGTTTTTTTTTTATAGTTTGTAGACTGACACTTTTTGTTCTATATTCTTTGTTCTTGTTGAGTTCTGAGATTGTCATTATGGATTTTTCTGGGATTATTATATATAAAGTCTAGGATTGTCTGCATGGATTGTTCTTTGATTGTTATATATATAAAACAATCTAGGAATCTTAGCATGGACATGATTAGTTATCTTCGGAAAACTCCTGGAATATAGCCGTTTAAAGTGTTCTAAGATTCTGAAGTAAAGTAAATACAGTGCCTTGATGTAAAGACTGTGCCATGATGTAAAGACTGGTGTGAAGACTGCCGTAATATAAAGACTGTGCCGTAATATAAAGACTGTGCCGTGATGTAAAGACTGTCCCGTGATGTAAAGACTGTGCCGTGATATAAAGACTGTGTCGTGATATAAAGACTGTGCCGTGATGTAAAGACTGTGCCGTGATATAAAGACTGTGTCGAGATATAAAGACTGTGCCGTGATATAAAGACTGTGTCGTGATATAAAGACTGTCCCGTGATGTAAAGACTGTGCCGTGATATAAAGACTGTGTCGTGATATAAAGACTGTGCCGTGATGTAAAGACTGTGCCGTGATATAAAGACTGTCCCGTGATGTAAAGACTGTCCCGTGATGTAAAGACTGTGTCGTGATATAAAGACTGTGCCGTAATATAAAGACTGTGTCGTGATATAAAGACTGTCCCGTGATGTAAAGACTGTGCCGTGATATAAAGACTGTGTCGTGATGTAAAGACTGTGTCGTGATATAAAGACTGTGTCGTGATATAAAGACTGTGCCGTAATATAAAGACTGTGCCGTGATGTAAAGACTGTGCCCTGATATAAAGACGGTGTCGTGATATAAAGACTGTGCCGTGATGTAAAGACTGCCGTGATATAAAGACTGCCGTGATATAAAGACTGTGCCGAGATGTAATGATTGCAGTGATGTATACAGACTAGACTAACACATCAGAAAACGTCATCAATCAGTCATATAAACAGAGAAGACTAACACATCGGAAAAATACAGTAATAAGTCATATAAACAGAGAAGACTAACACATCAGAAAACTACAGTAATAAGTCATATAAACAGAAAAGACTAGCACATCAGAAAACTACAGTAATCAGTCATATAAACAGAGAAGACTAACACGTCAGAAAACTGTAGTAATCAGTCATATAAACAGAGAAGACTAACACATCAGAAAACTACAGTAATAAGTCATATAAACAGAGAAGACTAAGACATCCGAAAACTATAGTAATCAGTCATATAAACAGAGAAGACTAACACGTCAGAAAACTACAGTAATCAGTCATATAAACAGAGAAGATTAACACATCAGAAAACTACAGTAATCAGTCATACAAACAGAGAAGACTAACACATAAGAAAACTGCGGTAATCAGTCCTATAAACAGAGAAGACTAACACGTCAGAAAACTACAGTAATCAGTCATCGCTTTTTTAAGTTTTCAGTGAAAAAATAAAAAAAGGTAGAAAGAAGAAAATAATCCAGAAAAAAACACCCCGAAATCTTTCTGTTTTTTTAATCATCGTTCGTAAATAATGTTGACTATATATGACAAGAATGTGATAGTTGTTAATGTCGATAACTGGAAGATGATAAGTTCAGTGTTATAATTATGATAAACCCGAAACTGCTGTTATGTGGAAAATGAAAGCAATGATAGAAGATGGCGGAAGTAACTATCTGAACGAAGAAAATTGTCAGGAAAATTATAACGTTCCTGGAACAATAACACTGGGAATATATTTCCGCTTGTCTGAACATCTACCGCTGGGACTACTTGGAGGAGGAAGGATGGGGTAGGCTGGGTTATTATGTAATGTAAATTTACCTCACTTATCGATAATAAGGGACGTGAGGGGACTAACTTCTGCTGGCGCTCGATGTTCGGAGTAAACGGGCAGAAACTGTATTCTTGCGCGGTCGAACGTTCCCTCAGACTCTGGCATGTAGCAGTGTAAAGAAGCTGGACTTCATGTGGTAGCAAATTTCTTAGTTGCACTGCAACAACTGCGTATGTTGTGTTTTGTATATTTCTCACATTTCTTGTATATTGTTTGAGTTGTCCGTTCTTTATATACTTTAACGGAATTGTTTTCTTTTCTTGTTTTTTTTTATAGTTTGTAGACTGACACTTTTTGTTCTATATTCTTTGTTCTTGTTGAGTTCTGAGATTGTCATTATAGATTTTTCTGGGATTATTATATATAAAGTCTAGGATTGTCTGCATGGATTGTTCTTTGATTGTTATATATATAATACAATCTAGGAATCTTAGCATGGACATGATTAGTTCTCTTCGGAAAACTCCTGGAATATAGCCGTTTAAAGTGTTCTAAGATTCTGAAGTAAAGTAAATACAGTGCCTTGATGTAAAGACTGTGTCATGATGTAAAGACTGTGTCATGATGTAAAGACTGGTGTGAAGACTGCCGTAATATAAAGACTGTGCCGTGATGTAAAGACTGTCCCGTGATGTAAAGACTGTGCCGTGATATAAAGACTGTGCCGTGATATAAAGACTGTGCCGTGATATAAAGACTGTGCCGTGATGTAAAGACTGTGTCATGATGTAAAGACTGTGCCGTGATATAAAGACTGTGCCGTGATGTAAAGACTGTGTCATGATGTAAAGACTGTCATGATGTAAAGACTGGTGTGAAGACTGCCGTAATATAAAGACTGTCCCGTGATGTAAAGACTGTGCCGTGATATAAAGACTGTGCCGTGATATAAAGACGGTGTCGTGATATAAAGACTGTGCCGTGATGTAAAGACTGCCATGATATAAAGACTGAGCCGTGATATAAAGACTGTGCCGAGATGTAATGATTGCAGTGATGTAAAGACTGCAGTGATATAAAGACTGTGCCGTGATGTAAAGACTGTCCCGTGATGTAAAGACTGTCCCGTGATGTAAAGACTGTGCCGTGATATAAAGACTGTGTCGTGATATAAAGACTGTCCCGTGATGTAAAGACTGTGCCGTGATATAAAGACTGTGCCGTGATGTAAAGACTGCCATGATATAAAGACTGCCATGATATAAAGACTGAGCCGTGATATAAAGACTGTGCCGTGATGTAATGACTGTCCCGTGATGTAAAGACTGTCCCGTGATATAAAGACTGTGCCGAGATATAAAGACTGTGTCGTGATGTAAAGACTGTCCCGTGATGTAAAGACTGTGCAGTGATGTAATGATTGCAGTGATGTAAAGACTGCGCAGTGATATAAAGACTGTGCCGTGATGTAAAGACTGTCCCGAGATATAAAGACTGTGCCGAGATATAAAGACTGTCCCGTGATGTAAAGACTGTGCCGTGATATAAAGACTGTGCCGTGGTATAAAGACTGTCATCATCATCATGTGCCGTGCCGACTGGCGTTGGCTATTATGCTTCTCCAGAGTATCCGATCCTTCATGCAAGCCATCAGTCAGTTGGTGATCTCCTCTCACACCATCCCGTCAGACTGTCCAGTATCATTTCTCTTGGTCTTCCTCTTGATCTTCTTCCTTCTATTTTTCCTGTTGTTATAATATTTTCAATGCCCCCTCTTCTCATTGCATGTCCTATGAAAGTACATTGTCTCTCTCTTATCTTTTTCACAAGGTTTTTTGTCTCTCCAGCTCTTCTCCTACATTCTTCATTAGTTATTTTTGCTGTCCAGGGGATTCGCAACATTCTTCTAATAAACCACATTTCTGCTGCTTCCAATGATTTTTGTGCAGACTTGCCTATTGTCCATGATTCACTTCCATATAACAAGATAGGCTCAATATAGCCTATATATAAAGACTGTGTAGTGATGTAAAGACTATGCCGTGAAATAAAGACTGTGCCTTGATATAAAGACTGTGCCGTGATGTAAAGACTGTGCCGTGATGTAAATACTGTGCCGTGATGTAAAGACTGTGTCATGATGTAAAGACTGTGCCGTGATATAAAGACTGTGCCGTGATGTAAAGACTGTGTCATGATGTAAAGACTGTCATGATGTAAAGACTGGTGTGAAGACTGCCGTAATATAAAGACTGTCCCGTGATGTAAAGACTTCCGTGATATAAAGACTGCCGTGATATAAAGACTGCCGTGATATAAAGACTGTGCCGTGATGTAAAGACTGCCATGATATAAAGACTGAGCCGTGATATAAAGACTGTGCCGAGATGTAATGATTGCAGTGATGTAAAGACTACGCAGTGATATAAAGACTGTGCCGTGATGTAAAGACTGTCCCGTGATGTAAAGACTGTCCCGTGATGTAAAGACTGTGCCGTGATATAAAGACTGTGTCGTGATATAAAGACTGTCCCGTGATGTAAAGACTGTGCCGTGATATAAAGACTGTGCCGTGATGTAAAGACTGTCCCGTGATGTAAAGACTGTGCCGTGATATAAAGACTGTGCCGAGATATAAAGACTGTGTCGTGATGTAATGATTGCAGTGATGTAAAGACTGCCATGATATAAAGACTGTGCCGTGATGTAAAGACTGTCCCGTGATGTAAAGACTGTGCCGTGATATAAAGACTGTGCCGTGATGTAAAGACTGTCCCGTGATGTAAAGACTGTGCCGTGGTATAAAGACTGTCATCATCATCATGTGCCGTGCCGACTGGCGTTGGCTATTATGCTTCTCCAGAGTATCCGATCCTTCATGCAAGCCATCAGTCAGTTGGTGATCTACTCTCACACCATCCCGTCAGACTGTCCAGTATAATTTCTCTTGGTCTTCCTCTTGATCTTCTTCCTTCTATTTTTCCTGTTGTTATAATATTTTCAATGCCCCCTCTTCTCATTGCATGTCCTATGAAAGTACATTGTCTCTCTCTTATCTTTTTCACAAGGTTTTTTGTCTCTCCAGCTCTTCTCCTACATTCTTCATTAGTTATTTTTGCTGTCCAGGGGATTCGCAACATTCTTCTAATAAACCACATTTCTGCTGCTTCCAATGATTTTTGTGCAGACTTGCCTATTGTCCATGATTCACTTGCATATAACAAGATAGGTTCAATATAGCCTATATATAAAGACTGTGCAGTGATGTAAAGACTGTGCCGTGGTATTAAGACTGTGCCTTTATGTAAAGACTGTGCCGTGATATAAAGACTGTGCCGTGATGTAAATACTGTGCCTTGATGTAAAGACTGTCGTGATGTAAAGAATGTACCGTGATGTAAAGACTGTCGTGATGTAAAGACTGTGCAGGGATGTAAAGACTGTGCCGTGATATAAAGACTGCTGTGATGTAAAGAATGTGCCGTGATGTAAAGACTGTGCAGTGATATAAAGACTGTGCCGTGACGTAAAGACTGTGCCGTGATATAAAGACTGAAGTGATAAAACGATTGTCGTGATATAAACACTGTGCCGTGATATAAAGACTGTGCCGTGACGTAAAGACTGTGCCGTGATATAAAGACTGTGCCGTGATATAAAGACTGTGCCGTGACGTAAAGACTGTGCCGTGATATAAAGACTGTGCCGTGATGTAAAGACGGCCGTGATAAAAAGACTGCCGTGATATAAAGACTGTGCAGTGATATAAAGACTGCCGTGATATTAGGACTGCCGGGATAAAGACTGTGCAGTGATATAAAGACTGTGCCGTGATATAAAGACTGCCGTGATATAAAGACTGTGCAGTGATAAAAATACTGCCGTGATATAAAGCCTGTGCAGTGATATAAAGACTGTGCCGTGATATAAAGACTGCTGTGATATTAGGACTGCCGGGATATAAAGACTGTGCCGTGATATAAAAACTGGCGTGATATAAAGACTGCCGTGATATAAAGACTGCCGTGATATAAAGACTGCTGTGGTATAAAGACTGTGCCTTGATGTAAAGACTGTGCCTTGATGTAAAGACTGTCGTGATGTAAAGAATGTACCGTGATGTAAAGACTGTCGTGATGTAAAGACTGTGCAGGGATGTAAAGACTGTGCCGTGATATAAAGACTGCTGTGATGTAAAGAATGTGCCGTGATGTAAAGACTGTGCAGTGATATAAAGACTGTGCCGTGACGTAAAGACTGTGCCGTGATATAAAGACTGAAGTGATAAAACGATTGTCGTGATATAAACACTGTGCCGTGATATAAAGACTGTGCCGTGACGTAAAGACTGTGCCGTGATATAAAGACTGTGCCGTGATATAAAGACTGTGCCGTGACGTAAAGACTGTGCCGTGATATAAAGACTGTGCCGTGATGTAAAGACGGCCGTGATAAAAAGACTGCCGTGATATAAAGACTGTGCAGTGATATAAAGACTGCCGTGATATTAGGACTGCCGGGATATAAAGACTGTGCAGTGATATAAAGACTGTGCCGTGATATAAAGACTGCCGTGATATAAAGACTGTGCAGTGATAAAAATACTGCCGTGATATAAAGCCTGTGCAGTGATATAAAGACTGTGCCGTGATATAAAGACTGCTGTGATATTAGGACTGCCGGGATATAAAGACTGTGCCGTGATATAAAAACTGGCGTGATATAAAGACTGCCGTGATATAAAGACTGCTGTGGTATAAAGACTGTGCCTTGATGTAAAGACTGTGCCTTGATGTAAAGACTGTGCCTTGATGTAAAGACTGTGCCTTGATGTAAAGACTGCCGTGATATAAAGACTGTGCCGTGATATAAAGACTGCCGTGATATAAAGACTGTGCCGTGATATAAAGACTGCCGTGATATAAAGACTGTGCCGTGATATAAAGACTGCCGTGATATAAAGACTGTGCCGTGATATAAAGACTGTGCCGTGATATAAAGACTGCCGTGATATAAAGACTGTGCCGTGATATAAAGACTGTGCCGTGATATAAAGACTGTGCCGTGATATAAAGACTGCCGTGATATTAGGACTGCCGGGATATAGAGACTGCCGTGATATAAAGACTGTGCCGTGATATAAAGACTGCCGTGATATTAGGACTGCCGGGATATAGAGACTGCCGTGATATAAAGACTGTGCCGTGATATAAAGCCTGTGCCGTGATATAAAGACTGCCGTGATATAAAGACTGCTGTGATATTAGGACTGCCGGGATATAAAGATTGTGTCATGATATAAAAACTGGCGTGATATAAAGACTGCCGTGATATAAAGACTGCTGTGGTATAAAGACTGTGCCGGGATGTAAAGACTGCCTTGATGTAAAGACTGTGCCTTGATGTAAAGACTGCCTTGATGTAAAGACTGTGCCGGGATGTAAAGACTGCCTTGATGTAAAGACTGTGCCTTGATGTAAAGACTGTGCCGTGATGTAAAGACTGTGCTGTGATATAAAAACTGTACCGTGATGTAAGACTGTGCTGTGATATAAAGACTGTCTCGTGACCTTAAGACTGTGCCTTGATGTAAAGACTGTGCTGTGATATAAAGACTGTCTCGTGACGTTAAGACTGTGCCTTGATGTAAAGACTGTGTTGTGATGTAAGACTGTGCCATGATGTAAGACTTTTCCGTGATGTAAGACTGCCGTGATGCACAATTAGCGAGATTGCCATAGTTTGCAGGGTTGTAAGGTTGCCGTCCCATTCTTATTTCTAGAATTTTCACCCAAAGATATCTCTATTTGTACCAGACCTTCTAAAAAGCAATAATTGCCAGGGAAATATTCTCCACATTTTGTTCAAAAACTAGTGAAAGAATTCTAACTTTCCTCCTAGATTGTGGACAAACCGGAGCAGAAGTCCCTCATCTTTTTGGAAGATATATTTGTCATGATTGTAGCTGTGTAAATGTAGTTTGTTGTATCTGTGTAGTAGTAATAAACAAACAAACAAGTAAACAAACAAACAAATAAACAAACAAACCAACAAACAACAAACAAAAGAGTAGGTTTTTATCTTCGTGTAAGTCTGACAGGGTTCTCTTTCTTTACATCTGTGCTCTTATTTCTGATAATCTTTGCCAGGAGAAGGTTTTCCAGTGTCAGAAGATGGCACTTTGGTACATATCATGCCACGTGACGGTGTTGAAGCGGGCAGATACCAGGTGTTGCCAGTTTTGCCAGGCATTATCTTGCTGGGCAGGCTCCACTCCTGACTGACAATGCCAGTGTTGGATTTGCATAGCCCTCTATTTTAATAGCAAGCAATGTTTGTGTTGCATGGTGTACTTTCCTTCCACTTACGTCGTCTAATTTCAAGTGGACCTAGTATAACAATGTTTTTGTTGATTTTCTATTATTGTTCAAGAAGATGTTCTTGGTCCTGTCTTATTATTCAAGCAGTTACTCTTTCCTCCTCACATCTCACATTGAAGTTTCATATAAATGGCAATAGAAGATTTCTCATGAACATTTCACTGATTCATTTTAATTTGACAAATAATATCAATATGATCAATACGTATAGCTGATAACTCACTTGTAATAATAGGCATAGGCAAGATTATACACATTTCATTATTTTCATCATAGTAGCACGAAATCTCACAAAATCACAATATCAAAATTCTCATAATTCTACAAGCAGTATTTAAGCAGCGTTCACAATATTCAGTAATACAAAAGCTCTTGGTAACAATTACTGTACGATCTCTTGCTACACTAGTTCAATCTAACTCTACTTCTCTATCTGTTATGTTCTTCTATTAGACTACTTGTTTAGGACCTTTTGGTCCTCCTCTATCAAAATCTCTCTCTGCCTCCTCCTCTATCAGAACCCCTATCTGCTCTCCGCCGGCCCTCCTTTCTGAATCCTCCTCCCTTCTTTATATTCGTAAGTTCTGACCACGCCAAAACCGGTCGCAACTGGCGTCTTCACTTTAGTCTCTTTCATCTCCGTCGTCTAATTGTTACCTCCCATTAACAAGTCCACCATCTCTTTCATGTTACCTGCTTCGGGACCTAGTCCGTTCTCTGTTCAGTCTTTGATCTACTGGTCAATTGTTCCCCCTGGGCTACTGCATGTGCGCGCGAAGTCGCACCTCTAGAACTGGACCACTCTCACGATCTATCAGATCTATCGATACGGTTTTACCTTTGATCAGGTCTTTGAAGACTGTGCCGTGATGTAAAGACTGTGCTGTGATATAAAAACTGTACCGTGATGTAAGACTGTGCTGTGATATAAAGACTGTCTCGTGACCTTAAGACTGTGCCTTGATGTAAAGACTGTGCTGTGATATAAAGACTGTCTCGTGACGTTAAGACTGTGCCTTGATGTAAAGACTGTGTTGTGATGTAAGACTGTGCCATGATGTAAGACTTTTCCGTGATGTAAGACTGCCGTGATGCACAATTAGCGAGATTGCCATAGTTTGCAGGGTTGTAAGGTTGCCGTCCCATTCTTATTTCTAGAATTTTCACCCAAAGATATCTCTATTTGTACCAGACCTTCTAAAAAGCAATAATTGCCAGGGAAATATTCTCCACATTTTGTTCAAAAACTAGTGAAAGAATTCTAACTTCCTCCTAGATTGTGGACAAACCGGAGCAGAAGTCCCTCATCTTTTTGGAAGATATATTTGTCATGATTGTAGCTGTGTAAATGTAGTTTGTTGTATCTGTGTAGTAGTAATAAACAAACAAACAAGTAAACAAACAAACAAATAAACAAACAAACAAACAACAAACAAAAGAGTAGGTTTTTATCTTCGTGTAAGTCTGACAGGGTTCTCTTTCTTTACATCTGTGCTCTTATTTCTGATAATCTTTGCCAGGAGAAGGTTTTCCAGTGTCAGAAGATGGCACTTTGGTACATATCATGCCACGTGACGGTGTTGAAGCGGGCAGATACCAGGTGTTGCCAGTTTTGCCAGGCATTATCTTGCTGGGCAGGCTCCACTCCTGACTGACAATGCCAGTGTTGGATTTGCATAGCCCTCTATTTTAATAGCAAGCAATGTTTGTGTTGCATGGTGTACTTTCCTTCCACTTACGTCGTCTAATTTCAAGTGGACCTAGTATAACAATGTTTTTGTTGATTTTCTATTATTGTTCAAGAAGATGTTCTTGGTCCTGTCTTATTATTCAAGCAGTTACTCTTTCCTCCTCACATCTCACATTGAAGTTTCATATAAATGGCAATAGAAGATTTCTCATGAACATTTCACTGATTCATTTTAATTTGACAAATAATATCAATATGATCAATACGTATAGCTGATAACTCACTTGTAATAATAGGCATAGGCAAGATTATACACATTTCATTATTTTCATCATAGTAGCACGAAATCTCACAAAATCACAATATCAAAATTCTCATAATTCTACAAGCAGTATTTAAGCAGCGTTCACAATATTCAGTAATACAAAAGCTCTTGGTAACAATTACTGTACGATCTCTTGCTACACTAGTTCAATCTAACTCTACTTCTCTATCTGTTATGTTCTTCTATTAGACTACTTGTTTAGGACCTTTTGGTCCTCCTCTATCAAAATCTCTCTCTGCCTCCTCCTCTATCAGAACCCCTATCTGCTCTCCGCCGGCCCTCCTTTCTGAATCCTCCTCCCTTCTTTATATTCGTAAGTTCTGACCACGCCAAAACCGGTCGCAACTGGCGTCTTCACTTTAGTCTCTTTCATCTCCGTCGTCTAATTGTTACCTCCCATTAACAAGTCCACCATCTCTTTCATGTTACCTGCTTCGGGACCTAGTCCGTTCTCTGTTCAGTCTTTGATCTACTGGTCAATTGTTCCCCCTGGGCTACTGCATGTGCGCGCGAAGTCGCACCTCTAGAACTGGACCACTCTCACGATCTATCAGATCTATCGATACGGTTTTACCTTTGATCAGGTCTTTGAAGTACCGAGTATCCTCTAACTATAACTTCTCTGCCCCCCCAATACATTCTTTATTCCTGATCATGTCACTAATAATAATAATAATAATAATAATATAATAATAATAATAATTATAATAACTATAATCATTACTTACAAGGCTATGCTACACTAGTTCCTTCTCAGATACTGCAGCGGCTTGCGCAGAGTGGTCTCCACTTGACATTGTCTTTCGCCAGTTCCTTCTTGACCTCGTGGGTGATAGAAACATCAAAGAGGAAGAAATTTTTTAAAATCTGAAGAAATAAAAAATAAGGAGAGAACGAGAAAGAATTAAAACACAGACTCTAGGACGATGAGCAAGAATTAAAACACAGACTCTAGCTGTGTAAATGTAGTTTGTTGTATCTGTGTAGTAGTAATAAACAAACAAACAAGTAAACAAACAAACAAATAAACAAACAAACAAACAAACAACAAACAAAAGAGTAGGTTTTTATCTTCGTGTAAGTCTGACAGGGTTCTCTTTCTTTACATCTGTGCTCTTATTTCTGATAATCTTTGCCAGGAGAAGGTTTTCCAGTGTCAGAAGATGGCACTTTGGTACATATCATGCCACGTGACGGTGTTGAAGCGGGCAGATACCAGGTGTTGCCAGTTTTGCCAGGCATTATCTTGCTGGGCAGGCTCCACTCCTGACTGACAATGCCAGTGTTGGATTTGCATAGCCCTCTATTTTAATAGCAAGCAATGTTTGTGTTGCATGGTGTACTTTCCTTCCACTTACGTCGTCTAATTTCAAGTGGACCTAGTATAACAATGTTTTTGTTGATTTTCTATTATTGTTCAAGAAGATGTTCTTGGTCCTGTCTTATTATTCAAGCAGTTACTCTTTCCTCCTCACATCTCACATTGAAGTTTCATATAAATGGCAATAGAAGATTTCTCATGAACATTTCACTGATTCATTTTAATTTGACAAATAATATCAATATGATCAATACGTATAGCTGATAACTCACTTGTAATAATAGGCATAGGCAAGATTATACACATTTCATTATTTTCATCATAGTAGCACGAAATCTCACAAAATCACAATATCAAAATTCTCATAATTCTACAAGCAGTATTTAAGCAGCGTTCACAATATTCAGTAATACAAAAGCTCTTGGTAACAATTACTGTACGATCTCTTGCTACACTAGTTCAATCTAACTCTACTTCTCTATCTGTTATGTTCTTCTATTAGACTACTTGTTTAGGACCTTTTGGTCCTCCTCTATCAAAATCTCTCTCTGCCTCCTCCTCTATCAGAACCCCTATCTGCTCTCCGCCGGCCCTCCTTTCTGAATCCTCCTCCCTTCTTTATATTCGTAAGTTCTGACCACGCCAAAACCGGTCGCAACTGGCGTCTTCACTTTAGTCTCTTTCATCTCCGTCGTCTAATTGTTACCTCCCATTAACAAGTCCACCATCTCTTTCATGTTACCTGCTTCGGGACCTAGTCCGTTCTCTGTTCAGTCTTTGATCTACTGGTCAATTGTTCCCCCTGGGCTACTGCATGTGCGCGCGAAGTCGCACCTCTAGAACTGGACCACTCTCACGATCTATCAGATCTATCGATACGGTTTTACCTTTGATCAGGTCTTTGAAGTACCGAGTATCCTCTAACTATAACTTCTCTGCCCCCCCAATACATTCTTTATTCCTGATCATGTCACTAATAATAATAATAATAATAATAATAATAATAATAATAATAATTATAATAACTATAATCATTACTTACAAGGCTATGCTACACTAGTTCCTTCTCAGATACTGCAGCGGCTTGCGCAGAGTGGTCTCCACTTGACATTGTCTTTCGCCAGTTCCTTCTTGACCTCGTGGGTGATAGAAACATCAAAGAGGAAGAAATTTTTTAAAATCTGAAGAAATAAAAAATAAGGAGAGAACGAGAAAGAATTAAAACACAGACTCTAGGACGATGAGCAAGAATTAAAACACAGACTCTAGCACAATGAGAAAGAATTAAAACACAGACTCTAGCACAATGAGCAAGAATTAAAACACAGACTCTAGCACAATGAGCAAGAATTAAAACACAGACTCTAGCACAATGAGCAAGAATTAAAACACAGACTCTAGCACAATGAGCAAGAATTAAAACACAGACTCTAGGACGACGAGCAAGAATTAAAACACAGACTCTAGCACAATGAGCAAGAATTAAAACACAGACTCTAGGACGACGAGCAAGAATTATAACACAGACTCTAGGACGACAAGCAAGAATTAAAACACAGACTCTAGGACAATGAGCAAGAATTAAAACACAGACTCTAGGACGACAAGCAAGAATTAAAACACAGACTCTAGGACGACAAGCAAGAATTAAAACACAGACTCTAGGACGACGAGCAAGAATTAAAACACAGACTCTACCAGAATGAGCAAGAATTAAAACACAGACTCTAGGACAATGAGCAAGAATTAAAACACAGACTCTAGCACAATGAGCAAGAATTAAAACACAGACTCTAGGACGACGAGCAAGAATTAAAACACAGACTCTAGGACGACGAGCAAGAATTAAAACACAGACTCTAGGACGACGAGCAAGAATTAAAACACAGACTCTAGCACAATGAGCAAGAATTAAAACACAGACTCTAGCACAATGAGCAAGAATTAAAACACAGACTCTAGGACGACAAGCAAGAATTAAAACACAGACTCTAGGACGACAAGCAAGAATTAAAACACAGACTCTAGGACGACAAGCAAGAATTAAAACACAGACTCTAGGACGACAAGCAAGAATTAAAACACAGACTCTAGCACAATGAGCAAGAATTAAAACACAGACTCTAGGACGATGAGCAAGAGCCAAGGCTAACCATATAACTCTGTGTTCTGTCACTTTACGAACCATACAGCTCTTTGGTCTGTCACTTTACGAACCATACAGCTCTTTGCTCTGTCACTTTACGAACCATGCAGCTCCGTGCTCTGTCACTTTACGAACCATACAGCTCCGTGCTCTGTCACTTTACGAACCATACAGCTCTTTGCTCTGTCACTTTACGAACCATACAGCTCCGTGCTCTGTCACTTTACGAACCATACAGCTCCGTGCTCTGTCACTTTACGAACCATACAGCTCTGTGCTCTGTCACTTTACGAACCATACAGCTCTGTGCTCTGTCACTTTACGACTTGGGTTTTATTTGTCAAGATCTATATACGGGAGACGTCACGTATACGTGGGTCTGGACCTATCATGGTATCCCATTTTCCCTTCTTTAACTGACATTCATGCATACTGTACAGCCTAGTACGCTTCGCCCTGCTAGCTGATATTCCACCATTTCAGAAGACTGTTTCCCCGACACGTGTGTGTCGAGTGCCTGTTTCTGTAAGCTGAAGTGTCTGCAGCTGGTCGGGACCTAGGCGCGAGCTGTCTCACTGCCTGGTGTGAGAGGATAGGTCAGTCCCTGCTCGCCTGTAACAGTTCCCAGAAGATAATACTGGGGTACTGATGTTAATTAACCATAAGGGTAATTAAATGTAACAATAACCAGTGGGGGTAATCAGGGCAGAAATAACCATAGGGGAGGTAATTATATAACGTTATGTACTTCTACAAATATCTTAAATTTGCGCGGCAGATCAAGGCAAACAAATATGTGAACTTTGTAACTGTGTTACATTTTTGTCAAGAAATAATTGTAGTGGTTGTTACTACAAATGTTGAAAGATCTAGTTTCAGTTACTTGGAAGTTCGAGACTAGCAAGAAGAATTCTTTGCTGACGATTGTTAAAAAAATAACAAAACAACGACCAAACAATAACAACATCAAACATATTAACACCATAATCATCAGCAGCTATATCATATGTGTAGACGTTAAGGGCATGCATCTTTCCCATAGCAACATATGCCTGTGAGACCTGGACACTTAACAAAACAGCTGGGAGACACATAAATGCCTTTGGATGTAGATGCTACAGAAGAGTTCTCCAAATGTCGTGGATACAAAAGGGAACAAATATGTCTATGCTGCAAGAGCTTAATATTGAAGAAGGCTGGCTAGTAAACAGGATTAAAGAGAGAAAACTTAAATATTTTGGACACATTAAGCGTCATGATAATTTAGAGAAGACCGTATTGGAAGGATGCATGGTGGGAGGGAGAGAGAGAGAGGAAGACCAAGACGAGGATGGCTGCAGGACATCGTTGACGATCTGGAAATGGATGCAACAGCAGCAGGCCATCTTGCTCACAACCGAGAGGCCTACAGGAGTGCTGTTTGGGAGGCAAAGTTCCGCAAGGGACATGCAAATGAATGAATGAATGAATGAATGAGACGTTGTCATTATGGTGATGTCATACATGTGTGGACGCTGTCATTATAGTGGATATCGTACATGTGCAGATGCTGTCACAATAGTGGATGTCATATACATGTAAACGTTGTCATTATGGTGGATGTCATACATGTAGACGTTGTCATAATGGTGAATGTCATACATGTAGACGCTGTCATTATGGTGGAAGTCATACATGTAGAAGCTGTCATTACAGTGGATATGGTGGAAGTCATACATGTAGAAGCTGTCATTACAGTGGATATGGTGGAAGTCATACATGTAGAAGCTGTCATTATGGTGGATGTCATACATGTAGACCCCGTCATTATGGTGGATGTCATACATGTAGATGCTCTCATTATAGTGGATGTCATATATGTAGACGCTCTCATTATAGTGGATGTCATACATGTAGACGCTCTCATTATAGTGAATGTCATACATATAGACGCTCTCATTATAGTGAATGTCATACATGTAGACGCTCTCATTATAGTGAATGTCATACATGTAGACTTTGTCATTATGGTAAATGCCATGCTGTTTTCCTCGCAACAGTCGTCAATGTCGACATCATTTTCTTCTTCGACTAAATGATCTGCACCAGCCTTATTCTCTACATTAGCTAAATTATCTACATTGGACAGATCAAGGTGACAATCCTTATACGACCAATAGAATTTCTTATAGGTAAGTAACTCTGTCTGTCTGTGTCTTTCTGCCTGTCTTTCTGTCTGTTTTTGTCTGTCTGTCTATGTCTGTCCGTGTCTCTCTGTGTTTCAAGCACATACACACAGACAAAGATATACCCAGAGAAGAGATTTCTAGAAAGTTAGAAAGAAATAGAGACGAGGAGTAACACGATTTTAAGAAACGGAGAGAACGAAGGAAAATTGGAAGGAAAAAAAAAATCATTAGAAAGATAGATAAAGGCGGCAGAAACAAAGTAAAGGATAAAAATAAAGAAATTATCAATAAAGCTAGAAACTGATTCCAGTAATTAACTTATTACATTGATTTACTCACTTCAAATGGCAAGTGTGTGGCCCCCCCACCCCCAATTCTTGTACCAGGGAAACTTGTGTGACCAGGGCTTGTGGCACAAAAAATTGATGTCGTGGAGACAAACCATCCAAAACTGTACCGACCCGACGCTTTGCGGGGGGCGTGGCAGTCTGTCCATATATTTTACCGGGTGTTGAGTAAGTTGATTCTAGGCGACAGGTGGCCTGCACAAATTTATCGACGTGGATTTATTTTAAAGCCATTCTTCGTCCCGTTTT
Organism: Achatina immaculata; assembly: GCA_009760885.1. NCBI lineage: Eukaryota > Metazoa > Mollusca > Gastropoda > Stylommatophora > Achatinidae > Lissachatina > Lissachatina immaculata. The sequence goes on from CM019710.1 coordinate 2,794,877, forward strand.
TTGCGTGATTACCTACAGAAGATATGCGTGCATGTGGCTCACATTTTCTCTGATATTCTCAATGGGAGCGGTCAATTTGGTTTATGGTTTTGTCGCGAAAGATGGTAAAATCATGTTTGTGATCTGTTTATTACATTGGCACAATGAATGTAACGTACCACAGTATAAGATCTACGTTGTTGCTGAAGATGGTAAGATCTACGTTGTTGCTGAAGATGTTAAGATCTCTGTTCTTGCTGAAGATGGTCAGATCTACGTTCTCGCTAATGATATTAAGATCTGTGTTCTTGCTGAAGATGTTAAGATCTACGTTCTCGCTAATGATATTAAGATCTGTGTTCTTGCAGAAGATGTTAAGATCTACGTTATTGCTTAAAATTGTTAAAAACTATGTTCTTGTTGAAGATTTGAACATCTATGTTCTTGCTTAAAATTGTTAAAAACTACGTTCTTGTTGAAGATTTGAACATCTATGTTCTTGCTTAAAATTGTTAAAAACTATGTTCTTGTTGAAGATGTTAAGATCCACGTTCTTGCCGAAGATGTGAATCCATTCAGTCTTGTTCTAAAAGGTCAGATATGGAGTTTTAATGAACAGGATTCTCAGTGCTTGGTAAATTTTTTTTTAATCCGTATTAATTGATTATCAATCATTTTCAAGCAAAGAATATTTCACTCAAATATGTCCACAGAATGTACATCATCATCATGTGCTTAGCCTAGGGCACGTAGGCTCTAACTCTGCATCACAGACTTTAATTTACCATCTTGTCACGTGACGCAGTCTTTGAGCACCCCAGGTACAGACTTCACTTTATTGTCCGGCTCAGTAGTTGAGGTCAAAGGTCTAAGGTCACAGCCATGAGTGTCAAGTCTAGACGCTTCGGTTGTTTTGTCTAAACGTGCTCTGACATCTGTCATGTCGGCCAGGTCAAATATTTAGCTCATGCCAGTCATGCTTTATTTCATCTCTCTGTCTGGATAGACAGACTGTGAGAATGGCGAAGCTATCGTGTGCTTAAACTTCATTGACCTCGCTAGTACGATCGAACTTCATGGAGATTAAAGTTGTCTTCTCTCTCTCTCTCTCTCCTCTCTCCTCCCTCTCTCTCTATCTATCTCTCTCTCCTCACTCCCCTCTCTCTCTATCTCTCTCTCCTCTCTCTCCCTTCTATCTATCTATCTATCTATCTATCTATCTATCTATCTATCTATCTATGTCTGTCCGTGTCTCTCTGTGTTTCAAGCACATACACACAGACAAAGATATACCCAGAGAAGAGATTTCTAGAAAGTTAGAAAGAAATAGAGACGAGGAGTAACACGATTTTAAGAAACGGAGAGAACGAAGGAAAATTGGAAGGAAAAAAAAATCATTAGAAAGATAGATAAAGGCGGCAGAAACAAAGTAAAGGATAAAAATAAAGAAATTATCAATAAAGCTAGAAACTGATTCCAGTAATTAACTTATTACATTGATTTACTCACTTCAAATGGCAAGTGTGTGGCCCCCCCACCCCCAATTCTTGTACCAGGGAAACTTGTACCGTTGTGTGACCAGGGCTTGTGGCACAAAAAATTGATGTCGTGGAGACAAACCATCCAAAACTGTACCGACCCGACGCTTTGCGGGGGGCGTGGCAGTCTGTCCATATATTTTACCGGGTGTTGAGTAAGTTGATTCTAGGCGACAGGTGGCCTGCACAAATTTATCGACGTGGATTTATTTTAAAGCCATTCATTCTTCCCGTTTTTTGCGTGATTACCTACAGAAGATATGCCTGCATGTGGCTCACATTTTCTCTGATATTCTCAATGGGAGCGGTCAATTTGGTTTATGGTTTTGTCGCGAAAGATGGTAAAATCATGTTTGTGATCTGTTTATTACACTGGCACAATGAATGTAACGTACCACAGTATAAGATCTACGTTGTTGCTGAAGATGGTAAGATCTACGTTGTTGCTGAAGATGTTAAGATCTGTGTTCTTGCTGAAGATGGTCAGATCTACGTTCTCGCTAATGATATTAAGATCTGTGTTCTTGCTGAAGATGTTAAGATCTACGTTATTGCTTAAAATTGTTAAAAACTATGTTCTTGTTGAAGATTTGAACATCTGTGTTCTTGCTTAAAATTGTTAAAAACTACGTTCTTGTTGAAGATTTGAACATCTATGTTCTTGCTTAAAATTGTTAAAAACTATGTTCTTGTTGAAGATGTTAAGATCCACGTTCTTGCCGAAGATGTGAATCCATTCAGTCTTGTTCTAAAAGGTCAGATATGGAGTTTTAATGAACAGGATTCTCAGTGCTTGGTAAATTTTTTTAATCCGTATTAATTGATTATCAATCATTTTCAAGCAAAGAATATTTCACTCAAATATGTCCACAGAATGTACATCATCATCATGTGCTTAGCCTAGGGCACGTAGGCTCTAACTCTGCATCACAGACTTTAATTTACCATCTTGTCACGTGACGCAGTCTTTGAGCACCCCAGGTACAGACTTCACTTTATTGTCCGGCTCAGTAGTTGAGGTCAAAGGTCTAAGGTCACAGCCATGAGTGTCAAGTCTAGACGCTTCGGTTGTTTTGTCTAAACGTGCTCTGACATCTGTCATGTCGGCCAGGTCAAATATTTAGCTCATGCCAGTCATGCTTTATTTCATCTCTCTGTCTGGATAGACAGACTGTGAGAATGGCGAAGCTATCGTGTGCTTAAACTTCATTGACCTCGCTAGTACGATCGAACTTCATGGAGATTAAAGTTGTCTTCTCTCTCTCTCTCTCTCTCCTCTCTCTCCCCTCTCTCTCTATCTCTCTCTCCTCTCTCCTCCCTCTCTCTCTCTCTCTCCTCTCTCTCCCTTCTATCTATCTATCTATCTATCTATCTATCTATCTATCTATCTATCTATCTATCTATCTCCCCTTCTCTCTCCATCTCTCTTTCCTCTCTCTCTCCCATCTATCTATCTATCTGTCTATCTATCTATCTATCTATCTATCTATCTATCTATCTATCTATCTATCTATCTATCTCTATATCTCTCTATCTCTCTGTCTCTCTCTCTATCTCTCTCCCCTCTCTCTATCTATCTCTCTATCTCTCTCTCCCCTCTCTCTATCCCTCTCTCTCTCTACCTCTCCATCTCTCTCTCCTTTGATCTATCAGTGTCTCAGGATTTGTAAATGTCCAGGAAATCTTGACGCGATAATAAATTGCTTCTGACTTCACGAGAAAACTATACTGCTACCCAAAAGTTCAGGACCACCCCTTTATTTTTAACACATTTTGTTATCAGCTGATAGAATGATACGATAAAGAATAATTTCCTTGAAACTTCAGTGCCGTCCACAAACCGACCTCTGTGCAAGTGAGCTAATAAAGTACTCACTGATTACCAGGGTGAGTGTGAAGTTCGCACGCAAGAAAGGTATGTTAAGCGTAGATTTAGGGTATGATCCCAGCGTCCCGCCAACCCAGGCAGGTAGAAAAGTTGTGTTGATTAGTGATACACGCCAACCCAGGCAGGTAGAAAAGTTGTGTTGATTAGAGATACATGACAACCCAGGCAGGTAGAAAAGTTGTGCTGATTAGTGATACACGCCAACCCAGGCAGGTAGAAAAGTTGTGTTGATTAGAGATACATGACAACCCAGGCAGGTAGAAAAGTTGTGTTGATTAGTGATACATGACAACCCAGGCAGGTAGAAAAGTTGTGCTGATTAGTGATACATGACAACCCAGGCAGGTAGAAAAGTTGTGCTGATTAGTGATACACGACAACCCAGGCAGGTAGAAAAGTTGTGCTGATTAGTGATACATGACAACCCAGGCAGGTAGAAAAGTTGTGCTGATTAGTGATACACGACAACCCAGGCAGGTAGAAAAGTTGTGCTGATTAGTGATACACGACAACCCAGGCAGGTAGAAAAGTTGTGCTGATTAGTGATACATGACAACCCAGGCAGGTAGAAAAGTTGTGCTGATTAGTGATACTAGTGTAATAGGAAATTTCACTGAACACGTGTCACTTTTCTCTAGTTCTAAATCTAATGATAAAAGAACAGATGTCACTTTTCTCTAGTTCTAAAATCTAATGATAAAAGGACACATGCCACTTTTCTCTAGTTCTAAAATCTAATGATAAAAGAACACATGCCACTTTTCTCTAGTTCTAAAATCTGTCATGTCGGCCAGGTCAAATATTTAGCTCATGCCAGTCATGCTTTATTTCATCTCTCTGTCTGGATAGACAGACTGTGAGAATGGCGAAGCTATCGTGTGCTTAAACTTCATTGACCTCGCTAGTACGATCGAACTTCATGGAGATTAAAGTTGTCTTCTCTCTCTCTCTCTCTCTCCCCTCTCTCTCTCTCTCTACCTCTCCATCTCTCTCTCCTCACTCCCCTCTCTCTATCTCTCTCTCCTCCTCTCTCTCTATCTATCTCTCTCTCCTCTCTCCTCCTCTCTCTCTATCTCTCTCTCCTCTCTCTCCCTTCTATCTATCTATCTATCTATCTATCTATCTATCTATCTATCTATCTATCTATCTCCCCTTCTCTCTCCATCTCTCTTTCCTCTCTCTCTCCCATCTATCTATCTATCTGTCTATCTATCTATCTATCTATCTATCTATCTATCTATCTATCTATCTATCTATCTATCTCTATATCTCTCTATCTCTCTGTCTCTCTCTCTATCTCTCTCCCCTCTCTCTATCTATCTCTCTATCTCTCTCTCCCCTCTCTCTATCCCTCTCTCTCTCTACCTCTCCATCTCTCTCTCCTTTGATCTATCAGTGTCTCAGGATTTGTAAATGTCCAGGAAATCTTGACGCGATAATAAATTGCTTCTGACTTCACGAGAAAACTATACTGCTACCCAAAAGTTCAGGACCACCCCTTTATTTTTAACACATTTTGTTATCAGCTGATAGAATGATACGATAAAGAATAATTTCCTTGAAACTTCAGTGCCGTCCACAAACCGACCTCTGTGCAAGTGAGCTAATAAAGTACTCACTGATTACCAGGGTGAGTGTGAAGTTCGCACGCAAGAAAGGTATGTTAAGCGTAGATTTAGGGTATGATCCCAGCGTCCCGCCAACCCAGGCAGGTAGAAAAGTTGTGTTGATTAGTGATACACGCCAACCCAGGCAGGTAGAAAAGTTGTGTTGATTAGAGATACATGACAACCCAGGCAGGTAGAAAAGTTGTGCTGATTAGTGATACACGCCAACCCAGGCAGGTAGAAAAGTTGTGTTGATTAGAGATACATGACAACCCAGGCAGGTAGAAAAGTTGTGTTGATTAGTGATACATGACAACCCAGGCAGGTAGAAAAGTTGTGCTGATTAGTGATACATGACAACCCAGGCAGGTAGAAAAGTTGTGCTGATTAGTGATACACGACAACCCAGGCAGGTAGAAAAGTTGTGCTGATTAGTGATACATGACAACCCAGGCAGGTAGAAAAGTTGTGCTGATTAGTGATACACGACAACCCAGGCAGGTAGAAAAGTTGTGCTGATTAGTGATACACGACAACCCAGGCAGGTAGAAAAGTTGTGCTGATTAGTGATACATGACAACCCAGGCAGGTAGAAAAGTTGTGCTGATTAGTGATACTAGTGTAATAGGAAATTTCACTGAACACGTGTCACTTTTCTCTAGTTCTAAATCTAATGATAAAAGAACAGATGTCACTTTTCTCTAGTTCTAAAATCTAATGATAAAAGGACACATGCCACTTTTCTCTAGTTCTAAAATCTAATGATAAAAGAAGACATGCCACTTTTCTCTAGTTCTAAAATCTGATGATAAAAGGACACATGTCACTTTTCTCTAGTTCTAAAATCTAATGATAAAAGAAGACATGCCACTTTTCTCTAGTTCTAAAATCTGATGATGGAAGGACACTTGTCACTTTTCTCTAGGTCTAAAATCCAATGATGGAAGGACACTTGTCACTTTTCTCTAGGTCTAAAATCTAATGATGAAAAGACACTTGTCACTTTTCTCTAGTTCTAAAATCCAATGATGGAAAGACACTTGTCACACTTTTCTCTAGGTCTAAAATCCAATGATAGAAAGACACTTGTCACACTTTTCTCTAGGTCTAAAATCCAATGATAGAAAGATGGAGTGATGAAGGGCAGAATGTAGACGGGCCTGCGTGCCCAATTCTTTACCCTTGAAAAATAAAGATTATTCTCATTCATTCATTCTACTATCTATCTATCTATCTATCTATCTATCTATCTATCTATCTATCTATCTATCTATCTATCTATCTATCTATCTATCTATCTATCTATCTATCTATCTATCTATCTATCTATCTATCTATCTATCTATCTATCTATCTATCTATCTATCTATCTATCTATCTATCTATCTATCTATCTATCTATCTATCTATCTATCTATCTATCTATCTATCTATCTATCTATCTATCTATCTATCTATCTATCTATCTATCTATCTATCTATCTATCTATCTATCTATCTATCTATCTATCTATCTATCTATCTATCTATCTATCTATCTATCTATCTATCTATCTATCTATCTATCTATCTATCTATCTCTCTATCTCTCTCTCCTCTGATCTATCAGTGTCTCAGGATTTGTAAATGTCCAGGAAATCTTGACGCGATAATAAATTGCTTCTGACTTCACGAGAAAACTATACTGCTACCCAAAAGTTCAGGACCACCCCTTTATTTTTAACACATTTTGTTATCAGCTGATAGAATGATACGATAAAGAATAATTTCCTTGAAACTTCAGTGCCGTCCACAAACAGACCTCTGTGCAAGTGAGCTAATAAAGTACTCACTGATTACCAGGGTGAGTGTGAAGTTCGCACGCAAGAAATGTATATTAAGTGTAGATTTAGGGTATGATCCCAGCGTCCCGCCAACCCAGGGAGGTAGAAATGTTGTGTTGATTAGAGATACACGACAACCCAGGCAGGTAGAAATGTTGTGCTGATTAGAGATACACGACAACCCAGGGAGGTAGAAATGTTGTGTTGATTAGAGATACACGACAACCCAGGCAGGTAGAAATGTTGTGCTGATTAGAGATACACGACAACCCAGGGAGGTAGAAATGTTGTGTTGATTAGAGATACACGACAACCCAGGCAGGTAGAAATGTTGTGCTGATTAGTGATACACGACAACCCAGGGAGGTAGAAATGTTGTGCTGATTAGTGATACTAGTGTAATAGGAAATTTCACTGAACACGTGTCACTTTTCTCTAGTTCTAAATCTAATGATAAAAGAACAGATGTCACTTTTCTCTAGTTCTAAAATCTAATGATAAAAGGACACATGCCACTTTTCTCTAGTTCTAAATCTAATGATAAAAGAACACATGCCACTTTTCTCTAGTTCTAAAATCTAATGATAAAAGAAGACATGCCACTTTTCTCTAGTTCTAAAATCTGATGATAAAAGGACACATGTCACTTTTCTCTAGTTCTAAAATCTAATGATAAAAGGACACATGTCACTTTTGTCTAATTCTAAAATCTAAAAGGACACATGTCACTTTTCTGTAGTTCTAAAATCTAATGATAAAAGGACACATGTCACTTTTGACTAATTCTAAAATCTAACGATAAAAGGACACATGTCACTTTTCTGTAGTTCTAAAATCTAACGATAAAAGGACACATGCCACTTTTCCCTAGTTCTAAAATCTAATGATAAAAGGACACATGTCACTTTTCTCTAGTTCTAAAATCTGATGACAAAAGGACACATGTCACTTTTCTCTAGTTCTAAAATCCAATGATGGAAGGACACATGTCACTTTTCTCTAGTTCTAAAATCCAATGATGGAAGGACACTTGTCACTTTTCTCTAGTTCTAAAATCCAATGATGGAAGGACACTTGTCACTTTTCTCTAGTTCTAAAATCCAATGATAGAAAGACACTTGTCACACTTTTCTCTAGGTCTAAAATCCAATGATAGAAAGACACTTGTCACACTTTTTTCTAGTTCTAAAATCCAATGATAGAAAGACACTTGTCACACTTTTCTCTAGTTCTAAAATCTAATGATAGAAAGACACTTGTCACACTTTTCTCTAGTTCTAAAATCTAATGATAGAAAGACACTTGTCACACTTTTCTCTAGTTCTAAAATCTAATGATAGAAAGACACTTGTCACACTTTTCTCTAGTTCTAAAATCTAATAATAGAAAGACACTTGTCACACTTTTCTCTAGTTCTAAAATCTAATAATAGAAAGACACTTGTCACACTTTTCTCTAGTTCTAAAATCTAATAATAGAAAGACACTTGTCACACTTTTCTCTAGTTCTAAAATCTAATAATAGAAAGACACTTGTCAGAACCATACCCCTGAGCAGTTTCATTTCGGGCTGTTGTCTGGGCTGTTGTCTGGGCTGTTGTCTGGGCTGTTGTCTGGGCTGTTGTCTGGGCTGAGAGAGAATCCACCTGTCAGGTTGCTAGACGTCTGGGCTGTTGTCTGGGCTGAGAGAGAATCCATCTGTCAGGTTGCTAGACGTCTGGTCTGTTGTCTGGGCTGAGAGAGAATCCATCTGTCAGGTTGCTAGACGTCTGGTCTGTTGTCTGGGCTGAGAGAGAATCCATCTGTCAGGTTGCTAGACGTCTGGGCTGTTGTCTGGGCTGAGAGAGAATCCACCTGTCAGGTTGCTAGACGTCTGGGCTGAGAGAGAATCCATCTGTCAGGTTGCTAGACGTCTGGGCTGAGAGAGAATCCATCTGTCAGGTTGCTAGACGTCTGGGCTGTTGTCTGGGCTATTGTCTGGGCTGAGAGAGAATCCTCCTGTCAGGTTGCTAGACGTCTGGGCTGTTGCCTGGACTGAGAGAGAATCCACCTGTCAGGTTGCTAGACGTCTGGGCTGTTGTCTGGGCTGAGAGAGAATCCACCTGTCAGGTTGCTAGACGTCTGGGCTGTTGTCTGGGCTGAGAGAGAATCCACCTGTCAGGTTGCTAGACGTCTGGGCTGTTGTCTGGGCTGAGAGAGAATCCACCTGTCAGGTTGCTAGACGTCTGGGCTGTTGTCTGGGCTGAGAGAGAATCCACCTGTCAGGTTGCTAGACGTCTGGACTGAGAGAGAATCCACCTGTCAGGTTGCTAGACGTCTGGGCTGTTGTATGGGCTGAGAGAGAATCCACCTGTCAGGTTGCTAGACGTCTGGGCTGTTGTCTGGGCTGAGAGAGAATCCATCTGTCAGGTTGCTAGACGTTTGAGCTGTTGTCTGGACTGAGAGAGAATCCACCTGTCAGGTTGCTAGACGTCTGGGCTGTTGTCTGGGCTGAGAGAGAATCCACCTGTCAGGTTGCTAGACGTCTGGGCTGTTGTTGGGCTGAGAGAGAATCCACTGTCAGGTTGCTAGACGTCTGGACTGAGAGAGAATCCACCTGTCAGGTTGCTAGACGTCTGGGCTGTTGTATGGGCTGAGAGAGAATCCACCTGTCAGGTTGCTAGACGTCTGAGCTGTTGTCTGGACTGAGAGAGAATCCACCTGTCGGGTTGCTAGACGTCTGGGAGTGTCGCATGCTACCAGCCACAGGATTCCGGAGACACTCAGAGGCACCGGAGGAGAAGAAGACAGAAACCGCTCAGGACGTCCAGGTTGTAGGAGCTGGCAGGATGACAGATATCTCTTGCTGCCTGCCATTCACCATCAGACAGCCACCTGTACCACTCTACCAGGTCAGCTCATGAACACTGCATGTAGCAGACGCTTACGTGAACTAGGACCTGCTTCACAAACACCGACAGTCAGAATTCCTCTCAGTCCAGCTCACCCCAGAGCCAGTATTGCTTGGTTTCGTGAGCACATCAGGTGGACAAGACCCCAGTGGAGTCAGGTTCTCTTTACAGATGAGCCCCGCTTCATTCTGCTATTTAATGATGGCAGGGTCCGTGTTTGGAGAAGGCAAGGAGTTTTACTGATACAATTCGAGAAGTGGATCAATATGGTGGAGGTTCTGTACATGGTATGGGGTGGCTTCAGCAGACAAGGCAAGACCCCTCTTTGTATCATCCATGGCACACTGACCCACCTCAGCTACCAAGATAAGACACTGCGACCTCTTATTCAGCTGAAGGTCATCCCGGTGATGAAGTCTTGCGGGTTGACAGTACTCCTTCTCATCGAGCTCGTATCGTTAGTGACTTCATTCAACTCCAGGCAATCTTCAGGATGTAGTGGCCCACTAGTTCACCTGATCTTGTTCCTATAACACCAGATAATCGTCAGGGTGGAGTAGCCCACTAGTTCACCTGATCTTGCTCCTATAACAACAGATAATCGTCAAATGGAGTGACGCACTAGTTCACCTGATCTTGCTCCTATAACAACAGATAATCGTCAAATGGAGTGACGCACTAGTTCACCTGATCTTGCTCCTATAACACCAGATAATCGTCAAATGGAGTGACGCACTATTTCACCTGATCTTGCTCCTATAACAACAGATAATCGTCAAATGGAGTGACGCACTAGTTCACCTGATCTTGCTCCTATAACACCAGATAATCGTCAGGGTGGAGTGGCCTACTAGTTCCCCTGATTTTGCTCCTATAACACCAGGCAATCGTCAGGGTGGAGTAGCTCACTAGTTCACCTGATCCTGCTCCTATAACACCAGGCAATCGTCAGGTTGGAGTAGCTCACTAGTTCACCTGATCCTGCTCCTATAACACCAGGCAATCGTCATGTTGGAGTAGCTCACTAGTTCACCTGATCCTGCTCCTATAACACCAGATAATCGTTAGGGTGGAGTAGCTCACTAGTTCACCTGATCTTGCTCCTATAACACCAGGCAATCGTCAGGGTGGAGTAGCTCACTAGTTCACCTGATAGTGCTCCTATTGAAAACTTCTGGGACGCCCTTGGGCAGAGATTATAAACTAATCACCAGCTGTCAGATGATGCTAGACGTTTGGGCTGTTGTCTGGACTGAGAGAGAATCCACTTGTCAGGTTGCTAGACGTCTGGGAGTGTCGCATGCTACCAGCCACAGGATTCCGGAGACAGCCACCGGAGGAGAAGAAGAAGACAGAAACCGCTCAGGACGTCCACGGTGTAGGAGCTGGCAGGATATCTTTAATACAAATTAAATTTTTGTACTAAATCAAGTGTGTGGGAAGAATGAAAGATGGAGTGATGAAGAGCAGAATGTAAGACGGGCCTGCGTGCCCAATTCTTTACCCTTGAAAAATAAAGTTTATTCATTCATTCACCATCAGACAGCCACCTGTACCACTCTGCCAGGTCAGCTGATGAACACTGCATGTAGCAGACGCTTACGTGAACTAGGACCTGCTTCACAAACACCGACAGTCAGAATTCCTCTCAGTCCAGCTCACCCCAGAGCCAGTATTGCTTGGTTTCGTGAGCACATCAGGTGGACAAGACTCCAGTGGAGTCAGGTTCTCTTTACAGATGAGCCCCGCTTCATTCTGCTACTTAATGATGGCAGGGTCCGTGTTTGGAGAAGGCAAGGAGTTTTACTGATGGCACAATTCGAGAAGTGGATCAATATGGTGGAGGTTCTGTACATGGTATGGGGTGGCTTCAGCAGACAAGGCAAGACCCCTCTTTGTATCATCCATGGCACACTGACCCACCTCAGCTACCAAGATAAGACACTGCGACCTCTTATTCAGCTGAAGGTCATCCCGGTGATGAAGTCTTGCGGGTTGACAGTACTCCTTCTCATCGAGCTCGTATCGTTAGTGACTTCATTCAACTCCAGGCAATCTTCAGGATGTAGTGGCCCACTAGTTCACCTGATCTTGTTCCTATAACACCAGATAATCGTCAGGGTGTAGTAGCCCACTAGTTCACCTGATCTTGCTCCTATAACAACAGATAATCGTCAAATGGAGTGACGCACTAGTTCACCTGATCTTGCTCCTATAACAACAGATAATCGTCAAATGGAGTGACGCACTAGTTCACCTGATCTTGCTCCTATAACACCAGATAATCGTCAAATGGAGTGACGCACTATTTCACCTGATCTTGCTCCTATAACAACAGATAATCGTCAAATGGAGTGACGCACTAGTTCACCTGATCTTGCTCCTATAACACCAGATAATCGTCAGGGTGGAGTGGCCTACTAGTTCCCCTGATTTTGCTCCTATAACACCAGGCAATCGTCAGGGTGGAGTAGCTCACTAGTTCACCTGATCCTGCTCCTATAACACCAGGCAATCGTCATGTTGGAGTAGCTCACTAGTTCACCTGATCCTGCTCCTATAACACCAGATAATCGTTAGGGTGGAGTAGCTCACTAGTTCACCTGATCTTGCTCCTATAACACCAGGCAATCGTCAGGGTGGAGTAGCTCACTAGTTCACCTGATCTTGCTCCTATAACACCAGATAATCGTCAGGGTGGAGTAGCTCACTAGTTCACCTGATAGTGCTCCTATTGAAAACTTCTGGGACGCCCTTGGGCAGAGATTATAAACTAATCACCAGCTGTCAGATGATGCTACACAGCTGACTGTTACTTCATTAAGTCTGGCAGGCTCTTCCTCAAGATGTTCTGAGAAACCGTGTCGACTCCATGTGTCAAAATATATGGAATGTCTGGCCACAGATTGTAGTTATACCAGATTTTGACAGATCAAGTGTAACAGTACTTACCATCTGACATTTCTGGTGATGAACGAGTGATTTCTCAGGCTTATAACTTTTGTACATATAATAAAATAAAATTAGTCTTTTTTAAATAGATTTTCGGGTACTGAACGCGAAAATACAATCTTAAGACAAAGTTGGCTGTTGTTTATAAGAAATGTGCAGTGGTCACTAAACAAAGAAGTAGGTTACACTCTAGGGCGTACCGTTAAATGTCCACTTCTACAAGGGCTGATTGATAAGTTCTCGGCATAAGGCACAACGGATTATTTTTAGACAACTTTCTTGGGTTATTTCTCAACATAGTCCCCTTGCAAGTTTATGCACTTAGTCCAGCGATCCTGGAGCATATGGATCCCTTCTTTGTAAAAGTCAGCATCTTGTGCCAGTAGAAAGTGGTCTACAGCATTAATGACGTCATCATCTGAAGCAAATTTACGACCACTTAGCTCCTTTTTGAGTTTGGTAAACAGGAAATAGTCCGAAGGGGCCAAATCTGGGAAATAAGGAGGATGTTCAAGAAGCTGGAAGCCGCAATCATAAATGGCAGCCACTGCCACCGCCGACTTGTGAACTGGAGCATTGTCTTGCTGAAAGATGACCCCTTTCGTCAATTTCCCTCGGCGCTTTTCCTTCAGTTTGACTCACAGTTGCTTCACAAGATTAGACATTTCATTAGCGATAATGCGTGTTACCCTGATTTTTGCGATGCGCCTTTTGGCTGGGTAACTCCGACTTCAGCACCTTTCCTTGCTAGGGCAGACTGTGGTCTTGCTCGGACTGCCATGAAGAGAGTGTGGCTGGCTTGGCCAAAACTTTGTTTTCCAGCCTCTGGTGGCTGTACTTAAGCCCCTTCTCCATGTCAGATGGTTTGAGACAGTTCCACAAAGACATACCAGTCACCTATAATCAGAAGAAAAGCATGATAAAAACCTACAGGAAGCCACAAACACCACCACATGATGACTATCACATGCTAAACAGAAAGGAACAAGTCACCATCTTCCGTCTCCGAACAGGACACAGCCGACTCCGAAGTCATATGTATACAAAGTTTAAGGTTGGTACTACTAATCTATGTACATGTGCCCAGGTGCCCCAAACCGTGGAACATATCCTCCAGAACTGCATCAACTACGAGACACTGAGAAATAATTACTGGCCCAGTGAAACCACTAAAGAAGATAAGCTCTACGGTTCCATACATGAGTTACAAAAAACAGTGAAATTTATCCAAGAGACAGGACTGCAGATATAGACAGACAGTGCGAACGAAGAAGAAGAAGAAGAAGCTTCACAAGATTAGTGTAATAGGTCCTGGTGACCGTTCTGCCCTTTTGAAGATAGTCTACCAATAGCACACCTTCTGAATCCCAAAAAGATGGAAGCCATCACTTAGCCTGCAGACAGAACCACCCTTGCTTTCTTTGGAGGTGGGGATCCATGATGTTTCCACTAATTTAAACTGTTCTTTGATTTCTGGTTGAAAATGATGAACCCAAGTCTCATCCATAGTCACAAATTGCTGAAGAAACTTTTCAGGATCTGCAGAAAAATGGCCAAGATTTTCTCTTGACATGTTGAGCTGTCGTTTGTGATCAGTTCCAAGAAGTTTCGGGACCCATAGAGCAGAGACCTCTGTCATTTGCAGATCATTGTGATTAATGGCATGAACACGTTCCTGGGAGATGCCAAACTCAGTAGCAATGTACCGCTCAGTTAGTCGTCGATCATTCATCATGGTTCCTACCGGTGGTTTCATCGGTGGTTGCCGTTCTTGGTCTTCCTGGACGAGGATCATCTTCCAGACTCTCCCTTCCATGTTTGAATTGAGCTGCCCATTTCTTCACTGTGCTGTAAGATGGGGCACTCTCCCCTAGAGTCTCTACCATATCCTCATGGATCTCCTTCGATGATAAGCCCTTGATGCAGAGGTAGAGAATGACTGCTTGATGAGAAATTGTGTCCATTTTCTCAATTTCTACCACCCCTTACAACTTCAGTAGCCTGTAAAAAAATTGTTTGCAGTTAATTTCTTGAAACTTGGTGTTTAATCTTATATTAACATGTTCTACAAATGCACCTAATATCAACTGTGTGTTTGAAGTATTTGTACTTTATGCCTGGAACTTATCAATCAGCCCTCGAATGTTCTATGTTTCCTTGTCTGCTGCTTGTACAGCTACTCAGGGTCACCTCTAGTTAATTCCCAGCAACAGTCAGCCAACTTGCAAGTGAACCACTTGCCCCAGTAAAGTTTCTCCAGTGTTGTGATACGCTGATGGAAGCGTCCCACATGCTCATCACAAACCAGGCCGCAGTTGTTGGGGAGGAAATCCAAGAAAGAATGGAGAAAGTACTACTCTAAGGACATATGGCAGCAAAGTTTGTGATACATAGACAGCATGTTATCAGCCAATTTTGTGATACAGAGACAGCATATTCTCAGCCAGGTTTGTGATACAGTGACAGCATATTCTCAGCCAGGTTTGTGATACAGAGACAGCATATTCTCAACCAGCTCTTCGTCGTTTTCTGCCCTGATATTTACAAGGAACTTAGCTGACCCAGACAAAACACATTCCCAGGCCTTTTTCTCATTACCCTGCTGCAGGTTGGCAGACTTCTCTTCTTTGAAGAGCTGTCAGATCTAAGGAGCACAACAACTTCTCATTTTTGAAGAGCTGTCAGATCTAAGGACCCACAAAAACTTCTCATCTTTGAAGAGCTGTCAGATCTAAGGACCCACAAAAACTCCCTCTTTGATTTTTGCTTCACTGAATCGAGGGAATGTGTATACGAGGTACGTGAACTCTGGCTTAGCATGGTCCGTGGATTGTACAAAATTCTTCATCAGACAAAGTTTTATGTGCTGAGATGGTAGCTTGATTTCGCGCGTCTCTACTAATGCTGGGTGTTGCACATTCTGTTCTCCAACTTTCAAAGACTTCCTTCCAGGCCAGTCTTTGCTTGGCTGTCCCATTCAAATCTTTGTATATCGCAACTGCAGACCCATCAACATGGCCTCTCTCTTGAAGTCACTACAGCCTTACTTGATATACTGAAGACAGTCCAACAGCTGTGTAAGGCTGTGATAAGTGTCTTTCATGTAGACAGCGTGTCCACTTAAAACAGAAGGAAGACAGCCTAACAGCTGTGTAAGGCTGTGATAAGTGTCTTTCATGTAGACAGCGTGTCCCACTAGAACAGAGGGAAGAAAGTCCAACAGCTGTGTAAGGCTGTGATAAGTGTCTTTCATGTAGACAGCGTGACACACTAGAACAGAGGGAAGATAGTTTCCATGACCCAGCAACACTGACATGAGACTCAATTCCATGACATAGCAACACTGACTTGAGACTCAGTTTGGACAAGTCTATAAAAAGCTTGCCATTCTTGTGGGTCGTGTTTAACTCCAGTGGCATTCATCAAGGTCATCTACACAGGGCCAGTTACATCGCAGCAAGGTCACACAAAGTCATTTATCTCACAGCAAGGTCACACAAGGTCATCTTTCTGAAAATAATCCTCGAACGTCTCATGACGAATGCAAAATAAAGCCACTCTGACATTTTGTTTCAGAATATTCCTTTGTTAAGAAATAACAATCTTTAATCCCATTTATTCTGCATTCACAAAAGTAAACAAACATCACTGCCAACTGATACCAATGTAAACAATGCAGAGTGAGTATCTTCTAAACAAAAGCCAGTGGACACATTTCATTGTCAGTTTTTGTGTTCAGCACATCAGACTTGATCAAGATTGACCAGTTTCATTTCATGGACAAACTAGTTGTTACCCTGTGTTATCAAATTTGTATAAGATTTGTATGAATCTGTTGCATTTTAAATGCAGTTAATTATGGTATTAACTTTTCTTATATTAATTTGTCTGATATTGACTGCAACTTGTTTTTTAAGCACGGGTTTTCGCAAGTGGCCCTTGACTTTTGAGCAGTGGTAAATATACTTTCTGTGTGCTTGAAGGTTTGGGTAACATCTCTGTACCGTGTGCCCGCCGTACTCCCTACATCTTTCTGTACTGTGTGCCCGCCGTACTCCCTATATCTTTCTGTACTGTGTGCCCGCCGTACTCCCTATATCTTTCTGTAACGTGTGCCTGCCGTACTCCCTATATCTTTCTGTAACGTGTGCCTGCCGTACTCCCTATATCTTTCTGTACTGTGTGCCCGCCGTACTCCCTATATCTTTCTGTAACGTGTGCCTGCCGTACTCCCTATATCTTTCTGTAACGTGTGCCTGCCGTACTCCCTATATCTTTCTGTAACGTGTGCCTGCCGTACTCCCTATATCTTTCTGTAACGTGTGCCTGCCGTACTCCCTATATCTTTCTGTAACGTGTGCCTGC
This sequence comes from Achatina immaculata, assembly GCA_009760885.1. NCBI lineage: Eukaryota > Metazoa > Mollusca > Gastropoda > Stylommatophora > Achatinidae > Lissachatina > Lissachatina immaculata. Next base: position 2,811,919 of record CM019710.1, read on the forward strand.
CGTACTCCCTATATCTTTCTGTAACGTGTGCCTGCCGTACTCCCTATATCTTTCTGTATCGTGTGCCCACCGTGCTCTTTACATCTTTCTGTATCGTGTGCCTGCCGTGCTCTTTACATTTTTCTGTATCGTGTGCCCACCGTGCTCTTTACATCTTTCTGTATCGTGTGCCCACCGTGCTCTTTACATCTTTCTGTATCGTGTGCCTGCCGTACTCCCTATATCTTTCTGTATCGTGTGCCTGCCGTACTCCCTATATCTTTCTGTATCGTGTGCCCGCCGTACTCTCTACATTTTTCTGTACCGCGTGCCCGCCGTACTCTCTACTTTTTTCTGTACCGTGTGGCCGTCGGACTCCGTACGTCTTTCTGTACAGTATGCCGAACATGCACCCAACATCTTTCAGTACTGTGTGCCTGCCATACTTCCTACATCTTTCTGTACCATGGCCACCCATACTTCCTACATCTTTCTGTACCGTGGCCAGCCATACTTCCTACATCTTTCTGTACCGTGGCCGGCCATACCTCCTACATCTTTCTGTACCATGTGCCTGCCATACTTCCTACATCTTTCTGTACCATGTGCCTGCCATACTCCCTACATCTTTCTGTACCGTGGCCAGCCATACTTCCTACATCTTTCTATACCGTGGCCAGCCATATTTCCTACATCTTTCTGTACCGTGGCCAGCCATACTTCCTTCATCTTTCTGTACCGTTGCCAGCCATACTTTCTACATATTTCTGTACCGTGGCAGCCATACTTTCTACATCTTTCTGTACCGTGGCAGCCATACTTTCTACATCTTTCTGTACCGTGGCCAGCCATACTTCCTACATCTTTCTGTACCGTGGCCAGCCATACTTCCTATATCTTTCTGTACCGTGGCCAGCCATACTCCCTACATCTTTCTGTACCGTGGCCAACCATACTTCCTACATCTTTCTGTACGTGGCCAGCCATACTTCCTACATCTTTCTGTACCGTGGCCAGCCATACTTCCTACATCTTTCTGTACCGTGGCCAGCCATACTTCCTACATCTTTCTGTACCGTGGCCAGCCATACTTCCTACATCTTTCTGTACCGTGGCCAGCCATACTCCCTACATCTTTCTGTACCGTGGCCAGCCATACTCCCTACATCTTTCTGTACCGTGGCCAGCCATACTTCCTATATCTTTCTGTAATATGTTCCGTGCCTGCCAGGCCGAGCTTTTCTGTGACTCACTGTGATAGAAATATTCTCTGTGATATCTATGATAGAAATAGTCTCGGTGATAGAAATATTCTCTGTGATAGAAATACTCTCTATGATAGAAATATTCTCTATGACAGAAAGACTCTCTACGATAGAAATACTCAATGTGATAGAAAGACTTTCTAAGATAGAAATACTCTCTTTGATAGAAAGATCTCTAGAATGACTCTCTATTATAGAAAGATCTCTAGAAAGACTCTCTATGATAGAAAGACTCCCTGAGACGGAATCGGACGTTTCTATGCCTCACTATGATAGAAAGACTCACTATGATAGAAAGACTATGATAGAAACACTCACTATGATAGAAACACTCACTATGATAGAAAGACTATGATAGAAACACTCACTATGATAGAAAGACTATGATAGAAACACTCACTATGATAGAAACACTCACTATGATAGAAAGACTCACTATGATAGAAAGACTCACTATGATAGAAAGACTCGCTGAAACCCCATATTTGTGTTCTTTTTCTACCTCCTCCCCCCTCTAAGAATATAATCTTTTAAATATTACCTCTTGAGGGTGAGATCCAGTCTACGTCCTCGTGGCTGTTTCGGTCGTGATAGTAACAGGTTTTGTTTCTCTGAGCAGTGCAGTGAAGAAATAACAGTGATCTTAATATATGCCACGAACATACGAAATCTTGTATCTCTCGTACAAACATAGATCTGACATCTGTACTTTCTTACACAAACCTAGATCTAAAATCCATACTTTCTCAAGCAGACCTAGTTCTGTTATCTCTACCCTCTCATATAAAGTTCTGTCATCTCCGCTCTGTCATACAAATCTAGATTTGACTTCTCTACTCTGTTATACAAACATAGAAAACATAGAAATTAATCTCTCATATAGGCCTAAGTTGATATCACTATTCTTTCATACAAACCTAAGATCTGTCATCTGTTCTCTTTCGTACAAATTTAAATCTTACACCTCTACTCTCTCATACAAACCTAGACCTGACTTCTGTTCTCTCTCATGCAAACCTAGACCTGACATTTCTACTCTCTCATACAAACCTAGACTTGACATTTCTATTCTGTCATATAAAACAGAGTTGTCCTTTTTTTCTCTCTTCTCTTACAAACCTACAGTTGTCATCTCTTATCTCTCATACAAACCTAATGTTAACATCTCTACTCTCTCATACAAACCTAATGCTGACATCTCTTCTCTCTTTTACAAACACAGACTTGACATCTTTAATCTCTAATACAAACCCGGACTGGATACTTCTATTCTCTCATACAAACCTAGACTTGATATTTCTACTCTCTCATACAAAACTAGACGTGTTATCTCTACTATCTGGTATAAGCCTAAATTGACATCTGCAACGTCTTATATAAATCTGTAATAATCCTGCTCTAATCCGTCGTTTTGTAATCACATATAAACAAACATAAATGTTATTTATTTTCAATAACCTCACATATTAACAGACCTCCAGATACTGTTCGCCACTGGAAGTTAAATCTACGATAGACACTGAATGTTTCATGTATCTACGCCATGGTGTCCGCCATTTTGTTTGTATATGTTTAATGCTTCTAGGCTAATCAAGACTGACATCGGGACATGTTCTGACACGGCCTGGTTTTGGCACTGTATAATTACACCTAGTTTTAATTCATAAAACTGTTTTTGAAGCGTTTAGCACTTGGCAGGTGCGTCCATTGTTTGTCTTCATGAAGGGCCAGTCCAGCAAGGGTAGACGCTTTATTGAGTTTCTTCAACAAACAACAATTATGTTTGTAGATGTTGCCTGCCTGGATCACTGGGTGCAGGCAAACACAGAAGACGGAAATAAAAGACATTCTGTGAGATGCTGTTCTTGGATTCAATAATTATGCTTTTTTTTTTTTTTGTTAATAAAAAATATTTTATTTTCCTGTCGTAATTGTTACAGCGGTTCCCACAATATTTTCACTGTGGACTTGGCAACATGTAAGTTTATTTTACTGTTATACTTAACTTTATCGACATTTTTTGCCCGTTTTTCTCCACGTTTTTTATTTTGTTACCCAAAGAATTACTGTCCACAACACAAAAAGGAATGGAAAAACTAACTATGTCAGTCCGTAAGAACAGCGAAGAGCAGAACCTCTATCTTAATGCAAAGAAAACTAAATTGATGACAACTAACAAAACAAACAAGGCAGCTGAAATATGTATCAATGAGGAAAAACTGGAAGAAGTGGAGAGTTTTGAATATCTTGGATCACTACTAACTAATAATGGAGATACAATGAAGGAAATTAAAAGGAGGACATCTATAGCTCTTCAGAAAGTAAAACAACTAAAGAATCTGTAGAGAGGAGCAGACAGAACTACAAAAATAAGATTTTTAAGGACATGCATCTTTCCCACCGCAACATATGCCTGTGAGACCTGCACACTTAACAAAACAGCTGAGAAACACATAAATGCCTTTGAATGTAAATGCTACAGAAGAGTTCTTCAAATATCGTGGACACAAAAAAGAACAAATATACCCATACTACAAGAGCTTAATATTGAAGAAGGCCTGGTAGTAAAGAGGATTAAAGAGAAAAAACTTAAATATTTTGGACACATTAGACGTCATGATAATTTAGAGAAGACCGTATTGGAAGGATACATAGTGGGAAAAAGAAAAAGAGGAGACCAAAACGAAGATGGCTGCAAGACATCGTTGACGATCTGCAAATGGATGCATTATCAGCAGGCCATCTTGCTCAACAACTGAGAGGCCTACAAGAGTGCTGTTAGGGAGGCAAAGTTCCGCAAGGGACATGCAAGTGAATGAATGAACCCAAAGAATTATGGAAAAGGAGACGGTTTGTAGATTGTTGTGAAGAAGTATATGTCGATTATTGGGCGGAGTAGAATTATAATAAAGGTGTCTTGAGAGAGAGAGAGAGAGAGAGAGAGAGAGAGAGAGAGAGAGAGAGAAAGAAAGAGTCTTTTTTTTCCTGCTCACTGAGATTATGGAAAACAAAGAAGGAAGACTGTTACATGTCACAATGATAATGAAACCAAACAGACAAAATGTATTGTCATGTCTTGTCACTTACCACAGTGATGTTGAGAAACAAGAAGGAAAATGTCTTGTCACATGTCACAGGAATGATAGTGGAAAACGGGGAGGAAAATGTGTCGAGTCACATGTCACAAGATTTATAATAGAAAATAAAGAAGAAAAGATCTTCTTGTCACATGTCACAAGATTTATAACAGAAAATAAAGAAGAAAAGATCTTCTTGTCACATGTCACAAGATTTACAATAGGAAACAAAGAGGAAAATATCTTCTTGTCACATGTCACATGATTTGTAATAGGAAACAAAGAAGAGAAGATTTTCTTGTCACACGTCGCAAGATTTATAATAGAAAATAAAGAGGAAAAGATATTCTTTTCACATGTCACATGATTTATAATAGGAGACAAATAAGAGAAGATCTTCTTGTCACGTGTCCCAAGATTTATAATAGAAAATAAAGAGGAAAAGATATTCTTGTCACACGTCGCAAGATTTATAATAGAAAATAAAGAAGAAAATATCTTCTTGTCACATGTCACATGATTTATAATAGGAAACAAATAAGAGAAGATCTTCTTTTCACGTGTCCCAAGATTTATAATAGAAAACAAAGAGGAAAAGATCTTCTTGTCACATGTCGCAATGATGTAGATGATGCTTTTTTTTTAAAGTTTATTTGCGTTCAACAAGTTAACAGTTTCAAAGTGGAGTGAAATGACGTGAATATGGGCTTTTGCAAACAAACCACGAGATGATAGTGATTCGCATGATAAGTGTAAGATAGACACATCTAAACTGAACATTTTGACAACAAGGGGGTTGTTATCAAGTTTCATCTCTCTCTCCCCCCCCCCCTCTCTCTCTCTCTCTCCGTACTTTTTTCCCAACAATATTTTGAACATGTCACGCGACTGTAAGTGAAGTCCATAAATATTCATGAATGGTAATCCGATAAAGGGGTACTTGAAATAAACACATGGAATTGTAATGAGAATGAGGTGTGTGTGTTGATGAGATGATGCTCAAAGATTTTTGCTGATAGATAAGTGTACCACATGGCGGGTGGTGAAGGGTTTTAGATTAACATTTTCTTAACCTGGACGGAAGGATCACTTTGTTGATCATGGTACCCTCCGTGTCAGGTAAGTGTAAGGGGTAGGAGGTAAGGGTAATCCTGTCATGCCTTAGAGGCACATAGGGATCTGGTGTTAGTGCCCTTATTTTCCTTGACCTGTCAGCACACTAGAGGGTGATATCACGCCTGGCCGCCTTTCCTTCCCCAACTCCAGAGGTTTGTACCCATTTCTACAGCTGGGTTACTGTGGGGCCTCCGGCTGGATTCGAACCCCCGACCTTCGCCATGAGAGACCAGTGCACTAACCACTTCGCCACTCAGACACCCCAGGTAAGTGTGCTCAAATATTTTTTTTTAGACGATGAAAACAACAGGCGTGACCTGGTGGTACCGCAAACCGGGTCCACCCGTAACCAGATGTGGACCATGCCCCCGGCATTAAATGTGCAGGGCAGCCCTCAGGTATCTAATTTAGTTTAAAAAATAACGATACTTTTGTCTTAACCAAAGGGCACGTTGATCAGGGTACCTGCCAGAAGGTGCTCTAAGATCTTCCCATAACTAAAATGTCAATTCTAGATTTTATGTCGTGTCCATAATCTCGATTTTTTGGGAAATATTTATGACAGATATAGCTACAACTTGCATCACTTCTCCGAGGATGACATCGATGTAGAGAGCAATAACAGAAGACAGGGGCACCTGTGCTTAGTTTATTTAGGACACGGAGATCAATATCTCCGATTTAGTGAGGAAAATTAATGGTTAAATAAACCGCGAACACACATCTGAGTGATTTCCCTTTAGAGAAGTCTGGAGCAGGGGCGGAGAATTCATATCAGACAATGAGATCAGGAAAAGGGAGAGAATCTCTCGTTAAATAGTGCATGTCGGGAAGAGGGAGATAATTTATGGGATTTAAATCCGTAGGGGAGACAATTTGACGCTAGACTGTTTAAATCTAAAGGGAGACAATGCGAAGCCTTTAAAACCCTGAAGGGAGACAATTTAATAGAAAGTAGTGAAGTCGCGGAACACTTAATATTGAGGCTAGAGGCCGTGGCTGTCAAAATCATCTGCTACCGCGGGCCGCATTAGATGCTACTGTAACTAACACATGTCGCAAGAACTGCCCAACTTGTGTGATTTGGATGCTGGGTGAATTTGAATGTCTGCAGGAATAACAAGAAAATACAAACTTTCCTAAGTGCATTAAAATTCAAACTAATGTAATATGTGATTTTTGTCCCCGTGATTTCTAGTACATAGTAAGCTATAAACAGCATTAGCGTGCAGATTAAGCTATAAACAGCATTAGCGTGCAGATTAAGCTATAAACAGCATTAGCGTGCAGATTAAGCTATAAACAGCATTAGCGTGCAGATTAAGCTATAAACAGCATTAGCGTGCAGATTAAGCTATAAACAGCATTAGCGTGCAGATTAAGCTATAAACAGCATTAGCGTGCAGATTAAGCTATAAACAGCATTAGCGTGCAGATTAAGCTATAAACAGCATTAGCGTGCAGATCGCTAATACTTACCTGGCACGGAAGGTTACCATGGAATAAATAAATAAAAAGGTGGTCTTTCTACCCAGGTTAAGTTTAATCAACAACCCTCACCACACACCTGATACAGTTATCTAGCGAGCCCATGCGGGCATTTAAAAAACTTTTTTTTAAAAATTGCTTCCCAGCCTTTGAACTAAGATCAGAGTAGCTGAGGTCAAAGTGCCCTCTTGGCAGGTACCCTGTTCAACATGTCCTTTGCTTAAGACAAAATCGCAGTTTTTTTTAAAACTACGAGATGCCCGAGGCCTGCCCTGCACATTCGATGCCGGGGGCATGGTCCACATCTGGTTACTGGTGGACCCGGTTTGCAGTACCACTGGGTCACGACCTGTTGTTTTCCTCGTCTTAAAAAAAAAAAGTAAGTAGTGTTCGTGTTTCACGTCTTTTAGACAGACCACAGTAAACACGAGAGGATGAAAACAGTGAACAATATTACTTTCTGAAAGTAGTATGAAAGTAGCAACATTACAATGAGGTTGTTCTCGCTCACTGAAAGCCGATCTTGGGAGTTTGGAGCATAGGAAATATAAAGAATGAAGTTTTGTTTTGGGGCATTTTCTAGAGCTCTGAAAGATTTCCCACACACATTAGGGTATCTCCATTACTGAAGTGATTAGCAGAGTCTAGAGCGTGTCAGTGTAATATGGGAAGACATTAGACGATGAGTGGAGTCTAGACAATGTCAGTGTAACGTGGGAAGGCATTAGATGGTGACTGAAGTCTAGACAATGTCAGCACAACGTGGGAAGATATGAAATGATGTCTAGAGTTTAGGCAATATCGGTGTAACATGGTAAGACATGAGATGATGTATGAAGTCTAGACAGTGTCAGTGTAACATAGTAAGACATGAGATGATGTATGAAGTCTAGACAGTGTCAGTGTAACATAGTAAGACATGAGATGATGTATGAAGTCTAGACGGTGTCAGTGTAACATGGAAAGACTAACTGACCGTACCACCTGCCAAAGTGAGGCAGAAAACTTTAGACTTAAGATCAGACTTTTGTCTTTCTTCACACCTGGGTCTGTTCTAAATTGATGTCTGTCCTACCTGGTAGCAGCTTGATAGCACCAACAGCAGATAACTACGGACTGTACGAGATGCCGCCTACCTACAAGAGGACTGCACACTATCCACTCGGCCATGTCTCCTTCAGTATCTGGTGATTGTTCTGTTTGTTTATGACAGCGTAACTTAATGGATAACCCAAATGTCTGTTCAATAAGTTAAATGTGACATACTCCCAGCCCGATTTAATGTCTGTTTTTAAATATTCACAATGTTTTCAGTTGAGGACTGTAGTTTCAAAAAGATAACAAAACCAGTCCACCCAATCCAACCTAACCAGCCCAACCAGCCGGCCAATCCAACTTAACCAGCCCAACCAGTCAACCAATCCAACAGACCTGCCAACAAACCCAATGAAACCAAACCAGTCAATCAAAATAAACCAACCTGTCCAAGACAATCAAACCAGCAAATCAAAATAAACCAACCTGTCCAAGACAATCAAACCAGCAAATCAAAATAAACCAACCTGTCCAAGACAATCAAACCATCAAATCAAAATAAACCAACCAGTCCAAGACAACTAAACTAGCCAATCTAAATAAGCCAACCTGTCCAAGACAATCAAACCAGTCAACCAAGTACAACCAAATCAATCAATCCAACAAAACAATCAGTCAGTACAACCTAGTAGAAGCAGTCAACCAGTCCAACCCAGTGGAATCAGCTAACAAGATAAACAGCCAGGAAGTAAACAGAAAAGAAAAAAAAAACTAAATACAGCATCCACACACTCCAACCACCATAATAAATCAACCGAACTAATCCAGTGATCCATCCACCGAATTTCACAATTAATCAACCATCCATAAAACCATTTAATTAATCAACTATTAAACAAATCAACAAACCATCACAATTTTTAGCCCATAAGATCACAGTTCTAGATTACCAAGTTCAATCAAACGATTTATTCTGTTTGATTTTATGTGAGACGTTATTTTCAAGTATTGATCTTATTGACTTTATAGATGTCGTTGAGTGCTTTGTGTTTTGTGTTTGCTCACAACAAACAACCTCCTATGTCTGAGGCAGGCCTGTTGTTTTCCTCGTCTTAAAAAAAAAAGTAAGTAGTGTTCGTGTTTCACGTCTTTTAGACAGACCACAGCAAACATGAGAGGATGAAAACAGTGAACAATATTACTTTCTGAAAGTAGTATGAAAGTAGCAACATTACAATGAGGTTGTTCTAGCTCACTGAAAGCCGATCTTGGGAGTTTGGAGCATAGGAAATATAAAGAATGAAGTTTTGTTTTGGGGCATTTTCTAGAGCTCTGAAAGATTTCTCACACACATTAGGGTACCTTCTTTACTGAAGAGATTAGCAGAGTCTAGAGCGTGTCAGTGTAATATGGGAAGACATTAGAAGATGAGTGGAGTCTAGACAATGTCAGTGTAACGTGGGAAGGCATTATATGGTGACTGAAGTCTAGACAATGTCAGCACAACGTGGGAAGATATGAAATGATGTCTAGAGTTTAGGCAATATCGGTGTAACATGGTAAGACATGAGATAATGAATGAAGTCTAGACAGTGTCAGTGTAAAATAGTAAGACATGAGATGATGTATGAAGTCTAGACAGCGTCAGTGTAACATGGTAAGACATGAGATGATGTATGAAGTCTAGACAGTGTCAGTGTAAAATAGTAAGACATGAGATGATGTATGAAGTCTAGACAGTGTCAGTGTAAAATAGTAAGACATGAGATGATGTATGAAGTCTAGACAGTGTCAGTGTAACATAGTAAGACATGAGATGATGTATGAAGTCTAGACAGTGTCAGTGTAACATAGTAAGACATGAGATGATGTATGAAGTCTAGACGGTGTCAGTGTAACATGGAAAGACTAACTGACCGTACCACCTGCCAAAGTGAGGCAGAAAACTTTAGACTTAAGATCAGACTTTTGTCTTTCTTCACACCTGGGTCTGTTCTAAATTGATGGCTGTCTTACCTGGTAGCAGCTTGATAGCACCAACAGCAGATAACTATGGATTGTACGAGATGCCGCCTACCTACAAGAGGACTGCACACTATCCACTCGGCCATGTCTCCTTCAGTATCTGGTGATTGTTCTGTTTGTTTATGACAGCGTAACTTAATGGATAACCCAAATGTCTGTTCAGTAAGTTAATTGTGACATACTCCCAGCCCGATTTAATGTCTGCTTTTAAATATTCACAGCGTTTTCAGTTGAGGACTGTAGTTTCAAAAAGATAACAAAACCAGTCCACCCAATCCAACCTAACCAGCCCAACCAGCCGGCCAATCCAACTTAACCAGCCCAACCAGCCAACCAATCCAACAGACCTGCCAACAAACCCAATGCAACCAAACCAGTCAATCAAAATAAACCAATCAGTCCAAGACAATCAAACCAGCAAATCAAAATAAACCAACCTGTCCAAGACAATCAAACCAGCAAATCAAAATAAACCAACCTGTCCAAGACAATCAAACCAGCAAATCAAAATAAACCAACCAGTCCAAGACAACTAAACTAGCCAATCTAAATAAGCCAACCAGTCCAAGACAATCAAACCAGTCAACCAAGTACAACCAAATCAATCAATCCAACAAAACAATCAGTCAGTACAACCTAGTAGAAGCAGTCAACCAGTCCAACCCAGTGGAATCAGCTAACAAGATAAACAGTCAGGAAGTAAACAGAAAAGAAAAAAAAAACACTAAATACAGCATTCACACACTCCAACCACCATAATAAATCAACCAAACTAATCCAGTGATCCATCCACCGAATTTCCCAATTAATCAACCATCCATAAAACCATTTAATTAATCAACTATTAAACAAATCAACAAACCATCAAAATTTTTAGCCCATAAGATCACAGTTCTAGATTACCAAGTTCAATCAAACGATTTATTCTGTTTGATTTTATGTGAGACGTTATTTTCAAGTATTGATCTTATTGACTTTATAGATGGCATTGAGTGCTTTGTGTTTTGTGTTTGCTCACAACAAACAACCTCCTATGTCTGAGGCAGGCCTGTTGTTTCTTAAATAAACGGGCACTTTTTCTTGAGAAAAAAATTGTGAAAATCTTGTCTGCTGGTGCAAAATCTAAGACCATTCCACAAGATCTGAGAGCTGTTTAAAAATCTAGGACCATTCTGTAAGATCTGAGAGCAGTATAAAATCTAGGACCATTCTGTAAGATCTGAGAGCTATTTATAAAATCTAGGACCATTCTGTAAGATCTGAGAGCTGTTTATAAAATCTTGACCCGTTCTGTAAGATCTGAGAGCTGTTTATAAAATCTAGACCCATTCTGTAAGATCTGAGAGCTATTTATAAAATCTAGGACCATTCTGTAAGATCTGAGAGCCGTGTGTAAAATCTAGAACCATTCTGAAATTTTCGCACGCTTAAATATTTGATGGACTGGTTAATGAAGGAGGCAACATCAGACAAACGCAGAGGATTACAATGGACCCTTAACACAGTGCTGGAGGACCTTGACTTTGCGGACGACATTTGTCTATTATCAAGCAGTCACAAAGATATGCAAGATAAAATAAACAAGTTAACCCAGAATGCAAACAACACAGGACTAAAGATCAACGTAGGAAAGACTAAGTTAATGAAGCAAAATGTGAACAACAGAAATGTACTCAGAGTAGATAACAAGTTAGTGGAGGAGGTCAACGAATTTGTATACCTTGGCAGCAGAGTAGTAGAAAATGGAGACAGCACAGAGGACATCAACAGCAGACTTACTAGAGCAAACCAGGCTTTTGCAATGCTACAGAATATATGGAAATCAAATAAACTAAGCATAAATATGAAAATCAGGATATTTAAGAGTAATGTTCTAAGTGTACTACTCTATGGAAGTGAATGCTGGAAAATCACCAAAACCATAGAAAACAAGTTGAATTCTTTCCAGACTAAATGTTTACGTAGAATTAAAAAAATATTTTGGCCAAACACCATAAGAAATAACATCTTATTGGCAGAAATGCAGATGAAACCACTGACAACAATTATTGAGGAAAGACGCTGGCGATGGTTGTGACATGTGCTCCGAATGACTGACAACTCACTACCAAAAATAGCACTAAGATGGACACCACAGGGGAGCAGAAGTAAGGGTAGACCAAAAGAGACATGGAGAAGAACAACAGAAAGGATGTTGAGCAACAGAGGGCTCACCTGGGCAAGAGCAGAAAAAAAGGCGAAAGACAGGCATTTGTGGAAAACCCTTGCAGAAGCCCCATGTGCCGTGGGCACTTAAGGTTCAGAGAGAGAAATATTTGATGCTTTGAGTTTGTTATTTGAAGCTGCTTTTTTGTCTACATTAAAACGTAAATTGAAAAGTTGTTTGTTCATGTGACAGGACTGTATTTTTAAACAAATTAAATTTATAAATTTTAAAATCTGTCGGCACTCCCACCCCCCTCCCCCCCCCCCAGAAAAAGGCAGTGGGGCGCCATAAATCATGTTTCAGCCCAGAGAGATGAGAGAGAGAGAGAAAGAGAGAGAGAGAGAGAGAGCGGGCCGACGTATTAAGACTACAAACAGATAATGATGTCATTTCTGTTATCGAGTTAGTTCTCGTGAGGGTTTTCTTGTGTTCTTGCTTGAGTTCTTTGTTCTGTTCTTTGTTCTGTTCTCAGTTTTGTTGTAGTCGAATTCTTTCTTCCTTGGGGAAATTACGGCCGGTTAAATATAAACGAGTGTGATATATGTGAGCATGGAGCAAGGGTGGCTGGTTGGTTAGTGTTCTCATCTGTCACAGAAAGGTCGATGACTCAAGTCCGGAGGGAGATTTCCCAGCCACACCCAACTGTAGAAATGGGTCTCTGACTCTTTCTGTGACTGGGAAAGTAAAGGCGGCAGTGCATGGTGCTGATCATACTCACCTTTAGGGAGTGGACACTAACACAGCAACTGTACAGCTTAATCAGAACATTTTTATTTGATGATCATTAAGGGCGAATACATTTGTAAGATTAAAAGTTTATAGACTAAGAAGACGTGCTGCTTACTTTTATCTAAAAGTTTATAGACTAAGAAGACGTGCTACTTACTTTTATCTAAAAATTTCTAAACAAAGAAGACGTGCTACTTACTTTTATCTAAAAATTTCTAGACAAAGAAGACAACTATTTACCTCTAATAATTTATAGACACAGAAGAAGACGCACTAGTTACTTGTGTTAAAAAAAAACTTAACCTTGGACTAATGTACTACTCAGAGGCGGGGTCACTTAACAACCTTGGACTAATGTACTACTCAGAGGCGGGGTCACTTAACAACCTTGGACTAATGTGCTACTAAGAGGCGGGGTCACTTAACAACCTTGGACTAATGTACTACTCAGAGGCGGGGTCACTTAACAACCTTGGACTAATGTACTACTCAGAGGCGGGGTCACTTAACAACCTTGGACTAATGTACTACTCAGAGGCGGGGTCACTTAACAACCTTGGACTAATGTACTACTCAGAGGCGGGGTCACTTAACAACCTTGGACTAATGTACTACTCAGAGGCGAGGTCACTTAACAACCTTGGACTAATGTACTAATCAGAGGCGGGGTCACTTAACAACCTTAAACTAATGTACTACCCAGAGGCGGGGTCACCATTATATTAAATATTCATGTCTTGCCCACACAAGCAGTTCCACTACTCACTTGTTCGGAACGACGTGATGGGAGAGGCTGGCTTGTACATGGGAGTTGCTAGCATGTACATGGGAGATGGAAGCTGTACATGGGAAGGCCTAGCGTGTACGTGGGAAGGCTTAGCCTGTGCATAGGGGGGGCCTAGTTTGTACACGGGAGGGACTATCGTGTACACGAGAGGGCCTAGCTTTAAATGGGAGGGCTAGCTTGTAAATGGGTGGACCTAAATTGTAAATGGGAGGGTCTAGCTTGTAAATGGGAGGGCCTAGCTTGTACATGGGAGGGCATATCTTTTATCTGGTATTGAATTTCAAAACGTAACTCAAACTGTCAGTCTTACAGAAATGAAAAAAAAGACAAAACTGAAGTAACAAAAAGTCAATCATGGAAGACAAAAATTGATGAAGTCCAGAACATAAATAAGAAATATTAAATTAAATAAGGAAAGTGACATAAACAAAAACTGCACACAACAAAGATAAAATTACAATCTAGAACAAATCTGAAAAAGTGCTTAAAGTAAGCTATAGAACAAATAGAGACAAATATAGAACAAAATGAGAAAGTGGTAAAATTATAATCAAGAACAAATCTGAGAAAGTGGTAAAATTGTAGTATAAAACAAATTTGAGAAAGTAATAAGATTATAACGTAGAACAAATTTGAGAAAGTGATAAACTTATAACGTAAAACAAAATTGAGAAAGTGATAAAATTATAATCTAGAACATATTTGAATAGGTGGTAAAATTATAATCTAGAACACATTTGAAAAAATGGTAAAATTATAATCTAGAACACATTTGAAAAGATGATAAAATTATGATCTAGAACACATTTGAAAAGATGGTAAAATTATAATCTAGAACACATTTGAAAAGATGGTAAAATTATAATCTAGAACACATTTGAAAAGATGGTAAAATTATAATCTAGAACACATCTGAAAAGATGGTAAAACTAAAAACTAGAAACACATTTGAAAAGATGGTAAAACTAAAACCTAGAAACACATTTGAAAAGATGATAAAACTAAAACCTAGAAACACATTTGAAAAGATGATAAAACTAAAACCTAGAAACACATTTGAAAAGATGATAAAACTAAAACCTGGAAACACATCTGAAAAGATGATAAAACTAAAACGTAGAAACACATCTGAAAAGATGATAAACTAAAACCTAGAAACACATCTGAAAAGATGATAAAACTAAAACCTAGAAACACATCTGAAAAGATGATAAAACTAAAACCTAGAAACACATCTGAAAAGATGATAAAACTAAAACCTAGAAACACATCTGAAAAGATGATAAAACTAAAACCTAGAAACATATTTGAAAAGATGATAAAACTAAAACCTAGAATCACATCTGAAAAGATGATAAAACTAAAACCTAGAAACACATTTGAAAAGATGATAAAACTAGAACCTAGAACACATTTGAAAAGATGATAAAACTAAAACCTAGAAACACATTTGAAAAGATGATAAAACTAAAACCTAGAAACACATTTGAAAAGATGATAAAACTAAAACCTAGAAACACATCTGAAAAGATGATAAAACTAAAACCTAGAAACACATCTGAAAAGATGATAAAACTAAAACCTAGAAACACATCTGAAAAGATGATAAAACTAAAACCTAGAAACATATTTGAAAAGATGATAAAACTAAAACCTAGAAACACATTTGAAAAGATGATAAAACTAAAACCTAGAATCACATCTGAAAAGATGATAAAACTAAAACCTAGAAACACATTTGAAAAGATGATAAAACTAGAACCTAGAACACATTTGAAAAGATGATAAAACTAAAACCTAGAAACACATTTGAAAAGATGATAAAACTAAAACCTAGAAACACATTTGAAAAGATGATAAAACTAAAACCTAGAAACACATTTGAAAAGATGATAAAACTAAAACCTAGAACACATTTGAAAAGATGATAAAACTAAAACCTAGAAACACAGAAAATGTTCACATCAGATAATGCCATGCCAGTATGCGTAGCCGGTTGTCTCTCTCCATCTCTCTCCATCTCTCTCCATCTCTCTCCATCTCTCTCTCCATCTCTCTCGATTCTCTGTCTCTAATAAACTCGATTGTCGTTTTCCTGCCACACCATGTGGTTATCTCTCTCCATCTCTCTCGATTCTCTGTCTCTAATAAACTCGATTGTCGTTTTCCTGCCACACCATGTGGTTATCTCTCTCCGTCTCTCTCGATTCTCTGTCTCTAATAAACTCGATTGTCGTTTTCCTGCCACACCATGTGGTTATCTCTCTCCATCTCTCTCGATTCTCTGTCTCTAATAAACTCGATTGTCGTTTTCCTGCCACACCATGTGGTTATCTCTCTCCATCTCTCTCTATTCTCTGTCTCTAATAAACTCGATTGCCGTTTTCCTGCCACACCATGTGGTTGTCTTTCTCCATCTCTCTCGACTCTCTGTTTGGAATAAACCCCATTCCTGTTTTCCTGCCACACCATATGGTTGTCTCTCTCCATATTCTCTGTCTCTAATAAACCCGACTGTCGTTTTCCTGCCACACCATATGGTTGTCTCTCTCCATATTCTCTGTCTCTAATAAACCCGATTGTCGTTTTCCTGCCACACCACGTGGTCAGCCCATCCAGGTATGTCTGGCTTCTTCGCCCTCTCTGTCTTTTGCCATTTATCTTTCCAATCATGACCAATGTTTCAAGGCCATCGTGTCTGTTGATGCTTCTGAGAAAATTTGAGTTGTCTATTTCTTGTGTACGGCACTAGCTTGAGATATTCCTTTGTCTGCTGTAATACTTCTTCATTTGTCTGCTGTAATACTTCTTCATTTGTCTGCTGTAATACTTCTTCATTTATCTTTCTGGCTGTCCATGGTATGAAAAACATCCTTCTTAGGAAGCACATTTCAGTAGCCTTTACTCTTTGTTCTGATTGTTCATTCATGGCCCATGTTCATTCATGGCCCATGTTCATTCATGGCCCATGTTCATTCATGGCCCATGTTTCACTTGCGTAAAGTAGTATATGTTCTGTGTTGCATCTTAGAACTCTCTTCTTATTTCTATTGACAGTTTTTGATTTGTTAAAATTTTCTGTTTTACAAAAGCTGTCTTTGCCACTGCTATCCTGGTTCTGACTTCTTCAGTGACCTGCCATCAAATGTTACGACTTTACCTAAATATTTGTAGCTATTGATCTGTCTTAATATCTTCTCCTGCACTTAATTCTGCGTTATGATATCACCATTACTTGTGTCTTATTGGTGTTTAACCCCTTTTTTGCTTTCTTCCTAGTTTTTGTAAGGTTTTCCTACTCTCTGCTACCGGCACTGTGCCACCTGCATGCCTGATGTTGTTTACTTTCTTTCTCCCAATCTTTACTCCACCTATTTTCTTGATATCTCTCATTATTGTTTTACTGTATAAAGAGAATAGGCCTGGAGACAGAACAGATCTTTGTCTCGCCCCACTTTGTTGGAACTCGCTGATGGTATTCTTCGCTCTTTGTCTGTTCTTTGTTGCCAGTAGATGTTCTTTATATCTGCTGGTCTCTTCCATCAATTCCCAGCTTCTCAAGCATCTTAAAAACTTCTTTACGTCCTACTCTAGTAAATGCTTTAGTGTAATCTGTGAAGTTCACATAGTGAAGTGTTCACTTCTAGTGATCGTTCTATAACCATCCTTAATATGAAAATTATGTTTGTTGTTCCTTTTCTAAATCCACATTGTTCTTCTGATATTTCTGGTTTAATCTTGTTTCTCATCCTCATCATTATAATTCTTAGAAGTATCTCTGAGATGTGGCTCATAAGATTGATCGTTCGCTGCTGATCGCGTTGAATAGCTCCTGCTTTCTCTGGAAGTGTAGTGAAGATTGACTTAGTGAAGTCTGTTGGTATTTCTCCTGTGTGATATATTGTGTTTAACAGTTTTGTGACTTTTTCAATTCCCAAATCTTCCAAAGCTTTTATCATTTCTGTAATGGTGTTATCTGGTCCTGTAGCTTTCCTGCAGATGTTATCTGGTCGTACAGCTTTCCTGTAGATGTTATCTGGTCCTACAGCTTTCCTGTAGATGTTATCTAGTCCTACAGCTTTCCTGTAGATGTTATCTGGTCCTACAGCTTTCCTGTAGATGTTATCTGGTCCTACAGCTTTCCTGTAGATGTTATCTGGTCCTACAGCTTTCCTGTAGATGTTATCTGGTCCTACAGCTTTCCTGTAGATGTTATCTGGTCCTACAGCTTTATTCTTCTCAGTGAATTTCTGACTTCATCCATCAAGATTGGTGGACCTTCTTTCTCTTCTCTAGTTGGGCTGTGGTTATCTCTTACATAATTATATAACTCTAATATACTCTGACCACTTTTTTTAGAAGTGGTCATTTTTATAATGTTGTCTCTTTCCATGATTATATTCTCTTCCATATCTGTCTGTCAGCTTGATCTTGAAATAGATTTCGGTTTAATTAGTTCCTTTTTATTCTGAGGGACATTAGAACAGTTTTTAGTGTACGATGTTTCTATCCTCTCTGCATTTCCTATCTAGCCACATTTCTTTTGCTTCATTTTTCTTATGACCTCTTTGTTGATCTTTTCATCTTGTTCTTTGTTGTTTTTATCTACTCTTCTTTTGTTCATTAAATCCAGCATTTACTTTGTCATCAGCCCTTTCTTGCCTCCCGCTCTATTTTGGGCAGTGTGGCTTGGGCTTCTGTGATTGCTTCTTTCCATATGTCACTTTTATCATTAGTATCTTGGAACAGCATTTTAGTATCTTGGAACAGCTTTTAGTATCTTGGAACAGCATTTTAGTATCTTGGAACAGTATTTCCACGTCTGTTAGATCTTCTTATCTCTTTTTTTTTTCACTTCTATGGCGAGTTTTGCTCTTATCTGTTCTTCTTTCTGTAAAGCTGTCTTATCTCATGTCATGTTAGAGGCTTTGAATTTAGTTCTGTAATGCTGTCATATCTCATGTCATGTTAGAGGCTTTGGTTTTAGTTCTGTAATGCTATCATATCTCATGTCATGTTAGAGGCTTTGATTTTAGTTCTGTAATGCTGTCATATCTCATGTCATGTTAGAGGCTTTGGTTTTAGTTCTGTAATGCTGTCATATTTCATGTCATGTTAGAGGCTTTGGTTTTAGTTCTGTAATACTGTCATATCTCATGTCATGTTAGAGGCTTTGGTTTTAATTTTAGCAATGTTAGAGGCTTTGGTTTTAATTTTAGCAATCTATCATTTATCTTGCTATTAAGAACCTGTGGTCACTGTAGTGATAAAGACATTTAAGAAAGTGAACAGGAAGGCCTTACTTTAAACATAAAAAAGACAGAGACTGTGGTTATATCGAAGAAACAGAATCCACTAGCATGCAGTATAAAATTAAACGGAACTGTTCTAAAGCAGGTGCATAAATTTAAATACCTTGGAGCAGTAATAACTTCAGATGGGAAATGCAGAACAGAAATTAGGAACAGAATAGGCCAAGCAAAGACTGCATTTCAGAGAATGAGAAACATATTAGCCAACACATCCTTATCAATGAATGTTAGAAAACGAGTCCTAAAATGCTATATTGAACCTATCTTGTTATATGGAAGTGAATCATGGACAATAGGCAGGTCTGCACAAAAGTCATTGGAAGCAGCAGAAATGTGGTGTATTAGAAGAATGTTGCGAATCCCCTGGACAGCAAAAATAACTAATGAAGAATGTATGAGAAGAGCTGGAGAGACAAAAGAAATCTTGCCAAAAAATAAGAGAGAGACAATGTACTTTCATGGGACATGCAATGAGAAGAGGGGGCATTTGAAAATATTATAGCAACAGGAAAAATAAAGGGAAGAAAAGCCAAGGGAAGACCGAGAGAAATTATCCTGGATAATATGACGAGATGATTCGAGAGAGGATCACAAAAGCCATACATCTGCACAGTCTGAACTCTTACTATTATCACATTGATGTGGTGTATAATTTCCTGCTCTATAATTATGCTCCGCTGTATTAAGGGCAACATGTAACATTGTGGAAACGTTATGTTCACACACTGGATACAACTTCTGCTTTTCTCAAGATACATGTCGTCTCTTCTGTTACAAGTTAATAATGGCTCGGGCATAAAACGTAGCTGGATTTTAAAAATAGAAAATAAATAAGCGCTATACATGTTTTTGGTAAAAAAAAAGTGAAATGAAACTCAGAAAAGTGGATATTTTTATTATTACTGACAATCATATTTAGGTTTTGAAAATTACGCAGGTTAGATGACCGCCATTACATTTGATACATTCAGCCAGGCGTCTGGAAAATTCTGCATAACACCATTTAACATGTTCAAAGGGATATTTTGAATGCAGTGTCGGATTCGATCTCTTAGGTCTGCAGTTGAGTGTCATCGACTAGCATACACCGTGTTCTTGAGATACCTCCACAAACAGATGTCTGTGGCCGATAAATCCGGTGACCTTGCCGGCCAATGAATATCCCCAAATCGGAAATAAGACGAGTGGGAAATGCTTGTCACAGCATGGCCATGAACTGACGGGCTGTGTAGGCAGTTGCTCCATCTTGTTGTAACCATATTAATCTCTTATTTCTATTGGCCAACTCTGGAATGAAGTATTCAGTTAGCATCAGCACATAAATATCGCTATTAACAGTAAGAGGATGCCAGGTGCCAAAGCGTTCCTAACAGCTGATCGCCGAGGGCTACTCAGCAATGCTTTGCGGACTTCTTGAATTCGTTCAGGTGTCTGTTGAGTTCTTGGACGACCAGTAGACAGGTGTCTGCTGAGTTCTTGGACGACCAGTAGACAGGTGTCTGTTGAGTTCTTGAACGACCAGTAGACAGGTGTCTGTTAAGTTCTTGGATGATCAGTAGACTTGTTATTAAGGCAATTAGCGGTTTCCTTACATTTTTTGACCCACCTCAAAGTTGTTTTGTCCTCCGATCGGGAACATTATCACGGGGATGCAACTCAAAATGGCGACGAAACTTTCGTTGAGCAGTAATAGACGATTCTCCACTTTTAAAATAAGTTTCAACGGTGAATGCGCGATGTTTGCCAAGAAGCCATTGTTAAAAATGACCGTTTGTCTGCTTCATCTCTGACGTCATGTTTTTTTTTTCACGCGTTTTCAGTTTCTGCACACTACGTCAGTTAAATCCAGCTATGCTTTATGCCGGACCCTGTACTAACTTTACTTCACTTACAGTCGAGATTTTACTCTTTCAACTATAGTCGAGCTCAGTATTTTGTCTCACGACTTTCTTTCTCATGGGTGATACGTGCACCTTGACTAGCACGAGATATGCAAGCATCTGACTTTAAGCACAAAGCTGTTGATTTCTACGGGACCTAACCCTTTTTAACCCAACTTTCCAATTTTATGATAAGTTGTCTAACTTTTCATTCTCTAAGTCCATATTCTGTTACATAACCAACTAAACTGATGGCCTGAATGAAGGATCGGATACTATAGAGAAATATAATAGCCACCGCCAGTTGGCACGGCATGGCACGGCACATGATGATGATCAATGCATCATTCCGCTCCTGGCATTGTCTAATTAGTGTTAAGACATGTGTCAAAATCTTCTGTTGATCTGAATATAATCTTTTTTTTTAACCTTCTCAGAGATGGCTTACTCATGTCTATAACATTCTGCGTTGTTGTTGTTTGAACCACTTGTTCCCTATGATTAAATCGTGTTGTTGTTTGAACCACTTGTTCATTATGATTAAATCGTGTTGTTGTTTGAACCACGTGTTCTATATGATTAAATCGTGTTGTTGTTTGAACCACTTGTTCCCTATGATTAAATCATGTTGTTGTTTGAACCACTTGTTCCCTAAGATTATATCATGTTGTTGTCTGAACCACGTGTCCCCTATGATTAAATCGTGTTGTTGTTTGAACCACTTGTTCCCTATGATTAAATTATGTTGTTGTTTGAACCACGTGTTCCCTATGATTAAATCATGTTGTTGTTTGAACCACTTGTTCCCTATGATTAAATATGTTGTTATTTGAACCACGTGTTCCTATGATTAAATCATGTTGTTTGAACCACGTGTCCCCTATGATTAAATCATGTTGTTGTTTGAACCACATGTTCCCTATGATTAAATCATGTTTGAACCACTTGTTCCCTATGATTAAATCGCATTCTTTGGCCCATCTTACTAACCTGTCTCCTCTTTCATTATGAATTCCAAGTCCAGTTACCTACTTCTTGTTCCTTGCATTCGTTTCTGACTTTGTATTGTCTCCCATTGCAACAGACTTCTACAGATTTACACTATTTTCTGGCTTGTGTATTAGTCTCCCATTACAACAGACTTCTACAGATTTACACTATTTTCTGGCTTGCGTATTAGTCTCCAGTTACAACAGACTTCTACAGATTTACACTATTTTCTGGCTTGTGTATTATTCTCCCATTACAACAGACTTCTACAGGTTTACACTGCTTTCTGACTTTGTATTAGTCTCCCATTACAACAGACTTCTACAGGTTTACACTATTTTCTGGCTTGTGTATTAGTCTCCCATTACAACAGACTTCTACAGGTTTACACTGCTTTCTGGCTTTGTATTAGTCTCCAGTTACAACAGACTTCTACAGATTTACACTATTTTCTGGCTTGTGTATTATTCTCCCATTACAACAGACTTCTACAGGTTTACACTGCTTTCTGACTTGTCTATTAGTCTCCCATTACAACAGACTTCTACAGGTTTACACTGCTTTCTGGCTTGTGTATTAGTCTCCCATTACAACAGACTTCTACAGATTTACACTGGTCTAGCCGTACTGCACCACCATTAGAAATGTTGTGCATTTGTCTGCTAGTTACAGACACGAAAATAATTAAAATACTTCGCAACTGTGTAAAAGCCGTCACCCAAATGGTAAACTGTACTACTTTTCCTTACTCTATCTTCTGATTACATCTGAAGAATTTTATTGTGTAACTGAGAACGAACACATTTCAACAGTTTGAGAACCACTAACACTCAGTTGATAAATAGCAATTTCCCATATTTATTATGGGAAAAATGAATGGTGAATAAGCGAGGATGTAGCAATAAACTGAGTAAACAGATGAATAATCAAACTCCTCTCCAGACGAGAACTAGTTCGCCATGTAGGGAGGGAGTGGCAACAATCACTCTCAGCTAGGAAAAACAGGCATTCAACATGATGGAATAAGAGCCAACTTACTAACTCACTGAAAATTACATGGATCCTTATATACAACTTCACATCACCAAAAATATCGGACTTAAAGTCCTCAAAAAGTCTCAGTATTTCACAGGAACAATTTTGTATAAATAGGAAACTACGAGGTTTTGGTACGGTAAAGTAAGAGAACAAATATTGTAGGATTAAACCTCGAAAAAATCGTAGACAAAGCACTTTAGTGAGACGTGAGAGAAAGAAAAATCCTACAATATTTATTCTCTTACTTTACCGTACCAAAACCTCGTAGTTTCCTATTTATAAAAAATTGTTCCTTAAAACTATACCTGAAACTAACTTCATGTAATAAGTATTCGTTCGTTTGTTATTGTTGTTCAAGTTTGCACCAGACATGGCAGGAGACCGTGTGTATGTTTGTCTAGTTGGTACCTGCTAGAGAGAATGAATCTAAGCTACGGAATTTCTGTGTGTCACGACCTCGTTTCTTTCTGGGTGTCACGATCTCTCATGTCTGCTGAGCAGTTACTAAAAGACTATGTCAACAAAACACCTTTTTTTTGGGGTGCTAGTTGGCTAAGTCGATAGTACGCTGTTCTCTCTTGGCTAGACGGCTGCTCGTCCTACCGGAGTCCGTGTTCGAATCCCAGGTAATTCTCTTGTGATTTTTCTTTCTCTCACGTCTCACTAAAGTGCTTTGTCTACGATTTTTTCGAGGTTTAATCCTACAATATTTGTTCTCTTACTTTTCAGTATTTCACATTTCTTCTGTTACAACCTATTTCTAACAACTCTTAGCTGCATCAAAAATGTACACATTGGATCCATGAGGAAGGAAAGAAACTAACAGTTCACACCCTAGCATCCTATCTGTAACATCCTTCTCAGTCAACCAACCTCTACATAATCAATCTAAAATCATACTACCTCTCAAGCTACCAATCAGTCTAATCCTTATCCTTTTTCTACGTAAGAGTTTGGTCCTTAAATATCAATCACAATTTCTATTCCTAAATCTTCCCGAAGTTTCTATCCCGAGAAACACTCAGCCCGTGATTCTACCTGTTTACGAACTTCATCCCGAAAATAACTTTTTTGTTACTAACATGTCAAAGCCAAATTCATAAAAAATCTCGTGGAGTTTAACGTCTCAACCCTGACCTTTCAACTGCACTCTTATACAACAAAAAATAATACCAAGGGCTTTAAATCAAATGGTCAAAATATTAAAATATCCCGGAATATATCTATTTTATGACATTCCAACCATCGTAACAGTAACTTTTCTTATATACTATTACACTGCTTTCTGACTTGTCTATTAGTCTCCCATTAAACAGACTTCTACAGGTTTACACTGCTTTCTGACTTGTCTATTAGTCTCCCATTAAACAGACTTCTACAGGTTTACACTGCTTTCTGACTTGTCTATTAGTCTCCCATTACAACAGACTTCTACAGGTTTACACTGCTTTCTGACTTGTCTATTAGTCTCCCATTACAACAGACTTCTACGGGTTTACACTGCTTTCTGATTTGTCTATTAGTCTCCCATTACAACAGACTTCTATAGGTTTACACTGCTTTCTGACTTGTCTATTAGTCTCCCATTACAACAGACTTCTATAGGTTTACACTGCTTTCTGGCTTGTCTATATCATCGTAAGTGATTCCAAGGTAATCGTCTGTGCTCTCTGTTGTATGAGAATATTCTTGAATGATGTTAGTATCAATAGGTCTACCTTTCACCAATAATAATCTGATATTTCGCAGTACCCTTTATTGCCTTTGATGCTGTTGAGTCAGCCATTATTGTTAACCCTCTAGTGCTGTCTTCTCTACCTGAATTTTATGATCATTTTTTGTTGTTAAGGAGAAAGTGACAAAAATAAAATCTAAACTTAACGTTACCTTTCCTCCTGAAAGAGGTGTCGAGAGGAGATGCATTTACCGTCCTTGGGTCACGTGGGTGGCCTCAGTGATGTCCATACCGTAATTCGCGAGTGTTTTTATAACACTATCTATCCATCTTCTCCGAGGTCTTCCTCTTGATCTGTGTCCTGTAGTTCTGTGGTTAAAGTGTGGCAGGTTCTATATCCGTCATCCTCACTAAGTAGCCAAACCGCTTTATTCTGTTTCTCCATATATTGTAGGCATAGTGTAGTTCCCATCTGTTTCTCCATATATTGTAGGCATAGTGTAGTTCCCATCTGTTTCTCCATATATTGTAGGCATAGTGTTGTTCCCATCTGTTTCTCCATATATTGTAGGCATAGTGTAGTTCAAATCTGTTTCTCCATATATTGTAGGCATAGTGTAGTTCAAATCTGTTTCTCCATATATTGTAAGCATAGTGTAGTTCCCATCTGTTTCTCCATATATTGTAGGCATGGTGTAGTTCCCATCTGTTTCTCCATATATTGTAGGCAGAGTATAGTTTCCATCTTTTTCTCCATATATTGTAGGCATAGTGTAGTTCCCATCTGTTTCTCCATATATTGTAGGCATAGTGTAGTTCCCATCTGCTTCTCCATATATTGTAGGCATAGTGTAGTTCCCATCTGTTTCTCCATATATTGTAGGCATAGTGTAGTTCAAATCTGTTTCTCCATATATTGTAGGCATAGTGTAGTTCAAATCTGTTTCTCCATATATTGTAGGCATAGTGTAGTTCAAATCTGTTTCTCCATATATTGTAAGCATAGTGTAGTTCCCATCTGGTTCTCCATATATTATAGGCATGGTGTAGTTCCCATCTGTTTCTCCATATATTGTAGGCAGAGTATAGTTTCCATCTTTTTCTCCATATATTATAGGCATGGTATAGTTCCCACCTGTTTCTCCATATATTGTAGGCATGGTATAGTTCCCACCTGTTTCTCCATATATTATAGGCATGGTGTAGTTCCCATCTGTTTCTCCATATATTGTAGGCAGAGTATAGTTCCCATCTTTTTCTCCATATATTATAGGCATGGTGTAGTTCCCATCTGTTTCTCCATATATTGTAGGCAGAGTATAGTTCCCACCTGTTTCTCCATATATTGTAGGCAGAGTATAGTTCCCACCTGTTTCTCCATATATTGTAGGCATGGTGTAGTTCCCTCCAATTGTCCCATGTTGTCATCTCCCGTCCCGTCCGTAAAAATGTAACGTGTTAAACTGTGGATAAAAATGACAATTTTACGCGACATAAATGACAAACAGTGGATAAAAGTGACAATTTTACGTGACACAAATGACAAACAGTTGATAAAAGTGACAATTTTACTCGAAACAAATGACAAACAGTGGATAAAAGTGACAATTTTACGTGACACAAATGACAAACAGTTGATAAAAATGACAATTTTACTCGAAACAAATGACAAACAGTTGATAAAAGTGACAATTTTACTCGAAACAAATGATAAACAGTTGATAAAAGTGACAATTTTACTCGAAACAAATGACAAGCAGTAGATAAAAGTGACAATTTTACTCGAAACAAATGACAAACAGTGGATAAAAGTGACAATTTTGCGGAACACAAACGACAAACAGTGTGTGTACGGAGTTTTCTTTCCCTTAGCCAGCTCAGTTAAGCTCCTTGTTATCTGCATGCTGCTGGGGTGGGAAGTGTTACCTTTATATTTCTAGACGCTACAGTATATTGGGGATGGGAGGTCACCACATACCTGGTTGTCACCTGTCTTGGCTTTCACCTGTCCTGACTTTCGCCTGTCTTGGGTGTCACTTGTCTTGGCTGTCACCTGTCTCGATTTTCACCTATCTCGGCTGTCATCTGTCCTGACTGGCAGCTGGCCTGGTTGTCAGCTGTCTTGGTTGTTACCTGTCTTGGCTGTCACCTCTCTAGTTGTCACCTGTTTTGGCTGTCAACTTTCCGTCTTTGTTTTCCCAGGTTGCTCAGACTTCAGGCTAGGTCGGACCTCCATGCCAAAGTGCCTTAGAAAGCTCTGTTCGAAAGAAGAATCGAACCCCTTATCTTCTACACTATAATCGAATGCACTAACCACTGCAGCCCACTGTTGGCTGTTTCTATTCTTTTTACCATAGGCAATAGATATATTTATAAATTTCACTGTTTTTATTCTTCTTGTCATAGCCACTAGATATATTTATAAATTTCACTGTTTTTAGATATATTTATAAATTTCACTGTTTTTATTCTTCTTGTCATAGCCACTAGATATATTTATAAATTCCACTGTTTTTATTCTTCTTGTCATAGCCACTAGATATATTTATAAATTCCACTGTTTTTATTCTTCTTGTCATAGCCACTAGATATATTTATAAATTCCACTGTATTTATTCTTCTTGTTATAGCCACTAGATATATTTATAAATTCCACTGTTTTTATTCTTATTGTCAGAGCCACTAGATATATTTATAAATTTCACTGTTTTTATTCTTATTGTCAGAGCAACTAAATATATTTATAAATTCCACTGTTTTTATTCTTCTTGTCATAGCCACTAGATATATTTATAAGTTTCACTGTTTTTATTCTTATTGTCAGAGCCACTAGATATATTTATAAATTCCACTGTTTTTATTCTTCTTGTCATAGCCACTAGATATATTTATAAATTCCACTGTTTTTATTCTTCTTGTCATAGCCACTAGATATATTTATAAATTTCACTGTTTTTATTCTTCTTGTCATAGCCACTAGATATATTTATAAATTTCACTGTTTTTATTCTTCTTGTCAGAGCAACTAAATATATTTATAAATTCCACTGTTTTTATTCTTCTTGTCAGAGCAACTAAATATATTTATAAATTCCATTGTTTTGATTATCTTTGGTAATATCATTCGGTTGTGTAGGTCAGGTTTGCGTTTTTCTCTCTGTGTCCATATCGTTTTCACTTGATTGTCCCGAATCTTTGAAATATATGTCTCGAATGTTTGAAATATATGTCCCGAATGTTTGAAATATGTGTCCCGAATATTTAAATTATATGTCCCGGAATGTTCGAAATATATGTCCCGATTGTTTGAAGTATATGTCCTGAATGTTTGAAATATATGTCCCGAATGTTTGAAGTTTGATTAACCAAGGACTTCAATTTTGATTGTTTTTAGTATTCTGTTCATTTCTCATCTTTGTTTAAATTAATCTTTATGTTATTATTATTTGTTAACTTAATCGTTCTGTTATTATTATTTGTTAAATTAATAGTTCTGTTATTATTATTTGTTAAATTAATCGTTCTGTTATTATTATTTGTTAAATTAATCGTTTTGTTATTATTATTTGTTAAATTAATCGTTCTGTTATTATTATTTGTTAAATTAATCGTTCTGTTATTATTATTTGTTAAATTAATCGTTCTGTTATTATTATTTGTTAAATTAATCGTTCTGTCATTATTATTTGTTAAATTAATCGTTCTGTTACTATTATTTGTTAAATTAATCGTTCTGTTACTATTATTTGTTAAAATAATCGTTCTGTTATTATTATTTTGTAAAGTCGTTCTTTTGCATCATCATTGTACTTTTTATTTGATAATTTTCTGCTCTGACAGTAGTTTTGCTTGCCCAGACCTGGTTCTGTGACACATAACAACACAGTATTAAGTCGACTTTGTTTACGTCAAGATAAAGCTACTATTGAGTAAATCTACAAATGTCTTATTCGACACTTCTGTATTTTCCATTCATGTTTCATCCTCTCTTCTTTAAGGCCGGGGCTCCATGAGGCCTGCAGAGCTTGGCGTAGACCAGGGCTTGCGCTGAGAATTCAGGTCAACATTTCTAAATAGACGGATCTTGACATCTGAAATGACAACACGCTTTAAGAGAATGGCGCTGGGATTTCTGGCGTCAGTTATTTGTCTGTTTTCTGCTGTCCAGGCGTCAAGAAACTTTCCTCTGTTCGGGTATAAGAACTCATTAAACTCTGCCTCGGTCATTAACGACAGGCGGATGATCGAGTCTTTGGAGAAACTGAACTTTGGATTACCATACTCAAACGACAGAGCATTCACTCTCTTCGACTTGTTGGCCTCGTCGTCGTCTTCTTCATCGTCATCATCGCTAACTTCATCACTTTCTTCTTCGTCGTCAAGGGGCCCCAACAAGCGGAGTTCAAGGACGCCGGTTTATATTTTGATTCTGCTGCCGGAGTCCACTAACTTCCTGTTCAGCATCAACAGGGTGTACCCAGCGATTTCATTGGCCACTGACAATGTGACGTCATCACAGATTCTGACACGTCATCAGCTGGTGACCTTGTACGCAGACTCCAGGTGTCATATAGCTGCAGCAATGAACGAAGCCATTAAACATTTTATAAAGGGTAAGTTTTTCTTTCTTATCGCGTTTTGTAGAATAACACACACACACACACACACACACACACATATATATATATATATATATATATAAATTGGTTTTTGTGTAGAATAACATATATATACATTCGTACATGAGCTGATTTTTATATGCGGATTATTTCATTTAGTCTGTCAGTTACAGTCTGCAGCGTCGATGTCAAAATGTCTGTAGCGCTGACATCAAAATGTCTGTAGCGCTGACATGTCTGTAGCGCTGACATCAAAATGTTTGTAGCGCTGACATCAAAGTGTTTGTAGCGCTGACATCAAATGTTTGTAGCGTTGACATCAAATCTATACCTGATCATTGACAAAACTAACTGAACTATCTGTGGCCCTCACATGTCAGCATTGCGGCTATTTGAGATTGATTGATTGATCTTTATTTCTAAAGGGTTAAGAATTGGGCACGCAGACCCGTCTGATATTCTGCCCTTTATCACACAACTTTCACTCTGTTCCTGACATTCTACAAATATGTTGAACATAAAACAACATATCTGGCATCTAACAAGCTGGCAAAAACAAAACAATATAAAACATTTACCTTTCACTTTTTTCCATAGGCTCGACTTATGTACAAAAGTTCTTCTCGAGGTCTCACACTAATGAATATCTACCAAACTACTGTTTCACGACTATTTCACTACTATTTCACGACTATTTCATTACTATTTCACGACTATATCATTACTATTTCACGACTATTTCACTAATATTTCACGACTATTTCACGACTATTTCATTACTATTTCACGACTATTTCACTACTATTTCACAACTATTTCACGCCTATTTCACTACTATTTCACTACTATTTCACGACTATTTCACTACTATTTCACGACTATTTCATGATTATTTCATTACTATTTCACTACTATTTCACGACTAGTTCACGACTATTTCACGACTATTTCACTACTATTTCACGACTATTTCATGATTATTTCATTACTATTTCACTACTATTTCACGACTAGTTCACGACTATTTCACGACTGTTTCACGACTATTTCACTAGTATTTCACTATTATTTCACGACTATTTCACTACTATTTCAGGACTATTTCACTACTATTTCACTATTATTTCAGGAATATTTCACTACTATTTCACGACTATTTCACTACTATTCAGAAAAAAAAATCAGTTATCTTCATGGTCTGTAAAGAGTTTAAAATAACGTGCAAAATTTCTAATCATGGAGGCATGCTGTCAACATTAAGTAGATAATGGAAATGGTTGCAGTTATAAGAAGAAGTATGGTTTATATTTTTAACACAGGATGGGAGGGTATTCCAAAAGATGTGTAGCAGCATAAGCAAAGGTTTTCTTTAAAAGATCAAGTCTATGTTCTGGAAGAGGATCATTGTTTAAGCGTTGGCTACACTTTGGGTTAGATCTGAACAGTTTCCATAGATAAGACGGAACATCCCGTGATAGAATTTGATGAACTAACTGGGCCTTGTAGCATCTTCTTCTTAATAGGCAGAATTGTGATATTTTTGTGCTGATTTATTGTTTGTGCATGATCTTTGCCACTGATAAGTTTTACCACATGCCTTTCAACCAAGTAAAGCCTCTTAGTATTTGACACTGAACAACCATCCCAGATTGTTGAACAATAGTCTAAATGTGTTTGTATATGTGATATAGTCTAAATGTGTTTGTATATGTTATGTGTAGTATGTATTTCTTGTGTTTGTATATGTGATATGTAGTATGTCTTTCTTGTGTCTTGATCGATGAATGGCTTAATTTTGACAAACTGTATACATTTTGTGCAGTGAGTTTTGTTAGACTTTGTACATGAGAGCCCCAAGTCAGATGTTGGTCAATAGTGAGGCCTAGCTTTGTTTGCTCTCACTAAGGTTTTCTGTGTGATGTTTCAGTATATAGCTGTAGTGTTTTGTATTTGTGGCGTTTTGTAGTTTCTGTCTTGTTGTTATATGCACTGATTTTGTTTTATCAGTGTTTAGAATCATACCGTTATTGTTTCTGCACTTAATAACATTATTTACCTGGATCTGAAGAGTTCATCCTAGAGATCTGAACTCTGGAAATCTGAGTAGGCACAAACTAGTTCACATGGCGCAGTATGTACATTCACTTATCTGTTTATTCACGCTAGTACAGACATACATATACATCTGTGTGAATATGCACATACATACACATAATTCTGTGTGAATATGCACAGACATAAACGTAATTTTGTGTGAATAAAAAAAGGTAGATAGAGGTGTATGGTGCAGTTTTACAAAGTGAGGGAGGGAGTGAGAAAGGTGAGAAAAAAACGAATAGAAAGTATGAGAATGTATAAATGAAAAACATACAACATCCGATATTTCGGCGTGAGCCTTTTTCGAGGACTACATGCACAACGAGACAAAAAAAAACGAAGAACTTATCTGAATGTGTCTTCCTCCAGAAGTAGAAAACAGAAATATGTGTAGTAGAATGGAGAAGGAAAGACCACGCTGCCCACAACAAAGGATGCCCGATAGAGCCAATCGTAAAGAAGAGGAGGAGAGAGAGAGGAGGAAAACAAGTGGTAGAAAGGGGTGGGGGAAGGCAATAGAAACATGATAGCCACTAGAGAAGAAGGTGTCGTTGGGGGGGGGGGGCGGAAGGGGACGCGGAGAGATAATGAATGAAGAACATAAACTGGTGAAGAGGACAAGACCCTATAAACACCAATATGTTGCCAGAGAAGAAAAGAGGGTGGTGGTAGGGAGGGGTAGCATAGAGAAAGAAAGTAGAGTTGAAGAAAAAAAAAGGCCAGTGGAAAAAAAAGAAGTTACAGAAAGCTGAAGACATTGTTAATTCCAGCTGGGTGGAGACAGCCAGTCTGGAAAATAAGGCGCTGTTCTAGGACCCTCCGAGATCGTACATCAGCAGAACAAGAGCGGATCACACTAACAGAAATGTCCTGTTTTCCCCTGTGGTTGCTAAAGCAAAAATTGTTTAGCTACAGGTGTCCAGGTCTTCTTAGAAATATCATTAAGATGCTGGTGAAATTGATCTCCTAAGCGTAATCCAGTCTCCCCTATGTACTTCAAACCGCAACGTTTGCACATAATAGCATAAATAACATTGCGTGAAGTACAGGTAATAATAGAAGGAAGAAGATCAAGAGGAAGACCAAGAGAAATGATACTGGACAGTCTGACGGGATGGTGTGAGAGGAGATCACCAACTGAGCTGATGGCCTGCATGAAGGATCGTGTACTCTGGAGAAGCATAATAGCCAACGCCAGTCGGCACGGCACATGATGATGATGATGAAGTACAGGTGAAACCCTCCTGAACTGATAACGTGGACTTAGGGAAGAAGATCTGGCTGGTCTCGACAACAAACGGACAAGTGTTGCATCTACGGCGTCCGCAACGTCTAGTACCATAAAAAGTGTCACCTTTCTTAAAAGTTCTTCAGATAAGTTCTTCGTTTTTTTTTGTCTCGTTGTGCATGTAGTCCTCGAAAAAGGCTCACGTCGAAATATCGGATGTTGTATATTTTTCATTTATACATTCTCATACTTTCTATTCGTTTTTTTTCCTCACCTTTCTCACTCCCTCCCTCACTTTGTAAAACTTCAACATACACCTCTATCTACCTTTTTTTTTATTTAAACCAGTTTTACTACAGTCTCCATCCCTTTTATCTGTCATAATTTTGTGTGAATATGCATAGACATACACATAATTCTGGGTGAATATGCACGTATACTTCTGTATTACCATAAAAGCTGAAAAGTTTTACTAGTTAAGAAAGTGAACAATATTAAGTTACTTATGTAGCAAGAACAGGAATGTGTTCAAGATATTATTTTAGGGATTACTACCATCGTCTTCCTTGCTGATAAGTTTGTCATACAAAGTTTGCCATACAAAGTTTGCCATACAAAGTTTGCCATACAAAGTCTGCCATACAAAGTTTGCCATACAAAGTTTGCCATACAAAGTTTGCCATACAAAGTCTGCCATACAAAGTTTGCCATACAAAATTTGCCATACAAAGTCTGCCATACAAAGTTTGCCATACAAAGTCTGCCATACAAAGTCTGCCATCTCCCAAAGAGCGCCTAGTAAAGGACACAGTTTAAATGTCGCTCTCTCTCTCTTTCTCTCTCTCTCTCTTTCTCTCTATCTTTCTCTTTCTCGCTTTCTCTCTCTTTATCTTTCTCTCTCTCTTTCTCTCTCTCTTTTCTCTCTCTCTCTCAATCTTTCTCTCTCTCTTTATCTCTCTTTCTCTCTCTCTCTCTTTCTTGCTTTCTCTCTCTCTCTATCTTTCTCTCTCTCTTTCTCTCTCTCTTTCTCTCTCTCTCTCTCTCTCTCTCTCTGAAAAAGGCGGCTGTGGTCCAGTGGGTCCTATCACACTGTGGTCTTTTGGAAAACCAAGAAGCTGACGGACTGACAGCAGGCAACCACAGCATCACCACCCTGTCTCACACAGCGAAGCCAAAACTATAACCAAAAATCAGTACAATAACCTATGGAATGACCAGCACAACCCACCATCTAACAAAACTACAACCAAACATCAGTACAAGAAGATATAGACTGACCAGCACAACCCACCATCTAACAAAACTATAATCAAACATTAGTACAAGAATCTATGGACTGACCAGCACAACCCACCATCTAACAAAACTTTAACCAAACATTAGTACAAGAATATATAGACTGACCACCACAACCCACCATCTAACAAAACTATAACCAAACATCAGTACAAGAATCTATGGACTGACCAGCACAACCCACCATCTAACAAAACTATAACGAAACATTAGTACAAGAATCTATGGACTGACCAGCACAACCCACCATCTAACAAAACTATAACCAAACATTAGTACAAGAATCTATGGACTGACCAGCACAACCCACCATCTAACAAAACTATAATCAAAAACTAGTACAAGAATATGGACTGACCAGCACAACCCACAATCTAACAAAACTGTAACCAAATATCAGTACAAGAAGCTATGGACTGACCAGCACAACCCACCATCTAACAAAACTATAACCAAACATTAGTACAAGAAGATATGAACTAACCAGCACAACCCACCATCGAACAAAACTATAACCAAACATTAGTACAAGAATCTATGGACTGACCAACAAAACCCACCATCTAACAAAACTATAACCAAACATTAGTACAAGAATCTATAGACTGACCAGCACAACCCACCATCTATCAAAACTATAACCAAATATTAGTAAAATAATCTATGGACTGACCAGCACAACCCACCATCTAACAAAACTATAACCAAACATTAGTACAAGAATCTATAGACTGACCAGCACAACCCACCATCTAACAAAACTATAACCAAACATTAGTACAAGAATCTATAGACTGACCAGCACAACCCACCATCTAACAAAACTATAACCAAACATTAGTACAAGAAGATATGAACTAACCAGCACAACCCACTTTCTGACAAAACTATAACCAAAAATTAGTACAAGAATCTAGGGACTTACCATCACAACCCACCATCTGACAAAACTATAACCAAACATCAGTACTAGAAGGTATGGACTGAGCAGCATAACCCACCATCTAACAAAACTATAATCAAACATTAGTACAAGAATCTATAGACTGACCACCACAATCCACCATCTAACAAAAGCGCGGACAAGC
The DNA here is from genome assembly GCA_009760885.1 of Achatina immaculata. Taxonomy (NCBI): domain Eukaryota; kingdom Metazoa; phylum Mollusca; class Gastropoda; order Stylommatophora; family Achatinidae; genus Lissachatina; species Lissachatina immaculata. The sequence goes on from CM019710.1 coordinate 2,846,849, forward strand.
ACACCTGTATCACATAGGCCTGTCAGGTACACTAGACTACCAAGCGAGGACAAGCACACCTGTATAAACTAGCGTTTACAAACTGCCTTATCTTAGGTGCAACTTTCACTAACGTTTAAGCCCGCCTCTCCTCAGATACAACTTTCACTAACGTTTAAGCCCGCCTCTCCTCAGATACAACTTTCACTAACGTTTAAGCCCGCCTCTCCTCAGATACAACTTTCACTAACGTTTAAGCCCGCCTCTCCTCAGATACAACTTTCACTAACGTTTAAGACTGCCTCTCTTCAGATACAACTTTCACTAACGTTTAAGACCGCCTCTCCTCAGATACAGCTTTCACTAGCGTTTAAGACCGCCTCTCTTCAGATACAACTTTCACTAACGTTTAAGACTGCCTCTCCTCAGATACAACTTTCACTAACGTTTAAGACCGCCTCTCTTCAGATACAACTTTCACTAACGTTTAAGACCGCCTCTCCTCAGATACAACTTTCACTAACGTTTAAGACCGCCTCTCTTCAGATACAACTTTCACTAGCGTATAAGACCGCCTTCTCTCCGATGCAACTTTCATCATTGCGATAGTGTGTCAGGGGAAATAACTGTCTAACTCTCCTGACCTTACTTGTCACTGAGGGATCAATTAGGCTAGAACTGAAGAAAAACTGTTTCCCCTGTACTCACGCGTAAGTTATCTTCTCCTGTTTTGTGCTTGAATTATCGTCCCTTTGTTGGATTGATCTTTTGTGGATTTCTATTTGTTCTGTCTGGATCTATGTGCAGTTTTTTCTGATTTTCTGTGCGCTATGTCTGGATTTCTGTGTTCTTTCTGTATGTTCTTGCTGCCTGTCTGAAGTTCTTTCTGGAGTTAGGTTGTGTTCTCGGGCTGGATTTCTGTGTTCTTTCTGTATGTTCTTGCTGCCTGTCTGAAGTTCTTTCTGTAGTTAGGTTATGTTCTTCGTGTTCTCGGCTGGATTTCTAAGTGTTCTTCCTACGTCACGTCCTATTCCTTCCGTATATATTTCTTTTAGAAACATCTATGTTCTTTTCTTGATTTTTCTGCGCTTTTCTGTTTTTTTTAATGATTAAGATGATGAAAGTAGTCCAAGCTTATTCTGAAAGAGAAAAGACAAGGTATTACATTTGTAGTGAGAGATCACCAGTACTTTGGAACCTTCTTCACAGTCACGTGATTAACTGGTATCTCCAGTATTTTGGAACCTTCTCCACAGTCACATTAAAGAACTGGTATTTCATGTATGTTGGCTGCTAACACAGTCACATGAAGGAACTGGTATTTCATGTATGTTGGTTGCTAACACATTCACATCAAAGAACTGATATTTCATGTATGTTGGCTGCTAACACAGTCACATTAAAGAACTGGTATTTCATATATGTTGTCTGCTAACAAAGTCACATCAAAGAACTGATATTTCATGTATGTTGGCTGCTAACACAGTCACATGAAGGAACTGGTATTTCATGTATGTTGTCTGCTAACACAGTCACATCAAAGAACTGGTATTTCATATATGTTGTCTGCTAACACAGTCACATCAAAGAACTGGTATTTCGTGTATGTTGGCTGGTAGTATAGTCACTTGAGGAACTGACATCTTTTCTACCTTTGCTCATTCACAACAAGCAGCTGAAAGAACTGATATCTCACTTGGATGTTAGTCTTCTAACACATGGAACTGATATCTCACTTGGATGTTAGTCTTCTAACACAAGGAACTGATATCTCACTTGGATGTTAGTCTTCTAACACAAGGAACTGATATCTCACTTGGATGTTAGTCTTCTAACACAAGGAACTGGTATCTCACTTGGATGTTAGTCTTCTAACACATGGAACTGATATCGCACTTGGATGTTAGTCTTCTAACACAGGGAACTGATATCTCACTTGGATGTTAGTCTTCTAACACAAGGAACTGATATCTCACTTGGATGTTAGTCTTCTAACACAAGGAACTGGTATCTCACTTGGATGTTAGTCTTCTAACACAAGGAACTGGTATCTCACTTGGATGTTAATCTTCTAACAGAAGCAAGTGAGAGGAACGTTTGTTACATTTTGTTGCATGGAAGATCCTCAGAGAATATGGTGTATAGTTTGTATGTTGGAAACTGAACAAATTGAACAAGTTAGCTGGACAGTATCTTGGCCCTCACCTCACAAATCAGCTGGACAGTATCTGGGTCCCTCTTCACAAATTAGCTGGACATTTTCTTGGGCCCACTTCACAAATCAGCTGGACATTATATTGGCCCCTCTCCACATATCAGCTGGACATTATCTTGGGCCCACTTCATAAATTAGCTGGACAGTACCCCCCCCCCTTTCACAAATCAACTTGGACCCAATATTTAAAACAGTCCATGATTGAAGCCAGGTGTATTTTACTATCTCTCTTGTTGATATTAATTTCCATTTCTAACTTGACATCTTTTTTTTTTCATTATCATATACCAAGTCTGTATGAAATGTTGAACTTGACATAGCATCTGTCAACTCGGCTACGATAGATTCGATATAGCAAAAGTGCAAATATGGATATTAGATACTCGCATTCAAAGTTAATTGGAAGAAATGACCGACATATGTGCACCAACAAAACCGCATATCTACAAATGATTCACCGACAAATAAACTCCCAGGTTATAAACCCACTCAGCGGGAAAACAAGCCAAATCTTTTTTCCGGCAATCGCAGACAATCTTGGTTTATTTAATGAAGCGGAGTTATTTTACATCATCCAATCGAAAGTGGAATCTTACTGCTTCCGCAGAAGTTTAAGGCAGTTGATATCCTTCCGCACGTCCTAGAGTGCAAGTCGTAACCTAGAGAAAACAATGGCTTCCTTCCTATCTCACGTTTTGTTAGAAATAATATGTAAGATCGTGGCCGGTGTAATCACAGGACTTTTCTTGATGTAATATGTAATGAGTCGTATTTAATCTGTTCCTTCATGTACATACAACTGGGCCCCGGGTAGTATTGATTTATTGTTGATGAAGAGAGACATGAAACCTGTGTAATTCATATTTTGTGGAGATATCATCATCATCATCATCATCATCATCATGTACTAATAGCTATAAAAAAAATGACCCCCTTTCACGTAATGTTCTTTCATGCGTCTAATTAGATGTGATGAGAGATAAGAGAAATGACGACTGCAGTAAAACTGGTTCTAGTAATAAAGGTAATAAAGGTACAACGGAGGTATATGGTTCAGTGTTACAAGAATATGGACAGAGGAAGGAAGAAGATATACAGAGATAGAGATAGACAAGAAGACAGACAGAGGAAGGAAGAATATAGACAGAGATAGACAGAAGATAGACAGAGGAAGGAAGAAGATAGACAAGAAAATAGACAAGAAGATAGACAAGAAAATAGACAAGAAGAAGGAACTTGGGCACGGGAAAGAGTGGCAGAAGGTCAGATTAGCTTATATAAATGAAGAATGTATAACAATCCAATATTTCAGCACACGGTCTTTTTCAAGGAAAGGACACTTAAGAGCTTAATCTTTCGTCTATTCTTTGCGTTCTTATCTGTTGTGTTGTTTTTGTGTTTTCTTCATTTGTATGTGGCCATCTTAGGTTCTCTTGTTCTTGATAATCAAATATGATACCTTTATTTTATAACCAGCTGACCACGTGGTCACATCGTGGCCTAGTTGGCTGAGTGGGTAGGCACTCGGTCTGCTAATCCAGTGGTGCCAGGTTCAAGTCCCAGCAGTGTGATTTTTATTTTCTTGTACACACCAAACAGGCTCCACCCCGGCCTCTACAAGTGGGTACCAGAGAAAGCTGTGAAAATAAATGTAGCCAGGCGTGTCACTGACCCACATCAGACTTTCATGGCCGAAGGTCCTTGGAAATACGAGCCTAACACTGTATCCACAATATGCCTTAATGCCATGGAAACGGGAATGTTACATTTATCGAACGTCTCCAGACGTATTTCTCTTTCTGTCTGTCTCTACCTCTCTCTTTTTCTTCCAGCGATGGCTAGGCCACCGTGTACTCTAACTACAAGTTCAGAACACTGTCTCATCTGAAGTTCTTCAGAACACTGTCTCATCTGAAGTTCTTCAAAACACTGCCTCATCTGAAGTTCTTCAGAACAGCTTTGTCATCTGAAGTTCTTCAGAACAGCTTTCTCATCTGAAGTTCTTCAGAACAGCTTTGTCATCTGAAGTTCTTCAGAACAGCTTTGTCATCTGAAGTTCTTCAGAACAGCTTTCTCTTCTGAATTTCTTCAGAACAGCTTTCTTATCTGAAGTTCTTCAGAACAGCTTTGTCATCTGAAGTTCTTCAGAACACTGTCTCATCTGAAGTTCTTCAGAACAGCTTTGTCATCTGAAGTTCTTCAGAACAGCTTTCTCATCTGAAGTTCTTCAGAACAGCTTTCTCTTCTGAAGTTCTTCACGACATCTTCTGACATATCTCGTATGTACCGGATCCCGGCTAATTTTTAGTTTTATATTTACTTTAGAGTTTTCTCCAGTCATTCCTTAAAGGGACGGAGCGCTTTAAGCAGCTGTCAGCTTTCTCAGTGTTTTCAGGTTAAACAAAATAGTGACTCCGTAGCTCTCCCATCAACCACGGCGCTCGTGATCCAGTATCTTTATCACAGCATCAGTTGCACGTTCGCAGTTACAACGGAATGTAACAATAATAGCACAATAATAGTATTAATAATAGTAATAATAATAAAAGTAATTAGTAACATCTTCATGCCATTCTCTGTGTTTATTTTCTTCTGAACCATCACTTTCTCTCTAAGCGTCATCTCAAGCAACTTAAAACAACTTGTACCACCCAGGCTAGTCTCTCAGACAAGTTCTCCCACCCTCGCTAGTCTCAGACAAGTTCTCCCACCCTCGCCAGTCTCAGACACGTTCTCCCAACCTCGCCAGTGTCAGACAAGTTCTCCCACCCTCGCTAGTCTCAGACAACTTCTCCCACCTTCGCTAGTCTCAGACAAGTTCTCCCACCCTCGCCAGTCTCAGACAGGTTCTCCCACCCTCGCTAGTCTCAGACAAGTTCTCCTACCCTCCCCAGTCTCAGACAAGTTCTCCTACCCTCGCCAGTCTCTCAGACAAGTTCTCTCACCTTCGCTAGTCTCTCAGACAGGTTCTCTCACCCTCGCTAGTCTCAGACAGGTTCTCCCACCCTCGCTAGTCTCAGACAGGTTCTCTCACCCTCGCCAGTCTCTCATACAAGTTCTTCCACCTTCGCTAGTCTCTCAGACAAGTTCTCTCACCCTCGCCATTCTCTCAGAAATGTTCTTCCACCCTCGGCACTGTCTCTGAAAAGTTGTTTCAGTCTCTGCAGTGTCTCAGACAAGTGTCTTCTTAATCGGCAGTGTCTCAGATAAGTTGTTTACTCTCGGCAGTGTCTCAGATAAGTTTTTTACTCTCGGCAGTGTCTCAGATAAGTTTTTTACTCTCGGCAGTGTCTCAAACATGTGTCTTCAACATCGGCAGTGTCTCAGACAAGTTTTTTCACCCTCGCCAGTCTCTCAAACAACTTCTCCCACCATCGCTAGTCTCTCAAACAACTTCTCCCACCCTCGCCAGTCTCTCAAACAACTTCTCCCACCATCGCTAGTCTCTCAAACAAGTTCTCCCACCTCGCCAGTCTCCCAGACAACTTTTCCCACCCTAGCTAGTCTCTCACATTAGTTCTCCCACCTCCGCCAGTCTCCCAGACAAGTTCTCCCACCCTCGCTAGTCTTTCAAACAAATTCTCCCACCTCGCCAGTCTCCCAGACAATTTATCCCACCCTCGCTAGTCTCTCAGACAAATTCTCCCACCTTCGCAAGTCTCTCAGACAAGTTCTCCCACCTTCGCTAGTCTCTCAGACAAATAATCCCACCCTCGCTAGTCTCACAGGTAACTTCTCCCATCCTCGCCAGTCTCTCAGGCAATTTCTCCAATCCTCGCCAGTCTCTAAAAAAAGTTCTCTTACTCTCGCTAGTCTCTCAGACAAGTTCTCCCACCCTCGCCAGTCTCTCAGTCAGACTCTCTCACTCTCGCAAAACTGTCAGACAAGTTCTCTGACTCTCGCTAGTCTCTCAAACAAGTTCTCCCACCTTTGCTAGTCTCCCAGACACCTTCTCCCACCCCTGCTAGTCTCCCAGACACCTTCTCCCACCCCAACTAGTCTCCCAGACACCTTATCCCACCCTTGCTAGTCCCCCAGACACCTTCTCCAACCCAGCTAGTCTCCCAGACACCTTCTCCCACCCTTGTTGTCTCTCAGACACCTTCTCCCACCCTTGCTAGTCTCTCAGACACATTCTCCCATCCCTGCTAGTCTCGCAGACACTTTCTTCCACCCTTGCTAGCCTGCCAGACACCTTCTCCCACCCTTGCTAGTCTGCCAGACACCTTCTCCCACCCCTGCTAGTCTCCCAGACACCTTCTCCCACCCAAGCTGTCTTTCAGACACCTCCCACCCCTTTGCTGTCTTTCAGACACCTTCTCCCACCCTTGCTGTCTTTCAGACACCTTCTCCCATCCCTGCTAGTCTCCCAGACATCTTCTCCCACCCTTGCTGTCTCGCAGACACTTTCTTCCACCCTTGCTAGTCTCCCAGACACCTTCTCCCACCCTTGCTAGTCTCCCAGACACCTTCTCCCACTTTGGCTAGTGTCTCAGTTGCTGCCAACTGGAGTGCTCTATTCTAGAGTGACAGCGCCATCAATTATCTTAAGAAACTTCCTGTTCCTGTCACACTGCAGGTTCGGGTCAAGCAGTACTTGTTTTGGGGAACTGGGCGTGGCTGGGAGGGGGGGGGGGTCTGCCAAAGGTTGTGTAAGTTCGTGGGTGACAAGTAATTGTAAGAGATAAGAAAAGGTGGTCTTGTAAAAGATAAGGAAGTAGTAGAAGGAGAATAGAAAGACCTTATAGTAGAGGAAGAACAATTGAAAGAGAATAGAAACACCTTATAGTAGAGGAAGAACAATTGAAAGAGAATAGAAACACCTTATAGTAGAGGAAGAACAATTGAAAGAGAATAGAAACACCTTATAGTAGAGGAAGAAGTAATAGACATAAAATAGAGCAGATAATATAGTAGAAAAAGAAGTAATGGAAATAGAATAGAAAGAACTTATAGTAGAGGAAGAAGTAATAGAAATAGAATAGAATAGATCATATAGTAGAGAAAAAAGTAATGGAAATAGAATAGAAAAATCTTACGCTAAAGAAAATGTAATTAAAAGAGGCCAGGACGACTTTTAGCAGAGAAACAAGACAATCAAAAGATCTTATGCTATAGAAATAAAGTCCAACATTGGATGTGATATTCGAAGCGTGCAGGCGATTTTCCTTTTGTATTCTTCCAAGACTGCAGCTAAGTATTAGTTAATTTTGTATTCTTCCAAGACTGCAGCTAAGTATTAGTTAATTTTGTATTCTTCCAAGACTGCAGCTAAGTATTAGTTAATTTTGTATTCTTCTAAGACTGCAGCTAAGTATTAGTTAATTTGCAATTTTTCCATTAATTTTTTTCATTTTAAAATTTATTTCTTTAACATAGAATTCATGTGAATCTATACTTTGTCTCCTCTCCCTAATTCTTCGACTTGTTTGTGTTTGTATGATGAAGGCTAATGCAGAAACGTCACAACTTTGTAGTTATTAAATAGTAGAGCTTTTCCTACATTTTTCCCCTACTTTATACGCTGTGTGAAACTAAGTACGTTTTGCTGTTCAGTCAACCTCCCTGTGTGAAACTAAGTACGTTTTGCTGTTCAGTCAACCTCCCTGTGTGAAACTAAGTACGTTTTGCTGTTCAGTCAACCTCCCTGTGTGAAACTAAGTACGTTTTGCTGTTCAGTCAACCTCCCTGTGTGAAACTAAGTACGTTTTGCTGTTCAGTCAACCTCCCTGTGTGAAACTAAGTACGTTTTGCTGTTCAGTCAACCTCCCTGTGTGAAACTAAGTACGTTTTGCTGTTCAGTCAACCTCCCTGTGTGAAACTAAGTACGTTTTGCTGTTCAGTCAACCTCCCTGTGTGAAACTAAGTACGTTTTGCTGTTCAGTCAACCTCCCTGTGTGAAACTAAGTACGTTTTGCTGTTCAGTCAACCTCCCTGTGTGAAACTAAGTACGTTTTGCTGTTCAGTCAACCTCCCTGTGTGAAACTAAGTACGTTTTGCTGTTCAGTCAACCTCCCTGTGTGAAACTAACTGCGCCTTCTCGTTCAGTCAACCTCCCTTTGTCAACCTCAGTGTGTCAACCTCCCTGTGTCAACCTTTGTGTGTCAACCTCCCTGTGTCAGCCCTGTTCAGTCAACCTCCCTGTGTCAACCCTGTTCAGTCAACCTCCTTGTGTCAACCTCTGTGTGTCAACCCTGTTCAGTCAACCTCCCTGTGTCAACCCTGTTCAGTCAACCTCTCTGTGTCAGACTGTGTGTCAACCCTGTTCAGTCAACCTCCCTATGTGAAACTAACTACGCCTTCCCGTTCAGTCAACCTCCCAGTTTCAACCCTGTTCAGTCAACCTCCCTGTGTGAAACTACGCTTTCCTGTTCAGTCAACCTCCCTGTGTCAATCCTGTTCAGTCAACCTCCCTGTGTCAACCCTGTTCAGTCAACCTCCCTGTGTGAAACTACGCCTTCCTGTTCAGTCAACCTCCCTGTGTCAATCCTGTTCAGTCAACCTCCCTGTGTCAACCCTGTTCAGTCAACCTCCCTGTGTCAACCCTGTTCAGTCAACCTCCCTGTGTGAAACTAACTATGCCTTCCTGTTCAGTCAATCTGGTTGTGCGAAGGTGCATTTTATGTTCTTGGTGCTAGAAGCAAAACTTTGAGATTGTCTTATAAGTAGAAGAAAGTTTGAAACTGTCTTGTGAGTACTATAAAATTAACACTGAAGAAACTGGTGAGTGAAATGCACACACGGATCTACAGCTGAACGTTTCGAGGTTACAACCTGTGAATGTTACGAAAATGTAATAATTAACCATCATGTACGGTACGTAACCACTAAGCTAAATGTTGTCATGACGCTCATCCAACGTTTAGTTAACAACTGGTGTTGTCGAGTATGCTTCTTTCTTCTGTAGAAAAGAAATGAAGAGCCTATTATGGCATTGTCATATTAAATATCTGCTGAAGATCTGCTACTTGTATGTGGTTGCTGAAGATCTGCTACTTGTATGTGGTTGCTGAAGATCTGCTACTTGTATGTGGTTGCTGAAGATCTGCTACTTGTATGTGGTTGCTGAAGAACCGCAGCTTTTATGTGGTTTACGTGATATGAAGTGGTACCTGCACGTAACAAGTTGAGAATCCTAGCTACAGGCTAGTGGACTTATTGAAAAGCTTAGTTGAAAGGTCATTTCTGGGAGATAAAGATAATCTATAAAGCTAACTTTCTGTCCGGAATCTACACAGGTAAATGTTACAAAGTCATCATCATCATCACCGCGTAAGCTGGTAACAGCTCCGAGTGTGTGATTAGGGAGATGTTAGCAGTTCCGAGTATGTGGTCAGAGAGATGTTAACAGTTCCAATTTTGTGGTCAGAGAGATGTTAACAGTTCCGAGTTTGTGGTAAGAGAGATGTTAACAGTTCCGAGTTTGTGGTCAGAAAGATGTTAACAACTCAGAGTGTGTGATCAGAGAGATGTTAACAACTCAGAGTGTGTGGTCAGAGATATGTTAACAACTCAGAGTGTGTGATCAGAGAGATGTTAACAACTCAGAGTGTGTGGTCAGAGAGATGTTAACAACTCAGAGTGTGTGGTCAGAGAGATGTTAACAACTCAGAGTGTGTGGTTAGAGAGATGTTAACAACTCAGAGTGTGTGGTCAGAGAGATGTTAACAACTCCCAGTGTGTGGTCAGAGAGATGTTAACCGCTTCAGCTTCTATACTGACCTTTCCTCTACAGCTTCTACCTTGACCTTTCCTCTACAGTTTCTACCTTGACTTTTCCTCTACAGTTTCTACCTTGACCTTTCCTCTACAGCTTCTACCTTGACCTTTCCTCTACAGTTTCTACCTTGACCTTTCCTCTACAGTTTCTACCTTGACCTTTCCTCTACAGTTTCTACCTTGACCTTTCCTCTACAGTTTCTACCTTGACCTTTCCTCTACAGTTTCTACCTTGACCTTTCCTCTACAGTTTCTACCTTGACCTTTCCTCTACAGTTTCTACCTTGACCAGTCCGTTGCAGCTTCTGTTCTGAAACTGAAGCCCTACAGTATCAAGCACCTTCAAACGTGTCCTCCAGTTTGTGTAGTGTGTGAGGGGAGATAATCCTCACCTGATATTTACAACAGAGACGAAATCTGGAAGGTTCTAGGATTTTTTTAGTTGTTTCCTTTCCATGTGATCAGTGCTCACTCTCCCTTGAGTTGTTCCCCTTTCATTTTTTCCTCTTTCATGTGGTGAGTGCTCACTCTCTATTGAGTTGTTGCTCTTTCATGTGGTCAGTGCACACCGCGCCATTTTTATCTTCTTGTTTCAGCATGCAGATAACAAACAGGTGGACGGATTAATAAATCAAATGTAGAGGGATAGATACATAAATGGTTGAATAGATGACAGATGGAAAGAGGACAACTCATGAAGAAACAAACATAGATAGAAAACAGAGAAAACGTGTCAGCTGATACATGACAGAGAGAAAAAGTCAGCTGTTGGATGACAGAGAGAAAAAGTCAGCTGATAGATGACAGAAAAACACAGACAAGTCACGTGATACACGACAGAAAGACAGAGACAACACGTCACTGATAGATGATAGAAAGACAGAGACAACAATTCAGCTGATAGATGACAGAAAGACAGAGACAACAATTCAGCTGATAGATGACAGAAAGACAGAGACAACAAATCAGCTGATAGATGACAGAAAGCCAGAGCCAACAAATCCGCTGATAGATGACAGAAAGACAGAGACAACAATTCAGCTGATAGATGACAGAAAGCCAGAGCCAACAAATCAGCTGATAGATGACAGAAACCCAGAGCCAACAAATCAGCTAATAGATGACAGAAAGCCAGAGCCAACAGATCAGCTGATAGATGACAGAAAGACAGAGCCAACAATTCAGCTGACTGGCCAATAAATGGACAGACCCACCAATGAACAGAACGGAAGGATATATCGATACCGAAATGATAAAGAATGAAAACTATCGGATTAGTACATTAAAACGGGTTGTTTCTTATAAAATTCATGATTATTTTTCTCGCTCTCTGGAGAAAACATGCCAACTGATGGAAAAAAGTATTATTTCTATCAAATATTTGTTTACCGAAAGTTCACAAAAATCTCCAACCACCTTCTATTTATGTCCCTTGATTTCACAAAGCATGAATTTACGTCCCCTTTTCCTACCCTCACAAAACTTGCATTTATGTCCCTTGTTTTCAGCAAAGCGTGTATGCAGAAAGGATCCGCTTGTCACGGATTAGAAGCCAGGGTAAATACCGAATCGGAGAGAAACATCAGACCTTTGTTTAAGAACAGTCTGAGCAGGCTATTATGCCGGAAGATTTTGGACCGGAAAGTTTAGCGAGACGGACAAATGAGGCGGGACGGGAAGAAGAGCATGCCGAAAGTTCTTAATACAGACAGGGGATTATGTCCGACTAGCAACAGACAATCATACGATCTATGATTTCTTTGCCTGATATCTGGATAGTTTATTTCAAGAATGGAGAGTTTAACCTGTACTTCTGGTCTCTGTTGAACAAAAGGTTGAACATTCGTCACGATGGTTCGTTGATATGGCGCCTGGAACTTTCCGGAATGTTCTGTTCTACCATTCATTCATTCATTCCTTTGCTTGTCCCTTGCGGAACTTTGCCTCCCAAACAGCACTCCTGTAGGCCTCTCGGTTGTGAGCAAGATGGCCTGCTGCTGCTGCATCCATTGTTCTACCATAGGATGTGAAAATATGGCGCAGTAAGACTTACAGAACACAAGGATGTTTGGAACTTTTTAGAAGGAATATTCCATTTTCTAAGGTGTGCAAATGCACAGAAGTTCTTCAGAATGTTCTGTTCTACTCTAGATGTGTAGATGTGATTTGCTTCGTGTGTGGGTGTATACTTATACACTAATTATTAGATGTGATTTGGGGAGCTTTTCCAAAATGTTCTGTCCTACTCTATATGACACAGGGAACTTTCCAGAATGTTCGGTTCTACTCCATATATGACACAAGGAACTTTCCAGAATGTTCGGTTCTACTCGCAACTGTAGATATGACGCTAGGGTATCTCCAAAAATGTTCTGCTCTACTCTATATATGACACAGGGACCTCTTCAAAATGTTCTGTTCTACTCTATATATGACACAGGGACCTCTTCAGAATGTTCTGTTCTACTCTAGATATGATACAGGAATCTCTTCAAAATGTTCTGTTCTACTCTTTATACGGCACAGGAACCTCTTCAAAATGTTCTGTTCTACTCTAAATATGATAAAGGAACCTCTTCAATATGATCTGTTATACTCTAGGTGTAGACCTCTTCAGAGTGTTCTATACGGCGTAGAAATGGCTTCAAGATCTCTAGAATGTTCTGCTTTTGCTCCGGACCCTGCGGTATCTGGGAACATGTTGTTTGAGAAATGAAGACTACATTTACAGCTGGAATCTTTTTCACTACAGCTTCCATTGCTTACACAGCATTCTTCTTACACATCATTCTTCTTACACATCATTCTTCTTACACAGCATTCTTCTTACACAGCATTCTTCTTACACAGTATTCTTCTTACACAGTATTCTTCTTACACATCATTCTTCTTACACAGTATTCTTCTTACACATCATTCTTCTTACACAGTATTCTTCTTACACATCATTCTTCTTACACAACATTCTTCTTACACAGCATTCTTCTTACACATCATTCTTCTTACACAGCATTCTTCTTACACAGCATTCTTCTTACATAGCATTCTTAACCCTTTGAAAATAAAGTATATTCGTTCGTTCATTCTCTGTCCTGCTTGTACCACTTCTCATGCTGGCATTCTCTGTCCTGCTTGTACCACTTCTCATGGTGGCATTCTATGTCTTGCTTGTACCATTTCTCATGCTGGCATTCTCTGTCTTGCCTGTAGCACTTCTCATGCTAGCATTCTCTGTCCTGCCTGTACCACTTCTCATGCTGGCATTCTCTGTCCTGCCTGTACCACTTCTCATGCTGGCATTCTCTGTCCTGCCTGTACCACTTCTCATGCTGGCATTCTCTATCTTGCCTGTACCACTTCTCATGCTGGCATTCTCTATCTTGCCTGTACCACTCTGGGAATATGCACAGAAAGTAAGGGACTGAAACATTTAATGGCGTGTCAAAGCACAATGATGATGATGGTGATGATGATGATGATCTATTAACTCTGTTGTACTGTATCTTCCAGGAGGTTCTGAAACCTTTATAATTTTATCATTTTCCTTGTCCCACATTTTATTCTTGTCCCAATTCTTATTCTTGTCCCAAATCTTATCCTTGTCCCACATCTTATTCTTGTTCCAGCTTCTTTTATCCTGAAGACAAAATCACACTAAAATAATAGAGTCTAAAGTATATTTGTCAAGTTAGCTAACATTTCTTTCATCCAAAGTAGATTTAGAAACTGGTAGAATGTTGGTAGCTACAAATAAATGTTCACATTAATCCAGCTACTGCCGTGACAAGTAGATGTTCACATTTATCCTGTCACTACTGTACCAAGTATATGTTCACACTAATCCAACTGTTGACGTGACAAGTAGATGTTCACACTAATTTAGTAATCTAGTCACTACTGTAATAAATAAATGTTCACACTAATCTAGCCACCACTGTAATAAATAAATGTTCACACTAATCTAGCCACTACTATAACAAATAAATGTTCACACTAATTTAGTAATCTAGCCATTACTGTAATAAATAGATGCTCACACTAATCTAGCCATTACTGTAATAAATAGATGCTCACACTAATCTAGCCATTACTGTAATAAATAGATGCTCACACTAATCTAGCCATTACTGTAACACATAAATGTTCACACTAATCTAGCCACTACTATAACAAATAAATGTTCACACTAATCTAGCTACTACTGTAATAAATATATGCTCACACTAATCTAGCCATTACTGTAACACATAAATGTTCACACTAATCTAGCCACTACTATAAATGTTCACACTAATCTAGCCACTACTATAACAAATAAATGTTCACACTAATCTAGCCACTACTGTAACAAATAAATGCTCACACTAATGTAGCCATTACTGTAACACATAAATGTTCATACTAATCTAGCCACTACTATAACAAATAAATGTTCACACTAATCTAGCCACTATTATAACAAATAAATGTTCACACTAATCTAGCCACTACTGTAACAAATAAATGTTCACACTATTCTATTCACTACCGTAACAGATAGATGTTCACACTAATCTAGCCACTTCTGTAATAAATAGATGTTCACACTCTTCTATCCACTACCGTAACAGATATATGTTGACACTAATCTATCCACTACCTTAACAGATAGATGTTGACACTAATCTATCCACTACCTTAACAGATAGATGTTGACACTAATCTATCCACTACCTTAACAGATAGATGTTGACACTAATCTATCCACTACCTTAACAGATAGATGTTGACACTAATCTAGCCATTACTGTGACAAATAGATGTTCACACTTAATGAGCGGCTACTGTAACAAATAGATGTTCACACTAATCTACCTACTGTTGTAACAAATAGATGTTCACACTAATCTACCTACTGTTGTAACAAATAGATGTTCACACTAATCTACCTACTGTTGTAACAAATAGATGTTCACACTAATCTACCTACTGTTGTAACAAATAGATGTTCACACTAATCTACCTACTGTTGTAACAAATAGATGTTCACACTAATCTACCTACTGTTGTAACAAATAGATGTTCACACTAATCTACCTACTGTTGTAACAAATAGATGTTCACACTTAACGAGCGGCTACTGTAACAAATAGATGTTCACACTAATCTACCTACTGTTGTAACAAATAGATGTTCACTATATTCCATCTGTTGACGCGACAGATTCCGTCTGTGAAACAAAAATCCGTAAAACTAATTGTCTGTATCGATCTTGAAATAAATGAAGAAAGCCAGGAAAGATCGCTGCATCAAGTCCACCAACTAAAACTACCAACTGGTCTCCAAATCATTCTCAGCGATCGTAGGCTCATCTTAATAAGACTAATCCTAGGCTGAAGCACGAGCCACACCGGCACCGCTTTAATCCTCCACCGGCACTCGGTTATGACGTGTAATGGGTTCAGGGCGAAGGAGCACTTACATTAACTAAATCATTGATTTTCTTTTCCACGAGTCGGTCAGTGATTATCTCCCGTGGGGGTGGGGATTTTTTTTTTGGGGGGGGGGGGGTGGGGGTGTATGAGTGTGTGTGTGTGTGTAAAAAAAGAGGGCGGGGTTATCTACGATATCCGGCTGGTAGGGGGAAATAAACCAATGAAAAAACCAGAAACACAAAAGTACAGTTCTTTGTGCATGCGCGTCTTTGGTTGGCTTGTCCTTCTTGTGAAGATCTTCGTGTCTGAGAACTTTCTAGAACAATGCAAGGACAGGAAACCTCAGATTTGTGTCATGTCTACTTGCTGAATAAATTTCACTTTTGTTTCTCCAGTGGGAATCTACATTATGAAGCTCTTTCTGTTTATATTTCTTGTGTAGATGTCTTCCTGAAGTTTGTAACAAATGTTGTAAGTTTGTAACAATTTTCTAGAATATAAAAGTAGACAGAAGTGTATGGTTCATTAGGAAAAAAACCCAACAAAAACAGAAGGAGTGAGGAAAGTGAGAAAAGACACAATTGGCAGAAAGTAGGAAAGTAAGATCAGAATGTGTAAATGAAAAACATAAAACATCCAATATTTCTGCGTCTGGCTTTTTCAAGGATTACATACAAGAACAACACAACACATAAACAAAAAGAAGAAAAATGAAAAACTTAGCTTTGTGGCGGGTGTCTGAGTGGCGAAGTGGTTAGTGCACTAGTCTCTCATGGCGAAGGTCGGGGGTTCGAATCCGGCCGGCGGCACCCCCAGTCACCCAGCTGTAGAAATGGGTACCCGACTTCTTCTGGAGTTGGGGAAGGAAAAGGCAGCCAGACGTGATACTGACCATATCACCCTCTAGTGTGCTGACAGGTCAAGGAAAATATGGCCACTAACACCATATCCCTATGTGCCTCTAAGGCATGACAGGGTTACCTTTACTTTTTTTTTAGCTTTGTGGCATCCTCCTAGTACAGAATACAACAAATGAACCCTAAAGATTGGGAAAGTGGGAGTGAAGAATGGCTGGGAGGTGGCAGTGAAAAACAACTTCGACCAGTCGGATGTCTGCGGCGTGTAGGTGGTGAAAGGGAGAAAACAATATAGAAGGGGGTGGGAGGAAAGAGATCAGGAAACTATAAATAGCTTATAGCTGCTAGAGAAGAAATGGAGGGCTGGGAGATAACGCAAAAACTTATGGTTGCAAAACCACTGTGAAAAGAATGGAGCTAAGACAAGAAAGGAGAGCATGAATACCAGAAAGTAGGTGGAAGTCTAAAGTCGTTTAGAGGAAGCTGAATTTATTGTTGATTCCCGCTTGGTGGGGTCAGCCAGCCTGGATAATAAGGCGCTGTTCTAGAGCCTTCCAAGATCGTACACCAGAAGAACAGGAGCGGATTGCACTAACAGAAATATCAAGTTCTCCCCTGTGGTTTCTTCGACAAACGTGTTTTGCCACATGAGTCCATGCCCTCTTGGAAATATCGTTAAGATGTTGACGAAAACGGTCTCCTAAGCGTAAACCGCTCTCCCCTATATACTTCATATCGGAACGTTTGCACATAATGACATAAATGACATTGAGTATGAAGCCCTCATGAACAGATAGCGTGAACTTAGGGAAGGAGATCTGGCTAGTCTCAATAACAAACGGGCAAATCTTGCATCTACGATGTTTACAACGTCTGGTACCATAAAAAGAGCCATCCGTCTTAAGGCGACTTCTAATTAATAGGTCCCTGAAGTTTGTTCCGTCTGTAGGCCACCAATGGGGGTTCCCCAAAGGGTTCACGTGTATCAGTCTCGGTCTGGAGTAGATAGAGATGGCGAAACAATATGTTCTTAACTGCCACACTATGGGGGTGGTGCGTGAGTACCAGTTTAACTCTGTCCGAGCTACAGGGCGGTATAGGAGTGAGAGCCTGTTGCCGTGATATATGGCTGATACGGTTCCAAGATGACGAGAGAACATGTTCTGGATAACCGCTTTGGCGGAAGAAATCTAACATCCTGTGAGCTTGATCATGGAAATCGCCATCCTCAGTACACACACGTCGCAGGTTAAGAAACTGAGAATGAATGAATAATCTTTATTTTTAAAGGGTAAAGAATTGGGCATGCAGGCCCGTCTTACATTCTGCCCTTCATCACTCCATCTTTCATTCTTCCCACACACTCGATTTAATACAAATATACAAATTAAATTAGGAAAAAACATATCAAAAGAGTGCAAGATTTAACTATTACATTCAAAGTAAAAGAGAAGAAGTAATTAACCTAATAAAATAGCTCTCATGCACACATACACAGACACAGACATATACATAAGCAAAAATACATTGTAAATACAGATCTTCTAACATATGTTTTTTAACAAACATTAAAATAATTTCTAACAATATCTAACAAGTTACTTTTCGAACTATGTCATTTTAGTACTTAATGGTTGGCGAGTCATGTGTTGAGAGAGTGCTGGTTATTCTACGGAGGCTTATAATTAAAAGCCAGTAAATAATGAAACAGGTTTGAGTTAAAGGATGAAGGAATAGAGTCCTTAAACGATCTGGGATGAGAGGAAGAGTACAAGAGATAGCTGTGAGAGTCTGTAGGTTTATAGTGGATAGAAGTGGTAAGTCCGGTAGGACTGATAGTGACAGCAATGTCGAGAAAGTTAGCCAAAGTTTTATAGAGACATGGGAGATGAAAGAAATGACAGGATTAAACTTATTAACGAAACTAATGAAGTTGTGAAGGTCTTCCTCTGGCACTGATGTGATCCCAATGCCATCATCTATGTAGCGTCTATAGAAGGCTGGAAAAGGACATCTATAGGATTCCAGAACCTTGTGTTCGAAATGACCCATGAACAGACATGCGTAACTAACACCTTACACAGTTGTAAAGACTTTTCCTAATCATAACATCTTTCTCGGGTATATAACATCTTTCCTAATCATAACATCTTTCTCGGGTATATAACACCTTTCCTAATCATAACATCTTTCTCGGGTATATAACACCTTTCCAAATCATAACATCTTTTTCGGGTATATAACATCATTCCTAATCATAACATATTTCTCTGCTATATAACACCTTTATTAAGTCTGCTACACTTTTACCAAGTTTAAAACACATTTCCAAATCAGTAGCATCTTTCTAAAGTCTAACACTTTTCTTAGAAAAGATAACACGCCTATCACTTCTGTAACATTTGTTTCAAGTATTTAAAACTTTTATGTGTTATGTAACACTTTCTCAAGTATGTAACACTTTACTCAAGTATATAACACTTTACTCGAGTATGTAACACTTTACTCAAGTATATAACACTTTCTCAAGTATGTAACACTTTACTAAAGTATATAACACTTTACTCGAGTATGTAACACTTTACTCAAGTATATAACACTTTCTCAAGAACGTAACACTTTACTCAAGTATATAACACTTTACTCGAGTATGTAACACTTTACTCGAGTATGTAACACTTTACTGAAGTATATAACACTTTACTCAAGTATATAACACTTTACTCGAGTATGTAACACTTTACTCAAGTATATAACACTTTCTCAAGTATGTAACACTTTACTCACGTCTAAAACATCTGCCCAGGTAAGTCCTAAGATGCTCAAGATAATCTGTTTTCTTTGAGAGGCGGCTCACTTCTAAAGTTTCCCTTTCTCATCAACTTTTCTTCTGTATGTTGTTGTTGTTGTTTTTGTCATTAGCTGTCATCTTTCTCAATATCTTCACCAGTATGCCCCTCACTATCATATTTACCAGCATGCCCCTCACTATCATATTTACCAGCATGCCCCTCACTATCATATTTACCAGCATGCCCCTCACTATCATATTTACCAGCATGCCCCTCACTATCATATTTACCAGCATGCCCCTCACTATCATATTTACCAGCATGCCCCTCACTATCATATTTATCTACATGCCCCTCACTATCATATTTACCAGCATGCCCCTCACTATCATATTTACTAGCATGCCCCTCACTATCATATTTACCAGCATGCTCCTCACTATCATATTTACCAGCATGCCCCTCACTAACATATTTACCAGTATGCCCCTCACTAACATATTTACCAGTATTCCCCTCACTAACAAATTTAGCAGAATGACCCTCACTAACATATTTACCAGTATTCCCCTCACTAACAAATTTACCAGAATGACCCTCACTAACATATTTACCAGTATGCCCCTTATTAACATCTTCACCACCTTTCCCCGACTGACATCTTCAGCATCATACCCCGACTAACATCTTCACCACCATACCCCGACTAACATCTTCACCACCATACCCCGACTAACATCTTCACCACCTTACCCCGACTTGTATCTTCACTTCCATACCCCGACTTGTATCTTCACCACCATACCCCGACTAATATCTTCACCACCATACCCCGACTAATATCTTCACCACCATACCCCGACTAATATCTTCACCACCATACCTCGACTAATATCTTCACCACCATACCCCGACTTGTATCTTCACCACCTTACCCCGACTAACATCTTCACCACCATACCTCGACTAATATCTTCACCATCATACCCCGACTTGTATCTTCACTACCATACCCCGACTAACATCGTCACCACCATACCCCGACTAACATCTTCAACACCATACCCCGACTAACATCTTCACCACCATACCCCGACTAATATCTTCACCACCATACCCCGACTAATATCTTCACCACCATACCCCGACTAACATCTTCACCACCATACCCCGACTAACATCTTCACCACCATACCCCGACTAACATCTTCACCACCATACCCCGACTAACATCTTCATTACCATACCCCGACTAACATCTTCACTACCATACCCCGACTTGTATCTTCACCACCATACCCCGACTAACATCTTCACCACCATACCCCGATTAACATCTTCACTACCATACCCCGACTAACATCTTCACTACCATACCCCGACTAACATCTTCACTACCATACCTCGACTAACATCTTCACTACCATACCCCGACTAACATCTTCACTACCATACCCCGACTAACATCTTCAGCACGTGATCACCTACTAAGAACATTAACTCCCGAGTGACAGAAGATCCTAACAGCAAGAAGTTCTATATTTTAACTGAATCCTAACAGCAAGAATTTCTATATTTTAACTGAATCTTAACAGCAAGAATTTCTATATTTTAACTGAATCCTAACAGCAAGAATTTCTATATTTTAACTGAATCCTAACAGCAAGAAGTTCTATATTTTAAGTGAATCCTAACAGCAAGAAGTTCTATATTTTAACTGAATCCTAACAGCAAGAAGTTCTATATTTTAACTGAATCCTAACAGCAAGAATTTCTATATTTTAACTTAATCCTAACAGCAAGAAGTTCTATATTTTAAGTGAATCCTAACAGCAAGAAGTTCTATATTTTAAGTGAATCCTAACAGCAAGAAGTTCTATATTTTAAGTGAATCCTAACAGCAAGAAGTTCTATATTTTAAGTGAATCCTAACAGCAAGAAGTTCTATATTTTAAGTGAATCCTAACAGGAAGAAATTCTATATTTTAATTTAATCCTAACAGCAAGAAGTTCTATATTTTAAGTGAATCCTAACAGCAAGAAGTTCTATATTTTAACTGAATCCTAACAGCAAGAAGTTCTATATTTTAAGTCAATCCTAACAGCAAGAAGTTCTATATTTTAATTGAATCCTAACAGCAAGAAGTTCTATATTTTAAGTGAATCCTAACAGCCAGAAGTTCTATGTTTCAGCTGAAGCTGAACTATTTCATGTAAGAGTTTCTATTATTTCTGGTTATAAAACAAATGCCAGGGAACTAAAAAATTCCGTCCAAGCAAATTATTTTCATCCTAAAAAGCACACACAAGCCAAAACAGTTCATGAAAGTGTTAAAGTAATCAAGGTGTTAATTATAGATATCCAATTACGGATATGAAAGATACTATCAAAATGGCCGCATGTCTCAAATTCGCACTTTTCCCGAAGTATTCCATATTATAAATGATAGCTGATGATGGATTGGCTCTTCTGTGTGGAAGCCGTACTAGACTGTAACCAATCAGAGCTTGGATACCAAATTCTTGGCCTCACACGTCGGACATTTCATCATCACGTGCACTTCAAAGGTCTCAGCAGATGGTGCTTTAAACTTGACTTCCGTTTCCGTTTTCTGTCGGCTACTTCCGGCTATCAAAAATTTAGTTTTCGTTAACTACTTTCTCTCTCTCTTTTCTCTCTCTCTCTCTCGTCTCTCTCTTTTTTCTCTCTCTTGTCTCTCTCTTTCTCTCTCCTCTCTCACCCTCTCTCACTCTCTCTCCTCGCTTTCTCTTTTCACTCTCTCCTCTCTCACTCTCTCTCTCTCTCTAATGTGTCTTCTCTGTCTGTCTATTGTGTGTCTTTTCTCTCTCTGCCTCTCTCTTTCTATCTCTCTTCTCTCTCTCTCTCTGTATTTCTCTGTCGCTTCTCCCTTTTTCTTTTCGCAATATTCACGTGTGTAGTATGTGTGTAATATTTGACACGGTAATGATGATGTGTACGTAATATAATTTATTTCACATTTTGATATGTTGCTGTTATTACATCTCATATGTTGGGACTGAAACATCTTTACAAACTTCCAAAGTGAATACAGAAGTTATCTAGCCAAAGTTTGTACAGAAATGTCTTTGTATGAACAAACACTGTTCGGTGATAGATTGGTAACCTACAGTTGCTGTTGTCTGGAGAAAGATGATTTTCTGATCATCCTGTAATACTGACTCTTTATGATTTTCTTTTAACCTTTGATGCCTTTGGACTTGGACAACTGTAGGACGACGCTGTGTATTAGAATCTTTAATAAACTTACCTTATCTTAGGGGTTTCATTAATCCCAGATGAGAAGACAAGAATCAGCTTTCGTTCATCTGGGAGGAGAGATTTACGCTCTCTGCTCTTTCTCTCAGTCTCTATGTCTCCTCTCTCTCTCTCTCTCTTTATCTTTCTCTGTTTGTGTCTTTCTCTTTCTATATCTCTGTCAGTCTCTGTGTGTGTCTCTCTCTTTCTATCTCTGTCAGTCTCTATCTATGTGTGTTTTTCTCTTTCTGTCTCTGTCAGTCTCTATCTATGTGTGGTCTCTCTCTTTCTATCTCTATGTGTGTCTCTCTATTTCTATCTCTATGTGTGTCTCTCTCTTTCTATCTCTGTCAGTCTCTATGTGTGTCTCTCTCTTTCTATCTCTATATGTGTCTCTCTCTTTCTATCTCTGTCAGTCTCTATGTGTGTCTCTCTCTATCTCTGTGCATCTCTGATATTAAAACATTATCTAACTGGTTAAAGTTAAACACTAAATACATGGTCATAGTTAAATACTAAATAAATGGTTACAATTAAGTATTAAATAATTGATTATTGTTAAACACTAAATAATTCGCTATAGTTAAACACTAAATAACTGGTTATTGTTAAGCGCTAAATAACTGATCATAGTTAAACACTAAATAATTTGTTATATTTAAACATAAAATAATTTGTTATAGTTAAACACAAAATAATTGGTTATATTTAAACACTAAATAACTGGTTATAGTTAAAAACTAAATAATTCGTTACAAACACTAAATAACTGGTTATTGTTAAACACTAAATAACTGGGTATAGTTCAACATTAAATAACTGGTTATAGTTAAACGTTAAATAATTGGTTATAGTTAAACACTAAACAATTCGTTAATTGTATAACGGATAACTGACCCTATTTGAAAAAAGTAGTTTTGTGGAACAGAGACACCTAGTGTATGTGGTGTTAGCATATATGTTTTCCTTGATTTGTCTACGGGTCAGACATAGATACACCTAGAGTATATTGTGTTAGCATATATGTTTTCTTTGATTTGCCTACGGGTCACTCATAGGGACACCTAGTGTATGTGGTGTTAGCATATATGTTTTCTTTGATTTGCCTACGGGTCACTCATAGGGACACCTAGTGTATGTGGTGTTAGTATATATGTTTTCTTTGATTTGCGTCTCTACCTCCAAGAGAAAAAAATTCCTCAACACAACCACTCGTCCCTGACTCCAATGGAAGTAAATTCCTAAACACAACCACGCGTCCTACCTCCGAGGGAAGTAATTTACTCAAAACAACCACTCGTCCCTACCTCAGAGGGAAGTAATTTACTCAACACAACCACTCGTCCCTGACTCCAATGGAAGTAAATTCAACACACCCACGCGTCCCTACCTCCGAGGGAAGTAAATTACTCAACACAAACATGCGTTCCTACCTCCGAGGGAAGTAAATTACTCAACACAAACATGCGTTCCTACCTCCGAGGGAAGTAAATTACTCAACACAAACATGCGTTCCTACCTCCGAGGGAAGTAAATTACTCAACACAAACATGCGTTCCTACCTCCGAGGGAAGTAAATTACTCAACACAAACATGCGTTCCTACCTCCGAGGGAAGTAAATTACTCAACACAAACACGCGTCCTTATCTCCGAGGGAAGTAAACTACTCAACACAAAAACCCGTCCCTACCTCCGAAGGAAGTAAACTACTCTACACAAAAACCCGTCCCTACCTCCGAGGGAAGTAAACTACTCAACACAAATACACGTCTCTACCTTCAAGGGAAGTAAACTACTCAACACAAACACGCGTCCCTACCTCCGAGGAAATTAAACTACTCAACACAAAAACACGTTCCTACCTCCGAGGGATATATAACTCTATATATCACTTCATATACAACTCCATATATCACTCCGTATACCACTCCATATACCACTCCATATATCACTCTATATACCATTCCATATACCACTCCATATATCATTCCATATATCATTCCATATATCATTCCATATACCACTCTATATATCACTCTATATATCATTCCATATACCACTCCGTATATCTCTCCATATATCATTCAATATATCACTCCATATATCACTCCATATATCATTTCATATATCACTCCATATATCACTCCATATATCATTCCATATATCACTCCACATACCACTCCATATATCACTCCATATATCACTCCATATACCACTCCATATATCACTCCATATACCATTCCATATATCAGTCCATGTATCACTCCATACATCAGTCCATGTATCACTCCATACATCAGTCCATGTATCACTCCATATATCAGTCCATGTATCACTCCATACATCAGTCCATGTATCACTCCATACATCAGTCCATGTATCTAGACAGACTAAAACATGCTCCCTGCAAGATACCGTGACCGCCTTACCCCACCTTACCCCACACAGTACTCAGTCAAGCGTTCAGTCTGACCCCGGGGTCGGCCGCCTTCTTAAACAAGAACGGGACGCTTGTCAGTTGCCCTTGGTAACAGACTCTAGTCTGGTCACGTGATTGGTGCTCGCATGGGGACGGCAAACTTTGTCTCAGGTCAAACACAGGTGTGTCGGGCCGTAGCCAGGTGTGTCGGGCCGCAGGGAGCATGACGTTGCCACAACTAACTAGCTCCCTTTTTGAGGTGATTATCAACGACGAAGAAGTAATAGCTTGGCCAGATCAGGTCTGCTCTGTGAAAAGTGTGAATATCAAAACACTTCTTTGATTAGAAACTTGGCGCTGTGTTATTTTGTCTTTTTTTTCTGGTCTCCCTCAAGTGTCAGGATTTTTTATCCGATAATAGAAACTTCTCACAAAATTACCAGTTAACATTACATTTTCTTCTTGGACAGAATCTGAATGTAGCATGTATGATACATTCTGAATGTAGTACCAGGGGTGATTGATAAGTTCTCGGCATAAGGTACACCGGATTATTTTTGGACAACTTTCTTGGAATTTTTCTCAACATAGTCCTCTAAAATGCTATATTGAACCTATCTTGTTATATGGAAGTGAATCATGGACAATAGGCAAGTTTGCACAAAAATCATTGGAAGCAGCAGAAATGTGGTTTATTAGAAGAATGTTGCGAATCCCCTGGACAGCAAAAATAACTAATGAAGATGTAGGAGAAGAGCTGGAGAGACAAAAAACCTTGTCAGAAAGATAAGAGAGAGACAATGTACTTTCATAGGACATGCAATGAGAAGAGGGGGCATTGAAAATATTATAACAACAGGAAAAATAGAAGGAAGAAGATCAAGAGGAAGACCAAGAGAAATGATACTGGACAGTCTGACGGGATGGTGTGAGAGGAGATCACCAACTGAGCTGATGGCCTGCATGAAGGATCGGATACTCTGGAGAAGCATAATAGCCAACGCCAGTCGGCACGGCACATGATGATGATGATAGTCCTCTTGCATGTTTATGCACTTAGTCCAGCGATCCTAGAGCATACGGATCCCTTTTTTCTAAAAGTCAGCATCGTGTGCCAGAGAAAAGTGGTCTACAGCATGAATGACGTCATCTTCTGAGGCAAATTTGCAACCACTGAGCTCCTTTTTGAGTTTGGTAAACAGGTAATAGTCCGAAGGGGCCAAATCTGGGAGAAGCTGGAAGCCGCATTCATGAATGACAGCCATTGCCACCGCCGACTTGTGAACTGGAGCATTGTCTTGATGAAAGATGACTCCTCTCGTCAATTTCTCTGGACGCTTTTCTTTCAATTTGACTCTCAATTGCTTCACAAGATTAGCGTATAGGCCCCGGTGACCGTTCTTCCCTTCTGAAGATAGTCTACCAGTAGCACACCTTCTAATCCCAAAAGATGGAAGCCATCACTTTGCCTGCAGACAGAACCAATCTTGCTTTCTTGGAATTGGGGATCCATGATGTTTCCACTGCTTTGACTGTTCTTTGGTTTCTGGTTGAAAATGATGAACCGAAGTCTCATCCATAATCACAAATTGCTGAAGAAACCTTTCAGTATCTGCAGAAAAATGGCCAAGATTGTCTTTTGACATGTTGAGACGATGTCGTTTGTGGCCAGCTCCAAGAAGTTTCGGGACCCATCGAGCAGAGATCTTTGTGATTAATGGCATGAACACGTTCCTGGGAGATGCCAAACTCAGTAGCAATGTATCGCTCAGTTAGTCGTCGATCCTCCATTATCATGTCATAGATTCTGCCAGTGGTTTCATTGGTGGTTACTGTTCTTTGTCTTCCTGACGGGGATCATCTTCCAGACTTTCCCTTCCTTGTTTGAATTTAGCTGCCCATTTCTTCACTGTGCTGTAAGAAGGGGCACTCTCCCCTAGAGTCTCTACCATATCCTCATGGATCTCCTTCGATGATAAGCCCTTGATGTAGAGGTAGCGAATGACTGCTCGATGAGAAATTTTATCCATTTTCTCAATTTCTGCCACCACTTACCACTTCAGTAGACTGTAAAAAACTGGTTGTAGTCAATGTCTTGAAACTTGGTTAATCTTACATGAAGCTGATCTACAAATGCACTTAATATCAACTGTGTGTTTGAAGTATTTGTACCTTAGGCCGAGAACTTATCAATCACCCCTCGTAGATATGATACATTCTGAATGAAGCATGCACGACGGAATCTGGATGCAATATACGTGAAATAATCCGAATATAATATGTATTACGGAAGCTGGATGAAATATGGACTAGTTTGTTTGTTAACTGTGAGCAATCGAAGACAAATATTTATGTATTCAAAATTTTCTTTCCATTACAAAAATTCGAATTTTCAAATTATTCGCCTCAATTCGAATACAATATTCGGCACATCTCTAGCTCTAACTATTAAGACGGGGCAAGAAATCTTGATATTTCTTTTCTTATTCATTCATGTGACGCGACCTTTCCAGAACATTCCTCTCACAGCCTCCCTGAATGTAGTACGGTCTTCAGCAAGCTGACCACAGTCTCTCAATGACACATTCAAACTTTCCATAATCTCATGAGTCCACCTGCGGCGATGTCGTCCATTTTCTCTTTTGCTGGGCACTGTGCCTTGTACTATCAACCTTTCCAAGCTATCGTCTCTTGATGTGGCTGAAATATCTCAGCTTTCTAATTTTGATGGTGTTAACATGCCAGTTTTCTGTAACACCTAATCCCATCAGTATCTCTTTATTTGATTTTTGTTCTATCCATAATATTCTAAGTACCTTCAGCAACATTTCAGGTGCTGTTATTCTCTTTTCTAGTAATTTGTTAAGTGTCCATGTTTCACATTTGTATATTGTCACTGGGAATATGTAAACTCTTAGCATAACTTTGTTTTCTTGTTGGTACCTTGCCATATACTCTTAATCTGTGCCTAATTTCTGTGATGCAACTGCTGGTCTTCTTTTGATTTCCACTGTGCATCACTATTGGTGGTGATGACTGAACCTAGGTATTCAGATTTATTTAGATTTTCAAGCTCTTGATGGTCCAGTGTAATTTTGATTCTTTTCCTAACACGTGATAAAATAAGCTCTTCTTGTTATAGAGACGGCCAAGTTGATATTCTCTCGCTCTTGACACAGGTACAAGTTTTTTTCTCATTCTCGACACAGATGAAGTATATTTTGTCATTCTCGACACAGATGAAGTATATTTTGTCATTCTCGACACAGATGAAGTATATTTTGTCATTCTCGACACAGATGAAGTATATTTTGTCATTCTCGACACAGATGAAGTATATTTTGTCATTCCCGATATATATATATATATAAAATTTTCTTTCATTCTCGACACAGATAAAGTATATTTTGTCATTCTCGACACAGATGAAGTATATTTTGTCATTCTCGACACAGATGAAGTATATTTTGTCATTCTCGACACAGATGAAGTATATTTTGTCATTCTCGACACAGATGAAGTATATTTTGTCATTCCCTATATATATAAAAAAATTTTCTTTCATTCTGGACACTAAATATCTTTTCAAATTTTTGGCACGGGTAAAAAAAATTCTCTTCTTGTTCTTGATTCAGGTTAAATGATATTTTCACATTCTCACTGGCACAGAGAAAAATATTTAATCATTATTGGCACAGATAAAAGTAAAGTTTTCTCATTATTAGCACAGATACAAGTCAAGTTTTCTCACTACTGAAACTGATACAAGAATATTTTTTCCCTTTTTGACACGGGTAAAACGACCCCTCCTTTCACAAGAGATAACAAGATTTTTTTTTTGCTCCTGTCATAGATAAAGTAATTTTTTCTTTCTTGACACAGATAAAAGCAATATTATATAATTCTTGACACAGATAAAAGCACTATTATCTCATTCTTGACACAGGTAAAAGAAACATTATCTCATTCTTGACACAGGTAAAAGAAACATTATCTCATTGTTGACACAGATAAAAGAAACATTACCTCATTCTTGACACAGGTACACGCAATATTATCTCATTCTTGACACAGGTAAAAGAAACATTATATCATTCTTGACACAGATAAAAGAAACATTATCTCATTCTTGACACAGGCAAAAGATTATCTCTTTCTTGACACAGGTAAAAGATTATCTCATTCTTGACACAGGTAAAAGATTATCTCATTCTTGACACAGGTAAAAGATTATCTCATTCTTGAAACTTGGTTAATCTTACATGAAGCTGATCTACAAATGCACCTAATATCAACTGTGTGTTTGAAGTATTTGTACCTTAGGCCGAGAACTTATCAATCAACCCTCGTAGATATGATACATTCTGAATGAAGCATGCACGACGGAATCTGGATGCAATATACGTGAAAGAATCCGAATATAATATGTATTACGGAAGCTGGATGTAATATGCACTAGTTTGTTTGTTAACTGTGAGCAATCGAAGACAAATATTTATGTATTCAACATTTTCTTTCCATTACAAAAATTCGAATTTTCAAATTATTCGCCTCAATTCGAATACAATATTCGGCACATCTCTAGCTCTAACTATTAAGACGGGGCAAGAAATCTTGATATTTCTTTTCTTATTCATTCATGTGACGCGACCTTTCCAGAACATTCCTCTCACAGCCTCCCTGAATGTAGTACGGTCTTCAGCAAGCTGACCACAGTCTCTCAATGACACATTCAAACTTTCCATAATCTCATGAGTCCACCTGCGGCGATGTCGTCCATTTTCTCTTTTGCTGGGCACTGTGCCTTGTACTAACAACCTTTCCAAGCTATCGTCTCTTGATGTGGCTGAAATATCTCAGCTTTCTAATTTTGATGGTGTTAACAAGCCAGTTTTCTGTAACACCTAATCCCATCAGTATCTCTTTATTTGATTTTTGTTCTATCCATAATATTCTAAGTACCTTCAGCAACATTTCAGGTGCTGTTATTCTCTTTTCTAGTAATTTGTTAAGTGTCCATGTTTCACATCTGTATATTGTCACTGGGAATATGTAAATTTTTAGCATAACTTTGTTTTCTTGTTGGTACCTTGCCATATACTCTTAATCTGTGCCTAATTTCTGTGATGCAACTGCTGGTCTTCTTTTGATTTCCACTGTGCATCACTATTGGTGGTGATGACTGAACCTAGGTATTCAGATTTATTTAGATTTTCAAGCTCTTGATGGTCCAGTGTAATTTTGATTCTTTTCCTAACACGTGATAAAATAAGCTCTTCTTGTTATAGACACGGCCAAGTTGATATTCTCTATCGCTCTTGACACAGGTACAAGTTTTTTTTCATTCTCGACACAGATGAAATATATTTTGTCATTCTCGACACAGATGAAGTATATTTTGTCATTCCCGATATATATATATATAATTTTCTTTCATTCTCGACACAGATGAAGTATATTTTGTCATTCTCGACACAGATGAAATATATTTTGTCATTCTCGACACAGATGAAGTATATTTTGTCATTCCCGATATATATAAAATTTTCTTTCATTCTCGACACAGATAAAGTATATTTTGTCATTCTCGACACAGATGAAGTATATTTTGTCATTCTCGACACAGATGAAGTATATTTTGTCATTCTCGACACAGATGAAATATATTTTGTCATTCTCGACACAGATGAAGTATATTTTGTCATTCCCGATATATATATAAAATTTTCTTTCATTCTGGACACTAAATATCTTTTCAAATTTTTGGCACGGGTAAAAAAATTCTCTTCTTGTTCTTGATTCAGGTTAAATGATATTTTCACATTCTCACTGGCACAGAGAAAAAGATTTAATCATTATTGGCACAGATAAAAGTAAAGTTTTCTCATTACTGAAACTGATACAAGAATATTTTTCCCTTTTTGACAGGGGTAAAACGACCCCTCCTTTCACAAGAGATAACAAGATTTTTTTCTTCCTCCTGTCATAAAGTAATTTTTTCTTTCTTGACACAGATAAAAGCAATATTATATAATTCTTGACACAGATAAAAGCACTATTATCTCATTCTTGACACAGGTAAAAGAAACATTATCTCATTCTTGACATAGGTAAAAGAAACATTATCTCATTCTTGACACAGGTAAAAGAAACATTACCTCATTCTTGACACAGGTACACGCAATATTATCTCATTCTTGACACAGGTAAAAACAACATTATATCATTCTTGACACAGATAAAAGAAACATTATCTCATTCAGGCAAAAGATTATCTCTTTCTTGACACAGGTAAAAGATTATTTCATTCTTGACACATGTAAAAGATTATCTTATTCTTGACACAGGTAAAAGCACTACTATCTCATTCTTGACACAGGTAAAAGCACTATTATCTCATTCTTGACAAAGGTAAAAGCAATATTATCTCATTCTTGACACAGGTAAAAGAAACATTATCTCATTCTTGATACAGGTAAAAGATTATCTCATTCTTGAGACAGGTAAAAGAAACATTATCTCATTCTTGAGACAGGTAAAAGTTTATCTCATTCATGACACAGCTAAAATATTATCTCATTCTTGACACAGGTAAAAGAAACATTATATCATTCTTGACACAGGTAAAAGAAACATTATCTCATTCATGATACAGGTAAAAGCTATATTATCTCATTCTCGACACAGGTAAAAGAAACATTATCTCATTCTTGAAACAGATAAAAGAAACATTATCTCATTCTTGACACAGGTAAAAGCAACATTATCTCATTCTTGACACAGGTAAAAGAAAACTTATCTCATTCTTGACACAGGTAAGAGATTATCCCGTTCTTGAAACAGGTAAAAGAAACATTATCTCATTCTTGACACACGTAAAAGAAACATTATCTCATTCTTGAAACAGGTAAAAGATTATCTCACTCGTGACACAAGTAAAAGATTATTTCATTCTTGACACAGATAAAAGAAACTTCTCACAAAATTACCAGTTAACATTACATTTTCTTCTTGGACAGAATCTGAATGTAGCATGTATGATACATTCTGAATGTAGTACCAGGGGTGATTGATAAGTTCTCGGCATAAGGTACACCGGATTATTTTTGGACAACTTTCTTGGAATTTTTCTCAACATAGTCCTCTAAAATGCTATATTGAACCTATCTTGTTATATGGAAGTGAATCATGGACAATAGGCAAGTTTGCACAAAAATCATTGGAAGCAGCAGAAATGTGGTTTATTAGAAGAATGTTGCGAATCCCCTGGACAGCAAAAATAACTAATGAAGAATGTAGGAGAAGAGCTGGAGAGACAAAAAACCTTGTCAGAAAGATAAGAGAGAGACAATGTACTTTCATAGGACATGCAATGAGAAGAGGGGGCATTGAAAATATTATAACAACAGGAAAAATAGAAGGAAGAAGATCAAGAGGAAGACCAAGAGAAATGATACTGGACAGTCTGACGGGATGGTGTGAGAGGAGATCACCAACTGAGCTGATGGCCTGCATGAAGGATCGGATACTCTGGAGAAGCATAATAGCCAACGCCAGTCGGCACGGCACATGATGATGATGATAGTCCTCTTGCATGTTTATGCACTTAGTCCAGCGATCCTAGAGCATACGGATCCCTTTTTTCTAAAAGTCAGCATCGTGTGCCAGAGAAAAGTGGTCTACAGCATGAATGACGTCATCTTCTGAGGCAAATTTGCAACCACTGAGCTCCTTTTTGAGTTTGGTAAACAGGTAATAGTCCGAAGGGGCCAAATCTGGGAGAAGCTGGAAGCCGCATTCATGAATGACAGCCATTGCCACCGCCGACTTGTGAACTGGAGCATTGTCTTGATGAAAGATGACTCCTCTCGTCAATTTCTCTGGACGCTTTTCTTTCAATTTGACTCTCAATTGCTTCACAAGATTAGCGTATAGGCCCCGGTGACCGTTCTTCCCTTCTGAAGATAGTCTACCAGTAGCACACCTTCTAATCCCAAAAGATGGAAGCCATCACTTTGCCTGCAGACAGAACCAATCTTGCTTTCTTTGGAATTGGGGATCCATGATGTTTCCACTGCTTTGACTGTTCTTTGGTTTCTGGTTGAAAATGATGAACCGAAGTCTCATCCATAATCACAAATTGCTGAAGAAACCTTTCAGTATCTGCAGAAAAATGGCCAAGATTGTCTTTTGACATGTTGAGACGATGTCGTTTGTGGCCAGCTCCAAGAAGTTTCGGGACCCATCGAGCAGAGATCTTTGTGATTAATGGCATGAACACGTTCCTGGGAGATGCCAAACTCAGTAGCAATGTATCGCTCAGTTAGTCGTCGATCCTCCATTATCATGTCATAGATTCTGCCAGTGGTTTCATTGGTGGTTACTGTTCTTTGTCTTCCTGACGGGGATCATCTTCCAGACTCTCCCTTCCTTGTTTGAATTTAGCTGCCCATTTCTTCACTGTGCTGTAAGAAGGGGCACTCTCCCCTAGAGTCTCTACCATATCCTCATGGATCTCCTTCGATGATAAGCCCTTGATGTAGAGGTAGCGAATGACTGCTCGATGAGAAATTTTATCCATTTTCTCAATTTCTGCCACCACTTACCACTTCAGTAGACTGTAAAAAACTGGTTGTAGTCAATGTCTTGAAACTTGGTTAATCTTACATGAAGCTGATCTACAAATGCACTTAATATCAACTGTGTGTTTGAAGTATTTGTACCTTAGGCCGAGAACTTATCAATCACCCCTCGTAGATATGATACATTCTGAATGAAGCATGCACGACGGAATCTGGATGCAATATACGTGAAATAATCCGAATATAATATGTATTACGGAAGCTGGATGAAATATGGACTAGTTTGTTTGTTAACTGTGAGCAATCGAAGACAAATTTATGTATTCAAAATTTTCTTTCCATTACAAAAATTCGAATTTTCAAATTATTCGCCTCAATTCGAATACAATATTATCTCATTCTTGACACAGGTAAAAGATTATCTCATTCTTGACACAGGTAAAAGATTATCTCATTCTTGACACTGGTAAAAGATTATCTCATTCTTGACACAGGTAAAAGATTATCTTATTCTTGACACAGATAAAAGATTATCTCATTCTTGACACAGGTAAAAGATTATCTCATTCTTGACACAGGTAAAAGATTATCTCATTCTTGACACAGGTAAAAGCACTATTATTTCATTTTTGACACAGGTAAAGTGCACGCATTTCTTGGCCCTGTCTGTGACTACTCCATGGCCCCGGTGGCGCGCCAAGCCAAGTACTGGAACTTGCCTGTGGTAAGACTATATTTAGGCATGTGGTAAGACTATATTTAGGCCTGTGGTAAGGCTATATTTAGGCCTGTGATAAGGGTATACTTAGTCCTGTGGTAAGGCTATATTTAGGCCTGTGGTAAGGCTATATTTAGGCCTGTGGTAAGGCTATACTTAGACCTGTGGTAAGGCTATATTTAGTCCTGTGGTAAGGCTATATTTAAGCCTGTGGTAAGGCTATATTTAGGCCTGTGGTTTGATTATATTTAGGCCTGTGGTATGACTATATTTAGGCCTGTGGTAAGACTATATTTAGGCCTGTGGTAAGACTATATTTAGGCCTGTGGTAAGACTATATTTAGGCCTGTGGTAAGACTATATTTAGGGCTGTGGTAAGACTATATATTATAGGCCTGTGGTAAGGCTATATTTAGGCCTGTGGTAAGACTATATTTAGGCCTGTGGTAAGACTATATTAGGCCTGTGATAAGTCTATATTTAGGCCTGTGGTAAGACTATATTTAGGCCTGTGGTAAGACTATATTTAGGCATGTGGCAAGACTATATTTAGGCCTGTGGTAAGGCTATATTTAGGCCTGTTGTAAGGCTATATTTACACCTGGGGTAAGGCTATATTTAGGCTTGTTTTTTATTCTATATTTCGACTTGTGATAAGGCTATATTTAGGCCTGTGGTAATGCTATATTTAGACCTGTTGTAAGGCTATATTTAGGTCTGTGATAAGGCAGTATTTTGGTCGGTCCTTAGTTTTTGCACCGTCTTCACGGCTACATAGTTTCTGATCCAGATAGTCAAGTTTTAGATACTAGGTCAAAAGTGTCAATATTATCAAGATATGGCTTGCTTACTAAGACACTGATACCTCTTAGTGGAGCCCACTAATAAGGTACCTACTCTGGCTGAGTGAAGATAGGATCCTACTGAAAGGCACGCCCGTTCCTAAAAATAAGCCATACTGAAGACGGATGTGTTGAGCTGAAAGGCGCAGGTAGCACAGTTCAGCTGTAAAACTGCAAGATACAGTGCAGCCAACGATCTTCTGTGGGCTAGGCCAGACGAATATTTAGAGAAGAAATCCTCTCCTTTGTGATTTTTTTAACATCTCTGTACTCATTATCTACAATATTTTCAGATTTTTTTTTTCATTTATTATTTCCTCCATATTTCTCGTTATCTGCAGTTCAGAAATTGCTTCACCTACTCCACAGATCACTAAAAAACCTAATCTTATCCACAGATCACTAAAACTCTCTCACTTACTCCACAGACCGCTTAAACTACCTCACCTGCTCCACAGATAAAACTACCTCACCTACTCCACAGATAACTACAACTACCTCACCTACTCCACAGATAACTACAACTACCTCACCTACTCCACAGATAACTACAACTACCTCACCTACTCCACAGATAACTACAACTACCTCACCTACTCCACAGATAACTACAACTACCTCACCTACTCCACAGATAAATACAACTACCTCACCTACTCCACAGATAACTACAACTACCTCACCTACTCCACAGATAACTAGTGGCGCAATGGCCAATGACTTTGGGACCTCCAGGTACTTGCTGTACAACACTTTGACCCGAGTTGGATCCAGCTACAGCACTCTGATCGAGTTTCTGGCCGTCATGTTTGGTCACTATGGTTACAGCAAGGTCAATCTAGTGTACGACCCGAACGGTCAAGGTTATATCTTGGACAAGCTGTGTCACGTGATGACAGACGGGATACACTACGCCTTTACCATGAAGTAGGTTTGCGTGTCCTCATTTTCTAATTCTTTACTAGAGTCAAGCGTTATTACATAAACAAAAGCAGGCCTGGCCGAGAGAACTAAATCTGCCACATGATCTGTGGAGCTGGCATGAGAACTAAATGTGACACATAATCTGTGAAGCTGGCACGAGAACTAAATGTGCCACGTGATCTGTGGAGCTTCCATGAGAACTAAATGTGCCACGTGATCTGTGGAGCTGGCACGAGAACTAAATGTGCCACATGATCTGTGGAGCTGGCACGAGAACTAAATGTGCCACATGATCTGTGGAGCTGGCACGAGAACTAAATGTGCCACGTGATCTGTGGAGCTGGCACGAGAATTAAATGTGCCACATAATCCGTGGTTACAGGAACAAGCTGTAGGAAACAACGAGGCCTTCCTACAGTCAAGTAACAGAACAGTTTTGTTGATTAGACATCGAAAAAATCGTAGATAAAGCACTTTAGTGAGACGTGAGAGAAAGAAAAACCACAAGAGAATTACCTGGGATTCGAACCACGGACTCCAGTAGGACGAGCAGCCGTCTGGCCACGAGGGAACAGATAACCAGTCGACACTGGACGGGTACTAATGACTCCGCTTTCAAACACCTTTTTTGGGGGGTGGGGATTGATTGATTGATTGACTGATCTTTATTTCAAAAGGGTTAGGATTTGGGCACGCAGGCCCGTCTGACATTCTGCCCTTTATCATACATCCTTCACTCTATTCCAGACATTCTACAAATATGCTGTTCATGTAATAAACATAATTAACATTAAAACTGAGAGACATAAAATAAAATATAACATTTACCTTATCCATTCACTCAGTACAGAAGTAACTACATACATATATAAATGACTATCTACTAAACAAAATTTTCAAGACTATTCAGAATAAACATTTAACTGTATTCGGTTGCTGTACGAGCAGTCTAAGATAACTTAAGTTTTATGATTCATGGAGGCATGTAGTCGACATCAAATAGATACTGGAAAAACTTGTAGTTGTAGGAAGGAGTATAATTTATATTTTTTATACAGGATGGGAGGGTATTCCAAAGATGAGCAACAGAGTAAGTAAAGCTTTTCTTGTAAAGATCAAGTCTAGGTTTTGGAAAGGGGGTGCTAGATAGTGTGCCAGTGCGGGAAAACGGATCAGATGGTCACATCCTTGTCTGGTGGTTCTGTCTATGGTGGTGTTGTTTATTGCTCTCTCCCTCTGTCGTTTGTTTCGACCGTATAGGGGTTAAGTTTGTTGTGCTGTCGCTGACCCCCCGGGCTAGTAGGGTATGTGACCTCAGGAAGGACTGTTGGGAACATTGTGCATTGAACCAAAACTCAATAAGTCAGCTTAACTCTCAGCGATCGAGAACCACAAACTGCTTTGTAGTTGATTTCTTTATTTAGACGTTGTTCTTCGTCAGTGTTTCGCTACAGCTGTTCCTCTACATCTAGTCTTTGTTCGTCCATCCGTCTGTCCTTTTGTCACTGCTCTTTCTTTTTTTTTCGACTCCTGTCTCTATGGGAGAATCTTTTTTTTTTTCCGTCACTGTCATCATTCCCTTTTTACTGTCTAACTAGTTGGATCCAGCTACAGCACTCTGATCGAGTTTCTGGCCGTCATGTTTGGTCACTATGGTTACAGCAAGGTCAATCTAGTGTACGACCCGAACGGTCAAGGTTATATCTTGGACAAGCTGTGTCACGTGATGACAGACGGGATACACTACGCCTTTACCATGAAGTAGGTTTGCGTGTCCTCATTTTCTAATTCTTTACTAGAGTCAAGCGTTATTACATAAACAAAAGCAGGCCTGGCCGAGAGAACTAAATCTGCCACATGATCTGTGGAGCTGGCATGAGAACTAAATGTGACACATAATCTGTGAAGCTGGCACGAGAACTAAATGTGCCACGTGATCTGTGGAGCTGCCATGAGAACTAAATGTGCCACGTGATCTGTGGAGCTGGCACGAGAACTAAATGTGCCACATGATCTGTGGAGCTGGCACGAGAACTAAATGTGCCACATGATCTGTGGAGCTGGCACGAGAACTAAATGTGCCACGTGATCTGTGGAGCTGGCACGAGAATTAAATGTGCCACATAATCCGTGGTTACAGGAACAAGCTGTAGGAAACAACGAGGCCTTCCTACAGTCAAGTAACAGAACAGTTTTGTTGATTAGACATCGAAAAAATCGTAGATAAAGCACTTTAGTGAGACGTGAGAGAAAGAAAAACCACAAGAGAATTACCTGGGATTCGAACCACGGACTCCAGTAGGACGAGCAGCCGTCTGGCCACGAGGGAACAGATAACCAGTCGACACTGGACGGGTACTAATGACTCCGCTTTCAAACACCTTTTTTGGGGGGTGGGGATTGATTGATTGACTGATCTTTATTTCAAAAGGGTTAGGATTTGGGCACGCAGGCCCGTCTGACATTCTGCCCTTTATCATACATCCTTCACTCTATTCCAGACATTCTACAAATATGCTGTTCATGTAATAAACATAATTAACATTAAAACTGAGAGACATAAAATAAAATATAACATTTACCTTATCCATTCACTCAGTACAGAAGTAACTACATACATATATAAATGACTATCTACTAAACAAAATTTTCAAGACTATTCAGAATAAACATTTAACTGTATTCGGTTGCTGTACGAGCAGTCTAAGATAACTTGTAAGTTTTATGATTCATGGAGGCATGTAGTCGACATCAAATAGATACTGGAAAAACTTGTAGTTGTAGGAAGGAGTATAATTTAGATTTTTTATACAGGATGGGAGGGTATTCCAAAGATGAGCAACAGAGTAAGTAAAGCTTTTCTTGTAAAGATCAAGTCTAGGTTTTGGAAAGGGGGTGCTAGATAGTGTGCCAGTGCGGGAAAACGGATCAGATGGTCACATCCTTGTCTGGTGGTTCTGTCTATGGTGGTGTTGTTTATTGCTCTCTCCCTCTGTCGTTTGTTTCGACCGTATAGGGGTTAAGTTAGTTGTGCTGTCGCTGACCCCCCGGGCTAGTAGGTTATGTGACCTCAGGAAGGACTGTTGGGAACATTGTGCATTGAACCAAAACTCAATAAGTCAGCTTAACTCTCAGCGATCGAGAACCACAAACTGCTTTGTAGTTTATTTCTTTATTTAGACGTTGTTCTTCGTCAGTGTTTCGCTACAGCTGTTCCTCTACATCTAGTCTTTGTTCGTCCATCCGTCTGTCCTTTTGTCACTGCTCTTTCTTTTTTTTTTCGACTCCTGTCTTTTTGGGAGAATCTTTTTTTTTTCCGTCACTGTCATCATTCCCTTTTTACTGTCTAACTAGTTGGTGCTGTCTAACTATTTGGTGTTGTCTAACTACTTGGTGCTGTCTAACTACTTGGTGCTGTCTAACTAGTTGGTGTTGTCTAACTAGTTGATGCTGACTAACTAGTTGGTGCTGTCTAACTAGTTGGTGCTGTCTAACTAGTTGGTACTGTCTAACTAGTTGGTACTGTCTAACTAGTTGGTACTGTCTAACTAATTGGTGCTGTCTAACTAGTTGGTGCCGTCTAACTATTTGGTGCTGTCTAACTACTTGGTGCTGTCTAACTAGTTGGTGTTGTCTAACTAGTAGGTGCTGTCTAACTAGTAGGTGCTGTCTAACTAGTTGGTGCTGTCTAACTAGTTGGTGCTATCAAACTAGATGTTGCTGTCTAACTAGTTGGTGCTGTCTAACTAGTTGGTGCTGTCTAACTAGTTGGTGCTCAATTCATAACTCACGGTTAGACGGACACCTCTATCAATACTTCTATCATCCCAAACTTCTGTTATCCAAAACGTATGTCATCCCAATACTTCTGTCATCTCAGCACTTCTGTCATCCTAATACTTCTGTCATCCTAATACTTTTGTAATCTCAATACTTCTGTCTTCCCAATACTTCTGTCATCATAATACTTCTCTCATCCCAATACTTCTATCATCCTAATACTTCTATCATCCTAATACTTCTATCATCCTAATACTTCTCTCATCCCAATACTTCTATCATCCTAATACTTCTATCATCCTAATACTTCTGTCATCCTAATACTTCTATCATCCTAATACTTCTCTCATCCCAATACTTCTATCATCCTAATACTTCTATCATCCTAATACTTCTGTCATCCTAATACTTCTGTCATCCTAATACTTCTGTCATCATAATACTTCTGTCATCCTAATACTTCTGTCATCCTAATACTTCTGTCATCCTAATACTTCTGTCATCATAATACTTCTCTCATCCCAATACTTCTCTCATCCCAATACTTCTGTCATCCTAATACTTCTATCATCCTAATACTTCTGTCATCCCAGTACTTCTGTAAGCTCAATACCTCTGTCACCCCAACACTTCTGTCATCCTAATACTTTTGTTATCCTAATATTTCTGTCATCTCAATACTTGTCATCTCAATACTTCTGTCATCTCAATACTTCTGTCACCCTAATACTTCTGTCACCCTAATACTTCTGTCATCCCAATACTTCTGTCATCCTAATACTTCTGTCATCCCAATACTTTTGTCATCCTACTTTCATACTGTCACATCACAATAGTGTAGTTCGTTAGTTCGCTGTTCTCTCGTGGCTAAACGGCTGCTCGTCCTACCGAAGTCCGTAGTTCGAATCCCAGGTAACTCTCTTGTGATTTTTCTTTCTCTCACGTCTCACTAAAGTGCTTTGTCTACGATTTTTTCCAGGTCTAATCTTCAAAACTGTGTTCTCTTATTTTACATAATCTGAGGGGCTGCCAAGAGAAAATAGACAATAATGGTGGACCTTATTTTAGTGAAAACTTTCCAGATTTAGCCATTTCTTGAAGAAGAATAGAAAGAAAAAGAATAGAAAGAAAAAGACTTAGATGACAATATTAGAAGATAAGAAAATAAACAGAAAATGGGCGGAATTAAATTGATTCCGTAAAAAAAAAAATTTCAAGGCCAGAATTAAATATTTCTGTGTTTTGAAGAGGTGGGGGCGGGGGGGGGGATTCTGTGTGTGCTCGGTTGGTGCAGACAAGTTATATGTAAGTTTTTGCGTAGTAGACACAATCTGTATGTAAGTTTTTGCGTCGTAGACACAATCTGTATGTAAGTTTTTGCGTAGTAGACACAATCTGTATGTAAGTTTTTGTATAGTAGACACAATCTGTATGTAAGTTTTTGCGTAGTAGGCACAATCTGTATGTAAGTTTTTGTATAGTAGACACAATCTGTATGTAAGTTTTTGTATAGTAGACACAATCTGTATGTAAGTTTTTGTATAGTAGACACAATCTGTATGTAAGTTTTTGTATAGTAGACACAATCTGTATGTAAGTTTTTGCGTAGTAGGCACAATCTGTATGTAAGTTTTTGTATAGTAGACACAATCTGTATGTAAGTTTTTGTATAGTAGACACAATCTGTATGTAAGTTTTTGTATAGTAGACACAATCTGTATGTAAGTTTTTGTATAGTAGACACAATCTGTATGTAAATGTTTGTGCAGTAGACACAATCTGTATATAAGTGTTTGTGCAGTAGACACAATCTGTATGTAAGTGTTTGTGCAGTAGACACAATCTGTATGTAAGTGTTTGTGCAGTAGACACAATCTGTATGTAAGTGTTTGTGCAGTATACACAATCTATATGTAAATGTTTGTGTAGTAGACACAATCTATATGTAAATGTTTGTGCAGTAGACACAATCTGTATGTAAATGTTTGTGTAGTAGACACAATCTATATGTAAATGTTTGTGTAGTAGACACAATCTATATGTAAATGTTTGTGCAGTAGACACAATCTATATGTAAATGTTTGTGTAGTAGACACAATCTATATGTAAATGTTTGTGTAGTAGAGTTTTGAATATCTTGGATCACTACTAACTAATAATGGAGATACAATGAGGGAAATTAAAAGGAGGACATCTATTGCTCTTCAGAAAGTAAAACAAATAAAGAATCTGTGGAGAGGAGCAGACAGAACCACAAAAATAAGATTTTTAAGGGCATGCATCTTTCCCATCGCAACATATGCCTGTGAGACCTGGACACTTAACAAAACAGCTGAGAAGCACATAAATGCCTTTGAATGTAAATGCTATAGAAGAGTTCTCCAAATATCGTGGACACAAAAAAGAACAAATATATCTATACTACAAGAGCTTAATATTGAAGAAGGCTGGCTAGTAAAGAGGATTAAAGAGAGAAAACTTAAATATTTTGGCCACATTAAACGTCATGATAATTTAGAGAAGACCGTCTTGGAAGGATACATAATGGGAAAAAGAAAAAGAGGAAGACCGAAACGAAGATGGCTGCAAGACATCGTTGATGATCTGGAAATGGATGCAGCAGCAGCAGGCCATCTTGCTCACAACCGAGAGGCCTACAGGAGTGCTGTTTGGGAGGCAAAGTTCCGCAAGGGACATGCAAAGGAATGAATGAATGAATATTTAACACATACATTTAACATACAGCTATTTAACACATACATTTAACACAAAAACACGTATATTCAACACATATATTTAACATATATATATTTAGCACATTCATTTAATACACATACATTTAACACAAATGTTTAAAAGACAAAAACGTAACATATATAGTTTACATACATTTAACACATACACATTTAGCAGAGACATATTTAACACATATTTAATGCACATATACCTGACACATAAATTTAACACACATATAAGTAACATATATTTACATACATATACCTAACACAAATTTATCACACATATATTTAACACATGTAATAATCTTGTGACTCTGTGTAGCCCTGTATACAACATCCGGAACGTGGCCTCCAAGTGTCAATCAAACTCTGACATTCATGACATTCTGGTAGAGAAAGTTGGAACCAAGTTTGCAGGTAAGTCGAACAAAAAACAAGTTTGCAGGTAAGTAGAACAAAAAACTGCTTTCAACCATGGATGGACAGGTATAAATGCAACGCACAGAACACACAGAGTACACACAGAACACACACAGTACACACAGAACACACACAGTACACACAGAACACACACAGTACACACAGAACACACACAGTACACACAAAACACACACAGAACACACAGAGTACACAGTGCACACAGAACACACAGAACACACAGAGTACACACAGAACACACACAGTACACACAGAACACATACAGTACACACAGAACACACAGAGTACACACAGAACACACAGTACACACAGAACACACAGTACACACAGAACACACAGTACACACAGAACACACACACAGTACACACAGAACATACACAGTACACAAAGAACACACACAGTACACACAGAACACACACAGTACACACAGAACACACACAGTACACACAGAACACACACAGAACACACACAGTACACACAAAACACACACAGAGTACACACAGAACACACACAGTACACACAGGTTACACACAGAACACAGACTACACACAGGCAACAGTTTGCGTGCTAAAAGTAGCACGATTTGTCAATCAAGAGTCAGTCAACTATAGACAAGTAATTGACTAGTCCAGTCAATCACAGACTTGACGACAAGTTGACCTGTCAAACAGATGACAAGTTCAGTTAAACAGCACAGGTATTTCGCTTTTGTGTTTGGATATTTAAATAAAGACTCGGTTTTGCCATGTGTAAGCTGAAGTTTATTTTTGTCGTGTAACATCCATTTTTAAGAATTGCACATAAGCAGTTTAGTATTTTAATGTGAACTTAAAACATTAAACTAAACATTAAACTATATGCTTAAACACAAACACAAAATGCACACACACATCATGTTCAAACATTTTCAAACAAAGTGCCTGATTTCCAAATTGCCGGCTCTCTTGCAACAAGAAAACTTCCAGCGATCTCTGGGAGCTGTGGACGTGAGATCTGGCTCAAATGTTGATGATGTCATTGTTACTCCTGGTAGTTTTGATTGATCACAGCACCGACCTGCGAACTTCTGCCATCTTCACATTTAAGGCCAGGATGTACTGATAACAAATTTCCGAACATTTCGCTACTAACATTGACAAAACACAGGAATTTTTTTTATCCCAGCATAACTTTCTGTACAAATTTGTTGTACTTCTGTTCATCTTTCTCTCCTTCTCGCCTGGATGTACTCCAGTATAAAGCGTATTTTAACAAATCTCTTGTGTGTGTCCATCCATCTTCGTCGTTAACGTCCATCTGCCCCTGTATGTTCATCATTTCTCTTCAGTTTAGCTGCTAGTATATTTATTTATATGAATACACGCCGATAATTGTCAACTTGTTAATTTTTTTTTCAATATCTTATCTCTGGACACTGATAAATTATATCCTGGTTTCTATTTGTGTCAACACACGTCATGTACAGTCCCTTAATTTCCTGGTCTCTATCTGTGTAAACAGACGTCATGTACAGTCCCTTAATTTCCTGGTTTTTATTTGTGTAAACAAACGTC
Source organism: Achatina immaculata (assembly GCA_009760885.1). Classification (NCBI taxonomy): domain Eukaryota; kingdom Metazoa; phylum Mollusca; class Gastropoda; order Stylommatophora; family Achatinidae; genus Lissachatina; species Lissachatina immaculata. Next base: position 2,891,097 of record CM019710.1, read on the forward strand.
ATGTACAGTCCCTTAGTTTCTTGGTTTCTATTTGTGTAAACAAACGTCATGTACAGTCCCTTAGTTTCCTGGTTTCTATTTGTGTAAACAAACGTCATGTACAGTCCCTTAATTTCCTGGTTTTTATTTGTGTAAACAAACGTCATGTACAGTCCCTTAGTTTCCTGGTTTCTATTTGTGTAAACAAACGTCATGTACAGTTCCTTAATTTCCTGGTTTTTATTTGTGTAAACAAACGTCATGTACAGTCCCTTAGTTTCCTGGTTTCTATTTGTGTAAACAAACGTCATGTACAGTCCCTTAGTTTCCTGGTTTCTATTTGTGTCAACACACGTCATGTACAGTCCCTTAGTTTCCTGGTTTCTATTTGTGTCAACACACGTCATGTACAGTCCCTTAGTTTCCTGGTTTCTATTTGTGTAAACAAACGTCATGTACAGTCCCTTAGTTTCCTGGTTTCTATTTGTGTCAACACACGTCATGTACAGTCCCTTAGTTTCCTGGTTTCTATTTGTGTAAACAAACGTCATGTACAGTCCCTTAGTTTCCTGGTTTCTATTTGTGTAAACAAACGTCATGTACAGTCCCTTAGTTTCCTGGTTTCTATTTGTGTCAACACACGTCATGTACAGTCCCTTAGTTTCCTGGTTTCTATTTGTGTCAACACACGTCATGTACAGTCCCTTAGTTTCCTGGTTTCTATTTGTGTAAACAAACGTCATGTACAGTCCTTTAATTTCCTGGACACAGGTACGCTATTAAAAAGAAAAGAAAAAGGACTGGGGATTGACGCACGAAAGGTCACTTAATGATCTGTACATGTAGGGGATTGCTTGGGGATTATTTAGTGATCTGTACACGTGGGGGATTACTTAGGAGATGTTTCGAATGGTTTTGAACCATCGAAGATTTACAGGGACTGGGCAGGCCCGAAGAGAGAGGAAGTTTGTCAGCTCTGAACTTTGTCTGCTCTTTCCTTCTACAACGCGCATGAAAGCCGAGGAATACACGCAGTGACGTCCCCTTGTATGTAGCAAGATTCTGTGCGTGCGCGCGTGTCGTCATAGTTTTTTTCTCTCTATCATTAATTCCATTAATTCTCAGTTTGTTGACTTACGTGATCGAAGAAGATTTCTTCTGTTGCCACAGTTTATTATTCTGTCATATGTGATTTTTTTTTTCTGAAACATCTACTGTTCTTTTCAGAACGTTTATTTTTGGGAGATCATGTCACTAAAAGTGAGGAAAAGAGTATTGAAGTGCTATATAGGGCCAGCAGATATACATATACATATATATGTATATATAAATATATATATATATAAGGCAGCAGTGCTATATAGAACCAGCATTGCTATATAGAGCCACCAGTGCTATATATATTGCTTGTACTGCCTGTTTACGTCAATCACTCATTGCTTGTAATAAGTTATTTACCCTTGTACTGTCTGTTTATATCAATCACTCATTGCTTGTAATAAGTTATTTACCCTTGTACTGTCTGTTTATATCAATCACTCATTGCTTGTAATAAGTTATTTACCATTGTACTGTCTGTTTGCATCAGTCATTCATTGCTTGTAATAAGTTATTTACCCTTGTACTGTCTGTTTATATCAATCACTCATTGCTTGTAATAAGTTATTTACCCTTGTACTGTCTGTTTATATCAATCACTCATTGCTTGTAATAAGTTATTTACCCTTGTACTGTCTGTTTATATCAATCACTCATTGCTTGTAATAAGTTATTTACCCTTGTACTGTATGTTTGCATCAGTCATTCATTTCTTGTAATAAGTTATTTACCATTGTATTGTCTGTTTGCATCAGTCATTCATTTCTTGTAATAAGTTATTTCCCCTTGTACTGTCTGTTTATATCAATCACTCATTGCTTGTAATAAGTTATTTCCCCTTGTACTGTCTGTTTGCATCAGTCACTCGTTGCTTGTAACAAATTATTCCCCCTTGTATTGTCTGTTTACATGTGTCATTCACTGCTTGTAACGCCTTCCTAAACTTGTGTATGCCAGCACTTGATGAGTACACCAGACATTGCTGCTCTGTCTTCTGGGACTGTATAGTCTCCTGTTTGTGTGGAGAGGTGTATGTTGTTGGAGGTGAGAGCTGCTGTTTGTCACGCGAGCCTGTGTGTAGCTGTGATGGAAGTGTCCTGTCCAGATACTTAGCACTTGGAAATGATTCGGACGTCCACGAGAGAGAGTCAGGGACAGACAAGTTGAAATCAGGGGAGGGAATTTGTTTTATATTTGAGGCAAAGAAGAGAGGGTTATCAAAGTTCTGGTACAAACGGGTTTATATGTGGTGCTTTGGGTTGCTAATAAAACTACTGGGACAAATGGGTTTATATGTGGTGCTATGAGTTGCTATTAAATCTGGTGGGACAAATGGGTTTATATGTGGTGTTTTGGATTGCTAATAAAACTACTGGGACAAATGGGTGTGTAATAGTACTTCTTGCTCTATATCCTGTATTTACTAATACTCCTAGCTTTATGTCCTGTATTTACTAGTACTCCTAGCTTTATGTCCTGTATTTGCTAGTACTCCTAGCTTTATGTCCTGTATTTACTAATACTCCTAGCTTTATGTCCTGTATTTACTAATACTCCTAGTTTTATGTCCTGTATTTACTAATACTCCTAGCTTTATGTCCTGTATTTACTAATACTCCTAGCTTTATGTCCTGTATTTACTAATACTCCTAGCTTTATGTCCTGTATTCACTAATACTCCTAGCTTTATGTCCTGTATTTACTAATACTCCTAGCTTTATATCCTGTATTTACTAATAGTCCTTGCTTTATGTCCTGTATTTACTAATACTCCTAGCTTTGTGTCCTGTATTTACTAGTACGCCTAGCTTTATGTCCTGTATTTACTAATACTCCTAGCTTTATGTCCTGTATTTACTGGATAATGACATACAATATTAGTCTACTCAAATGATACCTGGGCAGAATAAGAGAATGTCTCTCTCTCTGTCTGTCTTTCTGTCTCTCTGTCTCTTTCTCTCTTTCTGTCTCTCTCTTTTCTGTTTTTCTTCAACATTTCAAGTCTTTAAGACTCGTTATTCCAGGTACAATCTGTCTATCTCCATTCATATTTTTATCTTGCACCCTCTCTCTCTCTCTCCAGTTGTTTACTTATATCTTATTATTTTATATTTTCTCTCCATCTTTGCCTTGGTCTTATTTCTTTCTTCTCCTGTATATGTTCTAGTTTGGTCTGATTATTCTCTTCATTCTTTCTACATAACCCTAGCCGTCATAACCTGTTAGCTGTCATTGTGTAAGTGGTTTGTGGTTCAGCGGAAATGGAAATGGAGCGAAAATTCTACCCAAGAAGCATCGCATTCTCTAGACACTTGTCGTTCTGTACACATCACATTCTCTAGACACTTGTCGTTATGTACACATCACATTCTCTAGACACTTGTCTCTCTGTACACATCACATTCTCTAGACAGTTGTCGTTCTCTACACATCGCATTCGTTAGACACGCGATCGCTTTAACCGACAATTACCTGTAAATTACCGACAATTACCTGCAAATTATCGACAACTACCTGTAAATTACCGACAATTACCTGCAAATTACCGACAACTACCTGTAAATTACCGACAATTACCTGTAAATTACCGACAACTACCTGTAAATTACCGACAATTACCTGTAAATTACCGATTAGTACCTGTAAATTACCGATTATTACCTGTAAATTACCGATTAAAGAAAAGAGATCAGCAATTACGGTAACCGGTTTATGTAATTAAAAACCAAGTAAAAGGCAACCAGAGAAATCGACTGGAGGAAAAGCGGGCAGTTTTTGACTTTGGTTCAGCATGTGAGCATTTTGTCAAGATAAAATCTCACAGCAGGTAGGACAAGAAAAAAAGGTCACATAAACATGTACTTTCTGCTGTTGTTTGTGATGAATGTTTAATTTTATATTTAAAAACTATACGGTACAGAATGTTGTGTTGAGAAAACTAATATTTCAGGAAGTTCTTCATGCAAGATGAAGGGCAGATAGAAATGTGGTGGTTTAGGAAAAAAGAGCGCTATCACTCAACAGAAGAGACAAGTGAAACTTTCCCTGAGAAGTTAGAAAAGTGGCTTTCCCTGAGAAGTTAGAAAAGTGAAACTTTCTCTGACAAGTTATAAAAGTGACTTTCCCTGAGGAGTTAGAAAAGTAAAACTCTCTCTGACAAGTTAGAAAAGTGAAACTTTCCCTGAGAAGTTAGACAAGTGAAACTTTCACTGAGAAGTTAGAAAAGTAAAACTCTCTCTGACAAGTTAGAAAAGTGAAACTTTCCCTGAGAAGTTAGAAAAGTAAAACTCTCTCTGACAAGTTAGAAAAGTGAAACTTTCCCTGAGCAGTTAGAAAAGTGAAACTTTCTCTGAGAAGTTAGAAAAGTAAAACTTTCTCTGACAAGTTAGAAAAGTGAAACTTTCCCTCAGAAGTTAGACAAGTGAAACTTTCCCTGAGAAGTTAGAAAAGTAAAACTCTCTCTGACAAGTTAGAAAAGTGAAACTTTCCCTCAGAAGTTAGAAAAGTGAAACTTTCCCTGAGAAGTTAGAAAAGTAAAACTCTGACAAGTTAGAAAAGTGAAACTTTCTCTGACAAATTAGACAAGTTAAACTTTCCCTGAGAAGTTAGAAAAGTAAAACTTTCTCTGACAAGTTAGAAAAGACCATAATGTTGTAACAACCTCAGAGACGATGTTGCAGAGAAGCTGATAAGCGAGAGAAGAAGAAGACAGAAGAAAACGACAAGAGAAGTCCTAAGACGATAGCAACCTCAGCAGATTGACTCCCCTAGAACAGAAAAAAGCAATAAATATTTGGAGGAAATTACTGAGAACTCTTCAAGTGTAGCCGATTCGGTCCAGTACATCGAAGCTACTTAACAGTTATTGCGAGCCGTTATATCGACGTCTGACCAAACAACACCCATCCATCTTGGAAGTCCATGTCACTTGATCTTTACGCCAATCTGTATCCGGTTTCTTTTTTCGTTTTTGTTCCCGGTCAGTTTTTAGTCTTAAAACGTGGAGTTGATGCCTAAAGTTATGACTCCCCATCTTTGTTCTTGTATGTTGTACTGGTCTAAGGATGGTGTTGTATCTCAGTCCATGGATCTATAATTTGTTGTACTTACAAGATTTCCAGTAAAATTGTTACAGGTGCTAGAAATATGTCTTAAACCTCGAGATCTACATTCATTTACTCTTTCTTTCCTCGTCTTCTTCTTCATCTTCTTCCTGTCTTCCTTCGTAGATACCACAGAAAATAAGAGTTCTACTCCACCACCACTATCACAATTACTACCACCACTAATACTACTAATGCTACCATTACTACTACCACTGCCACTACCATTACTGCTACAACTACCACCAATTCTACTACAAATACTACCACTATCAATACCACTAATACAACTACCATCAATTCTGCTACAAATACTACCATTAGCAATACCACTACTACAACTACTACCGCTATCACCACCACTACCATCACCACCACTACAACTACTAACACTACTACCATTACCACCAATACCACTACAGTTACTACTATCAGTACCACTACCACAACTATCACCATCACCATCACTACTACTACTACTACTACTACTACTACTATTATTATCACTATCACTACTACTACTACTGTTATCACCACCACTACTACCACTTCCATAACTACTACTACTACCACTACTACCACTATTACTAATAATACTAATAATACTACCACTACCATCATTATTACTAATAATATTAATAATACTACCACTAAGACCACTATTACTAATAATACTAATAATACTACCACTACCACCACTATTACGAATAATACTACTACTGCTACCACTATCAACACTATTACTAATAATACTACCACTACCACAACCACTACTACTACTAATACTACCACTACTACCATCACTACTACTACTACTAATACTACTACTACCACTATCACTATCATCATTATTACTACTAAAACTACTGCTACCACTACTACCAATACTAATACTACTATCACTATCACTACTACTACTACTACAACTACTACCACCACTATCACTATCTTATTATTACTACTACAACTACTACTACCACTACTACCAATACTAATACTACTATCACTATCACTACTACTACTACTACCACCACGACTAACACTACTGTTATCGCCGGTACCACTACCGCTACTACTACCAAAACTAATACTACTACTAATACCACTACTGCTTCCGCTACAATTACTACTCCCACTATTACTACTACTACCATTACTACTACCACAATCACTAGTGCTACCACTACTATTACCACTAATACAATCACCACTATCAATATTACTACAGCTACTACAACGACGACTAAAACTGCTACAACAACCACTACTACAACTACCACTAATAATATTACTTCAAATACCGCCACCACTACTATTACTACTACTAGTATCACTACTACTGCTATTATTACTAACAATATCACTACTACTATTTCCACTACCACTACTACTATTACTACCCCTACTAGTACCATTACCACTAACCAAAATGCAGTCAATACCACCACTACTACCACTACTACAAAAACCACTACTACTATTAATACTACTACTACCACCACCACCACCACTACTTCTACTACTACCACTACCACTACCAGTAACACTACTACAATCACTACTACTACTACTACTACCAGTACCACTACCAACACTACTACTACCAGTACCACTACCAACACTACTACTACTACTATTACCACTACAAATGCAACCATTGCCACTGATACTAATATCAGTACTACTGCTATTACTACTGCTACTTTTACTACCACTACTACTACTGCTACTGCTACCACTACCACTGCCACTAATACTACCACTACCACTATTACTACCACTACCACCACTACCATCACTACTACTGCCACTACAGCTGCTGTCCCTCCCAATGACACTACCAAAGCTACCATCATTACTACTCTCATTACTGCTACTATCACTACCACTTCAACTACTATCACTACCACTGCTACCACAATTACTACTACTACTACAATTACTGCTACTTCTACTACCACACTACTACGTCTACTACAAGCACGACAACTGCCACTACTACTACTACTATAACTATCACTACACCTACCATTAATACTACTACTAAAACCAATACTACTACAACTACCACTAACACTACTAATACTACCACTACCGGAACTAATACTACTACCCCCGCTACTACTACTACTACTACCATTACCACTATTACCACTACTACTACTATTATCACTACCACTACTACTACTAATACTAAGACTACTAATACCACTAACAGTACTACTACTGTTACCACTTCCACTACTGCTAAGACCACTACCAATACCACTATAACATCATACGCTACCATTACAACTACTTCCACTACTACTATTACTATTACTACTACTACTACCAATACTACTAATATTATAACTACCACGACTACTACTATCACTACCACCACTACTACTACTATTACTATTCCACTACTACTACTACTACCATTCCCACTACTACTACTACTACCACCAATACTTCTTCTTCTTCTTCTTCTTCTTCGTTCGCACTGTCTGTCTATATCTGCAGTCCTGTCTCTTGGATAAATTTCACTGTTTTTTGTAATTCATGTATGGAACCATAGAGTTTATCTTCTTTAGTGGTTTCACTGGGCCAGTAATTATTTCTCAGTGACTCGTAGTTGATGCAGTTCTGGAGGATATGTTCCACAGTTTGGGGCACCTGGGCACATGTACATAGATTAGTAGTACCAACCTTAAACTTTGTATACATATGACTTCGGAGTCGGCTGTGTCCTGTTCGGAGACGGAAGATGGTGACTTGTTCCTTTCTATTTAGCATGTGATAGTCATCATGTGGTGGTGTTTGTGGCTTCCTGTAGGTTTTTATCATGCTTTTCTTCTGATTATAAGTGATTGGTATGTCTGGTTGCTCCATTTCAGTGCCCTCTTTGGCCAGTTGGTCAGCTTTCTCATTGCCTGGTATCCCACAGTGGGAGGGAATCCATTGCAAAGTGACTCCATGTTGTAAGCCAATTTTTGACAAGGCATCCTTAAGGTCTGGTAGTTTGTTGCACTGAAGAGCTTCCAGTACTGATCTTGCATCTGTGAGAATTACTACAGGACATGTATCAATTCTGGAGTCTGATAGTTTTTCAACTGCAGCAATAATTGCCCTAACTTCTGCATCAAAGTTGTTGCAGTATTTACCAGTGGGTATGGAAATCTTGTCAATGGTGTTGTTTGGATATTCAATATATGCTCCTGCCCCTCCATTCTTTATGGCATTATGTGCAGATCCATCTGTATACACACGTATCCAGGTGTCACATGGATATTTGTCATCTAGAACACTAAGTGTGGCTGTTGATCTTACAAGACTACTCTGCATCTCACCATTCTGCACACCTTTCACTTCAGTCTGAATAGATATTGTGTATAATCTGCTTCTTTCCATGGTGTATGCTCTGGTACAGATGATAATGGAGCGACTACAGTTGGAAGGTCAGGTATCAGCTTACGCATACGCTTGGCCTGATGAATGAAGCTGCTTCTTTTAAGCCGTCCTAATGCCAAGTTATTGAATCTCTCCTTCAGGGGATGGCTTACAGAGCTAAGGAATTTTTCTCCCATGGTCATGACCTTTGTGTCTCTACGTTCCTTTAGCGCTTGAACACCAACTATTTTCTGCATTTCTACTATTGGTGTGGACCTCATGGCACCTGTGATAATCCGTAGTGACTGATTTTGAACCTTGTCTAGATTATGCAGCGTAGTGTTTGATGCTGTGCACCAAGATGTTGAGCCATATTCTAAATGTGGTAGAATACTTTGCTGATATACATTCTTGAGGATTCTTTCACTAGCTCCCCATGTGGTTGCACTCAATTTTCTTAATATGGCTAGTTTTCTTCTGGCTTTTGCTTCTCCACTGTTGATGTGTTGTTTCCACGTCAGTTTTGAGTCAAGAGTCACTCCTAAGTAAGTGGGTTGGTTGTCCATCCTTAAGGGTATTTCATTTACAAAGATCTTACCTGCTTTCTGTTTAGATGAGAGGGTGAACAGAGTGGTACTTGATTTCTCTGTGTTGATACTTACACATCATTTGTTTGTCCATGATGTCAAGATGTCTGCTGCTCTTTGGAGTCTCTGTGTAGCAACTGTCGCATATTCATCTGTACACCACATGACCAGATCATCTGCATACAGTGCCGCTTTGATTCCATAGTAAAGTTCCTTGACCAGGTCATTAATGAATACAAGGAATAGTGTAGGCGAAAGGACTCCTCCTTGTGGTACACCGTGTCGCAGAAGTACTTTCTGGCTGTTGTGTCCATCCATTACTACTCTAGCTCTTCTATTGTGTAAATAAGACTTTATCCAGTTGTACAGTCTTCCATTCACATTGCAGTTTCTTAGTTTCCACAGCAGACCTTTTTTCCATACTTTATCAAAGGCTTTCTTCAGGTCTATCCACGCTGCTAGTACAAGGTTTTTCTCTTGGAATGCATCCTCAATCTCTTGAGAGAGATAGGTCACTTGATCTTCCGTACTGTAGTACTGCCTAAATCCTGCTTGTTGTGGAACGAGAAGGTTTTCACTTTCTAGGTACCATTTTAGCCTCAGGTCAATGATGCGTTCCATCGTTTTGCATAGGCAGCTAGTGAGACTGATTGGCCTGTAGCTGGAGGCAGTATCACTGTTTTTCCCTGGTTTTAGCAGTGGTACCATGCTTGCTTCCTTCCAGATTTGAGGTAACTTACCTGTGCTCCAGCACATATTGAAAATATCCAACAGCTTTCCCAATGCTGCCATTCCCAGGTTCTTGATCATTTCATTGGACACTCCATCTGGTCCTGGTGATTTCCTTGGTTTCAGTTTACTGACTGCTAGGTCTAACTCACTGCGTGTGATTGGTGCATCCATGACCTCCACTTTTCTGACTTGTTCCTCCTCTTTCTGTGGCTCGATGCGCACTGTACGCTCCTTCTCTGGATGGATATCAATGTTGCAGTCCTGTGCAAAAATGCGAGCAAAGTGATCTGCTACCTGCTTACCTGTAAGAGTTTTCCCATCCTCTATTAGTGTAACCTTTGTACTTCTTCCAGTACTCTCATCATTTAACTGTTTGATTAGTTTCCACAGTTTCCTTCCATCCTTTTCAAAGTTTAGGGACTCTGTTTCTCTCTCCAACTTTCCCGTCTGGCTTGCAGCTTTGCTCTCTGAAATTTGGCCTTAGAATGTTGGTAATTATTGTGGTATTCTTGGCATGGTCTATTTTCTGCTTGCTTTCGAGCTGCTTCCACATCATCATGGAGTTTTCCCAGCTTACTAGACCAGTATGGTTTATAGTCCCTGCGAGCTCCTCTGGGAATGGTTTCACGAGCGGCCTGAAGGATACAAGCATTGAATTCCTTCACTATGCTGTTAATATCCTTACCTTCTATGGACAGCTGTCCCACCAGGGTACCTGTACGATGTCTGTACATTGTTCAGTTTGCTTTTTTATAGTTCCATCTGGGGAGAGGGTTACTGGTGTTAAGGAGTTCATTTTCTATTGTCAGGAAGACTGGTCGATGGTCGCTACCTCCAAGTTGTTTTCCAACTTCACGTGTAATGTTCCACTTCAGATCTGGAGAGTGGAATGCCAGATCTGGTGTTGATTTTGTATGCCATGCCCTTGAGTAAAATGTTGGGGCATCCATTGGCTGGTTGATCAGGAGAAGTCCATTATCATCCTGCCAGCTCTCAACTTCCTCTCCTCTCTTGTCTATGTGGTCATAGCCCCAGCTCTGGGAATGACTGTTAAAATCACCACAGACCATCAGTCTCTCTTTGTGTGGGATTGTTTCTAAAGCAAGTGGGCGGTCATTAGGACAGTAATAGTTAAGGAGATGGAAGTCTGTATTACTACTTTTCAGATGGATCATCTGGTATTCGGCTCCATCCATGTACACTCCCACCTGACATGCGCTGATGTTATTCTTAACAAGTGTGAGTACTCCTCCTTTTCTTCTGTCCTGTCGGTCTGATCTAAAACACTGGTAGCCTCTGATTTTAAAGGCGGCATCTTTGGTTAGGTGTGTCTCCTGTATGCAGCATATACTTACCTGCTCTGCAAAAAGTATGTTCTCTAGTTCCACCTTTTTGCTATAGCCATCTCTAACACTGTTGACACCCTCAGCATTCCACTGCATTATTTTAAGTTCTTGCTTTTTGGCTATTTTCTTATATTGTATTTTTTGGCCAGTAGCTCTACTCTCATGTCTCCTGACTCCACAAGACGAACTGAGAGGACCTCCAGTAGCATTGGGTGGACCCTTTCGAGGCAGGGGGCCCGGCACTGCACCTGCCTGGTTAGTCTTCACAGGGCGAGCACCATGTTTGAAAACTGCAGATAGAGACATTTCATTAGCGATAATGCGTGTTACCCTGATTTTTGCGATGCGCCTTTTGGCTGGGTAACTCCGACTTCAGCACCTTTCCTTGCTAGGGCAGACTGTGGTCTTGCTCGGACTGCCATGAAGACAGTGTGGCTGGCCTGGCCAAAACTTTGTTTTCCAGCCCCTGGTGGCTGTACTTAAGCGCCTTCTCCATGTCAGATGGTTTGAGACAGTTCCACAAAGACACTCTGACTTTGAGATGAGGAATCTGATGAGTGCTTCAACGATATCCATTCCCCGCCACCCATAGTCTACTGGCTCTGTTTTGTTTACATCATTCTGATAGCCATTGTTGTAAAGACCCATAGGCTTGTCACGTCCTGGATTCATTGGTTTCACACCAGACTTCCCTCATCCCCACCAGAGATCTCCATGTCCCCATCTGTCCACCAACCTGACATTACATTTTACACAAATAACAATTACAATTAGTGTTGATTGCTACAAGTTTCTGGGCTACAGAGGTAGGTCAGAGTTTTTAAGCAAACAGATCTATGTTCCCTGTCTCACAAACACTATGTTAAGATAAGTGTGCTCTTAACACAGTTGTTCCCAGGGGGACTACCAATACTGTTACTTCAACCACTACCACCACTACTACTATTAATACAACCACTACTACTACTACTACTACTGTTATTACTACTACTACTACTACCACTACTACTAACTCTTTCCATGCCTATTGGCAAAATTTTACCACTTCCGGTTTGTCCGTTGAGCGCCGTTTGATAAAATTTTACCACTTTTTTCGTGTCTAAAATGACGGTGTGATTTTTTAGTTGTACACGTTGTATTTGCGCATGCCCGGTCACCTGTCATAGTTCCGTCCGTAGCGTGCCTAACAACCGAGTGAAAATGGGTCTTTCTTTGGAGAAATTTCAATATTTTGTGTGATTTCTGAGGCAGACGGACAAGCCCTGCGACCAGACCACTGTTCGTGAATGTGCCCCAAGTAGATTGTAACGTATAACACAGACTGAAGAAGTAGTTAGAAGGTTATTTCAGACATTATTGTACTGAGTTTGCTACATACTATCACACGACGAGATCGGATGAAGCTGCAGGTTGATCTAGACATCGATGATGGTAGATCTAGGCCTACCAGACGGTAAGTATGACACAATTATCAGCTAAAATCATGACACTACTTCTTCTTTCACTAAAAAACACTCTTCATTCTTACATTTACAGCTGTTTTGATGCATAACACGTATAATTTTATGGTGGAATACGTGGAAATATTTTGTTATTTCAGTTCTACACCTATATCCCGTATACAGATCAAGACCAGCGCTTTTAATGTGGCACCCAACTGAACGTCCATGTTTCTTCCTGTGGCACGGAAAAATACAACCACTACTACTACTATTACTACTACTACAACAACTACTACTACTACTACTACTACTACTACTACTACAACTACTACTACCGATACCACTACCATTACTACTACTACCACTACTACTTCCACTACCACCACTACTATTACTACTGCTATCGTTACTGCCACTACCACCACTACTTCTAATACAAATACAACTACCACTACTTCTAGTAGTACTATCACTAACACTACCGCTACTAGTACTATCACTACTACTGCTACTACTACTACCACTACCATTACCACCACTACCACCGCCAATACCATTACCGCTAATAATATTACCCCTACCACTACTACTACTAACACTACCCCTACCACTACTACCACTAACACTACTATTACTACTATTATCACTACCACCAATATTACTACTGTAACTACTACTTCTATTTCTACTACCACCACCACTAACATTGCCACAACCTTTACTACTACCACTTCCATAACTACTATAAATACAATCACTACTACCATTACCATTAATATTATCACTACTACTACTACTACTACTACTAATACTGCGTCCACTAGTACCACTACAACTACCATTATCACTAATAGTACTATGACTGTTACTGCTACTACTACTACTACTACAACTACTACCGCCAATACAACTACTGCTATTAATACTAAAACTACTAATACTACTACTATTACTACTGCCACTACTTCTACTACCAACACCACTGCTAACACTACAGTTAATACTACAGCCACTACCACCACTACTTCTACTACTACGACTACCACTATCACTGCCATCACCAACACCATTACTACTAACACTACTACGACGATCACTACCGCTACCACTGCAACTATTACAATAACAACCACTACCACTACTACCACCACTACAACTACTACTATAACAAACACTACCACCACCACTGCTACTACAAGTACCAGTACTACTACTGCTGATGCCACTACTGCTACTACTACTAGAAATGGAACTACTACTACAACCACCATCAGTACTACTACAACTACCACTACAGCTACTACTACTGCTATTACTACTACCACTAACATGACAGCTATTACCACCACCACCACTACCACCACTACAACTACTACCACAACCTCTAGTACTACTACTACTACTACCACAATCACTATTACTACTGCTACTACCACTAAAACTAACACTACCACCTCTACCACTATCATTACTATTACTACCACTACCACAACTATTACTACGAATACCATTACTACTATTAATGCTACTAATGCCACTACTACTACTACTACAACTACCGCTATTACTACTTCTACTGCTGCTACCACTACCAACACTACTGCTAATACTACACCGCTACACAACATCTATTACTACTAGTACCACTGCCACTACTATTACCATAAACATTACCACTACTACTAGCACTGACACCACTACTACTAACTCCATTACTAATACTATCACTACCAATTTCACTACTACCAGTGCTACTACTACCGCTACCAATATCACTACTACAACTTTCACTTCCATTACCACTACCACTACCATCACTATTACCAGTACTACTACTACCACCATTATCACTACCACTGCTACCATGACTACCACCACTGCTCCTACTACTATTGTCACCACCACTAGTAGTGTCACTAACACTACCACTACTACTACCACCACTACTACTACTACTACTACCACCACTACTACTACTACTATCACCACTACTACTACTACTACCACCACTACTACTACCACCACTAATACTACTATTACCACCACTACTACTACCACTACTACCACCACTACTACTACTACCACTACCACTACCACTACTACTACCACCACTACCACCACCACTACTACTACTACTACTACCACTACTACTACCACCACTACCACTACTACTACTACTACCACCACCACTACTACTACTACTACCACCACTAAAACTAACACTACCACCTCTACCACTATCATTACTATTACTACCACTACCACAACTATTACTACGAATACCATTACTACTATTAATGCTACTAATGCCACTACTACTACTACTACAACTACCGCTATTACTACTTCTACTGCTGCTACCACTACCAACACTACTGCTAATACTACACCGCTACACAACATCTATTACTACTAGTACCACTGCCACTACTATTACCATAAACATTACCACTACTACTAGCACTGACACCACTACTACTAACTCCATTACTAATACTATCACTACCAATTTCACTACTACCAGTGCTACTACTACCGCTACCAATATCACTACTACAACTTTCACTTCCATTACCACTACCACTACCATCACTATTACCAGTACTACTACTACCACCATTATCACTACCACTGCTACCATGACTACCACCACTGCTCCTACTACTATTGTCACCACCACTAGTAGTGTCACTAACACTACCACTACTACTACCACCATCACTACTACTACTACTACTACCACCACTACTACTACTACTATCACCACTACTACTACTACTACCACCACTACTACTACCACCACTAATACTACTATTACCACCACTACTACTACCACTACTACCACCACTACTACTACTACCACTACCACTACCACTACTACTACCACCACTACTACCACCACCACCACTACTACTACTACTACCACTATACTACCACCACTACCACTACTACTACTACTACCACCACCACTACTACTACTACTACCACCACCGCTACTACTACTACTACCACCACTACTACTACTACCACTACTACTACTACTACCACCACTACTACTACTACCACTACTACTACTACTACCACTACTACTACTACTGCTACTACGAGAACCACTACTACCGCCAATACCACCACCCATGTTACTAATATCACAACCACTACTACTACTGTACTACTACTACCACCATCACCACCACTACCACTTCCGTTACAACTAACGTTGCCGCAACTACTACTGCTACTACCACTGCCTGATAAAAAGGATGACGACTGCAGTAAAACTGGTTCAAATAATAAAGGTACATAGAATTGTACGGTGTAGTTTTACAAGTTGGCAGAGGGAGTGAGTCAAGTGAGAAAAAACGAATAAAAAGTCTGAGAGTAAGATGATAATGTATAAATGTAAAAAACACAACATCCAGTATTTCGGCGTTAGCCTTTTTCGAGGATTACACACACAAACAAAACGGGACATATAATTAACAGAAAATTTTAAAAAAACTTATCTTAGTGGCATCCTCCTAGGTAGGAAACACAAAAATGCGTGTTACATTGACGAGGCAGGAGTGTGGAGAGAGAATAGAGACTAACCTTACTACTAACACTACTACCCTGCTAATACTACTACCACTACTACGACTATTACTGCTATCACTACTACTAATATCACAATCACTACCACTCTCTCTACTACCACTACCACCTCTACAACTACTACGCTAGCACCACTACTACCACCACTATCATTACCAGTTCTACCACTACTACTATGACTGCTACTACTACCACCACTATCATTACCAGTTCTACCACTACTACTATGGCTGCTACTACTACCACCACTATCATTACCAGTTCTACCACTACTACTATGGCTGCTACTACTACCACCACTATCATTACCAGTTCTACCACTACTACTATGGCTGCTACTACTACCACCACTATCATTACCAGTTCTACCACTACTACTATGGCTGCTACTACTACTACCACTATCATTACCAGTTCTACCACTACTACTATGACTGCTACTACTACCACCACTATCATTACCAGTTCTACCACTACTACTATGACTGCTACTACTACTACCACTATCATTACCAGTTCTACCACTACTACTATGACTGCTACTACTACCACCACTATCATTACCAGTTCTACCACTACTACTATGACTGCTACTACTACTACCACTATCATTACCAGTTCTACCACTACTACTATGACTGCTACTACTACCACCACTATCATTACCAGTTCTACCACTACTACTATGACTGCTACTACTACCACCACTATCATTACCAGTTCTACCACTACTACTATGACTGCTACTACTACCACCACTATCATTACCAGTTCTACCACTACTACTATGACTGCTACTACTACCACCACTATCATTACCAGTTCTACCACTACTACTATGACTGCTACTACTACCACCACTATCATTACCAGTTCTACCACTACTACTATGACTGCTACTACTACCACCACTATCATTACCAGTTCTACCACTACTACTATGGCTGCTACTACTACTACCACTATCATTACCAGTTCTACCACTACTACTATGACTGCTACTACTACCACCACTATCATTACCAGTTCTACCACTACTACTATGACTGCTACTACTACTACCACTATCATTACCAGTTCTACCACTACTACTATGACTGCTACTACTACCACCACTACTATCATTACCAGTTCTACCACTACTACTATGACTGCTACTACTACTACCACTATCATTACCAGTTCTACCACTACTACTATGACTGCTACTACTACCACCACTATCATTACCAGTTCTACCACTACTACTATGACTGCTACTACTACCACCACTATCATTACCAGTTCTACCACTACTACTATACTGCTACTACTACCACCACTATCATTACCAGTTCTACCACTACTACTATGACTGCTACTACTACCACCACTATCATTACCAGTTCTACCACTACTACTATGACTGCTACTACTACCACCACTATCATTACCAGTTCTACCACTACTACTATGACTGCTACTACTACCACCACTACTATCATTACTACTACTTTTGTGAATACAGTTACTGCTATTATTACTGCTTCTGCTATTACATATGCAACTGCTACTACAGTTATTTCAATTACTACTTTTTGATCATTTCGCTGTCATCGAAACGACATTTCTACAGCTGTGTCAGCTGCTAGCACGCATCATGCGGGTCACATTAACATCAGGTGATACATTCAGTGAACTCATCGGAATTACAGATTTGTTGTTTTTACATTTTGTAAAATAATAATTAATTTTGCAAGTACAAATTGTTACGACCATGGGTATGAAACATATTTCTCGGGTATCGATTATCATATTGGAATCGGAGGATTTAATGAGAAGTTATTACGTCCTGTTATACATTAACCGTAATCGCAACTTGTAATTATTCTAAGGTCGGATATTGGGAGCTCGAATAGCACTTGCCAGTAGCGGAGATATATGAGGTATTGAGAAGGCGGCCGTTATGAATTGTCTGAACTTGCTAACGTTCCAACAGTTTTAATAAGACTTTCTCGGAGTAGCAAAGTCTGGTTACTATAGGATTTTGTGTATTGTATGTGTGTGCGTGTGTGAATGAATGAGTGAGTGAGTCTCTTTATAAAATAAAAAAGCAGAAAATAAGACATATGGACAGAATTTGGCTGAGGGAGACAATGGGAGAATAACCCAGCCGCTGGAACATGCACGGCTCAATGGAGATGTTGTATGTAGCCGCCGTAAAGCCCGATAGCTGTCTCCATTATCTGTTTGTACGGGAACACGTTTGGGTCATATGTTTTAGATTTAGGAATACATAAAAACACTGCCATAACAGGAATATGTACATAAGACTGTTCGGGGGGTTGGGGGTTGGGGGAGTAAAGACGCTTCCGATGAGACAGTCATCGACCCGTAGCTGATATGCCAGTGTCAGGGTTAGCGAACCATAGCTGGCCAAGACCCTGTCCCACCTCTCCGTGGTATCACCAGTACCAGGCATAGCCCGGCTAACGGGGCAGGGATCGCCATAGTCCCCATGGTGGTGGAGTCTGCTAAAGAAGCATTGTACACCCCCTGATTTTTAGCTGTAATCCGAGACTGAAAAAGTAGCCGCCATAACCCGCTCCCACGCTGATACGATGCTGTACCTCAACATCTCTACAGCATCGGCTGCACAGAACAACAGCTCGCAGTTACAGGGAGTTCGTACAAGTACAAGTACAAGTACAAGCAAGACTGCTCACATACAATGTCAACAAATATATATTGTTAAAAAAAACAGAAACACAACACTACTGTAGTCGTAATGAACACCATATTTCAAACTTGTATCAACATTTTATTTTACGAAGTTAATGTTTCAATCTTGGCATGAAGAAACTTTAAGACTTTAGCAATGAAATGATGTTCATTAAATTTGGTTTGGACTTGTTTTCTTTGCGACTGAGGCCTCCGTTTCAGTAAGATGTATGACCTCTTTGGCCTGTATCAGAGAACGACATCTCCTTGACATGGATCTGATTAACCGTTGCATCTGTTCTTGTGAGATGGCTGCCCACTCTTCCCCGCAGTGCAAGAGACAACTGTTGGCGCCACGTCTCGCTGGGGGATTGTCTGTTGAGTTCATCTCATAAGTGTTCTATCGGGTTCATGTGTGATGACATGGATGGCCACGGAATTTTCTAGACGTTGTTGTCAGCGAGGAACTGGGTGGTGAGTTGTGCCACATGAGGTCGAGCGTTATCCTGTTGAAAAATCGACCCTGGTGCAGCCAGAAGTGGAAGGACATGAGGACGAAGAATTTCGGTGACGTATCATTGGGCATTCAGGCGTCCTTCACTTTGCACTAGGTCATTTCTCCCCATGAAGCTGATCGTCCCCCCACACCAGTACACCTCCACCACCATGCGGAGAGCCTCATCCAACCAGTTCTGGGCGTAGCGCTCATGGACTCTGCGGTAAACTCATCCCCGTCTGTCTTGTCACTGGAGCAGAAAGAAGGATTCATCACTAAACCAAACCCTTCTCCAATCGTTCGCAACGGTCCATTGATGATGCTGGTTCGCCCACTGCAGTCGGTTCTGGCGATGCCGGTCCGTAAGAACAGGACCTCTGTAGGGTCTTCTAGCCCAAAGACCAGCGTCGTGCAGGAACCAGACCTTTTGATCTGAAATTCGACGAGCTGCTGTCATTGACTGGACTGTTGAGGGCGCAGATGCAAATCGATTCCTGAGGTGACATATGACGTATGAAGTAGTCTTCGGCAGGAGTTATGACTATAGGTCTTCCACTACATGGCCGGTCTGCAACTGAGCCAGTTTCTTGAAATCGTCTCCAAAGGCAACTAATGGTGCTTCTAACCACATTAAATTGTCTGGCCACTACACTTTGTGACTGTCCAGTCTGTAAACGTCCAATGATGATGAGTCGTTGTTCTGTAGTGAGATGAGCCATACTTGCGCACTGAATTTTCAAATGAATTAATTCGAGGAGAGTCAATCTTTCATAGGCATTCAATAACATGGTCAGTGAGTTTTGTGTTCAGTACGTTTCATGGGATTCTCATGAACCTGTTACGAGTTATTGTCAAAAATGCTGTTTTGACCAGTGTCGCTTTTCTGTGCTCATGAATCATCTGCTGAGTACAATTCAGGTCAGTACGTGAAGTTGATGCCTAAGTGAACGTTTCAGGCAATTTGCCTTGTCTGATCAGCAAACTTCAGTTTTAAGTCGCAACATCGTATTTGTTTTTTTTTTCTCTTTTTTTTGAACAGTATATTTTACATTATACGGCATACACATACACATACACATACACATACACATACTGTACGCACGGATTGTGAGCGCTATTTCACTGATACAGCAATTACATCCAACAGTTGGCCAACTTTCTTCTCCTTCCAACATTCAACATTCTATACAATAGCAATCATGATTGCGACACTCATTGAGACTACTCCAGGAGGTAATATGTCTTAAGTGGCTTCCAGTCATGAATACTTGACGTCTCGGAAACATGACTGTGGTGGATTTCAGTCATAAACATTCCATGTTAAAATGGTGGCCTTTTTCTTGTTGGAACAGTTATTTATTGCTAGATTTCTCTCTCTCTCTCTCTCTCTTTCTCTCGCTCTCGTGTTGGCACAGTTATTTACTGCTAGATTTCACTCTTTCCTCTCTCTCTCTCTCTCTCTCTCTCTCTCTCCATAGAGTGAAAGATGTATGATAAAGGGCAGAATGATAGACGGGTATGCGTGCCCAATTCTTAACGCTTTTGAAATAAAGATCAATCAATCAATCTCTCTCGTGTTGGCACAGTTTTTTATTGCTAGAATTCTCTCTCTCTCTTTCTCCCTCTCTCTCCCTCTCTCTCTCTCTCTTTCTCTCTCTCTATCTCATTTTCTCTCTTGTTTGCACAGTTATTTATTGCTAGCTTTCTCTCTTTCTCCATCTCTCATCTCTCTCTTTCTCTCTCTCTCTCTCTTTCTTACTTTCTCTCTTTCTCTCTCATTCTCTTTCTCTCTCTCTCTTGTGTTGGCACAGTTATTTATTGCTAGATTTCTTTCTCTTTCTCTCTCTCTCTCGCTCTCTTTCTCTCAGGTAAAAAACAAGTAGTTTGCTTTAGAAACAAAATATCTGGCTCGTCTGTGGTTGATACCGGTATTCCTCAAGGCTCCATTCTTGGTCCTCTTCTCTTTGCTATCTATATTAACGACCTACCACTACATTTAAAGCACTCTTCGTGTGGTCTTTTTGCTGATGATTGTACTGTTTACAGTAGTGACTATGACATCAATAAACTACAGATAACGCTCCAAAATGATATAAACAGTTTGATTAAATGAAATAATAAAAATGGTATGTTGATAAACACCAACAAAACAAAATCCATGCTCATCACTACAAGACAGAAACTGCAAAATGCAACAAAAACTTCACTACAGCTTTGTGCTGGGACTAAGGGAATACAAAATGTTCATGAACATAAAACCCTAGGACTCATCATTGATCAGCATTTAACTTGGAATTCTCACGTACATAACCTAACAAACTTGATTGCACAGAAAGTTTACCAATTAGCAAAAATTAAACACTTTATCGACAGAGACACAAGAAAGATATACTACATATCACACATACAAACACAGTTAGATTACTGTTCCACAATCTGGGATGGATGCTCAGTCTCAAACACAAAAAAGACTCCACTCACTTCACAACCGAGCATTAAATCTTATTTGTGACAAACACCCAGTACAGACTGTAGATCAACACAAACAACTCAAAATTCTACCCCTCAAAAATAGAATCATTTTTAACAAAGTTAAGTTTGTTCAGAGAATTCTGTCGCACAATGCTCCGCCTTACTTGTGGTCACTGTTTACGTATAACACTAAACATAGCCAGCGTTTAAAAAACTGTTTTTTTTTCCTAAACCCAGGATTGATCTGTACAAGAAAAGCCTTGCATACTCTGCAGTACAGCTCTGGAACACCCTCCCCTACAATTTAAAATCCATTGGTAATACTTCATCCTTTAACTCAAACCTGTTTCATTATTTACTTGCTTGTAATTATATGCCTCCATAGAATAACCAGCACTCTCTCAACCCGTGACTCGCCAACCATCAAGTACTAAAATGACATAGTTAGAAAAGTAACTTATTAGATATTGTTAGAAATTATGTTAATGTTTGCTAAAAAAACATATGTTAGAAGATCTGTAGTTACAATGTATTTTTGTTTATGTATATGTCTGTGTGTGTATGTGTGAGTGAGAGCTATTTTATTAGGTTAATTACTTCTTCTATTTTACTTTGAATGTAATAGTTAAATCTTACACTCTTTTGATATGTTTTTCCTAACTTAATTTGTATATTTGTACTAAATCGAGTGTGTGTGGGAAGAATGAAAGATGGAGTGATGAAGGGAAGAATGTAAGACAGGCCTGCGTACCCAATTCTTTATCCTTTAAAAATAAAGATTATTCATTCATTCATTCATTATCTCTCTTTCGTGTTGGCACAGTTATTTATTGCTAGATTTCTTTCTCTCTCTCTCTCTCTCTTGTGTTGGCACAGTTATTTATTGCTGTATTTCCTTCTCTCTCTCTCTTTCTCTCTCTCGTGTTGGCACAGTTAATTATTGCTTGATTTCATTCCTCTCTCTCTCTTTCTGACTCTCTCTCTCTCTCTCTCTCGTGTTGGCACAGATACTTATTGCTAGATTTCTTTCTCTCTTTCTCTCTCTGTCTTTCTCTCTCTCTCTCTCTCGTGTTGGCCCAGTTATTTATTACTAGATTTCTCACTCTCTCTCTCTTTCTTCTCCTCTCTCTTACTCTCTCCTCTCTCTCGTGTTGGCACTGTTATTTATTGCTAGATTTCTTTCTATCTCTCTCTTTCTCCCTCTCTCTCTCTATTTATCCTCCTCTCTGTGTGTCTTGTGTTGGCAAGTGTTATATTGCTAGATTTCTTTCTCTTTCTCTCTCCCTCTTTCCAACTCTGTCTCTCTATTTCTCATTGGCACAGTTATTTATTACTGGATTTCTTCTTTCTTTCTCTCACTCTTTCGTGTTGCACAGTTATTTATTGCTAGATTTCTTTCTTTCTCTCTCTCTCTCTATCTCTCTCACTCTCTCGTGTTGGCACAGTTATTTATTGCTTGATTTCTTTCTTTCTCTCTCTCTCTCTCTCTGTCTCTTCCTATCTTGTTGGCACAGTTATTTTTTATTACTAGATTTCTCTCTCTCTCCCTCCCTCTCTCTCTCTCTCTCTTGCTCTCTCGTGTTGACAGAATTATTTATTGCTAGATTTCTTTCACCGTTATATATCTCTTTTCTCTGTCCCCTCTCTCCTCTCTCTCTCCTCTCTCTCTCTCTTCTCTATCTCTCCTCCTTCTCCTCTTTCTCTGTCTCACCTAATCTCTCCTCACTCTTTCTCCTCTCTATCTCTTCTCTCTCTCACACACACATTGCTTCAATAGCCTATTTATGGTGAAAGTGTATAAAAAAGTGTACATTATAATATTTTTTTTTTTGGGTGGTAATTTTCGCATTTTCTACATCATCAATTTTTTTCATACGTATAAAAAAATCTGTAGAAATATATTCTTTTCATACACACACATATTTAACAGTTTGACAAGCACATAATCGGATAAAACTTTCACTCATACATACAGACAATCACATATAAAAATATGGCATCTCCAGAGACGTGACACTCTGGTATAGATAAATAAACATACAAAATATGGCATCTCCAGAGACGTGATGCTCTGACACAGATAAACATACAAGTACATAATTTACAGGTAAGAACAAAATCTTTGTACTGGAGCAGAAAATATACACATTCTAGCATGTATTTCTACACCGTCATATGACCACGCGCGTGAATAACATACGAGGGGTGATTGATAAGTTCGCGGCATAAGATACAACGGATTATTTGTGGACAACTCTTTTGGGTTATTTCTCAACATAGTCCTCTTGCAAGTTTATGCACTTAGTCCAGCAATCCTAGAGCATACGGATCCCTTCTTTGTAAAAGTCAGCATCTTGTGCCAGTAGAAAGTGGTCTACAGCATGAATGACATCATCATCTGAAGCAAATATGCGACCACTGTGCTCCTTTTTGAGTTTGGTAAACAGGAAATAGTCCGAAGGGGCCAAATCTGGGGAATAAGGAGGATGTTCAAGAAGCTGGAAGCCGCATTCATGAGTGACAGCCATTGCCACCGCCGACTTGTGAACTGGAGCATTGTCTTGATGAAAGATAACTCCTCTCGTCAATTTCCCTGGACGCTATTTCTTCAGTTTGACCCGCAGTTGCTTCACAAGATTAGCGTAATAGGCACCGGTGATCATTCTGCCCTTTTGAGGATAGTCTACCAATAGCACACCTTCTGAATCCCAAGAGAAGGAAGCCATCACTTTGACTACAGACAGAACCACCCTTGCTTTCTTTGGAGGTGGGGATCCATGATGTTTCCACTGATTTGACTGTTCTTTGCTTTCTGGTTGAAAATGATGAACCCAAGTCTCATCCATAGTCACAAATTGCTGAAGAAACTTTTCAGGATCTGCAGAAAAATGGCCAAGATTGTCTCTTGACATGTTGAGCTGTCGTTTGTGATCAGCTCCAAGAAGTTTCGGGACCCATCGAGCAGAGATCTTTGTCGTTTGAAGATCATTGTGAATAATAGCATGAACACGTTCCTGGGAGATGCCCCACTCAGTAGCAATGTACCACTCAGTTAGTCGTTGATCCTCCACTATCATGTCATGGATTTTGACGGTGGTTTCATCTGTGGTTACCATTCTTGGTCTTCCTGGACGGGGATCATCTTCCAGACTCTCCCTTCAGTGTTTGAGTTGAACTGCCCATTTCTTCACTGTGCTGTAAGAAGGGGCACTCTCCCCTATAGTCTCCACCATATCCTCATGGATCTCCTTCAATGATAAGCCCTTGATACAGAGCTAGCGAATGACTGCTCGATGAGAAATTTTATCCATTTTCTCAGTTTCTGCCACCCCTTACCACTTCAGTAGCCTGTAAAAAAAATTGTTGTAGTTAATTTCTTGAAACTTGGTGTTTAATCTTACATTAATCTGATCTACAAATGCACCTAATATCAACCGTGTGTTCCAAGCATTTGTACCTTATGCCGAGAACTTATCAATCACCCCTCGTACATGCAGTGTCAGTCACTTTAGTGGCATAGTGTCAGGCATTTATTTGAATCTTGTCAGTCATTTTCATGACATCTTGTCAGCCACTTTAATGGCATCTTTTTAATCACTTTAGTGACTTCTTGTCCACCACTTTACTGACATCTTGTCGATCACTTTGGTAACATCTTATCAATCACTTTAGTGACATCTTGTCAATCACTTTAGTGACATCTTGCTAGTCATTCAAGTGACAATTTCAGACATGTTACTGACTTTGCTTCCTCCGATCTAAACCTATAAACTGACACAGGTCATAGAAGCCCAAACTGAAAATAAGTGCCTGTAAGGCGAGGCACACTAGATTACGTCACACATGCTAGTGTTAGTTATATGAAGCTGCTTCTTCTTCTTCTTCGTTCACTTCTACCACCAAAAACCGCACTGTGAACCTACTGAATTCACGCATGTGGTCCTCGTTAGGTCCCGTGGTCCCCTGTGTGGTCCAAAATAGACCACACGTGTTCCACGAAAGGACCACAAGGGGTTCAGAGTATCACAGTGCTTTAGCCTGTATTCTTGGTGGGTCTCGGAAGCGGGATTGCGTGACACCGTGGTTTTCATTGCACCAGTTTGGTCTAGGGTTGGACTTTCTCACCGGAAGACCTCGACGTGTTTGGAATATCAGTGCATCCCCGCTGGGTGAGAGGCGTTAGCCCACCCAGGCCAGAGTTGGACTTTCTCACCGGAAAACCTCGACGTGTTTTGAGATACCCGTGTATCACCGCCGGGTGAGAGGTGGTTGCCCATCCAGTCCAGGGTTGGACTTTCTCACCGGAAAACCTCAGCGTGATTAGGATACGCAGACATCCCCGCCGGGTGAGAGGTGGTTGCCTATCTAGACTTCCCTGGTCCAGTGTCTCCGACTTCAGCATTTTGCGGTCGTGGCCGCTACCCTTCCTAGTTGTGACCAGGATGGAGCTTTTGTCCAGGAGGACGAATCCTCGCCACTAGTGACTTCTACCCCTGGGTTGAGCCGGTTTAGGCATTTCCCAGTATGAGCGTGTTTGGGACGGGACCGACCTCTAAGGCAGAGGTACTGTGACATTCATAGCCTTCAAGATTCACCCCTGGTATGAGCCGGTTTAGGCAAAATTCACCAGTATGGGTGTTTATCAGGCGTTACTGACCTCTAGAGCGGAGGTGGCATGACATGTCTAGCCATCGAGTTCCACCCCTGGGGTGTGCCGGTTTAGGCATATTTCACCAGTGTAGGTGTATTTCGGACGTAGGCGGCCTCTAGAGCAGAGGTGCCGTGGTATAGCTCTCGTAGCGATACTACTGGACATACCAGGTTAAACTTCACTTTCCACCACCTTTCCCCATCGGCGCCGCACAGCAACCTTTATTTCCGCATTTGCTTCCTTAACCGGGAGGAGCTTCATTCCACGCGCGGCATCTGAAAAGTCAAGCCAGCAGTGTCTTAACCTCTGGGACAAGCCGGTTCATGCATTTCACCCGATATGACTGCACTCAGGACGTGGCCGACCTTCAGACCAGAGGTGCGGTGATTTGACTGTTTGCTTCGCTTTATTCTTTCAACCACCTTTTCCGCAGTGATGCTGCGCGGCAACCTCATTTGCAAATTTCTTCATTGGCCGGGAAGAGCACTGCTCCACGCACGGCAGCTGAAGATATCGCCAACAGCGGAGTTATATGAAGCAAAAGTTAATATCTTTCAGTCTTTTTGTATCAGAGAGAGAGTTTGTGACAGAAAGATGTTACAGGGGAGTTTATAGCAGAAAGATGTTACGGGAGAGTTTATGATAGAAAGATGTTACAGGGATGTTTGTGACAGAAAGATGTTACAGGGATGTTTGTGACAGAAAGATGTTACATGACATAAAGTAACTTCAATCTTACGATCATGAAACTATGGTTATGTTCACGATCATTGAGAGTGAACTTTCACCGACCGACTGACTGACTGACTTACTGACTCACTCACTCACCTTCTCATTCACTCACTCACTCACTCACTCACTCACTCACTCACTCACTCACTCACTCGCACACTAACTCATCTACTTTCTGACTCTCAGACTGACTGACTTACTCACTCACTCATTCACTCACCGGCTTTCTGACTCTCTGACTGACTGACTGACTCACTCATTCACTCACTGGCTTTCTGACTCTGACTCACCGACTCATTGACTCACTGATTGACTGACTCGCTCAATCACTGACTTGTAACTAACCACTAAATCATAGTTTTTGTTGTAAGACAAACCCAAGGAGCGGCCATGCAGGGAACACTCAGTCGGATAGGGAGTAGCCAGATAGGGAGTAGTCAGGCAAGTAGCAGTCGGGCAGGGAGTAGCCAGATAGGGAGTAATCAGGCAAGGAGCGGTCAGGCAACTTAGCAATCAGACAGAGAGTAGCCAGACAGGGAGAATCCAGACAGGGTATAGCCACACAGGGCAGCCAGACAGGGAGCAGTCAGGGAGTAGCAGATAGCGAGCAGTCAAATAAGGAGTAGTCAGACAGGGAGCAGTGAGACAGGAAGTAGCCAGACAGGGAGCAGTCAGGGAGTAGCAGATAGCGAGCAGTCAAATAAGGAGTAGTCAGACAGGGAGCAGTGAGACAGGAAGTAGCCAGACAGGGAGCAGTCAGGGAGTAGCAGATAGCGAGCAGTCAAATAAGGAGTAGTCAGACAGGGAGCAGTGAGACAGGAAGTAGCCAGACAGGGAGCAGTCAGGGAGTAGCAGATAGCGAGCAGTCAAATAAGGAGTAGTCAGACAGGGAGCAGTCAGGGAGTAGCAGATAGCGAGCAGTCAAATAAGGAGTAGTCAGACAGGGAGCAGTGAGACAGAGAGCAGCCAGACAGGGAGCAGTCACACAGGGTGTAGCCAGACAAGGAGTAGCCAGATAAGGAGTAGCCAGACAAGGAGTGGTCAGCCAGGGAGTAGCCAGACAGGGAGCAGTCAGGCAGGGAGCATCCAGACAGACAATGCGTGTTCTAATTTTCAGATTAAATAATCTGTCACGATCATGCTATATTCAAACCACAAGAAACACGCTGGCTAGCATCTTCTAGCTTTAATCAGCGTGGTTTTCCGTCTATGTTGACAAGGTTCTGGCAGACAGACAGAGAGATAGACAGAGAGATAGACAGAGAGATAGACAGACAGAACTAGGGAACGTCTTGGAATGATACGAACAAAGAAAATGGCCGGTCGGTCACGCAATCTTTTGTCTTGCGCCAGGCAAGGACTAGTGAGTTGCCGGTGTTTGTTAAAGTGCTGCTTAAGATGAATGGCAGGTTTTTGTACATCTGGGGTCTGGCGGTCAGAGATGAGGTCAGGCTGGCTTAAGTGGGGGGGGGGGCCATCAAACCAGGGAAAGAAGGCAATAAGAGGAGGGGGGGGGGGAGAGAAAGAAAAATAAAGATAGGAGATGAAGTAGAATTGTCAGAAAGTGAGGCTATGAAGAAAGTGATTTGGGACATGTAAATTTCCTCATTACCAAAAAACTCTCGATCTCGGACATTACCGTGGCGAACGTGACAGGACATTACATTTGAAAGGTGGCTGGCCGGACATTACCATGGCAAACGTGGCATGCAAAATGGCCGCCGGCGCCTGCTCCTTGTTTTGGTTTAAATAATCCACGAGTTGTTTCCGTGTCTCCAGCCGTGAGCCGACGCGTAATGCATGCCAGGCGGTAACTGCTCACCTCACGGCCTGCGGTTTTAAATCTAACATTTTCTGCTTGCTTTTCTGACTGTTTGTTTGTCTGACTGTTTCCTTGTCTGACTGTTTGTTTGCCTGACTGTTTCCTTGTCTGATTGTTTTCTTGTCTGACTGTTTGCTTGTCTGACTGTTTGCTTGTCTGACTGTTTGCTTCTCAGACTATTTGCTTCTTGGACTGTTTGCTTGTCTAACTGTGCTTGTCTGACTGTGTGATTTATCTCATTGTTTGTTTGTCTCACTGTGTTTGTCTAACTGGTTGTTTGTTTGACTGTTTGTTTTCTTAATTTTTGCCTGTGTGACTGTTTGCTTGTGTGACTGTTTGATTTTCTGACTGTTTGCTTTTCTCACTAGCTTGTCTGACTGTATGCTTGCCTGATTGTTTGATTTTCTGATTGTTTGCTTTTCTGATTGTTTGCTTGTTTTACTTTTTGCTTGTCTGATTCTTTACTTGTGTGACTGTGCTTGTCTGACTGTTTGATTCTTCTGATTGTTTGCTTGTCTGACTGAGCTTGTCTGACTGTTTGCTTGTCTGACTGTTTGCTTGTCTGACCGTTTCCTTTTCTAACTCTTTGCTTGTCTGACTGTTTCCATTACTAACTCTTTGTTTGTCTGACTGTTTGCATGTCTGACTGTTTCCTTTTCTAACTCTTTGCTTGTCTGACCCTTTGCTTGTCTGACTATTTGCTTGTCTAACTGGTTGCTTGACTGATTGCTTGTCTGACTGTGTGCTTTTCTGAATATGTTCTTTTTCGAGAACCTGCCTGAAGGCCTGTCTGAATTGCTCCATAGCAAATTTTCCATTTATCCGTACTTCCACGTATCCATCGATCCATCCATCCATCGTCATGTTCTTGTGGAAGATAGTAAAGAACTATTATTCCCCCCCCCCCCCCGCGCGTGTCATGTTCATGTCGAAGATAGTAAAGAACAATTATTCCCCTCCCCCCACACGCGTGTCATGTTCTTGGTGAAGAAAGTAAAGAACTATTATTCCCCTCCCCCGCGCGTGTCATGTTCTTTTTGAAGATAGTAAAGAACTATTATTCCCCTCTACTCCCCGCGCATGTCATGTTCTTGTTGAAGATAGTAAAAAACTATTATTCCCCTCTCCCCCCCAACCTTGCGCGTGTCATGTTCTTGTTGAAGATAGTAAAGAACTATTATTTCCTTCTCTCCCCCCGCGCGTGTCATGTTCTTGTTGAAGATAGTAAAGAACTATTATTTCCTTCTCTCCCCCCGCGCGTGTCATGTTCTTGTTGAAGATAGTAAAGAACACTTATTCCCCTCTCCCCCACCCCCCTGCGCGTGTCATGTTCTTGTTGAAGATAGTAAAGAACTATTATTCCCTCTCCCCCCAGCGCGTGTCATGTTCTTGTTGAAGATAGTAAAGAACAATTATTCCCTCTCCCCCCAGCGCGTGTCATGTTCTTGGTGAAGACAGTAAAGAACTATTATTCCCTCTCCCCCCCCCCCCCCCGAGCGTGTCATGTTTTGTAGAAGATAATAAAGACTATTATTCCACTCTTCCACCCCCCAGCGCGTATCATGTTCTTGTGGAAGATAGTAAAGAACTATTATTCCCCAGCTTCAGCGCGTGTCATGTTCTTGTTGAAGATAAATGTCAGTAATACAAAACATGATGGCACTATAAAGCAATGATTAGTGAAACGGATGAAAGTATTCATGTTTAGACTAAGTTTGCGTGAACTTGATGTTTGAAAACTTGACTGTGAATCTAAAAACAAAACATGCAGACTTTTACTCACAAGTCCGCTCCGTGGTCGAGTGGTTAGCGCATCATCCTTTGTGGCGGTTCGACTCTTTAACACATGATACAGCGGGCCAGCAGCGCGCCACTTTGCCATGTGTTTGTCTGTAGTAGACGACACAGTACTGATAGCGGAGAACCAACAAGACCTGCAAAATCTCTTGGATAAAGTCGCCAAAGAAAGTGAACAGAAAGGCCTTACTTTGAACATCAAAAAGACAGAGACTATGGTTATATCTAAGAAACAGAATCCACCAGCATGCAGTATTCGATTAAACGGAACCATTCTAAAGCAGGTGCAGAAATTCAAATACCTTGGAGCAGTAATAACTTCAGATGGGAAATGCAAAACAGAAATTAGGAACAGAATAAGCCAAGCAAAGACTGCATTTCAGAGAATGAGAAACATATTATGTAACACATCCTTATCAATGAATGTTAGAAAACGAGTCCTAAAATGCTATATTGAACCTGTTTTGTTATATGGAAGTGAATCATGGACAATAGGCAAGTCTGCACAAAAATCATTGGAAGCAGCAGAAATGTGGTTTATTAGAAGAATGTTGCGAATCCCCTGGACAGCAAAAATAACTAATGAGGAATGTATGAGAAGAGCTGGAGAGACAAAAAACCTTGTCAGAAAGATAAGAGAGAGACAATGTACTTTCATAGGACATGCAATGAGAAGAGGGGGCATTGAAAATATTATAACAACAGGAAAAATAGAAGGAAGAAGATCAAGAGGAAGACCAAGAGAAATGATACTGGACAGTCTGACGGGATGGTGTGAGAGGAGATCCCAAACTGAACTGATGGCCTGCATGAAGGATCGGGTACTCTGGAGAAGCATAATAGCCAACGCCAGTCGGCACGGCACCTGATGATGATGATGAGACATAGTGTGACAATGATGACATAGTGCTAATGTGTGTGACAATGATGACATAGTGCTAATGTGTGTGACAATGATGACATAGTGCTAATGTGTGTGACAATGATGACATAGTGCTAATGTGTGTGACAGTGATGACATAGTGCTAATGTGTGTGACAATGATGACATAGTGCTAACGTGTGTGACAGTGATGACATAGTGCTAATGTGTGTGACAGTGATGACATAGTGCTAACGTGTGTGACAGTGATGACATAGTGCTAATGTGTGTGACAATGATGACATAGTGCTAATGTGTGTGACAATGATGACATAGTGCTAATGTGTGACAATGATGACATAGTGCTAATGTGTGTGACAATGATGACATAGTGCTAATGTGTGTGACAATGATGACATAGTGCTAATGTGTGTGACAATGATGACATAGTGCTAATGTGTGTGACAATGATGACATAGTGCTAATGTGTGTGACAATGATGACATAGTGCTAATGTGTGTGACAATGATGACATAGTGCTAATGTGTGTGACAATGATGACATAGTGCTAATGTGTGTGACAATGATGACATAATATTAATGTGCTTGTCCAGCACAAGTAAAGAAGTCTTCCTTCAGATCCTCTGCTTCAAGATTCTATTATGTCTCTTACCAAGTAAACACAGTGACACTTAACAGCGAGAAGCAACCGACAAGTATTGAGTAACAGTAAACGACATCTTATTGTTGGAGAAAATCTGGGATGATAGGTGAGGATGGAAGAACTGTGTAACATATACAACGAATGTACAAGTAGCCCCACCCCCCGGGCAAGAACTCAGTTTGCCATGTGGGGAGGGACAACACTGTAACTGCTGTCACACATCATGGACAGAAAACAAATAGAGGTTTACTACTTACAGCATCATGAATGGTCTCCTGTATTCCAGCACAGCACATCACAGAGTACCAAGCTGCTAGTCTAACAAAATCTCCAAATTGTACTATTCTCACATTCTTCAGTTCAAAACTCACTGTAATCACGCACTAGACAATTTGCTACTGATAACAATACAAACTCTGAATGCAGCCATCCTAGGCACACACTACGACCTATAACTACATGTCTCTAACAATCAACTCATAATAATCCTAATAATAATCCCCTACGCTGAAAAACTGATGCTTAAACATAAACTGCAAATTCTTATAGAAATTTCCCGAAGATTTACTTTACGAGTAAACTAATCCTCGTGAATTTGCCTGTTTATGACCTTCGAAAACACCGAAAAAACAGTTCCAAAATGAACTTTCCATTACTAAATTTATCTGGGCTAAGCAAACAACTCACTATAAAAAATTTACTAATCTCCAGAAGTTGACAAAACCTAAACAACACAAAGTGAACTTTCTTACGTCATACAAAGGGCTTTAAATATTTTAGACAAAGTAGTAATTTATCCCAGATTATTTCCCTTTGAAAGGAAAAAATCTACTCTAACTTAAGACACTATTTAAAAAAAAAAACTATCAAAAGTCCAAGGTGCGATTACAAGTTATTTTCTAGCCATAATTCATTCCTCACGTGTCTTAGTGCTTTGTCTTTGTTTCTTGATGTTCCTCTGTCTATCTATCATACCTGCCAAGGGAAGGAACTGATGGAAGAGAATTGAGAGAATAGTTTAGAAATGACTGACAATAAGAGAACAACAAAATCAGATTCTGACAAGAAACAGAAGAGAACAACACAGTCGCATACTAATAAGAAACAAAACAGAACAACACAGTCACATACTAATAAGAAACAGAACAGAACAACACAGTCACATTCTGACAACAGTCAGTAAAATATAGACAATATTTCTGTGTTTACAGTCACAGCAGTAGCAAAACTCGACGTCCAAATTCCACTTGTCTCGTTCGGAAAATGCTTGGCCATCAGTTCTAAGCTTCTAGTTATTATTTTGCTACATGCTTGTTATTTTTTAGAACAAAAATGGAAAGACTTGACAGACAAAAATATGTTATTGGTGACAAGACAGTTTTTTTTGCTCCTGTAAGATTTTTCAGTTTCTCAACTTAAAAAAAAAAACTTCCAGGTCAGAAATTTTGTAATTTGCAACTAAAGGACATAAGAAAGAGTGGGTGATATATATATATATATATATATATATATATATATGTGTGTGTGTGTGTGTGTGTGTGTGTGTGTAAGAAAGATAGAAAGACAGAGAGAGAGAGAGAGAGAGGAGAGACAGAGAGAGAGAAAGAGAAAATAGAAAGACAGAAAGAAAGAAGATAGATAAAAGAGAGAAAGAGAGAGAGAGAAGATACACACAGAGAGAGAGAGAGAGGAGAGAGAGAGAGAGAGAGAAATCGAGAAAACAAAGGAAGAAAGACAGAGAGAAAGAAGAAACAGAGAGGGAGAAATAAGAGATTGAGAGAGGAAAAGGAAAGACGAGAGAGAAAAGGGATGAAGAAACACACACACACATAGAAAAACAGAGAAGAAGCAGAGAGAGAGAGAGAAAGAGAAAGAGAGAGAGAGAAAGAGAGAGAGCATCTGAGACAGTGCATCTATGAAGCGTGCTTTACATCAGCTGTGAGTGTCCAGTGGGATATAGATAAAACACACACACACACACCCACATAGAAAAACAGAGAAGAAGCAGAGAGAGAGAGAGAGAGAGAGAGAGAGAGAAAGCATCTGAGACAGTGCATCTATGAAGCATGCTGTACATCAGCTGTGAGTATCCAGTGGGCTATAGATAAAACACACACACACATAGAAAAACAGAGAAGAAGCAGAGAGAGAGAGAGAGAGAAAGAGAAAGCATCTGCGACATTGTATCTATGAAGCATGCTGTACATCAGCTGTGAGTATCCAGTGGGCTATAGATAAAACACACACACACATAGAAAAAGAAAGAAGAAACAGAGAGAGAGAGAGAGAGAGAGAGAGATAGAGAGCATCTGCGACATTGTATCTATGAAGCATGCTTTACATCAGCTGTGAGTATCCAGTGGGCTATAGATAAAACACACACACACATAGAAAAAGAAAGAAGAAACAGAGAGAGAGAGAGAGAGAGAGAGCATCTGCGACATTGTATCTATGAAGCATGCTTTACATCAGCTGTGAGTATCCAGTGGGCTATTGATAAAACACACACTCTGCATCAGTCAGGAAAATAATATTTACATACAGTGAGGGTTGTACATATAAAACATGACAGGTTTATATGAAGCTGTGGGGGAAATGACCAAGATGGCATTAAAAATCAATGTTTGTGTGGGCAATAAATTATTTGCATATACTGCAATATAATAATAATAATAATAAAATTTCTCTACTGAATGAAGGGAAGTAATCATTATATTTCTCTAGTAACATGAAAGCACGGGTTATCTCCTTCAACATTGATCCTAATGTAAACAGGGCGGGTTATTAAGTAGACAGTTTTTAAACATGGTTTATTTTTTAAACATTCAAGTAGATATTAAATATAATAAAACAGGAGATGTGCTCTACGTTTCTGTGAAACAGAAGGAGCGAATGATAATAAGGATTGATTGATTGATTGACTGATTTTTATTTCAAAAGGGTTAAGAATTGGGCACGCAGGCCCGTCTGACATTCTGCCCTTTATCATACATCTTTCCAGACATTCTACAAATATGCTGTTCACGTAACAAACATAATTAACATTGAAGCTGAGAGACATAAAATAAAATATAACATTTACGTTTCGCTCTTAAACATTCACTCAGTACAGAAGTAACTACACACATTATAAATGACTATCTACTAAACAAAATTTTCGGGACTATTCAGAAAACAATTAATTGTATTCGGTGTCTGTAAGAGCAGTTTAAGATAACTTTTAAATTTTATAATTCATGGAGACATGTAGTCGACATCAAATAGATACTGGGAAAGTTTGTAGTTGTAGGAAGGAGTATAATTTATATTTTTTATATAGGATAGGAGGGTATTACAAAGATGAGCAGCAGAATAACTAAAGCTTTTCTTGTAAAGATCAAGTCTAGGTTTTGGAAGACATATGTTGTTCAAGCGTTGGCTGCACTTTGGGCTAAATTTAAACAGGTTCCATAGATAAGGTGGGGCATGCCGTGAAAGAATTTGATGTACTAACTTGGCTTTGTTGAAGAGGAACCTGTTCTTAAGAGGTAGTATTTTGATACGTTTGTGCTGCTTAGTTGTTTGTGCTTGATCTTTGTCACTAATAAGCTTTACTGCTCACTTTTGGAGTGAGCAAAGCCTCTTTGTATTTGACACTGAGCAACCATCCCAGACTGTTGAGCAATAGTCTAAATGTGTTTGTATATGAGATATGTAGTATGTCTTCCTTGTGTCTTGATCTATGCAGTGCTTAATTTTAGCTAATTGGTATACTTTTTGTGCGATGAGTTTTGTTAGACATTGCACATGAGAGTTCCAGGTCAGATGTTGGTCAAGGAGAAAGAGACAGAGAGTTAGACAGACAAATAAAGAGGAGGACAGAGTGAAACGGTCATAGAAATTGAGAAGGAGGCACAGACAGAGAGAGGGAGAGAGATTCACACACACGCACACACACACACACACACAGAAGTGACAAAAAAGAGATACATTGAGGGATACAGAAAGGGAGACAGGGAGAGATTCAAAGAGAGACATATACAGAGACACAGAGATTGAGATAGAGAGAGATTCAAAGAGGGACATATACAGAGACATAGAGATTGAGATAGAGAGAGATTCAAAGAGAGACATATAGAGAGACACATAGATTGAGATAGAGAGAGATTCAAAGAGAGACATATACAGAGACACATAGATTGAGATAGAGAGAGATTCAAAGAGAGACATATACAGAGACACATAGATTGAGATTCAAAGAGAGACATATATAGAGACATATAGATTGAGATAGAGAGAGATTCAAAGAGAGACATATACAGAGACATATAGATTGAGATAGACAGAGATACAAAGAGAGACGTATACAGAGATACACAGATTGAGATAGATACATAGAAAGACATATACAGAGACACTGAGATTGAGATAGAGAGAGATTCAAAGAGAAACATATAGAGAGACACAGAGATTGAGATAGAGAGAGATTCAAAGAGAGACATATAGAGAGACACAGAGATTGAGATAGACAGAGATACAAAAAGAGAGGTATACAGAGACACAGAGATTGAGATAGATATATAGAAAGACATATACAGAGACACTGAAACTGAGATAGAGAGAGATTCAAAGAAAGACATATACAAAGACACAGAGACTGAGATAGAGAGACATAGAGACTGAGATAAAGAGAGATACAAAGATAGATATATTCAGAGACTCAGAGATTGAGACAGAGAGATACAAAGAGAGACATATACAAGCCAGAGATTGGGATAGCGATATGCAAAGAGAGACAAAGAGATTGAG
Organism: Achatina immaculata; assembly: GCA_009760885.1. Classification (NCBI taxonomy): domain Eukaryota; kingdom Metazoa; phylum Mollusca; class Gastropoda; order Stylommatophora; family Achatinidae; genus Lissachatina; species Lissachatina immaculata. The sequence goes on from CM019710.1 coordinate 2,928,336, forward strand.
ATAGAAAGAAATACAAAGAGAGACATATACAGAGAAACATTGAAATAGAGAGAGAGAGAGAGATAAAATGAGAGACATAGACACAGAGAGAAGAGAGTAACACAAAGACCGACATAGAGAGAGACAGAGAGACACACAGAAAGAGACACACAAAAAACACACACAGATATAGAGAAAGCCAAAAACATGGAGAGAGACACAGAGGATCACACTGAGAGATACAAAGACAAACACAGAGACAAATAGGGACAAACACAGAGACACACACAGAGAAAAACTTAGAAAGAAACAGAGAGAGAGAGACGCGGAGAGAGAGATTTAGAGATACACATAGAGAGGCACAGAGAGAGACAGAGAGAGAGAGAGGCAGCACAATGATTATAGACACACAGAAAAACACAGCCAGAGAAAGAAACACGGAGACAGAGAAAAAGAAAAAGAAACACAAGAGAAAGAGGAAGAGAGAAAGAAACACATACACCGAAAGAAACACAGAGAGAAAGAAACAGAGAGAAACGCAGATGTATACATATGAAGAAAGAGACACTTAAAAATAACAGAGAAAAGAGGATAGAGAGAATCACAAAGAGACGAAGAGTAAGAGAGAGAGAGAGAGAGAGAGAGAGACAGAATAGTGAGAAAAACATAGAGAGACAGACACTTATCACGATAGACAGAGGGAGACATACACAGTAGAGAAAAAAATGAGACAGAGATAGACATACAGAGTAGGAAAACACAATGAGACATAGATACACAGAGCAGAGAAACACAATGAGACATAGATACAGAGAGCAGAGAAACACAATGAGACATAGATACAGAGAGCAGAGAAACACAATGAGACATAGATACAGAGAGCAGAGAAACACAATGAGACATAGATAGACATACAGTGTAGAGAAACAAAGTGAGACAGAGGGAGACATACATAGTAGAGAAACAAGGTGAGACATAGATAGACATACAGTATAGAGAAACAAAGTGAGACAGAGGGAGACATACAGAGTAGAGAAACAAAGTGAGACAGAGGGAGACATACAGAGTAGAGAAACAAGGTGAGACAGAGATAGACATACAGAGTAGAGAAACAAAGTGATACAGAGGGAGACAGTAGAGAAACAAAGTGAGACGGAGAGGGTAGAAGGGATAGAGACAGACGAAAGTAGAAATAAGGAAAAAAAGAGAAAAAAACAGGAATAAGACAGAAGAAAAGAATGTAAATGAAAGAGAAAGGAAGAAGAAACAGAAAGAAGAAGACAATACAACAGGGAAGAAAGATGAAAGAAGAGGGAAGGAAGAAGACAGATGAAAGAAGGAAGATGAAAAAAAGAGAGAAGGAAGAAGAGAGATGGAAGAAGGAAGATGAAAAAAGAGTGAACGAAAAAAACAGATGAAAGAGGGGAGATGAAAAAAAGAGAGAAGGAAGAAGGAGATGGAAGAAGAAAGAAGGAAGAAAACAGATGAAAGAAGACAGATGAAAGAAGAAAGAAGAGAGATAAGAGATGAAAGAAGGAAAAAAAAGAGATGAGAGATGAAAGAAGGAAGAAGAGAGATGAAAGAAGGAAGAAGAGAGATGGAAGAAGAAAGAAGGAAGAAGTCAGATGAAAGAAGAGAGATGAAAGAAGAAAGATGAAAGAAGGCAAAAGAGAGATGGAAGAAGGAAGAAGAGAGATGGAAGAAAGAAGAGAAATGAAAGAAGGAAGAAAAGAGAATTAAGAAGACAAAAGAAAGAAGAGAGAAGGAAGAAGAGAGATGGAAGAAGAAAAGAAGGAAGAAGACACATGAAAGAAGAGGGAAGGAAGAAGACAGATGAAAGAAGACAGATGAAAGTAAAGGGAAGGAAGAAGACACATGAAAGAAGGGAGATGAAATAAAGAGAGAAGGAGAAAGAGAGATGAAAGAAGAGAGAACGAAGAATATAGGCGAAAAAAGAGAGATGAAAGAAGAGAGAAGTAACAAGAGAGATGAAGGAAGACAGATGAAAGAAGACAGATGAAAGAAGACAGAAGGAAGAATATAGATAAGAGAGAAGGAAGAAGAGAGGTGAAAGAAGAGAGAAAGAAGAAGGATGGAAAAAGAGAGATGAAAGAAGGAAATAGAAAGAAAAAAAAGAGAGCAAACGACAGAAGAAAGAAAAAACAAGGAAAAAAAATAAGAGAGAATATAAAGGGAGTAGGAGAAAGTAAGAATGAGATCATATAGGAACACTTGGGAAGAAACAGCTGAAGTGATGAAAAGGATACAGAAATGAGGACACACGTGCACAGAAAACTATACGTATAATTAAATAAACTATACTTGAAGCTTCCGTCTTGACTGAATCAAAACGTATAGTCTCCCTTGTGTATCTTCGGCTTGTAGTTCCGGCCATTAATTACTAGGATGTCAATCAATAGTTAATATTGGATGAGCAGTTGCCATCGAATGAGGGGCCGACGTGGCACGGGCCAGAGAGATGGCCTTCCATTCATTTGTCCGATATCTGTGGCCTGGAGGAGAGGTGGTATTCTGTTTATTTGTCTGATATCTGTAGTCTGGGGGAAAGATGGTATTCTGTTTATTTGTCTGATATCTGTAGCCTGGGGGAGAGATGGTATTCTGTTTATTTGTCTGATATCTGTAGCCTGGGGGAGAGATGGTATTCTGTTTATTTGTATGATATCTGTAGTCTGGAGGAGAGATGATATTCTGTTTATTTGTCTGATATATGTAGCCTGGGGGAGAGATGGTATTCTGTTTATTTGTCTGATATCTGTAGCCTGGGGGGGGGAGGAGATGGTATTCATTTATCTGATATCTGTAGCCTAGGAGAGAGATGGTATTCTGTTTATTTGTCTGATATCTGTAGGCTGGAGGAGAGATGATATTCTGTTTATTTGTCTGATATCTGTAGCCTGGGGGAGAGATGATATTCTGTTTATTTTGTCTGATATCTATGGCCTGGAGGAGAGATGGTATTCTGTTTATTTGTCTGATATCTGTAGCCTGGAGGAGAGATGGTATTCTGTTTATTTGTCTGATATCTGCAGCCTGGAGGAGAGATGATATTCTGTTTATTTGTCTGATATGTGTAGCCTAGGGGAGAGATGATATTCTGTTTATTTGTCTGATATCTGTAGGCTGGAGGAGAGATGATATTCTGTTTATTTTGTCTGATATCTATGGCCTGGAGGAGAGATAATATTCTGTTTATTTGTCTGATATCTGTAGCCGTGGGGAGAGATGATATTCTGTCTATTTGTCTGATATCTATGGCCTGAAGGAGATATGGCCCTCCATTTCGTTCAGTAATATCTGTGGCCTGTGTGAGATATGACCTTCTAATTATATATCTTATATCTGTGGCACAAGTCAGAGTGATGGCCTTCTATTTATTTGTCTAATATGTGTAGCCTGGGGAATAGATGGCCTTCTATTTATTTTTCTGATATCTGTGGCAAAGGGGAGATATGGCCTTCTATTTATTTGTCTGATATCTGTGGCACGGACTGGAGTGATGGCCTTCTATTTATTAGTCTTGATATCTGTGGCCTGAATGAGAGATGGCCGTCTATTTATTAGTCTTGATATCTGTGGCCTGAATGAGAGATGGCCGTCTATTTATTAGTCTTGATATATGTGGCCTGAATGAGAGATGGCCGTCTATTTATTAGTCTGATATCTGTGGCCTGAATGAGAGATGGCCGTCTATTTATTAGTCTGATATCTGTGGCCTGAATGAGAGATGGCCGTCTATTTATTAGTCTGATATCTGTGACCGGGTTCTTGTCCACAGCCGTTCTGTATACAACAATTAGTCTCCCCATACCTCTAGATTATCTCAACAACTTTTTCTTCTCATTATCTGCCATTTGGTTGTCTTTTCTTTCGTGAAAGATAGATTTCATTTACAAATCTTGTTCTTTATATTGTCTTGATTGACAGCCCTGCAGGATGTTGAGTAACAGCCTAGCAGGATCTTCAGTAACGGCCTTGAAGGATCTTGAGTAACAGCCTAGCAGGATCTTGTTTAATAGCCTAGCAGGATCTTGTTTAATAGCCAAGCAGGATCTTGTTTAATAGCCTAGCAGGATCTTGTTTAATAGCCTAGCAGGATCTTGTTTAATAGCCTAGCAGGATCTTAGTAACCAACCCTGTAGGATACTGAGTAGCAGCCCTAACACTTGTCTGAACTTGGTGGGGGGGGGGGTACTTCCTCTGATGATCTGAAGGAGTTGTGTTGTTTTCCCGCTCTCTACAATAGAGAGTTTCCTGCATGTAACAGCCCTTCAAGATCTTGAGTAACAACCTACAGGATATTAAATAACAGTCTGGCAGGATAATGAATAACAGTCATGCAGGATCTTGAGTAACAGCCTACATGATATTAAATAACAGTTTGGCAGGACATTGAAAAAGAGCATAGAATGATCTTGAGTAACAGCCCAAAAGGATATTGAGTAACAGATTTGCAGGATCTTGAGTACCAGACTAGCATGATATTAGTAACAGATTAGCAGGATATTGATTAAAAGACTAGCAGGATATTGAGTAACAGACTAGCAGGATATTAGTAACAGACTAGCAGGATATTAGTAACAGATTGGCAGGATATTGAATAACAGACTAGCAGGATATTAGTAACAGACTAGCAGGATATTAGTAACAGACTAGCAGGATATTAGTAACAGACTAGCAGGATATTAGTAAAAGATTGGCAGGATATTGAGTAACAGACTAGCAGGATATTAGTAACAGATTGACAGGATATTGAGTAACAGACTAGCAGGATATTGAGTAACAGCCTGAAAGGATCTTGAGTAAAACCTCTGCAGGTCATATTATTTGAGACGGGTGTTAGAATCTCTTACATTCTGAGCTTTGAGTTCAACAATCATCTCTCCTTTAACTTATCCGTAATGCTCTGTATCCACAAAATGACTGTCACTTAAATCACCTTAACACACATCAGTCATGTGCATTTCCCTTGCGGAACTTTGTCTCCCTAACAGATTTCCCGTAGGTCTCTCGGTTGTGAGCAAGATGGCCTGCTGCTGATACATCCATTTGCAGATCATCAACGATGTCTTGCAACCATCTTCGCCTTGGTCTTCCTCTCTTTTTTCCCATTATGTACCCTTCCAAGACGGTTTTCTCTAGATTATCATGACATTTAATGTGTCCAGGATATTTAAGTTTTCTCTCTTTAATCCTCTTTACTAGCCAGCCTTCTTCAATATTAAGTTCTTGTAGTATGGATATATTTGTTCTTTTTTGTGTCCATGATATTTGAAGGCCTCTACTGTAGCATTTACATTCAAAGCATTTATGTGTTTCTCAGCTGTTTTGTTAAGTGTCCAGGTCTCACAGACATATGTTGGATGGGAAAGATGCATGCCCTTAAAAATCTTATTTTTGTGGTTCTGTCTGTTCCTCTCCACAGATTCTTTATTTGTTTTACTTTCTGAAGACCAATAGATGTCCTCCTTTTAATTTCCCTCATTCTATCTCCATTATTAGTTAGCAGTGATCCAAGACTCTCAACTTCTTCCAGTTTTTCCTCATTGATATATATTTCAGCTCTCTTGTTTGTTTTGTCAGTTGTCATCAATTTAGTTTTCTTCGCAATAAGATATCAAAATTCAGAAACTATCAAACTGAGACATCTCCGAAAGCAGTTTACACAAAGTTCCTAAAATATCAAATATCACGCATTAATCAATTTCTGACTTGCAATGCTCATCTTCTCTCTGTCCTAAACTACCGCTGGCTCTGTCTCTTGAATATTTATTGCTCCCTCTGTCCGTCAGTTCTATCCTATCCATCCTTCTCTTCTTCGTTATCGATCTCTCTGTCTTATCTCTTGTTAAAACTGCATGCCTGGCTTATATATCGTAAGCCAGTTGTCCAGTAGGACACACCTCTAGATCTTTCTATTGGTCAGCAGGTTGACTACATACTGACTGGACATCGGGATAAGTAGCCCACTCCCTTTGGTCATCTTATTTGGCCCGCTCGGCTATTCACGTGTTCAAATTACATCCTAAGATTAAGAAATATACCACACCTATCTGTAAGTCTGTTGCGTCAAATCCATCATCATCATCATATGCCGTGCCGACTGGCGTTGGCTATTATGCTTCTCCAGAGTACCCGATCCTTCATGCAGGCCATCAGCTCAGTTGCTGATCTCCTCTCACACCATCCCGTCAGACTATCCAGTATCATTTCTCTTGGTCTTCCTCTTGATCTTCTTCCTTCTATTTTTCCTGTTGTTATAATATTTTCAATGTCCCGTCTTCTCATTGTATGTCCTATGAAAGTACACTGTCTCTCTCTTATCTTTTTCACAAGGTTTTTTTGTCTCTCCAGCTCTTCTCATACATTCTTCATTAGTTATTTTTGCTGTCCAGGGGATTCGCAACATTCTTCTAATAAACCACATTTCTGCTGCTTCCAATGATTTTTGTGCAGACTTGCCTATTGTCCATGATTCACTTCCATATAACAAGATAGGTTCAATATAGCATTCTAGGACTCGTTTTCTAACATTCATTGATAAGGATGTGTTGGCTAATATGTTTCTCATTCTTTGAAATGCAGTCTTTGCTTGGCCTATTCTGTTTACTCGGTGTCAGTCTATCTGTCTCCATATGTACTATTATTATCTGAGTAAATCCTTCTAGATCGTATTCAGCGTCCCTGTATCCAATCTCTCTAAGTATCTGCTTAATTCTGTCGTAGTAATACTAATACCGTGGGAGTGTTCCTCTCCCACCAGTTTTCAAATTATTTACTTCACTTCTTACCTACCTTCTCCTTATCAATAATAATCATAACTATAATAAAAGTGTTAACAGTAATAATAACAACACAAATAATACTACTCTCCTAACTTACAAGGCTATAATAACACTGCAGTCATAACTTACAAGACACTATGTTACACCCTTTCCCCTTCCCCTCATTCTCCCCTCAGATCCCCTCATCCGTCACTCGCCTTCCCTCCCATAATTTTTCCCTCGCACCCCCTCATTCTCCTCTCGCCTCCCCTCCCCTTTCCTCCCCTCATCCTCCCCTCCCCTTATCCTCCTCTCCTCTAATCCTCCCATCCCGTCATCCTCTCCTCGCCTGTCCTCATCCTCCCTTCCCCTCATCCTTCCCACTCCTCCCCTCATCCTCCCCTCTCTACCTCTCATCCTCCCCTCGCTTCACCTCCTCTCCCCTCATCCTCCCCTCCCTCATCCTCATCCTCCCCTCCCCTCATCTCCCCTCCCCTCAACCTCATCCTCATCTTCCCCTCCCCTCCCCTCATTCTCCCCTCAGATCCCCTCATCCGTCACTCGCCTTCCCTCCCATAATTTTTCCCTCGCACCCCCTCATCCTCCTCTCGCCTCCCCTCCCCTTTCCTCCCCTCATCCTCCCCTCCCCTTATCCTCCTCTCCTCTAATCCTCCCATCCCGTCATCCTCTCCTCGCCTGTCCTCATCCTTCCTTCCCCTCATCCTTCCCACTCCTCCCCTCATCCTCCCCTCTACCTCTCATCCTCCCCTCGCTTCACCTCCTCTCCCCTCATCCTCCCCTCCCCTCATCCTCATCCTCCCCTCCCCTCATCCTCCCCTCCCCTCAACCTCATCCTCATCTTCCCCTCCCCTCCCCTCATTCTCCCCTCAGATCCCCTCATCCGTCACTCGCCTTCCCTCCCATAATTTTTCCTCGCACCCCCTCATCCTCATCCTCCCCTCCCCTCCCCTCCCCTTTCCTCCCCTCATCCTCCCCTCCCCTTATCCTCCTCTCCTCTAATCCTCCCATCCCGTCATCCTCTCCTCGCCTGTCCTCATCCTTCCTTCCCCTCATCCTTCCCACTCCTCCCCTCATCCTCCCCTCTCTACCTCTCATCCTCCCCTCGCTTCACCTCACCTCCCCTCATCCTCCCCTCCCCTCATCCTCATCCTCCCCTCCCCTCCCCTCATCCTCATCCTCATCTTCCCCTCCCCTCCCCTCATCCTCCCCTTCCCCTCCCCTCCCCTCATCCTCCCCTCCTCTCATCGTCCCCTCCCCTCCCAGCTGTCGAAGTTAAGAAAAGGTTTGCTAAAAATCTCTCCCCCCACACCCCAGTGCAAACCTGGATCGCGTGCTTCCTAAATGACAACGGAACCTGGGTCGACGAGTCCTGGAGTGTTAGGAAAAAAAACTTGTAGATGACAGCCATTTGTGAACCAGGTCTGGACCGCGCAACATCCCGCTAAACCACAGGGTTAGTTTGTGGAAGAACAATATGTGGAAGTTCTCTTGTCATGCGCTTCATCTAGTGGTCTTAATGTGAATCTAATAAGTGGAGTTACCTCCCGTGTCAATGGAGTAAATTACCTCCCGTGTCAGTGCCGTAAATTACCTCCCGTGTCAGTGCCGTGGTCATACAAGAGAAGGAGATGTTAACGATGGATGTAGGACCGCACTGCGCCACGATTGTTTGTGCTAATATTCTAGAAAATATCAGGGATTTTCATGAATGTGTTTTATCAGTTTTGATCTACAGATGCTGTCTGTGTACAACTGGTGTTTGATTTTATTGATATTATTGCTGTTATCGTTGCTAATACTGATAATATATCTATATCAGGTACCTCGACTGGCTTTTTTTCCTCCTCTCCAAGTTTCTTGTCACCGCCATGATTGGCAACCTTTCAGTGTTAACTTTAAAGACCATGGGAGCTTTGTGCTTCATGAAGTAATCTACAGTGTTGTAGCTTACTGATCGGTAACCGTCTGTTGTTATACAACAAAGATACGTATTTCAGTGATAAACTTGTCAGTGTGGCCCCCCCCCCCCCCATAGCATGGCAGACCGTGTGTGAGTGCGTGTTATAATCTTTATATATTTAGTTTGTGGGCCTCCATATCATGGCAGACCCTGTGTGAGTGCTTGTTATAATCTTTATATACTTAGTTTGTGGGCCTCCATATCATGGCTGACCGTGTGTGAGTGCTTGTTATAATCTGTATATACTTAGTTTGTGGGCCTCTATACCATGGCTGACCGTGTGTGAATGCTTGTTATAATCTTTATATACTTAGATTGTGGGCCTCCATATCATGGCTGACCGTGTGTGAGTGCTTGTTATAATCTTTATATACTTAGTTTGTGGGCCTCCATACCATGGCTGACCGTGTGTGAGTGCTTGTTATAATCTGTATATACTTAGTTTGTGGGCCTCCATATCGTGGCTGACCATGTATGAGTGCCTGTTATATACAAAACCGTTTTACCGGTCCGTCTCCAGTTATCCGGAGTGACCGTTGAGCGAAGTGGTTCTGTATTACTGTGTCTGACACCTGGTCGGTTCATCTTCTTCTACATAAACACCAGCGTCATCTTCTTCTATATAAACACTAGCTTCATCTTCTTCTATATAAACATCAGCTTCATCTTCTTCTACATAAACATCAGCGTCATCTTCTTCTATATAAACACTAGCTTCATCTTCTTCTATATAAACATCAGCTTCATCTTCTTATACATAAACACCAGCTTCATCTTCTTATACATAAACACCAGCTTCATCTTCTTATACATAAACACCAGCTTCATCTTCTTATACATAAACACTAACTTCATCTTCTTCTACATAAACATCAGCTTCATCTTTTTCTACATAAACATCAGCTTTATCTTCGTCTACATAAACATCAACTTCATCTTCTTCTACATAAACATCAGCTTTATCTTCTTCTACATATACACCAGCTTCATCTTCTTCTACATAAACATCAGCTTCATCTTCTTCAACATATACACCAGCTTCATCTTTTTCTACATAAACATATGCTTTATCTTCTTCTACATAAACATCAACTTCATCTTCTTCAACATACGTTTCATCTTCTTCAACATAAACATCAGCTTCATCTTCTTCAACATACGTTTCATCTTCTTCAACATAAACATCAGCTTCTTGTACTGAGGCCGCCATAGTGATGAATGAAGTTTGTTTGCTGGAAGTGAGGAAAACTGATCAATAATTCTTGCAAATTAGCTTCGTAATGTTTTGTTAGTTCTTTTCTTTCAAAGTTGCTTACATCTCTTACAAAGATTGTGCAATCTTTCTTTCTTCCACACAATCAAAAGGAATAGAGAGGCCCTTAAATCCTGCTTGCTGTTTTCTCTCTCTCAAAAGCCTACTTATTTTCTTTCCTGGAACAAATTCACACATTTCGTAGGCATTTTTATTATATTGGTTTATTTGTTTCAGTATGTTGATCCACTTGTTTCATTGTGTTGATCTACTTGTTTCATTCTGTTGATCCATTTGTTTCATTCTGTTGATCTACTTTTTTCATCCTGTTGATCTACTTGTTTCATTCTGTTGATCTACTTGTTTTATTCTGTTGATCTACTTTTTTCATTCTGTTGATCAACTTGTTTCATTCTGATGATCCACTTGTATTATTCTGTTGATCTACTTGTTTCATTCTGTTGATCTACGTGTTTCATTCTGTTGATCTACTTGTTTCATTCTGTTGATCCACTTGTTTCATTCTGTTGATATACTTGTTTCATTCTGTTGATCCACTTGTTTCATTCTGCTGATCCAGTTGTTTCATTCTGTTGATCTACTTTTTTCATTCTGTTGATTCATTTGTTTCATTCTGTTGATCTGCTTGTTTAATTCTGTTGATCTACTTGTTTCATTCTGTTCATCCACTTGTTTCACTCTGTTGATCTATTTCTTTCATTCAGCTTACCCACGTTCCATTATATCTGTGCTTTCTGTTATGAAAAGATTTGCTCTGTTTGTCTGTTTCAGCACCTAGCTTACTATAAATCGTTTATATCTAATTTATCTCATTTCTTCCTATATAAAATGCTATACTGATTACATTACCATAAAGTAGTTTAGTTTGATCGCATTTGATTCCAATGCTCATAAGATTACAGGAACATTTAAGAAGAGATTTCAGAAACATTTAAGAAAAGATTACAGAAACATTTAAGAAAGGATTACAGAAACATTTAAGAAAGGATTACAGAAAAATTTGAGAAAGGATTACAGAAACATTTAAGAAAAAATTACAGAAACATTTAAGAAATGATTACAGAAACATTTAAGAAATGATTACAGAAACATTTAAGAAAGAATTACAGAAACATTTAAGAGAAGATTACATAAACATTTATGACAAGACTACAGAAATATTTAAGAGAAGATTACATAAACATTTATGACAAGACTACAGAAATATTTAAGAAAGGATTACAGAAACATTTAAGAAAAGAAGTCTGGACTCACCTGGCTAATTAACTTTACAAGTTGTGAGTGAGTTATGGCTCTTGCTCAGAGTCTTAAAATGTGTCAAGGACGTAGCATACAGCGGGCCGCAATCTGCGTCATTAACATCGCTATTGAAACTTCCTTCACTGGTAAATCTCATTTACGTTTATCAAAGGCGACCACGGAACGACATTGAACCACAAGGATGAAAACGGATAGGAAAGAAGTGGGTTGTGATAGATCGTTTGAATTATCGGAAGGATCACTTAGCCGGCTCCACCACCGTGAAGATCTCGGGGAGTTCCTGTTAGCGATGCTACGTGAGCGCTGGAGCCTCTTATAGGATATATCTGAAGATGTGGAGAGGGTCTTGACCAGTAACATTTTCCACTATGCACTTACAGCTAACGGTTGAGAAGGATAAGACATGTAACTTTACTGAGTAATTAGATCCAGGTGGTACACCACTCAGGCTGGGTTCAATGAAGATTGCATAGCTTTGGGACTTGGATCCAAGTGGTACCGCACCCAGGCTGGGGGCATTCCAAATATTACTCCACCCAGGCTGGGGACATTTCAAATGTTACCCCACCTAGACTGGGGCATTCCAAATGTTACCCCACACAGGGGTACATTATTGTAGAGTCACGTATGTTGAAGTTCCTTAGATCTGAACTAAATGCACTATTTCCCTTGTATAGTTCACTTAGTTTTGTACGTGATTTAGCTTGTCCATATCTATAACAGCAGGCAAAATTGTAATCATTTAATGTTATTTTGCACGGGATTCCGAGAGAAAAGTTTCTTGGCCCTAGTAATTTTTAGCAGGTAGCGGAATTTCTTGTGATTATTATGAGTTTTCTTAGGGAACGTTTCTTAAGTGTCAACGATTGGAATGTCAGTGTTGACTTAACAGTCTAAATTTAGTTTTAGAGTTTTAATTGTTTGTTTTAGGAACGAAAGTTTAGGGTATGAGTCATGAATCTGGTGTTTTGGTGAAGCTCAGAACAGTTATCTTTTTGCGTGAATGTTAACTGCGGAGTGAAAGTTCTGGAAGGATGGCGAAGTAAATACTGGTTATGTAAAAGAACTCGGAGCTTATTTGGGGGGGGGGATTATGATGATTGTTTTCGGAGTATGAGGATTGTGTGATAGAGGCAAATCAGTAGTAGTTTCGTAGTGAATTCATTCATGTCATAGTTGAGTGTGGTGGCGCTTGTGTTGTCCTTTTTTAGGACAAGGTTTTCCATGTAATAGTATGATAGGAATTATGATGTAGTGTCCTTGCTAGGACCAGAGCTTACTGTTTGTGTTTTATTATTCTGTAAGATGAAGCGTTATTCTGGAAGTTGTTATTAAATCCAGACATTAGTAAGTACTGTGCTTTTGTTGTTGTTGTTGTTGTTGTTTTTTTTTTTTTTTTGTAACTGCTTGCTGGTAGAATGTTTCTTCCTTATGACACGGACTGCGTATCCGGGAAGTTTTTCATGTTTCACTCTTTGTCATTGCTGTATGACAGAAGTTTTTCCTACCATTGTCATATCCATCATTCACATCTTACGCATCAATAAATTTGTTGTCTATTGAATTTGAACTACACTCTTGACTGTTCCTATGTTTGAGTTACTGTTGCGTTGTAAGCTTGAATTATCGAGTCCAGATGTTCTGTTGATGTCCAGTGGAAGAAGGAGCGTGCCTGGGTGCATTGTTCTCTGAGTGTATCATTCATTCATTCATTCGTATGATGTCCTTTTCGGAAATTTGCCTCCCTAACAGCTCTCCTGTAGGCCTCTCGGTTGTGAGCAAGATGACCTGTAGCTGATGCATCCATTTCCAGATTATCAACGATGTCTTGCAGCCATCTTCGCTTTGGTCTTCCTCTCTTTCTTTTCCCCATTATACACCCTTCCAAGACGGTCTTCTCTAAATTAGTATAACATTTAATATTTCCAAAATATTTTAAGTTTTCTCTGTTTACTCCTCTTTACTAGCCAAACTTATTCAATAATAATTTCTTGTAGTATGGATATATTTGTTCTTTTTTGTGTCCATGATATTTGAAGAACTCTTCTGTAGCATTTACATCCAAAGGCATTTATGAGTTTCTCAGCTGTTTTGTTAAGTGTCCAGGTCTCACAGGCATATGTTGTGATGGGAAAGATGCATGCCCTTAAAAATCTTATTTTTGTAGTTCTGTCTGTTCCTTTCCATAGCTTCTTTAGTTGTTACTAGTGACATATACTTAACATATATCTTACCGTCCCAGCAGTCGCACTGTTGAACACAAGGAGAGAACAACAGAATTCTCTCTCTCCTTCTTTCTCTCTCTCCTTCTTTTTCTCTCTCTCTCCTTCTTTCTCTCTCTCTCCTTCTTTCTCTCTCTCTCTCCTTCTTTCTCTCTCTCTCTCCTTCTTTCTCTCTCTCCTTCTTTCTCTCTCTCTGTCTCTCTCTGTCTCTCCTTCTTTCTCTCTCTCTCCTTCTTTCTCTCTCTCTCCTTCTTTCTCTCTCTCTGTCTCTCCTTCTTTCTCTCTCTCCTTCTTTCTCTCTCTCTCCTTCTTTCTCTCTCTCTCTCCTTCTCTCTCTCTCCTTCTTTCTCTCTCTCTCTCCTTCTTTCTCTCTCTCTCCTTCTTTCTCTCTCTCCGTCTCTCTCTCCTTCTTTTTCTCTCTCTCTCTCCTTCTTTCTCTCTCTCTCTCTGTCTCTCTCTCCTTCTTTCTCTATCTCCCTCTCTGTCTCTCTCTCCTTCTTTCTCTCTCTCTCCTTCTCTCTCTCTCCTTCTCTCTCTCCTTCTCTCTCTCTCCTTCTCTCTCTCTCCTTCTTTCTCTCCCAGTCTCTGTCATTACTCCCCTGGTAAAACTGAATTGAAAGTACGACATTATGTATCTGAATGTGCGTTTTGGAACTGATATTTATAACAGATGATACAATAGTTTTTTGTTAACATAAACCACAGTGGAACCTTTCATAGTCAAAGATGACAAGGAATTCCTTCAGAGGAATGATTTAACAAGGAATTCCTTCAGAGGAATTATTTAACAACAAGGAATTCCTTCAGAGGAGTGATTTAACAACAAGGAATTCCTTCTGAGGAATGATTTAACAACAAGGAATTCCTTCTGAGGAATGATTTAACAGCAAGGAATTCCTTCAGAGGAATGATTTAACAGCAAGGAATTCCTTCAGAGGAATGATTTAACAGCAAGGAATTCCTTCAGAGGAATGATTTAACAACAAGGAATTCCTTCAGAGGAATGATTTAACAGCAAGGAATTCTTTCAGAGGAATGATTTAACAACAAGGAATTCCTTCAGAGGAATGATTTAACAGCAAGGAATTCTTTCAGAGGAATGATTTAACAACTAGGAATTCCTTCAGAGGAATGATTTAACAACAAGGAATTCCTTGACAAGAATCATTTAACAACTTTTCAAGACATTGCGGTGATAGGCACAGAGATTTAATTGCTGGTAAGTTCTCTCCACAAAAGTAGGTCTTTGTAAGACAGTGCCTTGTAATTTGTAATTGTAGTATTATTATACCTTTGTAAATTAGGATATTATTATAATAATAATCATTATTAGTATTATTATTAGTATTGTTATTATTACCATTATCATTTTATTATAGTTATGATTATTATTGATAAGTAGAAAGTAGGTAAGAAACGATGAAAATTTGAGAACCGCTGAGAGAGGAACACTCCCAAGGTAGTAGTAGCATTACAATAGAATGAAGTAGATACTTAGAAATACTAGACATAATGAAGCTGAGGGGAAGGCAGATTAAAGAGATACTTCCGGATTATAGTAGTCCAGACGCAGCGAAGCTAAATGGTTAAATCAACAGCATAGAGACAGACAGACGGACACTTTGTAACCAGACCTGGACTATCCGCTCACAAGCATCGCTAACACCGGATACTGAATGGTAATCTCCCTGTAACTGCGAGCTGGTGTTCTTTGCAGCCGATGCTGTGGAGGTGTTGAGGAACAATATCGTATCGGCGTGCGACTGGGTTATGGCAGTTACCTTTTCAGTCCCGGATTACAGCTAAAAACAAGGGGGTGTCGAGTGCTTCTACAGCAGACTGCACCACCATGGGAACTATGGTGATCTCAGCCCCGTTAGCCAGGCAAGGCCTGTTGCTAGGGGTACAAACGGAGAGGTGGGACAGGGTCTTGGTTAACTATGATTTGCTAAACCTGACGATAGCATATCAGCTATGGGTCGCAGGTTACCTGATCGGACAGCGCCTTCACCCTTCCCCCCCCCCCCCCCCCCCCCCCCCGATAATGGATAAGAAGAGTTTCCCCACGGCATAAAATTGAAGAGGCAGAGTTGACGCAAAAGACTTACTGACAGGTGAGGCATATTTGCTAATCTTATGACACAATTTGCATACATGAATAGTCCAGCTGACCAATACGATGACTAAAGGGAGTGGACCGATTCATCCCGAAGTCCAATCAGTATGTAGTCAACCAGCTGACCAATAGAAAGATCTAGAGGTGTGTCCTGTTGGACAACTGACTTACGATATATAAGCCAGGCATGCAGTTTGGAAAACGAGGAAGACAGAAGAGAAGGACAGAAAAGAAGAACAGAAAGATAGGAGAATAACGACGGATAGAACGGATGGACAAGTAGAGCCAATAGATTTTCAGGAGATATAGACGCAGTTTAGAACCAGAAATAGTTTAGGACAGACAGAAAATTGCATTTCAAATTGGAAAGTGACTTTTGGTACTGCGTGAACAATGCAGATTTGATATTTTTTTGAACTTTGTGTAAAATGCTTTCGGAGATGTCTCAGTTTAATCCTTGTGAATTTTCTTTAATGAACATTAAATGTGAACTTTAATTTGATTCAAGAACGAACCATCTGAGTCTTATACTGTCTGATGTGTGTTAATATTTCAGTCTTGAGGTGAACCATATAGCACCACGTCTAGTGACATTCTGAACGTGTGACATGAACACAAAGAAGGTGTAGTAACGTGTATCATACATTAAAAAGTGGCAATGGAGAAAGATAGTATCGTCGTGGTCAAAACATGTAAAAAAAAATGCTGTATAAAAGTGTCTTACTTGTCCAGGTCACAACGTGTTAACAATGCTCAATGAAAGTGCCTTAGTTTTCGCTGTCACAGCGTGTTAAAAATACTGTATGAAGTTGCCTTAGTTGTCCCGGTCAGAACGTGTTAACAGTGCTGTATGAAAGTGTCTTATTTGTAGCGGTCACAAAGTGTTAACAATGGTCTATGAAAGTCCCTTAGGTTGATAACATTTATACGGACAAAGTGTGCTGCTATACGTGACAATCACCATCACCCAAAGTCCAGCAATATAAACAGAATAAGAAAGACAATATTTACATCACGATAATTGTGTATGATTATATAACTATACACGAAACATTGCAGTAAAGCTATGACAGGAAAATGTATAAACTAGGAAAAAAGTAGGAACAGTTTTATTACTTAACAAGTACACAGTTGTAACGTTTCGGCGTGAGCTTTAATCATACAAGAACATACATGACGAAGAAACAGAGAGAGAGAGAAGATAAAGTATAAAGTCATGTGAATGCTGTGTTAAAAAAAAATGTTTAATGAATAGCTTAGCTGTAACTTGTAAGAGGCTGTGGCTTGTCCGACGCTGTGTGTCAGAAATGCACGCATTACTAGCATTCATATGAATTTATACTTTATCTCCTCTCTCTGTCTATTTCTTCGTCTTTAGCATTCATGCGAATTTATACTTTATCTCCTCTCTCTATTTATTCGCCTTGTGTGTTTTTGTATGATTAAGGCTCTCACCGAAGAACCACAACTTTGTGTTGGTCAAGTAATAAAGCTGCTCCTATTGTATAAATCAGAATATGAAATATTATATCATGTTACAAACCAGCTCCAGCTTGCCTGATCCTGATCCTGATCATCAATGGTCGTGATAGAATATTTTGAAACTGGTACAGTTGTACTGTCTTTCTCTTTGCATGAAATACTTTCTGAAATACCGGTTTTGATAATACAATATTCGGTACTCCTTACTTATATATATACAAACGAGGGGTGATTGATAAGTTTTCGGCATAAGGTACAATGGATTATTTGTGAACAATTTTTTTTTTTGGTTATTCCTCAACATAGCCCCATTGCAAGTTTATGCACGATCCTGGAGCATACGGATCCCTTCTTTGTAAAAGTCAGCATCTTGTGCCAGAGAAAAGTGGTCTACAGCATGAATGACGTCATCATCTGAAGCAGATTTGTGACCACTGAGCTCCTTTTTGAGTTTGGTAAACAGGAAATAGTCCAAAGGGGCCAAATCTGGGGAATAAGGAGGATGTTCAAGAAGCTGGAAGCCGCATTCATGAATGGCAGCCATTGCCACCGCCGACTTGTGAACTGGAGCATTATCTTGCTGAAAGATGACTCCTCTCATCAATTTCCCTCCACGCTTTTCCTTCAGTTTGACCCGCAGTTGCTTCACAAGATTAGCGTATAGGCCCCGGTGACCGTTCTGCCCTTTTGACGATAGTCTACCAATAGCACACCTTCTGAATCCCAAAAGATGGAAGTCTACCAATAGCACACCTTCTGAATCCCAAAAGATGGAAGCCATCACTTTGCCTGCAGACAGAACCATCCTTTCTTTCTTTGGAGGTGGGGATCCATGATGTTTCCACTGCTTTGATTGTTCTTTGGTTTCTGGTTGAAAATAATGAACCGAAGTCTCATCCATACTCACAAATTGCTGAATGAACTTTTCAGGATCTGCAAAAAAATGGCCAAGATTATCTCATGGCATGTTGAGACGCTGTCGTTTATGATCAGCTCCAAGAAGTTTTGGGACCCATCGAACAGAGACCTTTGTCATTTGAAGATCATTGTGAATAATGGCATGAACACGTTCCTGGGAGATGCCCAACTCAGTAGCAATGTACCGCTCAGTTAGTCGTAAATCATCCATTATCATGTCATGGATTCTGCCAGTGGTTTCATCATCGGTGGTTACCGTTCTTGGTCTTCCTGGACGGGGATCATCTTCCAGACTCTCCTTTCAATGTTTGAACTGAGGTGCCCATTTCTTCACTGTGCTGTAAGAAGAGGCACACTTCCCTAGAGTCTCCACCATATCCTCATGGATCTCCTTCGATGATAAGCCTTTGATGCAGAGGTAGCAGATGACTGCTCCATGAGAAATATTATCCATTTTCTCAATTTCTGCCACCCCTTACCACTTCAGTAGCCTGTAAAAAAAATTGGTTGCAGTTAATTTCTTGAAAGTTGGTGTTCTATCTTACACTAAACTGATCTACAAATGCACCTAATATCAAATGTGTATTTGAAGTATTTGTACCTTATGGCCGAGAACTTATCAATCACTCCTCGTGTGTGTGTGTATATATATATATATGTGTGTGTGTGTGTGTCTGTCTATAAATAAACGCTTTACAAACATAAAGTAAAGCGGAAGTTTGTGTGAATTTCTTTTGTCTTCGTAATTTACGGTGACATTTTTCAACTTTACGTCAACATTGTCTGATTCTCCTCCATGCAAAGTGAGCATCATCATCGTGGTGATCAGAGTATCGCCAACTGATTTCGATGCATGCTTTTTTACTCTCTCTCTCTCTCTCTCTCTCTCTCTCTCTCTCTCTCTGAACCTTAAGTGCCCAGGGCACATGGGGCTTCCGCAAGGGTTTTCCATAAATGCCTGTCCTTCGCCTTTTTTTCTGCTCTTGCCCAGATGAGTCCTCTATTGCTCAACATCCTCTCTGTTGTTCTTCTCCATGTCTCTTTTGGTCTACCCTTACTTCTGTTCCCCTGTGGTGTCCATCTTAGTGCTATTTTTGGCAGTGAGCTGTCAGTCATTCGGAGCACGCGTCCCCTACCACGCTTTTTTACTAGGCTTTTAATACTATAAACCGGTTAGGGTAACTGACGAGCTTCAAAACTTTTCGTTCTTCTCGTTTTTGTTTTTTTTCTTTTTTTTCTTAACCGGTAATTTCCAGTTAGCGCTGTCACTGACTGATGATTGATCTGTGTCGTTGATCTATGATGCTTTACTTTCTGAAATAAACCTGACATATTTTGAGCGATATGGTAGAAATATTTGAACTTTCCCCGCATGATCTTTCATACTTTCCTCAACAATTTTCTAGAATGTGCAGGTCCCTAAAGTGCATGCATTCATAGAAAACAGAGCTCAGAGTTTAGGATTTCTCTACTCTTAGCAACAGACAGGGGCGGTAATCAGAAACAGCAAGGACGAGAATTACAAAACTTCAGTATGAAACGGAAGGGGGTTATGGAACTTACTATTCATTATGGATTGAGTGAAAAGTATAATATTTATTCAAATTGGAGAAGTACAAAGATCTGGTCAAGCAACTGAGGCAGGGGGCAGGAGTCAGGGCAAAAGTGATAGCTGTAGAAGTGGGAGCAAGAGGATTCGTAGCAACATCAGGATATGACCTATGTAAGCAACTGGGCATAAAGGGACAAGCAAGAGCAAGGACATTGAGAAGCCTTTCAGAAACAGCAGAAAAGGCCTCATGCTGGCTGTGGAGTATGCGAAACAAGCATTGGGAACATAAGTAATTTCATTTGCCACAACCAATACCAGTCCTCCGTAGCTAAATCGCTAAAGACGCACTTCAAAAAAGTGCAGTGCCAACTGGAAGACCATGGGTTGAATCCCGGTACCGGGAAAAAAAAAAGCAACAACTCACAAGACCTCTGGGAGTCATGACCCAGAGGGACCCACCCCCCTTAGAATGTCAGGAGTTTAATAGGGCCGAAACACTTGTCTGAGGGGGGGGGGTACTTCCTCTGATGATCTGAAGGAGTTGTGTTGTTGTTCCGCTCTCTACGGTAGAGTTTCCTGTATATATGAATGTTTGGTCAATGAAAACATGTGAAAATGTTTGTTTTTTTCATGTTTCGTCTTCCAGATCTCTTAAATGTAGCTCGCCTCCACTATCTCTTGTTGTCTGTGCATCTTAGATACTACCTTAACCTCAGATCTAACACTGCCTGCTTGTCTGTGCAGGCTGTTGTACCACTTCTGTCTGTTTGCAAGAACACTGCTTGGATTTCTTCTACTGGGAGAGTCCAGCTTCGGGGGGGGGGGCACTTGTTTGACGTGGATCTGCTTCCTGGGTCAAGCGAGAGTAAAAGGCAACAAGAAAATGTGGATCTGCTGCCTGGGTCAAGCGAGAGTAAAAGGCAACAAGAAAATGTGGATCTGCTGCCTGGGTCAAGCGGGAGTAAAGGGCAACAAGAAAACGTGGATCTGCTGCCTGGGTCAAGCGAGAGTAAAAGGCAACAAGAAAATGTGGATCTGCTGCCTGGGTCAAGCGGGAGTAAAGGGCAACAAGAAAACGTGGATCTGCTGCCTGGGTCAAGCGAGAGTAAAAGGCAACAAGAAAATGTGGATCTGCTGCCTGGGTCAAGCAGGAGTAAAAGGCAACAAGAAAACGTGGATCTGCTGCCTGGGTCAAGCGAGAGTAAAAGGCAACAAGAAAATGTGGATCTGCTGCCTGGGTCAAGCGGGAGTAAAGGGCAACAAGAAAACGTGGATCTGCTGCCTGGGTCAAGCGAGAGTAAAAGGCAACAAGAAAATGTGGATCTGCTGCCTGGGTCAAGCGGGAGTAAAGGGCAACAAGAAAACGTGGATCTGCTGCCTGGGTCGTGTGAGAGTCAAAGGCAACAAAAAAACGTGGATCTGCTGCCTGGGTCGTGTGAGAGTCAAAGGCAACAAAAAAATGTGGATCTGCTGCCTGGGTCATGTGGGAGTCAAAGGCAACAAGAAAACGTGGATCTGCTGCCTAGGTCACGCGGGAGTCAGAGGGAACGAGAAAACGTGGATCTACTGCTTGGGTCACGCAGGAGTTATAGGGAACGAGAAAACGTGAATCTACTGCCTGGGTCATGCGGGGTTGAAAGGCAACGAGAAAACGTGGATCTACTGCCTGGGTCACGCGGGGGTCAAAGGCAACGAGAAAACTTGGATCTACTGCTTGGGTCGTGCTGGGGTCAAAGGCAACGAGAAAACGTGGATCTGCTGCCTGGGTCGTGCGGGGGTCAAAGGCAAGAGAAAACGTGGATCTACTGCCTGGGTCACGCAGGAGTTATAGGGAACGAGAAAACGTGAATCTACCGCCTGGGTTGTGCGGGGGTGAAAGGCAACGAGAAAACGTGGATCTACTGCCTGGGTCACGCGAGGGTCAAAGGCAACGAGAAAACGTGGATCTGCTGCCTGGGTCGTGCGGGGGTCAAAGGCAACGAGAAAGCGGGAAGATGGCAGGCCAGGCATCAATTCAGGGCACCCTAAGAATGGGCAAGGAGGAGACTGCAAGAGCCATCTTGGCTAAGCTGAGTATGGAGGACGACATAGGCTTGAAAGGTGACAACCACATCAGGAAGATGATCAAATTTGGGAAGAAGAGGGGAAGTGGACTTTTTTCTGAACGAAGTGGCTTAGAGCGCGTCACCCACAAGCAGTGTGAGACTGACTCCACAAACTTCAGCGGGTGTTGGAACGGGAGGCGGAGCATGTATGGGAATGCCCTTAGTGTAGGGGATTTCAGTCTCTGATTACAGATTATTACCTGCTCTAAAGACGCGTCTTGACCAGCTTCGGTTACCAGGTCATTTACTCCGTCTTTCAAGGACATATACGTTACAGGAATCTTATTTGGGGCCTCATTCGCCAGCCCGCACTCACATGCAGGGTTGTCACAGGGTTGTCCATGCTTGAAGATTTCGCTCATGTAGACATCTCTGCTTCAGTTTCTCTATTTTTTTAATCGTATTTTCTGGGCCTAGAAGGTCTTCATCTGGACAAGCAAAACAAATTAAAATAGGAGGAGAAGAAGGAAAGGAGAAGAAAGAGAAGGCGAGAAACATAATTTCAATACGTGAAATGAAAGTAAAGCTTTGTCTAATCTCGCTTGCGTGTTGACTGCACGAAGTTGTTGTCCTCTCTAAGCTTCTGGATGTAATTCTTCCTTTCCTGGAAGATGTAATTCTTTCTGTAATCGTTCCATGGCGTGCTCTGCCTGGAGTAGATTTATATGGCCTTACCAGCAGAATCCCGGAGATTATTCCTCATCTTGTTAGACAGCTATTCTCAGATATCTGTTCCTCATCTTGTTAGACAGCTGTTCTCAGATATCTGTTCCTCATCTTGTTAGACAGCTATTCTCAGATATCGTCCTCCTTCTCGACTTTCTTCTCTTTGATGGTGGTTGAAGATCCAGCGCTCCAAGGATTTGCAGGAGTTTAATCGACTAATCCAGTATCCATGGCAATGTGGCGAGACTTCCAGGCTGACCTATAAACGATATGATCTTTAAAACAAAAAGTAGCGATCAGGTCTAACGTGAAGTTTATAGTACCGTGGTGCCTACATCCGGGGTGGCACAATGCGAGGAAGGTGGAGAAGACGCAGATCTTTGGCGTGCAAAGACACTCACAACTTTAACACTTCAAAATCATCATTATCACGTGCCATGCGAGGCAGCGTGGGAGGTCATACTCCTGCATAAATCTCGGTCCTTGACATTTATGAGTAACTCTTGCTGGTTTCTTCCCATGCCACATTGTCAGACATTCTAACATCTGTTCTCTAGCTCGTCCTCTTATGTCACAATGTCAGACATTCTAACATCTGTTCTCTAGCTCGTCCCCTAAGTCACAATGTCAGAACTTCTAACATCTGTTCTCTAGCTCGTCATCTATAGCACAATGTCAGACATTCTAACATCTGTTCTCTAGCTTGTCCTCTTATGTCACAATGTCAGAACTTCTAACATCTGTTCTCTCACTCGTCCTCTAAGTCACAATGTCAGACTTTCTAACATCTGTTCTCTCACTCTTCCTATATGTCACAATGTCAGACCTTCTAACATCTGTTCTCTAGCTCGTCATCTATGTCACAATGTTAGGCCTTCTATCATCTGTTCTTTCTCATCCTCTATGTCACAATGTCAGGTCTTCTAACTTCTGTTCTCTCGCTTGTCCTCTGTGTCACAAGTTCAGACCTTCTAACATCTATTCCCCATTTGGTCCTCTATGTCACAATGTCAGACCTTCCAATATCTGTTCTCTAGCTCGTCCTCTATGTCACAATGTCAGACCTTCTAACATCTGTTCTCTCACTTTTCCTGTATGTCACAATGTCAGACCTTCTAACATCTGTTCTTTAGCTCGTCCTCTATGTCACTATGTCAGACCTTCTAACATCTATTCCCCATTTGGTCCTCTATGTCACACTGTCAGACCTTCTAACATCTGTTCTCTCGCTCTTCCTCTGTGTCACAATGTCAGGCATTCTAACATCTGTTCCCCATTTCGTCCTCTATATCACAATGTCCGACCTTCTAACATCTGTTCCCCATTTCGTCCTCTATGTCACAATGTCAAACCTTCTAATATCTATTCCCCATTTCGTCATCTATGTCACAATGTCAGACCTTCTAACATCTATTCCCCATTTCGTCCTCTATGTCACAGTGTCAGACCTTCTAACATCTATTCCCCATTTCGTCCTCTATGTCACAATGTCAGACTTTCTAACATCTGTTCTCTCGCTTGTCCTCTATGTCACAATGTCGGACCTTCTAACATCTGTTCTTTAGCTCGTCCTCTATGTCACAATGTCAGACCTTCTAACATCTATTCCCCATTTGGTCCTATATGTCACAATGTCAGACCTTCTAATATCTGTTCTCTAGCTCGTCCTCTATGTCACAATGTCAGACCTTCTAACATCTGTTCTCTCATCCTTCCTGCATGTCACAATGTCAGACCTTCTACCATCTGTTCTTTAGCTTGTCCTCTATGTCACAATGTCAGACCTTCTAACATCTATTCCCCATTTGGTCCTCTATGTCACAGTGTCAGACCTTCTAACATCTATTCCCCATTTGGTCCTCTATGTCACAATGTCAGACCTTCTAACATCTATTCCCCATTTTGTCCTCTATGTCACAGTGCAGACCTTCTAACATCTATTCCCCATTTTGTCCTCTATGTCACAATGTCAGACCTTCTAACATCTATTCCCCTTTTCGTCTTCTATGTCACAATGTCAGACCTTCTAACATCTGTTCCCTCAGTCTTCCTGTGAGACATAGTGTCAGGCCTTCTATCTTATACTCCATTAGTCGTCCTCTATGCCACAATGTCAGACCTTCTAGCATCTGTTCCCTATCTCATCCTGTTCCTCTGCTTTCTTCTGGTTTGCACATTGTTTTGATGTTTTCCACTTTCTCGCTTGTCATCACACGCCCCAAGAATGATGACTGCCTTTTCGTTATCTCTGTTGTGATACGTTTTTCGTTAGTGTGTCTCAAACATTGCTCGTTTGTTGGCTGTTCGTGGGATCCTGAATATTCTTCCCAGGAACAATAACTCTGTTCTTTCCAAGAATTTACTAATTTTCCTGTTACTAGTCTATGATTCACATCCGTATAGCAAAATAGGTTCACTATAGCACTGTAATGCTTTCTTTCTTACTTTCAGTATAGCACTGTAATACTTTCTTTCTCACATTCACTATAGCACTATAATTGTTAATTGTTTCTTTCTCACATTCAGTACAGCACTGTAATGCTTTCTTTCTCACATTCACTATAGCACTGTAATAGTTTCTTTCTCACATTCACTATAGCACTGTAATAGTTTCTTTCTCACATTCACTATAGCACTGTAATAGTTTCTAACATTCGGTATAACACTGTAATACTTTCTTTCTCACATTCAGTATAGCACTATAGTACTTTCTTTCTCACATTCAGTATTTCTCACATTCAGTATAGCACTGTAGTACTTTCTTTCTCACATTCAGTATAGCACTGTCGTAGTTTCTTTCTCACGTTCAGTATAGCACTGTCGTAGTTTGTTTCTCACGTTCAGTATAGCACTGCGTAGTTTCTTTCTCACGTTCAGTATAGCACTGTCGTAGTTTGTTTCTCACGTTCAGTATAGCACTGTCGTAGTTTGTTTCTCACGTTCAGTATAGCACTGTCGTAGTTTGTTTCTCACGTTCAGTATAGCACTGTCGTAGTTGTTTCTCACGTTCAGTATAGCACTGTCGTAGTTTCTTTCTCACGTTCAGTATAGCACTATAATTGTTAATTGTTTCTTTCTCACATTCAGTACAGCACTGTAATGCTTTCTTTCTCACATTCACTATAGCACTGTAATAGTTTCTTTCTCACATTCACTATAGCACTGTAATAGTTTCTTTCTCACATTCACTATAGCACTGTAATAGTTTCTAACATTCGGTATAACACTGTAATACTTTCTTTCTCACATTCAGTATAGCACTATAGTACTTTCTTTCTCACATTCAGTATTTCTCACATTCAGTATAGCACTGTAGTACTTTCTTTCTCACATTCAGTATAGCACTGTCGTAGTTTCTTTCTCACGTTCAGTATAGCACTGTCGTAGTTTGTTTCTCACGTTCAGTATAGCACTGCGTAGTTTCTTTCTCACGTTCAGTATAGCACTGTCGTAGTTTGTTTCTCACGTTCAGTATAGCACTGTCGTAGTTTGTTTCTCACGTTCAGTATAGCACTGTCGTAGTTTGTTTCTCACGTTCAGTATAGCACTGTCGTAGTTTGTTTCTCACGTTCAGTATAGCACTGTCGTAGTTTCTTTCTCACGTTCAGTATAGCACTGTCGTAGTTTGTTTCTCACGTTCAGTGACAAAGACACAAGACGGTTCTCACTTTCTAACATTTGTTGCCTTCAAAGTAGCCAGTAAAAACTTGCTCGTGGGCGAGCTTTGAACAGCCTTGCTGTCCCTCACGTCAGAGAAAACACATGTGTTGTCCCTGGCAGAAGCGTCCCTCCTTTATGTCCATGTTTCAGCTTTCTCGTTATGTTGTTGGACATGAAATAAGGGACACAGTTATTGGAAATAAATTATTTTCTATTTAAGTGAAATTTTTATGGAAAAAAATTCTTTATTGAAAATTGTTTTAAAAACCCAGAAAATGAACTAGGAACAAATCTCCTTGCGGTCGCCGTTCTTTTTTGTCTTTAAGAAGCAAACTTGGCTCTAAAAAAAAAACAAAAAAAGAAACATTTTGAAATTGTTTTCCCTCCCCCTCTCATTCTAAAATGTGTACCAGAGAAATCTGGAATGGTAAAACGTCCGGGCGTGTGATACTAACCACATCAGACTTTCATGTGCCCAAGGTCTTCAAAATACGGGCCTAGACGTGTGATACTAACCACATCAGACTTTCATGTGCCCAAGGTCTTCAAAATACGGGCCTAGACGTGTGATACTAACCACATCAGACTTTCATGTGCCCAAGGTCTTCAAAATACGGGCCTAGACGTGTGATACTAACCACATCAGACTTTCATGTGCCCAAGGTCTTCAAAATACGGGCCTAGACGTGTGATACTAACCACATCAGACTTTCATGTGCCCAAGGTCTTCAAAATACGGGCCTAGACGTGTGATACTAACCACATCAGACTTTCATGTGCCCAAGGTCTTGGAAATACGGGCCTAACATTTTGCCTTAGCGGGATGGACATGGAGATTTTATCTTCTTTTAGCTTTCTCACTCTCACTCTTTCTCTATATATATATATTTCCTTTGCTCTTTCCTTCTCATTCTCTTCTTAGCTGGGCTCTTTTGCTTCTTGAAAGTAAACTACTACATTACTAAAATTAACACAATGAGGGCATTGTCACATTAATACAAATAAGTAACATACTGAGGGCACTGCCACATTACTACAAGCAAGTAACATACTGAGGGCACTGCCACATTGCTTCATGTAATTAACATACTGAGGGCACTGCCACATTACTACAAGCAGGTAACACACTGAGGGCACTGCCACATTACTACAAGCAAGTAACATATGGAGGGCACTGTCACATTACTGCAAGCAGGTAACACACTGAGGGCACTGCCACATTACTACAAGCAAGTAACATACTGTGGCCACTGCCACATTACTTCGACATGTACACATAAACTATTGTTGTACGTTTTTGTTTGTTAATGCTTTCCTTATGTGATTTCAGTTCGATTCTTCGCTGTGTTAAATATCGAATCAGACTTAATCCACGCTGTGAATGTTTGCTTCTCTAACCAATCCTAGTGGTAAATCCTTAGAAAAAAAAAAACAATGTGCAAACGAGTCCATGTTGTCTCAGCTGCTACTTTTATTCTCTCACGACCCAGTTTCTGGTCCACCTTTGTTTTTGTTTTTGCTGGATAACAAATTTATGTTAATTTTTTTTTATTACAGTGTGTCGCAAAAATGTAACCTTTTAAAAAATAATTACCAGACTCGATACATGTACAGAATGTGTACGATTATGTACTTCATAGTCTCATCAGACGGGTAATGATATTGTTTACATATCGTATATATGTGGACTACAGTAAACGTTACACTCATTGTTTATATAATGTAAATATGCAGAAAACAGCAAACGTTAACTCATTGTTTACATAATGTAAATATGCAGAAAACAATAAATGTTAACTCATTGTTTACATAATGTAAATATGCAGAAAACAGTTCGGCGGTACGATCTCGGAAGGTTCTAGAACAGCGCCTTATTCCCCAGACCGGATGTCTCCACCCAGCGGGAACGAGCAATATCTTCAGCTTCCTTTAAGCTTCATTAGGTTTCCGCCTGTTTTCTTTGTTGTCTTAGCCCGCGCATTTCGTTGAAGTTCTTCATTAAGCAGTTTCCCGCTATCTCCCATCTCCCCTTCTCCACTCCCTCTCCCCTCACATACACCCCACCTCCACCTTCTTCTCTAGTGCCTTACAGGTGTTTGTTGCCCCTCGAGGTCTCTTTCCCGCCCCCTCCCCCCCCCCCCCCGTGATCTCTCCCTTTCACCGCCGCTGTCATCTCATTAGTTGTATTAGCTTTCCTCATGTAACTTGTGTACTTGTGTTAAATCAAGTGTGTGGGAAGAATGAAAGACGGACTGATGAAGGGCAGAATGTAAGACGCGCCTGCGTGCCCAATTCTTTACCCTTTAAAAATAAAGATACACTCAATTCTTTCATTCATTCATTCATTCCTTTGTGGTCTCCCACCCTTGTCTCTAGGACGCGTTCTAGTGCATTCTGTGCAAGGAGGGATGCCACAAAGATAGGTTTCTCCACTTTCTTTTAGTTATATGTTGTTTGTGTTTGTCTATGTCGTACTTGAAAAAGAAAAACGTCGAAATATTGGATGTTGTATGTTTTTCATTTATACATTCTTATCTTACTCTCATACATTCTGCTATTTGTTTTTTTTCTCACTATCCTGGCTCCTTCTGTCGAATTCTAAAACTGTACCATTCGCCTCTATTTGTCTTCATTACAGTAAGCGTTACACTCATTGTTTACATAATATAAATATGTAGAAAACACTAAACATTACACTCATTGTTTACATAATATAAATATGTAGAAAACAGTAAAGATTGCACTCATTGTTTACATAATATAAATATGTAGAAAATAGTAAACATTACACTCATTGTTTACGTAATGTAAATATGTAGAAAACAATAAACATTACACTCATTGTTTACGTAATGTAAATATGTAAAAAACCAGTAAACATTACACTCATTGTTTACATAACATAAATATGTAGAAAACAGTAAAGATTACACTCATTGTTTACGTAATGGAAATATGTAGAAAACAATAAACATTACACTCATTGTTTACATAACATAAATATGTAGAAAACAGTAAACATTACACTCATTGTTTACATAATATAAATATAAAGAAAACAATAAACATTACACTCATTGTTTATGTAATGTAAATATGTAGAAAACAGTAAACATTACACTCATTGTTTACATAATATAAATATAAAGAAAACTGTAAACACTACACTCATTGTTTACATAATATAAATATGTAGAAAACAGTAAACGTTAACTCATTGTTTACATAATGTAAATATGCAGAAAACAATAAATGTTAACTCATTGTTTACATAATGTAAATATGCAGAAAACAATTCGGCGGTACGATCTCGGAAGGTTCTAGAACAGCGCCATATTCCCCAGACCGGATGTCTCCACCCAGCGGGAACGAACAATATCTTCAGCTTCCTTTAAGCTTCATTAGATTTCCGCCTGTTTTCTTTGTTCTCTTAGCCCTCGCATTTCGTTGAAGTTCTTCATTAAGCAGTTTCCAGCTATCTCCCATCTCCCCTTCTCCACACCCCCTCCCCTCACATACACCCCACCTCCACCTTCTTCTCTAGTGCCTTACAGGTGTTTGTTGCCCCTCGAGGTCTCTTTCCCGCCCCCTCCCCCCCGTGATCCCTCCCTTTCACCGCCGCTGTCATCTGATTAGTTGTATTAGCTTTCCTCATGTAATTTGTGTACTTGTGTTAAATCAAGTGTGTGGGAAGAATGACGGACTGATGAAGGGCAGAATGTAAGACGGGCCTGCGTGCCCAATTCTTTACCCTTTAAAAATAAAGATACACTCAATTCTTTCATTCATTCATTCATTCCTTTGTGGTCTCCCACCCTTGTCTCTAGGACGCGTTCTAGTGCATTCTGTGCAAGGAGGGATGCCACAAAGATAAGGTTTCTCCACTTTCTTTTAGTTATATGTTGTTTGTGTTTGTCTATGTCGTACTTGAAAAAGGAAAACGCCGAAATATTGGATGTTGTATGTTTTTCATTTATACATTTTTATCTTACTCTCATACATTCTGCTATTTGTTTTTTTTCTCACTATCCTGGCTCCTTCTGTCGAATTCTAAAACTGTACCATTCTTCTCTATTTGTCTTCATTACAGTAAGCGTTACACTCACTGTTTACATAATATAAATATGTAGAAAACACTAAACATTACACTCATTGTTTACGTAATGTAAATATGTAAAAAACCAGTAAACATTACACTCATTGTTTACATAATATAAATATGTAGAAAATAGTAAACATTACACTCATTGTTTACGTAATGTAAATATGTAGAAAACAATAAACATTACACTCATTGTTTACGTAATGTAAATATGTAAAAAACCAGTAAACATTACACTCATTGTTTACATAACATAAATATGTAGAAAACAGTAAAGATTACACTCATTGTTTACGTAATGGAAATATGTAGAAAACAATAAACATTACACTCATTGTTTACATAACATAAATATGTAGAAAACAGTAAACATTACACTCATTGTTTACATAATATAAATATAAAGAAAACAATAAACATTACACTCATTGTTTATGTAATGTAAATATGTAGAAAACAGTAAACATTACACTCATTGTTTACATAATATAAATATAAAGAAAACTGTAAACACTACACTCATTGTTTACATAATATAAATATGTAGAAAACTGTAAACGTTACACTCATTTTTTACATAATATAACATAAAGAAAACTGTAAACGTTACACTCATTGTTTATATAATGTAAATAGTCACCACAGTCTGAAGGGAACAAGTGAAAGTTATAACACCGAACACAAAGTTCTCACCTGTCACATCTGTGTTCCCTATATTCTCTGTCACAAGGACCGCTATATAAGACACGTCGAGTTGGGGGAACACTGTCCGATGAGGCAGTCAACGATCCATAGCTGGCATGCTAGCGTCATAGATAGCGACCCATAGCTGACATGCTGGCGTCAGGGTTAGCTAACCATAGCTGACATGCTAGCGTCAGGGTTAGCGACCCATAGCTGACATGCTAGCGTCAGAGTTAGCTAACCATAGCTGACATGCTAGCGTCAGGGTTAGCGACCCATAGCTGACATGCTAGCGTCAGAGTTAGCTAACCATAGCTGACATGCTAGCGTCAGGGTTAGCTAACCATAGCTGATATGTCAGCGTCAGGGTTAGCGACCCATAGCTGACCAAGACCCTGTCCCTTCTCTCCGTGGTAACCCCCAATAACAGGCCTAGCCTGGTTAACGGTGCAGGGATGGCCATAGTCCCCATGGTAGTGGAGTCTGCTAAAGAAGCATTGCACACCCCTTTGCCTTTTTTAGCTGAACTCCGGGACTGAAAAAGTAGCCGCCATAACCCGCTCCCACGCCGACACGATGCTGTGCCTCAACGTCTCCACATAGTTAGCACTCTCTTATATGGGTCTTAAATATGGACAACATATGCAAGGCTCAGAATTGAACAGTTTCCATTTTCGCTGTCTTCACAAAGTAACGTAGATTAAATTTCCATCTTCGCTGCCTTCACAAAGTAACGAACATCAAGTTTCCATCTTCGCTGAATTCACAAAGTAACCTAGATAAAATTTCCATCTTCGCTGCCTTCACAAAGTAACGAACATCAAGTTTCCATCTTCGCTGCCTTCACAAAGTAACCTAGATAAAGTTTCCATCTTCGCTGCTTCACAAAGTAACCTAGATAAAGTTTCCATCTTCGCTGAATTCACAAAGTAACCTAGATAAAATTTCCATCTTCGCTGCTTCACAAAGTAACGAACATCAAGTTTCCATTTTCGCTGCCTTCACAAAGTAACGAACATCAAGTTTCCATCTTCGCTGCCTTTACAAAGTAACGAACATCAAGTTTTCATCTTCGATGCCTTCACAAAGTAACGAATATCAAGTTTCCATTTTCGCTGCCTTCACAAAGTAACGAACATCAAGTTTCCATTTTCGCTACCTTCACAAAGTAACGAACATCAAGTTTCCATCTTCGCGGCCTTCACAAAGTAACGAACATCAAGTTTCTATCTTCGCTGCCTTCACGAAGTAACGTAGATCAAGTGGTAAGATAAAGTAAATAGCTCTGAGGTTTTATGACAGCAAAGCTTCTGTCAGGGACGTCAAAACTAAGTAAGAGAACTTTCTGATGACTGGATGACTGCAAGAACTGATGACAGCAAAGCTTCTATCATTGACATCAAAACTAAATAAGAGAACACAGAGATGACTGGATGACTGCAAGAACTGATGACAGCAAAGATTCTATCAGTGACATCAAAACTAAATAAGAGAACACAGAGATGACTGGATGACTGCAAGAACTGATGACAGCAAAGCTTCTGTCAGTGACATCAAAACTAAATAAGAGAACACAGAGATGACTGGATGACTGCAAGAACTGATGACAGCAAAGCATCTGTCAGTGACGTCAAAACTAAATAAGAGAACACAGAGATGACTGGAACTTGTAACAAGAGCTGATGGCAGCCATATTCCCAGGCAAATTTTGTATAGCTAACTTACGGCGGAAAGGAGGTCACGTGGTAGACATAAACTGAGATATAAAGATATCTGTAAATCATCAATGTGAGATCAGCTACCAGGTTTTGGAAGAACTGGCGAGAGATCGAACCAAGTTGAGAGAAAATCTGCCACGAGACGCTAGGCCGTGTTGGGAGGGCCAAAAAATGATGTCACGATGATCTTGTTTCCGTATGTAACCGATGTAACACGTCAATTCTTATGTTTGTTTTTGTCACAAATTTTACATTTGTCATAATGCTGAAACACTTGTCATAAAGTTGACACACTTGTCACATAGCTGACAAACTTGTCATAAAGTTCACACATTTGTTATGAAGTTGACACACTTGTCACAAAGTTGTCACACTTGTCCCAAACTTGTCACACTTGTCCCAAAGTTGATACACTTGTCACAAAGTTGACATGCTTGTCACAAAGTTGATTCACTGATATCGTGGTGCTTAGTTCCAGTATCATGCTTATAGCCAAGTGAACTATAGTGATGTCCTTTAATTCATGGCGGAGCCTATGAAGCAGTTTGTCAGCCAAGAGTACTGTCATGAGAAATACGTAGATGTCTAATCTGCAGCATAACCACAGTGCCACAACAGCCTGACTTTCGAGAGCTTGGTGAGCAGGTAAGACAGATTTAACAATGTTAACTCCAGCCATATGTTGCTGTCAACCTCCATTCTCTCATACACTTTCCTCTCAGTCTATTTTCTTTTGTTTTAGTTATTTTTCTCAAACTCTCTCCGAAACCAGAATGTGATCTGCAGAAATCACTGGAGACAGATTTGTCAAAATAACGTCAAAACGGGCGTGAAATTTCAGCTGATAAATGTGAGAGCACGTGCGAATGTTATCTCGTCTGTGATTGGATGGAGCTAAGTTTGTGTTGGAAATGAAAAGTTGGCGTGGATCTATTCAAAGAGTAAGGTATAGAACGAGAAAGAGTATAGAGAGAAAGGGTATGGAGAGAAAGGGTATATAAAGAAAGTGTATAGAGAGAAAGAGTATAGAAGAAAGGGTATAGAGAGCTGAAAAGTGAATCATCGTGAAGTTAGCTCCATTGCTGCTGCTAATTTTTCTATTACTACTTCTTATCTCATCTTATATCTTATATCCTTTCCGTGCCGTTAAACGTCACATAGAGCTCGCAGAGTAGTTCGCCAATTTTTCCTGTCTTCGGCGAGTCTTTCAACCTCATCAAAGGATTTTATGCCTGTTAATTTGGCCTCTCTTAATAATGTCCTCTTCAGAGTTTCACGTGGTCTGCCTCTTTTTCTTCGGCCTGTTGTGTTCCACTTGATAGCTTGTTTTGGGATTCTTTGATCATTTCTTCTCATCAAGTGACCAACATATGTCCATCTCCTTTTCCTGATCACCCATGAACTTGGTTGTTGTTCAGTCATCTGTCTTATCTCTGCATTGTTCTTGAATTTGTTCCACTTGATGCCGAGTATTTTCCTTAGGCATTGTTTTCAAAAGAGTCTAATTTCTTTTCTGTTTCTTTAGTTCTTTTCCAGCTTTCGCATGCATAAATGAGGGTGGATATTACATTTGAATTGAATAGTCTTAACTTGGTTTTTGTGCTTATAACTTTTGAATTTCATATGTTCTCAAGATTCTTGAAGATTGATGCTGCTTTTGCAATTCTGATCCTAACTTCCTTTCTAGTGTCACCATCCTGGTCTATGTAGCTGCCAAGGTATGCAAATTGATTGACTTCTTCAATATCTGTCCCTTCTATGTGTATTTTTCCATTTTGATTGAAAGGAATTTTCATTATTTTTGTTTTGTCCTTGTTAATTTCAAATCGTATTTTACTAGACAGTGAAGACAGGCTATCTGTTTTTTCTTGCATGGAGAACGTTTACTGTTTTCCGCATAATTACATTATGTAAACAATGCATTATTACTGATAAGAGTTATGTCATCAGCAAAATCAAGATCTTCTAGTTGGGTCCCATGTACCCAGTCAATGCCTGTGTTACCTGTGCAGCATTTTTTCATTATGAAGTCTATTGTAATCCCAAAAAGTAAAGGAGGCATCCTTGTTTCACGCCTGTTTCAATCTGGAACCATTCACTCATCCCTTCTTCTGCCTTGATTGCACAAACATATCCATTGTAGAAGTCCTTAATGATGTTGACAATTTTAGATGGTATTCCATATAGACTTAAAATTCTCCATAATGAATCTCTGTGTATGCTATCAAATGCCTTTTTAAAATCTATGAAGTTCAGTATTAATGGTTTCTGCTTTTCAATATGTTCTTCAAGTATTATTCTGAGAGTAAAGATCTGGTCGAGACAGCTTCTCCCTTTTCGAAATCCTGCTTGTTCTTCTCTCATTGCAGTATCCACTATATCTTTGAGTCTATTCAAAATGACCTTGCAAAATACTTTTGACACAACTGATATTAAGGTTACTCCTCTCCAGTTGTTACAGTCACTAAGGTTGCCTTTTTTTTTTGGTATTTTAACAATGATTCTTTTCTTCCAATTAGAAGGGACCTTTTCTTCTTTCCAAATCTTGTTAAACATTCTCTGTAGTTGTCTCATGTTGTCACTATTGATAGCTATTACTACTACTGCTACTACATTAAACAGAGAAAACTTAAATATTTTGGACATATTAAACGTCATGATAATCTAGAGAAGACCATCTTGGAAGAGTACATAAAGGAAGAAAGAAAGAGAGGTAGACCAAGGCGAAGATGGCTGCAAGACATCGTTGATGATCTGCAAATGGATGCATCAGCAGCAGGGCATCTTGCTCACAACCGAGAGGCCTACAGGAGATCTGTTAGGCAGGCAGAGTTCCGCAAGGGACATGCAAATGAATGAATGAATGAAATACTACTACTACTACTACTACTACTACTACTATTACTACTAATACTACTACTACTACTACTAGTAATACTACTACTAGTAACACTACTAATACTACTACTACTACTTCTAATATTGCTGCTGCTGTTGCTGCTGATGCTACTACTACTACGACTACTACTGCTACTACTACAACTATTACTACTACTACTAGTACTGTTGCTGCTGCTGCCACTACTACTACTACTACTACTGCTACTACAACTACTGTTACTACTACAACTACCATTACTGCTATTACCATCACCACCACCACCACTACTACTATTACTATTACTACTACTACTACTACCACCATCACCACCACTTCAACCACTGTAGTTGCTACATATTATATAATAGTAATAATAAAGCTATAATTACTTTTACTACTAGAGCTATAATTACTTTTACGACAAGAGATACAATTACTTTTACTACTGAGCTATAGTTACTTTTACTACAAGAACTACACTACTCCAACTACACTGGATGGGGGATGGAGGAGGAGCAGATGGGCCACATTGTGGGCCACATGATTTTGAGAGGGCCTACATGAATGTAGTTTTTTATTTTACCTTTTGTTTATATACGTATTTCGTTTCCATTCTTTTATGTTCTATTACATCATTAACATTACTTTTATTATGTTCTATTATATCATGAACACTACTTTTATTATGTTCTATTACATCACGAACACTACTTTTATTATGTTCTATTACATCATATACTTTACTTCTATTATGTTCTATTATATCATGAACACTACTTTTATTATGTCTTATTACATCATGCGCACTACTTTCATTATGTTCTATTACATCTTGCACACTCCTTTCATTATGTTCTGTTATACCATGTAAATTACGTGTGCATAGATCACGTGGCTTTAGACGCCCTGTATAAAGAGATAAACAGTCGCTGCTTACAGGGAGAAAATACTAACAGGAATTTTAATCTGGAACTTACCAAACATTTGGCAGCACTCACAGAGGTAGACAAGACAGACATAGATGAATTATGACATTCTTACACGGCAGGAAAAACAAGTGTTGGGTTGCAAAAACAAAACAAGTAGAAAAGCATGGATATCACATTTCATATGGAAATACATACGTGAAAGAAAATCAACCAAATTAGCCATGTTGAATGTAAAGATAGGTCTTGGAAGAGATTTGGCAAAAGTAACATACAAAGAACTAGGCAATAAAGTAAAAAGTTCAGCTAGAAGGGTAAAAGAGAATACATAGACGATATGGCGAAAGAGGCAGAGAAAGCAGCAAAAACAAGAGACAGCAAAACTTTATATAACATACAAAAGAGGCTAACAGGTACAATTACATCTAAAGAAAGACCAATTATTAGCAAAACTGGAACCCTATTAACATTAAGTAAAGACCAAAAGCAAAGATGGGCTGAACACTGCCAAGAAATACTTAATCGACCACACCCAAAATATTTATTAAACCTTGAAACTGACTTACCAGCCCCACAACTAAATGTCAACCTAGATGAAATTACACTGCATGAAATTGAAACAGCAGTGAATCTAATGGCTAACAACAAAAATGCAGGTGAAAATGAAATAATACTCCAAATGTTAAAAGCTATCAATAGTGACAACATGAGACAACTACAGAGAATGTTTAATAAGATTTGGAAAGAAGAAAAGGTCCCTTCTAAGTGGAAAAAGGAATCATTGTTAAAATACCCCTCCAACACCAGAAAATGGCAACCTTAGCGATTGCAATAACTGAAGGGATGTAACCTTACTATCAGTTGTGTCAAAAGCATTTTGCAAAGTTAATCTGAATAGAATTTAAGATATAGTTGCTACAGCAATGAGAGAAGGACAACCAGGATTTCCAACAGGGAGAAGCTGTCTCGACCAGATCTTTACTCTAAGAATAATACTTGACGAACATATTGAAAAGCAGAAACCATTAATCTTAAAATTTATTTAATTTAAAAAGGCATTTGATTGCATGCATAAATAGATTCATTGTGGAAAATTTTAAGAATATGTGGAATACCATGTAAAATTGTTAACATCATTAAGGACTTCTACAACGGATATGTTTGTGCAGTCAAGACAGAAGACGGAGTGAGCGAATGGTTTCAGATTGAAACATGCGTAAAACAAGGATGTATATTATCTCAGTTGCTTGTTATAATCGGCATAGACTTCATAATGAAAAAAAGCTGCACAGCTAAAACGGGCATGGATTGGGTACATGAGACCCACATGGGAGATCTTGATTTTGCTGATGACATAACTTTTATCAACGACAATGTAAAATCAGTGCAAGAAAAACAGATACCTGTCTTCATTGGCTAGTAAAATAGGACTTAAAATTACCAAGGGAAAAGCAAAAATAATGAAATTTCTCATTAATCAAGAAGGACAAATATAGGTAGAAGGAACAGCTTTTGGAGAAATAAAACAATTTCCATATCTCGGCAGCTACAAAGACCAAGATTGTGACACCAGAATGGAAATTAGAATTTTAATTGCAAAAGCGGCATTGATCTTTACGAATCTTGAGAATATGTAGCATTCAAAAGTTATAAGCACAAAAACTAAGTTATGATTATTCATTTCAAATGTAATATCCACTCTCATTTATGCATGCAAAAGCTGGAAAACACCTAAAGAAATAAACAACAAATTGGACTATTTTGAAAACAAATGCCTCGGGAAAATACTCGGTAAAAAGTGGAACGAATTCAACAACACAATAATTAGTGTATAAGTATATAACTATACACGAAACACTGCAGTAATGCTGTGATACAAGAATGTATAAAATAGGAAAAATGTAGGAGCAGCTTTATTACTTAACGATTACAAATCGATAAGTAATAAAGCTGCTCCTACTTTTTTCCTATTTTATACATTCTGAATTCAAGAACAATACAGAGATAAGACAGATGAACAAACAGCAACCTGTCTCATAGCTGATTAGAAAAAGAAGATGGAGTTATGTCGGTCACGTATGAGAAGAAACAGTCAGAGAATCCCAAAAACAACCTATTAAGTGGAACACAGTCTGAAGAAAAAGGGGTCGACCGCGTGAAACTCTAAACAGGACATTGTTAAAAGAGGCCAAATCAATAGGCATAAAATGCCTTGATGAGGTAGAAAAGCTCGCCGAAAACAGAAAAACTTGGCGAACTACCATGCGAGCCCTATCTGATGTTTAGCAGCACGGGAAGGATGTAAGGTGTAAGATGTAAGATAAAATCACTTCATGAGCAGTTTTAAATGTGGCCTACATTTCCTGTCTGACCTGGGACCAGCTTTTGACTGGACCTTGCTACTACTAAAACTTCTGCCATTATTACACCTAAATCTTTGCTAGTGCCGTCATTGTCCCCCACTATGGCTACCAACAGAAAAGAAGTCTCAAGATCTTAGAAAAAAAATAAACACGGCTGCCATTTTTCTTAACCTGTAAATAACTACTGACGTTAGCTCATTTTGTAATTTTTAATTTCATTCTCTAGAGCGAAAGTAGAAAAAGTACATGATTAAAAAAATAATTGCAAAAATAAAGAAATAATATATTTTTTAAAACTTATCAAAATAATAATAAAATTGTATAAACTTGGTCAAACTGGTGTACCGTACTTTCACTACCCTTCTTGAGCTATAGGCGCTATACAGCGAGTTTTAACTGTCTCTCATGTGTTCTCGTACCTTCACTTCTATCATTATTATCTGTCTCCTGCGGTTTTCTAGGGACTTCAAATATCCTGTTTTCTCTTTTCTATTTTCCTCATCAGTTCTTTTTCTCATCTCATTTATCTTCGCATGTGACATTGACCATTCTTTCTCAGCATCCAACTTTTTTAAATTTCTTTCTCATCATCCAACTTTTCTTTCTTTCTTTCTTTCTCATCATTCACGTTTTCTTTCTTTGTTTATTTCTCATCATCCAACTTTTCTCTATTTCTTTCTCATCATCCAACATTTCTTTCGTTCTCATCATCGAACTTTTCTTTCTTTCTTTCTCGTCATCTAACTTTTCTTCCTTTGTCATCATTCTACTTTTTTTTTCTTTGTCATCATCCAACTTTTCTTTCTGTGTCATCATCCAACTGTTCTTCCTTTGTCATCATACAAATTTTCTTTCTTTATCATTATTCAACTTTTCTTTCTTCTTCATCATCCAACTTTTCTTTCTTTCTTATCATCCAACTTTTCTTTATTTCTTATCACCCAACTTCTCTTTTTTTGTCATCATCCAACTTTTCTTCCTTTCTCATAATTCAACTTTTCTTTATTTGTCATCATCCAACATTTCTTTCTTTCTTTCTCATCATCCACGTTTTTTTCCTTTCTTTCTTTCTCATCATCCAAATGTTCTTTATTTCTTATCGTCCAATTTCTCTTTCTTTGTCATCATCCACCTTTTCTTTCTTTCTCATAATTCAACTTTTCTTTCTTCTCATCATCCAACTTTTCTTTCTTTCTTATCATCCAGCTTTTCTTTCTTTCTTATCATCCAACTTCTCTTTCTTTGTCATCATCCAACTTTTCTTTCTTTCTTATCATCCAACTTCTCTTTCTTTGTCATCATCCAACTTTTCTTCCTGTGTCACCATCCAACTTCTCTTTCTTTGTTACCATCCAACTTTTCTTTCTTTGTCATCATTCAACTTTTCTTTCGCTGTCATCATCCAACTATTCTTCCTTTCTCATCATCCAACTATTCTTCCTTTCTCATCATCCAACTTTTTTTCCTTTCTCATCATCCATCTTTTCTTCCTTTGTCATTTCTGTAGTCTCTGTCACAAATTCTCTTCTTGTGACACACATCTCAGACACATTTCTGTCTTTATTTCCTGACATCTTTCCTCAGTCACTTTCACTTTCTTCCCTTAATCTCTTACTTCCTGGGAATTTTAATCCAGCAGGAACGTCATTTCTTTTGTGTGTTGTCGACTTTATCTGTCCCTGCGGCTAATTAAATCATGTATTTTTATGTTTTCTGTACCAGAACTACTTCTAACACAGAATTTTTAAAAAAAATCACTTCGCTAACAAAAAAAAAAAGTCCCTATTCTCTTCAAAATTCATTCCGCGATGTTTGAAGAAAGTCATTTTTTTTTTCTACTTTTTAAAAAAATTTCAACCTTATTGTTCGTGAATTCTACATTTGATTTGTTCCTTAAAATAGGATTTGTTCAAAATTGAAAGTTCCAGACAGATCAATGCATGATTCCGTAAGGACCAAATTTGGAGGCAACTCATGCTCGCCTGTCCGGATTATAGAAGGTTGCAGATTTATCGTTCCTGGCAGAATAGGCCGGCAAAATAGAATTATTGCGCTCTACCAAGCGTGGCAGGGACAACGGGTAAGGGAGGTAAATTGGATGGCAAGGGAGGTAAATGATTAAATAAGGGAGGTAACACGGCTGGTAGGGGAGACTAACAAGGATAGCTTAACCCGAAGTATCGTTTCCTTTTGTTTTCACGGGTTCTACCCACGAAACACTTCGATATTTCGTATGATGACGATGATGGTGGTGATAGAATATTCTTACTAATAGATGATAGTGGCGAGAAGTTTGTAGCTTTAGTTTGTGAACCGCGCTAAAGAAGGCGGGACGATCATCCTCCTACAGAGTTCTCGTAGCTTGCATGTCATGGCTGCTTCATTTACTCAGACTTGCTACTGGCAGTCAGGCCATCACTCATATTTACTGCCATGTCTGTCAGTTAACATTACAGTCAAACCATCACTCATATTTACTGCCATGACTGTCAGTTAACAAAGTTCGCAAAAGATGATTCACTTTTGAAAGGTTTCAGTAACGCTCTCTCTCTCTCTCGCTCTCTCTCTTTCTCTCTTTCTCTCTGTTACTCTATCTCTCTCTGTCTCTCTCTCTGTCCCTGTCTCTTTCTCTCTCTCTCTCTCTCAGATAGTTGATGAGTGGCTACGAAAGGAAGGTCTCAGAATTGGTCGTTTAAACATTTACCACCCGCTATGGAATCTTTCTGAGGCAACTAATATAGTTAATCATAACTTCCATGTCTTTGGCTTTTCAGAAAGTCTACTAAACAAAAATATAACTGACGAAGACATTAAGACAGACGGTTATAATTTACTTTGACGTGACCTTACTAGGAAGCTTGAGACAGGATTAGTTGTATATGTTATCACTGCCATACACTCTTGCCATAGAACAGATCTTGAGACAGGATTAGTTGTATATGATACCACAGCCATACACTCTTGTCATAGAACAGACCTTGAGACAGGATTAGTTGTATATGTTACCACAGCCGTACACTCTTGCCATAGAACAGACCTTGAGACACCAGATATTGAATGTATGTGGCTGGAAATCAAACTTCCAAAGTCTATATCTTAAAATCTTCACTACCAACCCCTATTTTTGATTTAAGCGAATTAAATACATTTATAGGTAGCAAATGTGCAAATCTAAAGCAGCCCAGTATTCCTTTCATGTCAGTTAGTGAAGTTTGTAATTATCTTTCATCTTTAAAGAACAACAACACAGCAGGACTTGATTAAATCAGTAACAAGATATTACACTACTCAGCCCCAGTAATTACAGATACACTAACATACATTTACAATCAGTGCATTGCACATTGTCATTTTCTTCAGGCTTTTAAAATTGCAAAAATATATCTCCTTTTTAAATCTGGTCCGGAGAAAATCCCTCAAGCTATAGACCAATTTCCATTCTATCAACTTTGTCTAAACCCATAGAAAAACACATACAAAAACAACCTTACAACACATGCAAGAAAATGATTTGATTGTTGACTGTCAGTCAGGTTTTAGGCCAAAACATTCCTGCCACATAGCTCTCACAAAAATGACAGAATATTGGTTATCTAATATAAACGATGATAAATTATGTGGTGCTGTCTTTGTTTACTTTAAAAGAGCATTTGATATGACTGATCATGAAATCCTAGTTAGAAAGCTTGAGACTTATAGATTACACTCTGACTAGACAAAATTTATTACATCTTT
This sequence comes from Achatina immaculata, assembly GCA_009760885.1. Lineage (NCBI taxonomy): Eukaryota > Metazoa > Mollusca > Gastropoda > Stylommatophora > Achatinidae > Lissachatina > Lissachatina immaculata. The sequence goes on from CM019710.1 coordinate 2,970,744, forward strand.
TCTTTCCAACAGACAACAGGTAGTTTGCCTAAAAAACCCTAAGTCAAGTTCATCTGTGGTTGATAATGGCGTTCCACGTGGGATCTATTCTTGGTCCTCTCCTGTTTACCATCTACATCAGTGATCTTCCACTTCATCTCAAAAAATCATCTTGTGACCTCTTTGCCGATGGCTGAATAGGCCGGCAAAATAGAATTATTGCGCTCTACCAAGCGTGGCAGGGACAACGGGTAAGGGAGGTAAATTGGATGGCAAGGGAGGTAAATGATTAAATAAGGGAGGTAACACGGCTGGTAGGGGAGACTAACAAGGATAGCTTAACCCGAAGTATCGTTTCCTTTTGTTTTCACGGGTTCTACCCACGAAACACTTCGATATTTCGTATGATGACGATGATGGTGGTGATAGAATATTCTTACTAATAGATGATAGTGGCGAGAAGTTTGTAGCTTTAGTTTGTGAACCGCGCTAAAGAAGGCGGGACTATCATCCTCCTACAGGGTTCTCGTAGCTTGCATGTCATGGCTGCTACATTTACTCAGACTTGCTACTGGCAGTCAGGCCATCACTCATATTTACTGCCATGTCTGTCAGTTAACATTACAGTCAAACCATCACTCATATTTAGTACCATGACTGTCAGTTAACAAAGTTCGCAAGAGATGATTCACTTTTGAAAGGTTTCAGTAACGCTCTCTCTCTCTCTCTCTCTTTCTCTCTTTCTCTCTGTTACTCTATCTCTCTCTGTCTCTCTCTGTCCCTGTCTCTTTCTCTCTCTCTCAGATAGTTGATGAGTGGCTACGAAAGGAAGGTCTCAGAATTGGTCGTTTAAACATTTACCACCCGCTATGGAATCTTTCTGAGGCAACTAATATAGTTAATCATAACTTCCATGTCTTTGGCTTTTCAGAAAGTCTACTAAACAAAAATATAACTGACGAAGACATTAAGACAGACGGTTATAATTTACTTTGACGTGACCTTACTAGGAAGCTTGAGACAGGATTAGTTGTATATGTTATCACTGCCATACACTCTTGCCATAGAACAGATCTTGAGACAGGATTAGTTGTATATGATACCACAGCCATACACTCTTGTCATAGAACAGACCTTGAGACAGGATTAGTTGTATATGTTACCACAGCCGTACACTCTTGCCATAGAACAGACCTTGAGACACCAGATATTGAATGTATGTGGCTGGAAATCAAACTTCCAAAGTCTATATCTTAAAATCTTCACTACCAACCCCTATTTTTGATTTAAGCGAATTAAATAAATTTATAGGTAGCAAATGTGCAAATCTAAAGCAGCCCAGTATTCCTTTCATGTCAGTTAGTGAAGTTTATAATTATCTTTCATCTTTAAAGAACAACAACACAGCAGGACTTGATGAAATCAGCAACAAGATATTACGCTACTCAGCCCCAGTAATTACAGATAAACTAACATACATTTACAATCAGTGCATTGCACATTATCATTTTCCTCATGCTTTTAAAACTGCAAAAATATATCCCCTTTTTAAATCTGGTCCGGAGAAAATCCCTCAAGCTATAGACCAATTTCCATTCTATCAACTTTGTCAAAACACCTAGAAAAACACATACAAAAACAACCTTACAACACATGCAAGAAAATGATTTGATTGTTGACTGTCAGTCAGGTTTTAGGCCGAAACATTCTTGCCACACAGCTTTCACAAAGATGACAGAATATTGGTTATCTAATATAAACGATGATAAATTATGTGGTGCTGTCTTTGTTGACTTTAAAAGAGCATTTGATATGACTGATCATGAAATCCTAGTTAGAAAGCTTGAGACTTATAGATTACACTCTGACTAGACAAAATTTATTACATCTTTTCTTTCCAACAGACAACAGCTAGTTTGCCTAAAAAACTCTAAGTCAAGTACATCTGTGGTTGATAATGGCGTCCCACGTGGGATCTATTCTTGGTCCTCTCCTGTTTACCATCTACATCAATGATCTTCCACTTCATCTCAAAAAATCATCTTGTGACCTCTTTGCTGATGGCTGCACAGTTTACACTAGTGACGATGACTGTTTCTTCTCATCACGTGACCAACATATGTCCATCTCCTTTTCCTGATCACCCATGAGACCGGCTGTTGTTCAGTCATCTGTCTTATCTCTGCATTGTTCTTGAATTCATTCCACTTGATGCCGAGTATTTTCCTTGGGCATTTGTTTTCAAAAGAGTCTAATTTCTTGTCTATTTCTTTAGTTGTTTTCCAGCTTTTGCATGCATAAATGAGGGTAGATATTACATTTGAATTGAATAATCTTAACTTGGATTTTGTACTTTTGAATGCCATATGTTCTCAAGATTCTTGAAGATTGATGCTGCTTTTGTAATTCTAATTCTAATTTCCTTTCTGGTGTCACCATCCTGGTCTATGTAGCTGCCAAGGTATGCAAATTGATTGACTTCTTCAATATCTGTCCCTTCTATGTGTATTTTTCCATTTTGATTAATGGGAATTTTCATTATTTTTGTTTTATCCTTGTTTATTTCTAGTCCTATTTTGCTAGCCAGTGAAGACAGGCTGTCTGTTTTTTTCTTGCATGGAATTCATATTGTTACTGATAAGAGTTATGTGTTATTATTGTTACTAAATACTTGAATTTGTCCACTAGCTTTAAGTTACGACCTGCCTCCACCTGATTTACGCTGTCATTTGTGTTCTCTTACTTTCAGTTATCTTATCTTGTTACAAGTTATCTTCTCTTACTTTCAATTATATCTCGTTATTACCAGTTATCTTCTCTTACTGTTAATTATTTTCCCTTACTTTTCGTATCTTCTCTTAATGGCATTTATTTTCTTGCCTTCCGCCGCGTAGTGATAAGACTATTTACATACAGCAGTTCCAACAATGGAGGCAGTATCAGCCATATTTTTCAGTATTATCAGTCATGCTTTTCAGTATTTTCAGTCACATTTTATGATATTTTCAGCCAAGTTTTTGCAATATTATTTCAGCCAAGTTTTTGCAATATTTTCAGCCACGTTTTTGCAATATTTTCAGCCAAGTTTTTGCAATATTATCAGCCAAGTTTTTGCAATATTTTCAGCCAAGTTTTTGCAATATTATCAGCCAAGTTTTTGCAATATTTTCAGCCAAGTTTTTGCAATATTTTCAGCCATATTTTGCCGTCTCTGGCATGAAGGCGGAAGCGTCTACTACTTATATAAACCACTCTAGTCTCTACTTTCTCGCACGAAAGAAGGGCCCAGCAAACTGGAGGGAACTTATGGCGCACTGTTCTGAGAGAAAAGCAGATAATAAAAGACGGGTTAGATTTACTGATAATAAAAAAAAAATAGAAAACATGAAAATCCTGTGTAGCTCCGGTAATTATATCATCATTTTTGTTTACCTCTGCTCTGTCTATTTTAGCAGTTTGTGAGTTAGAGCACATTCCACTCTCACAGCGGTCCTCATCGGTCAGTCGGCTACTCCTCGGTTTTCCTGTCCTTGTCTATAATGTCAATAGTTGTCCGCGTCTCTGACCCTTCTTCTTCTTCTTCTTCTTGTCTGCAGGACGGACGTCTTAAACTCTCACACTTTCCCAGCAGGATTATAAAACTTATCACAGTTCACAGCACAGAAGTGATACTAAATGACTTTTATCACGAAGATTTCGTATGATGAACTTTCGTAAATAAAGGGTCACCTGCATACACTTACTAGTTACGGTTATCCGAACTACAAACAACTTTATAAATCCAAGTAACTTCTGAGATAAAGATAATTAAATTTATATGTAAGATTATTCAATGCGAGAAAGTATATTAACAAGGGAAGAAAAACTACTTTTTTTGTTTTATTTTATTTCTCGTTCATTTATAAAGTACAAAGTAACGTTTCCATCTTACATTTCTCATGGCCCTGTTATGTTTCCATCTTACATTTCTGATGTCACTGTTATGTTTCCATCTTATATTTCTCATGGCCCTGTTATGTTTCCATCTTATATTTCTCATGGCCCTGTTATGTTTATATCTTATATTTCTGATGTCACTGTTATGTTTCCATCTTATATTTCTCATGGCCCTGTTATGTTTCCATCTTATATTTCTCATGGCCCTGTTATGTTTATATCTTATATTTCTGATGTCACTGTTATGTTTCCATCTTATATTTCTCATGGCCCTGTTATGTTTCCATCTTATATTTCTCATGGCCCTGTTATGTTTCCATCTTACATTTCTGATGTCACTGTTATGTTTCCATCTTATATTTCTCATGGCCCTGTTATGTTTCCATCTTATATTTCTCATGGCCCTGTTATGTTTCCATCTTACATTTCTGATGTCACTGTTATGTTTCCATCTTACATTTCTGATGTCCCTGTTATGTTTCCATCTTATATTTCTCATGGCCCTGTTATGTTTCCATCTTATATTTCTCATGGCCCTGTTATGTTTCCATCTTATATTTCTCATGTCCCTGTTATGTTTCCATCTTATATTTCTCATGGCCCTGTTATGTTTCCATCTTATATTTCTGATGTCACTGTTATGTTTCCATCTTACATTTCTGATGTCACTGTTATGTTTCCATCTTACATTTCTGATGTCACTGTTATGTTTCCATCTTACATTTCTGATGTCACTGTTATGTTTCCATCTTATATTTCTGATGTCACTGTTATGTTTCCATCTTACATTTCTCATGGCCCTGTTATGTTTCCATCTTACATTTCTGATGTCACTGTTATGTTTCCATCTTACATTTCTCATGGCCCTGTTATGTTTCCATCTTACATTTCTCATGGCCCTGTTATGTTTCCATCTTACATTTCTGATGTCACTGTTATGTTTCCATCTTATATTTCTGATGTCACTGTTATGTTTCCATCTTACATTTCTCATGGCCCTGTTATGTTTCCATCTTACATTTCTGATGTCACTGTTATGTTTATATCTTATATTTCTGATGTCACTGTTATGTTTATATCTTATATTTCTGATGTCACTGTTATGTTTCCATTTTATATTTCTGATGGCCCTGTTATGCTTCCGTCTTCCATTTCTCAAGGTCTTCCAGCAAAAAAAAGGTCCATGTTTCCCTTGATGAAGTTCTGTTCTCGCCATGTTTCTCTTGATGAAGTTCTGTTCTCGCCATGTTTCCCTTGATGAAGTTCTGTTCTCGCCATGTTTCTCTTGATGAAGTTCTGTTCTCGCCATGTTTCCCTTGATGAAGTTCTGTTCTCGCCATGTTTCTCTTGATGAAGTTCTGGTTTCTCAGAACAGAAAAGATTTTTTTTTTCTAATGATCATTTATCGGGGGGGGGGGGGGGGAAGGGAGAGAAGAACTTAAATCATGATTAATGAAGTAGAACAAAATATAATTTAATCTGGAGCTGTGCTTCTGCTAAGGAGGTCAAGAACAAAGTGGAGGTGACGATGCATGAAAGTACAGGGAGATATGGTTATTGGAGAAAACGTTTTGTAAGATTTGACAGGATGAAACATTTGGTGACCATGATTGTGAAGATGAGAGCATGATAGAAAACTGTGATGATGAGTGTGTCATAGAAGACTGTGAAGATGAGTGTGTGATAGATGATTGTGAAGATGAGTGTGTGATAGATGATTGTGAAGATGAGAGTGTGAAGATGAGAGTGCCATAGAAGACTGTGAAGATGAGAGTGTGATAGAAGCATGTGAAGATGAGTAGTTAATAGAAGACTATGAAAATGAGTACATGATAGAAGTGTGAGAAGATGAGTGCATAATAGAAGCTTGTGAAGATAAGTGCATAATAGAAGCTTGTGAAGATGAGTGCATAATAGAAGCTTGTGAAGATGAGTGCGTGATAGAAGCATGTGAAGATGAATGCATAATAGAAGCATGTGAAGATGAATGCATAATAGAAGCTTGTGAAGATGAATGCGTGATAGAAGCATGTGAAGATGAATGCATAATAGAAGCTTGTGAAGATGAATGCGTGATAGAAGCATGTGAAGATGAGTGCATAATAGAAGCTTGTGAAGATGAATGCATAATAGAAGCTTGTGAAGATGAATGCATAATAGAAGCTTGTGAAGATGAATGCATAATAGAAGATTGTGAAGATGAATGCGTGATAGAAGCATGTGAAGATGAGTGCATAATAGAAGCATGTGAAGATGAATGCGTGATAGAAGCATGTGAAGATGAGTGCATAATAGAAGATTGTGAAGATCAATGCGTGATAGAAGCATGTGAAGATGAGTGCATAATAGAAGCTTGTGAAGATCAATGCGTGATAGAAGCATGTGAAGATGAGTGCATAATAGAAGATTGTGAAGATCAGTGCGTGATAGAAGCATGTGAAGATGAGTGCATAATAGAAGATTGTGAAGATCAGTGCGTGATAGAAGCATGTGAAGATGAGTGCATAATAGAAGATTGTGAAGATGAGAGTGTGAAGATGAGAGTGCCATAGAAGACTGTGAAGATGAGAGTGTGATAGAAGCATGTGAAGATGAGTAGTTAATAGAAGACTATGAAAATGAGTACATGATAGAAGTGTGAGAAGATGAGTGCATAATAGAAGCTTGTGAAGATAAGTGCATAATAGAAGCTTGTGAAGATGAGTGCATAATAGAAGCTTGTGAAGATGAGTGCGTGATAGAAGCATGTGAAGATGAATGCATAATAGAAGCATGTGAAGATGAATGCATAATAGAAGCTTGTGAAGATGAATGCGTGATAGAAGCATGTGAAGATGAATGCATAATAGAAGCTTGTGAAGATGAATGCGTGATAGAAGCATGTGAAGATGAGTGCATAATAGAAGCTTGTGAAGATGAATGCATAATAGAAGCTTGTGAAGATGAATGCATAATAGAAGCTTGTGAAGATGAATGCATAATAGAAGATTGTGAAGATGAATGCGTGATAGAAGCATGTGAAGATGAGTGCATAATAGAAGCATGTGAAGATGAATGCGTGATAGAAGCATGTGAAGATGAGTGCATAATAGAAGATTGTGAAGATCAATGCGTGATAGAAGCATGTGAAGATGAGTGCATAATAGAAGCTTGTGAAGATCAATGCGTGATAGAAGCATGTGAAGATGAGTGCATAATAGAAGATTGTGAAGATCAGTGCGTGATAGAAGCATGTGAAGATGAGTGCATAATAGAAGATTGTGAAGATCAGTGCGTGATAGAAGCATGTGAAGATGAGTGCATAATAGAAGATTGTGAAGATCAATGCGTGATAGAAGCATGTGAAGATGAGTGCATAATAGAAGATTGTAAAGCCGAGTACATGATAGATGCTTGTGAAGATGAGTGCATGATAAGAGGTTGTGACGATGAGAGCGTTATAGAAGTTTGTGAAGACGACTGCATGAAAAGCTTATGAAGATGAGTGCATGATAGAAGCTTGTGAAGATGAGTGCATGATAGAAGCTTGTGAAGATGTACGTTTGATATAAGACTGTGACGATGAGTGTATGATAGAAGACTGTGAAGATGAGTGTATGATAAGATGATGAGTTTGTGATAGAAGACTATGAAAATGAGTGTATGATAAGATGATGAGTGTGTGATAGAAGACTATGAAAATGAGTGTATGATAAGATGATGAGTGTGTGATAGAAGACTATGAAGGTGAGTGCATGATAAGATGATAAGTGTGTGATAGAAGACTATGAAGGTGAGTGCATGATAAGATGATAAGTGTGTGATAGAAGACTATGAAGTTGAGTGCATGATAAGATGATAAGTGTGTGATAGAAGACTATGAAGGTGAGTGCATGATAAGATGATAAGTGTGTGATAGAAGACTATGAAGGTGAGTGCATGATAAGATGATAAGTGTGTGATAGAAGACTATGAAGGTGAGTGTATGATAAGATGATGAGTGTGTGATAGAAGACTATGAAGGTGAGTGCATGATAAGATGATGAGTGTGTGATAGAAGACTATGAAGGTGAGTGTATGATAAGATGATGAGTGTGTGATAGAAGACTATAAAGGTGAGTGCATGATAAGATGATGAGTGTGTGATAGAAGACTATGAAGGTGAGTGTATGATAAGATGATAAGTGTGTGATAGAAGACTATGAAGGTGAGTGCATGATAAGATGATAAGTGTGTGATAGAAGACTATGAAGGTGAGTGCATGATAAGATGATAAGTGTGTGATAGAAGACTATGAAGGTGAGTGCATGATAAGATGATAAGTGTGTGATAGAAGACTATGAGGTGAGTGCATGATAAGATGATAAGTGTGTGATAGAAGACTATGAAGGTGAGTGCATGATAAGATGATAAGTGTGTGATAGAAGACTATGAAGGTGAGTGCATGATAAGATGATAAGTGTGTGATAGAAGACTATGAAGGTGAGTGCATGATAAGATGATAAGAAGATGAGTGTGTGATGGAAGACTATGAAGGTGAGTGCATGATAAGATGATAATATGATGAGTGCATGATGATATGATGAGTGCACAGCGAAGTTAGTTCTTAATAGTGATGTTATTGTTTACTACAGATATTTGTTCTTCGTTCAGAACAAGGCACGCTCTCTCTTCCTCTCCTTCTCTCTCTTACTGTCTCTCTTACTCTCTTTCTTTCTCTCTCTCTCTCTCTTTCTCTCTATTTAGTGTTCTAGCTCTTCTCAACACCTCTCTCTGTGGATCTCTTTATTCCTTTCTTGTTTTATTCAACGCGAGAAAGGTAATTAACAAGGGAAGGAAAACTACTTTTTTATTTCACGTTATTTTTCGTTCACTTATAAAGTACAAAGTAAGGTTTGTTATGTTTCTTTCTTACATTTCTCATGGCTGTCACTTTACTTCTTTCTCTCAATCTCTCTCTATCTCTCATTCTCTCTCTTTCACTCTTACTCTCTTACTCTCTCATACTCTCTCTTCTGCTCTCTCTTCTGCTCTCTCTCTTACTCTCTCTTATTCTCTCTCTCCTACTCTCTCTTACTCCCCCTCTTGCTCTCTCTTACTCTCTCTCCTACTCTCTCTTACCCTTTCTCTTACTCTCACTTTCTCTTACTCTCTCTTGCTCTCTCTCTTACCCTCTCTTATTCTCTCTCTTAACCTCTCTTACTCTTTCTCTTACTTTCTTTTACTCTCTTTCTTACTCTCTCTTACTCTTACTCTCTCTTGCTCTCACTCTCTTGGTCTCTCTTACTCTCTCTCTCTTGCTCTCTCTTACTACTCTCTCTCTCTTCCTCTTAGTCTTTCTCTTACTCTCACTCTCTCTTACCCTCTCTCTTACCCTCTCTCTTACCCTCACTCTCTCTTACTCTCTCTCTTACTCTCTCTCTCTCTTAATCTCTCGCTTATTCTCTCTCTTGCTCTTTCTCTTACTCTCTCTTGCTCTCTGTTACTCTCTGTTACTCTCTCTTACTCTCTCTTGCTCTCTTTTACTCTCTCTATTACTCTCTCTTACTCTCTCTTACTCCCTCTTATTCTCTCTTGCTCTCTCTCTTATTCTCTCTTGCTCTCTCTCTTATTCTCTCTTGCTTTCTCTTACTCTCTCTGGAGTGAAAGATGTATGATAAAGGGCAGAATGTCAGACGGGCCTGCGTGCCCAATTCTTAACCCTTTTGAAATAAAGATCAATCAATCAATCAATCAATCAGTCTCTCTTACTCTCTTTTACTCTCTCTCTCTCTATTCAGTGTTCTAGCTCTTCTTTTATCCCCTCTCTTTATGCCTTTATTTATTCCTTTCTCCTTCACTTCCTTTGTCTGTCTCTTTACCTTCTCTCTCATTCTCTCTCTTACTCTCTCTCTCTCTCTATTCAGTGTTCTAGCTCTTCTTTTATCCCCTCTCTTTATGCCTTTATTTATTCCTTTCTCCTTCACTTCCTTTGTCTGTCTCTTTACCTTTCTCTCTCATTCTCTCTTTCTATATATACACGTGCATATATATTTCTCTTCGTCTCATTCTTTCACTTCCTCTCTCTATCTCTATCTCTCGCTCTCTCTCTCTCTCTCTATCTCTCTCTTCACACAGAGACACGCACATACAGACACCCACAGATACACGCACACAGACAAACACACACAAACGCGCGAACACACTACACACACGTACACACACAGACCAGCACGTAGTTAGTCCATGAATTCTTCGTTAGTCTCATTAATTGTCATTTTATTATTCAGATCTCCCCATCTCCCTATCTGCCTAACTGCCCATCTGCCCATCTCCTCATCTGCCCGCCCAAGATCAAACTACAGAAATCAGAAAACTGTCCAGCCCAACTTCTAATGTAGTCTTGACACCAGCGTATTATCTGCAGAGGAAGACAGTAACTTATTAGAAAGTTATTATCGAAGACTATGAAGGTGAGTGCATGATAAGATGATAAGTGTGTGATAGAAGACTATGAAGGTGAGTGCATGATAAGATGATAAGTGTGATAGAAGACTATGAGGTGAGTGCATGATAAGATGATAAGTGTGTGATAGAAGACTATGAGGTGAGTGCATGATAAGATGATAAGTGTGTGATAGAAGACTATGAAGGTGAGTGCATGATAAGATGATAAGTGTGTGATAGAAGACTATGAAGGTGAGTGCATGATAAGATGATAAGAAGATGAGTGTGTGATGGAAGACTATGAAGGTGAGTGCATGATAAGATGATAATATGATGAGTGCATGATAAGATGATAATATGATGAGTGCACAGCGAAGTTAGTTCTTAATAGTGATGTTATTGTTTACTACAGATATTTGTTCTTCGTTCAGAACAAGGCACGCTCTCTCTTCCTCTCATTCTCTCTCTTACTGTCTCTTACTCTCTTTCTTTCTCTCTCTCTCTCTCTTTCTCTCTATTTAGTGTTCTAGCTCTTCTCAACACCTCTCTCTGTGGATCTCTTTATTCCTTTCTTGTTTTATTCAACGCGAGAAAGGTAATTAACAAGGGAAGGAAAACTACTTTTTATTTCACTTTATTTTCGTTCACTTATAAAGTACAAAGTAAGGTTTGTTATGTTTCTTTCTTACATTTCTCATGGCTGTCACTTTACTTCTTTCTCTCAATCTCTCTCTATCTCTCATTCTCTCTCTTTCACTCTTACTCTCTTACTCTCTCATACTCTCTCTTCTGCTCTCTCTTCTGCTCTCTCTCTTACTCTCTTATTCTCTCTCTCCTACTCTCTCTTACTCCCCCTCTTGCTCTCTCTTACTCTCTCTCCTACTCTCTTACCCTTTCTCTTACTCTCACTTTCTCTTACTCTCTCTTGCTCTCTCTCTTACCCTCTCTTATTCTCTCTCTTAACCTCTCTTACTCTTTCTCTTACTTTCTTTTACTCTCTTTCTTACTCTCTCTACTCTCTCTCTTACTCTCACTCTCTTGGTCTCTCTTACTCTCTCTCTCTTGCTCTCTCTTACTACTCTCTCTCTTCCTCTTAGTCTTTCTCTTACTCTCACTCTCTCTTACCCTCTCTCTTACCCTCTCTCTTACCCTCACTCTCTCTTACTCTCTCTCTTACTCTCTCTCTCTCTTAATCTCTCGCTTATTCTCTCTCTTGCTCTTTCTCTTACTCTCTCTTGCTCTCTGTTACTCTCTGTTACTCTCTCTTACTCTCTCTTGCTCTCTTTTACTCTCTCTATTACTCTCTCTTACTCTCTCTTACTCCCTCTTATTCTCTCTTGCTCTCTCTCTTATTCTCTCTTGCTCTCTCTCTTATTCTCTCTTGCTTTCTCTTACTCTCTCTGGAGTGAAAGATGTATGATAAAGGGCAGAATGTCAGACGGGCCTGCGTGCCCAATTCTTAACCCTTTTGAAATAAAGATCAATCAATCAATCAATCAATCAGTCTCTCTTACTCTCTTTTACTCTCTCTCTCTCTATTCAGTGTTCTAGCTCTTCTTTTCCTCCCCGTCTTTGTGCCTCTCTTAATTTCTTTCCTCTTCCTTTCCTCTGTCTCTCACTTTACCTCTCTCACTCTCTCTTACTCTCTCTCTCTCTCTATTTAGTGTTCTAGCTCTTCTTTTATCCCCTCTCTTTATGCCTTTATTTATTCCTTTCTCCTTCACTTCCTTTGTCTGTCTCTTTACCTTTCTCTCTCATTCTCTCTTTCTATATATACACGTGCATATATATTTCTCTTCGTCTCATTCTTTCACTTCCTCTCTCTATCTCTATCTCTCGCTCTCTCTCTCTCTCTCTCTATCTCTCTCTTCACACAGAGACACGCACATACAGACACCCACAGATACACGCACACAGACAAACACACACAAACGCGCGAACACACTACACACACGTACACACACAGACCAGCACGTAGTTAGTCCATGAATTCTTCGTTAGTCTCATTAATTGTCATTTTATTATTCAGATCTCCCCATCTCCCTATCTGCCTAACTGCCCATCTGCCCATCTCCTCATCTGCCCGCCCAAGATCAAACTACAGAAATCAGAAAACTGTCCAGCCCAACTTCTAATGTAGTCTTGACACCAGCGTATTATCTGCAGAGGAAGACAGTAACTTATTAGAAAGTTATTATCGACAGAGGAAGACAGTAACTTATTAGAAAGTTATTATCGACAGAGGAAGACAGTAACTTATTAGAAAGTTATTATCGACAGAGGAAGACAGTAACTTATTAGAAAGTTATTATCGACAAAGGAAGACAGTAACTTATTAGAAAGTTATTATCGACAGAGGAAGACAGTAACTTATTAGAAAGTTGTGGTCTCCAGCAGCAGACAGTAACTTATTAAAAAGTTATGATCTGCAGCAGCAGACAGTAACCGTCGTTTGGATTGAAAGTATCCCTAGAATATTTTTGAAAAAAGCAGCCACGTTTTTAGAAGAGAAAATTATAGACCCAGATGTAGTGATTAAAAAGAACTTTAAGAGTGATGTCGCTAACGGAGTTACACAAGAATCTTTCTCTGAACCTTAAGTGCCCAGGGCACATGGGGCTTCCTCAAGGGTTTTCCACAAATGCCTGTCCTTTGCCTTTTTTTCCGCTCTTGCCCAAGTGTACCCTCTATTGCTCAACATCCTTTCTGTTGTTCTTCTCCATGTCTCTTTTGGTCTACCCTTACTTCTGCTCCCCTGTGGTGTCCATCTTAGTGCTATTTTTGGTAGTGAGTTGTCAGTCATTCGGAGCACATGTCCCAACCATTGCCAGTATCTTTCCTCGAATAAATATATTTAAATCTACATGAAGTCGCTGCAGTAAAGTTGTGATAACAAAATGTTACAGCAACATAAAATAGTAGCAACAAGTTGTAACTCAGCAATCATACATATATAACTTTTCGGTTTATACCGTACTCATACAACAACAACAAAAAACCATACAGGACAAAGAGAAATGAAAAGAAGAGAAAATATAAATTCTTATCAGTGATATGTAATAAATAAAAGTGGAGAAAATAACAGAAAAGAAGAGGAGAACTTTGCTGTGACTTGCAAGAAACTGGGTCCGGGAGTGCGTGAGGTGGAGTGCTGCCAATGTTTAAATGGAGATCTGCAAGGTGTAGCGCCATCTGGCTGGTTAGTAGTAAAGAGGAGATAGGGAAGGGGAAATGAGAGAGAGAGGCGAGGAGCAGGAGGAGGAAGAGGAGTTGTCAAGCCGAGAAGGGAGTGGCTGAAATAAACGAGTTTGGCTGGGGTAAGGAGTTTGTAATACAGTACAGCGAAGGTCCTGCAATGTCAGTCGCTGGTGAGAAAAGCAAAAGAAAACTGGTTGTCTTTTTCCGTTGGAAATAAACAACAACAACAACAACAACAGTACAGCCAGTCTGGTTGCAAGTACTTGCAGCCACTTAATTCTAACCCTGATTTTTCAAGCTCCTCCAGAACTGCCAAGTGAACTTCTCGATGCACGCCGGCGGCAAACACTCCAATCATAAATTGGTTGCAGACCACTCAAAATCCTGCCCAGTATATTCCACTTCTGTGACGCGCTTCTACAGCCGCCTGCCAGGTTGGGTTTTTAGTTTTTCTTCAATATAAAACAACGAGTCAGTGATTTTCCCCCAAACAGGCATTATGTGTCCCGGGATTTTCCTTCTGAGTTCTAGCTTTATTGATTTTGTTGATTTTTCGTAATTACTTCAAGAAAAGAACTTCATCAGTGCAGAGCACTAAGAGAAGTTGTCCAAGTTCCCAGTCTTCCGTGTCGTTTATCACTCGCTTCTGCCACTTGAAAACCAAACTAGTGTCATGGCGGATAAACTTTGCTATCCCCTTCTGGAATCTTTTCATTAATGGAGAAATCAAAATGTTTCCGTTTCCTTTCTGCGTCCGTTATTTTGTCACGCACTGTAATAAACGTGGGACTAGGTCTCCTGAACATTCACTTAAAAATTATTTGTTCGTCACCAAGATTTTTTTGTTTTTTGTTCCGTTGATTGATTCTCCGAGTAAGTTTTTAATTTTCTGAAACTTTTTCTGTAATTTACGAGAGAAATGAAAGCGTTGTAAATCTGATCTACAAGGTACATGTTTACAGAACTGTGTCAGAAGTTCTTCGATGCCGACAGAAAGGGCAGTGATGATAAATTAGTATAATCAGAAGCTCTAGAGATAGAACATTTGAGGTGAGTACGAGGGAATCATTCAGGGAAGATAGAACATTTGAGGCGAGTACGAGGGAATCATTCGGGGAAGACAGAACATTTGAGGCGAGTACGAGGGAATCATTCAGGGAAGATAGAACATTTGAGGCGAGTATGAGGGAATCGTTCAGGGAAGATAGAACAAGAAACTTTGGTAACATTGTCTGATAGGAGAGGTTGTGTAGTGACATCAAGCTGTCTGACAGGATCCTGTAATTAGAACATAAAACAAAGTCCTTCTAACATCTTTCCCACATAGATCAAACATTCACAGCCATCGAATTCGCATCCCTGCCTCTATTATCTTCCTTTCTTTCTCTCATAGATCAAACATTCACATCCCTGGCTCACTTACGTTCCCTTCTTTTCCTCAAGGATCAAACACTCACATCCCTGGCTCTCTTACCTTCCCTTCTTCCTTGTCTTCTTTACCCCAGTCTGGGTCATAGGCCTTCATCAAGGGCTCTCCATTTATTTCATTTTTAACAAAGTTAAGTTTGTTCACAGAATTCTGTCGCACAATGCTCCGCCTTACTTGTGGTCACTTTTTACGTATAACACTAAACATAGCCAGCGTTTAAAAAACTGTCTTCTTCCTAAACCCAGGATTGATCTGTACAAGAAAAGCCTTGCATACTCTCCAGTACAACTCTGGAACACCCTCCCCTACAATTTAAAATCCATTAGTAATACGTCATCCTTTAATTCAAACCTGTTTCATTATTTACTTGCTTGCAATTATATGCCTCCATAAAATAGCCAGCACTCTCTCAACACATGGCTCGTAAACCATCAAGTACTAAAATGACATAGTTAGAAAAGCAACTTGTTAGATATTGTTAGAAATTATTTTAATGTTTGTTAAAAAAACATATGTTAGAAGATCTGTATTTACAATGTATTTTTGTTTATGTATATGTCTGCGTGTGTATGTATGCGTGAGTGCTATTTTATTAGGTTAATTACTTCTTCTCTTTTACTTTGAATGTAGTAGTTAAATCTTACACTCTTTTGATATGTTTTTCCTAATTTAATTTGTATTTTTGTACTAAATCAAGTGTGTGGGAAGAATGAAAGATGGAGTGACGAAAGGCAGAATGTAAGACGGGCCTGCGTGCCCAATTCTTTACCCTTTAAAAATAAAGATTATTCATTCATTCTATCTATCTATCTATCTATCTATCTATCTATCTATCTATCTATCTATCTATCTATCTATCTATCTATCTATCTATCTATCTATCTATCTATCTATCTATCTATCTATCTATCTATCTATCTATACCCTCCCATCCTATATACAAAATATAAATTATACTCCTTCCTACAACTACAAGCTTTCCCAATATCTACTTGATGTCGACTACATGCCTCCATGAATTATAAAACTTAAAAGTTATCTTAAGCTGCTCTTACAGACACCGAATACAATTAATTGTTTTCTGAATAGTCCCGAAAATTTTGTTTAGTAGATAGTTATTTATAATGTATGTAGTTACTTCTGTACTGAGTGAATGTTTAAGAGTGAAACGTAAATGTTTTATTTTATTTTATGTCCCTCAGCTTCAATGTTAATTATGTTTGTTACATGAACAGCATATTTGTAGAATGTCTGGAATAGAGTGAAAGATGTATGATAAAGGGCGGAATATTAGACCGGCCTGCGTGCCCAATTCTTAACCCTTGTGAAATAAAGATCAATCAATCAATCAATCAATCAATCAATCAATCAGTCCTGGGCTGTTTCTTCTCTCCGTCTCTAGATGTATAGTCCATCCTTCTGATCTGTGCTTCAAGACTCCTTCACCAGGTGTTTCTAGGTCTTCCTTGTTTCTCGGGGATTCCAGGTGAGAGCCTGGCTGGTTAAGTTAGTGGTAGGCTCTCCAAGTGTATTGTCCTATCCATCTCCATCGTCTTTTCACTATCATTTCTTTCACTGGGGGCTGGTTCGTTTTCTGCCATAGCTCTTCATTGCCTGTGTTATCTGGCCTTCTGATCTGATCAAGTTCTACTTAGCTGTTAAAGAGATAGTTAACAGTATACTTGACTGGGGGCTTCATAACTGATAGTTATCCTGGTTGTGGTAGAGGTAGTGGTGATAATAAAGGTGGTGTCCGTCTGCTTGCCTGTCTAATTTCTTGTCCGCTAAATGTCCGTCTATCTGACTCTCTGTCTAAATTCTTGTCCGCTGAATGTCCGTCTACCTGCGTCTCTGACTGTCTGATTTCTTGTCCGCTGAATGTCTCTTTAACTAAGTCTCTGATTGTCTGACTTCTTGTCCGCTGAATGTCTCTTTATCTTAGTCTGTGATTGTCTGATTTCTTGTCCGTTGAATGTCTCTTTACATAAGTCTCTGATTGTCTGATTTCTTGTCCGCTGAATGTTCATCTACCAGAGTCTCTGACTTTCTGATTTCTTGTCCGCTGAATGTCCATTTATCTAAGTCTCTGTTTCTTTGTTTTCTCTTCTTTTCAGTATATAAATCTAATTTTCTGTCTGTGAACCTGGCTGTCCATTTCCCCTTCCCTTATCTCTTCCCCCCTCCCCTTCCCGTCATATCACTACCGACAGCCTGTCTGTCTGCTTTGCAGGTCTGTCCACACTTGTTTATCTGTTTACTTCTTTGTCCACACTTGTTTATCTGTTTATTTCTGTTTATTTCTGTGTCCACACTTGTTGATCTGTTTATTTCTTTACCCACACTTGTTTATCTGTTTATTTCTTTGTTCACACTTGTTTATCTGTTTATGTCTGTGTCCACACTTGTTTATCTGTTTATTTCTTTGTCCGCACACGTTCATCTGTTTATTTCTTTGTCCGCACATGTTTATCTGTTTATTTCTTTGTCCGCACATGTTTATCTGTTTATTTCTATGCCACTCCGAGCACAAGTTCAGACAGGTTCTGATGTCCTCTGGTCAACTTTATAGGACGCTAATTAGCTTAATGCCGCTGTACATTACACATGGGACGTGTCCTGTTTCTATTAAAGCCAGGAATGTAAAGAAGAAGATAACGTATAAAGAGGTGATAAACGACGTCCTAGATGCTGGCTCCTGACCCCCACGTGTTTGTGCTTTTATGTGTCGGGTATTTGGCCCCGGGTTTATTCCACAAAAATCACTAATTGGTTTCTTTTGTCACAACATATGGGTGATGGGGTGGGGGAAGGAAGAGGTCCGTGGGGCTACTCCCAGGGGGTGCTTAGGGTTAAAATAAAAGTAGAAAGGGAAAAATATACGTCAGCATAAAAGAGGTTGGGGGGGGGGAGGGGGTAGGAGATGTTGCGGCCGCAGGATTAGAAATTAAGAGGTGGGATGAGATGGTAGACGCCAACAAGGCGCCAGACTTAGTCCATGACAGGCACTTCTACAAGGCACCATACGTAGTCTCATGACAGGCACTTCTACAAGGCACCATACGTAGTCTCATGACAGGCACTTCAACAAGGCACCATACGTAGTCTCATGACAGGCACTTCTACAAGGCACCACACGTAGTCTCATGACAGGCACTTCTACAAGGCACCACATGTAGTCTCATGACAGGCACTTCAACAAGGTAGTCTCATGACAGGCACTTAAACAAAGTACTAGACGTAGTCTCGTAACAGAGACATCAACAATGCATCAGGGCCTAATCTTGTGACAGCTGACGTGGCAGTTCTGTGGGCGCTGAATATGTGTAGAACCTGGAGCAGCTATGACGTTTATTTGTGTTATGTGTACTAAATAGCTATGATGTTTATTTGTATTGTGTGTACTAAATAGCTATGATGTTTACTTGTATTGTGTGTACTAAATAGCTATGATGTTTATTTGTATTGTGTGTACTAAACAGCTATGATGTTTACTTGTATTGTGTGTACTAAATAGCTATGATGTTTACTTGTACTGTGTGTACTAAACAGCTATGATTTTTACTTGTATTGTGTGTACTAAATAGCTATGACGTTTATTTGTATTGTGTGTACTAAATAGCTATGATGTTTACTTGTATTGTGTGTACTAAACAGCTATAATGTTTACTTGTATTGTGTGTACTAAATAGCTATGATGTTTATTTGTATTGTGTGTACTAAATAGCTATGATGTTTATTTGTATTGTGTGTACTAAACAGCTATGATGTTTACTTGTATTGTGTGTACTAAACAGCTATGATGTTTACTTGTATTGTGTGTACTAAACAGCTGTGACGTTTATTTGTATTGTGTGTACTAAACAGCTATGATGTTTACCTGTATTGTGTGTACTAAATAGCTATGATGTTTACTTGTATTGTGTGTACTAAACAGCTATGATGTTTACTTGTAATTGTCTGGACTAAACTTTTCGGCTGAACTTTTGTTTGACTTGTGGCCAAATAGAGAACTTGAATGATCCTACATCGAACTTGATTTAGCTAGTTTATGGCCGCCATCTGAGGGAATTGTTGATCTCGGTTTTTATTGTTCTTATCTCCCACATTAGAACGTTGTTTTACTATTATTTTCTGTTTGTTTGTCTGGTTGCATGTCTTTATGTGTGTGTGCATGTCTGTCTGTCTGTCTGTCTGTCTCTGCCTGTCTCTGCCTGTATACCTGTGAGTGTGTCTGTCTGTGGGATATTTTAGGAGAGCGAATAATATTGAGAGAGAGAGAGAGGAGGTAGAGAGAGGAGGTAGAGAGAGGAGATAGAGAGAGGAGGTAGAGAGAAGAGGTAGAGAGAAGAGGTCGAGAGAGGAGGTAGAGAGAGGAAGGAAAAGGCAGGAGTAGGAGCGAGATTGGACAGGAGAGAGACACAGGAGATAGAAGGATTGGAGCAAAAAAACGAGAAAAGAGAAGAGAAAGAGAGGGGGGAGAAAAAAGAGGAGAGAGAGAGACGGGGAGATAAAAGAAGAGAGATGGGGAGATAGAATAAGAGAGATAAGGAGAGATACGGGGAGAAAGAAGAGGAGAGAGAGGGAGATAGACGGGAAGAGAGACGGGGAGAGAGAAAAGGAGAGAGGGGGATAGAGAAGGGAGAGAGAGAGAGAGAGATTGATTGACTGATTCAGTTTTATTTTGAAAGGGTGAGGAATTAGGCTAGCAGGCCCCTCTGAAATTCTACCACTCATCACTCATCATTCACTCTTGGATGAATGGATGGTTGGATGGCTGCCAGCCTGCCTGGCTGGATTGCTGGATGGCTGGATCAGTGTATAGATAGATGGATCAATGGATGGACTAAATGGACATACAGGACCATTTAACATTACACCATTCGTAACTCAACATTAGGCTGCCACATATAGGAGACAGACAGACAGAGAGACAGAGAGGGAGAGAGAGAGAGTGACAGAGGGAGGGAGAGAGACAGAGAGGGAGTGAGAGAGACAGACAGAGAGGGAGAGAGAGAGCGACAGAGGGAGGGAGAGAGACAGAGAGGTAGTGAGAGAGACAGACAGAGAGGGAGAGACAGATAGAGAGGGAGGGAGAGAGGCAGAGAGATAGAGGGAGAGGAATCTAACGAACCGGAAAAATCATCGAGGAAAGCCCTGTTTTGTATTCCACTTGTGGCAGGAGGTTTGTTATGCATCATTTGTGTGGTCAACAAGTCAGAAACCAGCCAGTGACGTGTGACAGGAAGGGAGACGGTAGCTGAGTCTCGTTTATGGTTGTTTACTTTCGATCACACATCGGAACACATATACGCTGAAAGAGTGTTTGACCAAGGAAATTATGTGCTAGAATTCTTGAACTATTAGTTCCGGCAGGGAGAAAACTGTTTATCCTCTGTAGGTGTCTTTCTTGTTAGTACTGGTATGTCGTGTCTTCATGTGGCTATTTGAGGGCCAAGACCAGGGGTTTGTTGTATCTTCATGTGGCTATTTGAGGGCCAAGACCAGGGGTTTGTTGTATCTTCATGTGGCTATTTGAGGGCCAAGACCAGAGATTTCTTGTATTTTCATGTGGCTATTTGAGGGCCAAGACCAAAGGTTTCTTGTATCTTCATGTGGCTCTTTGAGGGTCAAGACCACAGGTTTCTTGTATTTTCATGTGGCTATTTGAGGGTCAAGACCAGAGATTTGTATCTTCATGTGGCTATTTGAGGGCCAAGACCAGAGGTTTCTTGTATTTTCATGTGGCTACATGAGGGTCAAGACCAGAGGTTTGTTGTATTTTCATGTGGCTATTTGAGGGTCAAGACCAGAGATTTCTTGTATCTTCATGTGGCTATTTGAGGGCCAAGACCAGAGGTTTCTTGTATCTTCATGTGACTATTTGAGGGTCAAGACCAGAGATTTCTTGTATCTTCATGTGGCTATTTGAGGGCCAAGACCAGAGGTTTCTTGTATCTTCATGT
Organism: Achatina immaculata; assembly: GCA_009760885.1. Classification (NCBI taxonomy): domain Eukaryota; kingdom Metazoa; phylum Mollusca; class Gastropoda; order Stylommatophora; family Achatinidae; genus Lissachatina; species Lissachatina immaculata. The sequence goes on from CM019710.1 coordinate 2,991,654, forward strand.
GGCTATTTGAGGGCTAAGATCAGAGGTTTGTTGTATCTTCATGTGGCTACTTCAGGCCCCAGACCAGAGGTTTTTTGTATCTTCATGTGGCTATTTGAGATCCAAGATCAGAAATTTGGTGTATTATCATGTGGCTACTTCAGGCCCAAGACCAGAGGTTTGTTGTATCTTCATGTGCCTACTTGAGGGGCCAAGATCAGAGGTTTGTTCTATCTTCATGTGCCTACTTGAGAGCCAAGATAAGAGGTTTGTTGTATTTTCATGTGGCTATTTGAGGGTCAAGACCAGAGGTTTGTTGTATCTTCATGTGCCTACTTGAGAGCCAAAACCAGAGGTTTCTTGTATTTTCATGTGTGTACTTGAGGCCCAAGATCGGAGATTTGTTGTATCTTCATGTGGGTACTTGAGGTCCAAGGCCAGATGTTTTTTCTGTCTTTATGTGGCTACGCGAGAGCAGAGATTGTTGGTTCTCAGTCACATATCACCACCCAAATTAGGGTCAAAGAAAGGGGGGAGGGGATTTCACATAGGGTTTTTGTTAGGATGGCGAGAAGGTGTAGTGAATAATAATAATAATAATAGAGAACATATTTCTGGAGGAGATATTTAAAAACATGTTCCCATGCCTCTTCGTTAACGTAGTATTGTTGATGGAGTAGCTTGTCACGTGGTAGGGAGTAGCTTGTCACGTGGTATAGAGTCACTAGTCACGTAGCAATATTGGTATAGAGTCGCGGTCACGTAGCATTACTGATAAAGGTTCGCCGGTCACGTAGTATAGGCTGTTGTGGTCACATGGTGTAAGGTCGCGTTGAAAAAGATTGAGAACCGTTAGCTGAGAGAAAACAATGATGGAGAAGTTGATTCTTGGGAAGCGAAGAGGAGGGAGGGGAGGTGGAGGGGGGAGAGAAGGGGAGAACAGTCGAGAAAACGATTGGTGAGGATATCTCCGAAATAGTAAACACCACATTCACTGAAGCAGCTATCCTGAATGTGTAACGAGTTGTTCTCAGAACAACTATCACGTGATCAAAGTTGAAGGATCAGCCCTGTGAGACAGGCAGTCCATTTTGTTCTTTGATGTCCGCGGGCCCAGGACATCACTGACATTCAAGACACTGCACTCACTGAAGCAGGCATCCTGCGTTCGTCAACGTTCTGCGAAGGACAAGCCGCGCAATGGATAGACGTGGCCTGTTTTATGCTGTGACTCCTCGTGTGTCGCTTTGACCTGCCAGACAATGGTTCTCAGTCTTTTTACACGCAAGGGCCACTTACATGTAAGTCGCAGGGCACAATCTTATGACGCAGTGCCACGAACAAGTGTTTGTATACAACAGAGAGCATTTACGACACCAAAACGTTAGCGGAGTCAGAGATCACTTGATAATGTTGTGAAGACCACTTGTGACAATTTATCAGTTACCTCCCTTAACACATGCTTCCCACCAATGTCCTCATTCTTTTCTCTGTTTGTTACTTCCCCTGGATGGATTTCCTGTGGTTTAGAGATGTCTCTCCTCACAGACGCCAATATCTGGGAATCTTGTCTTTGATTTTCATGACCCGCTGATGGCGCGTGAGAAAAAGAAACAAAACATTCCCTTGCTTTCTGCTTTTCCCACGCTTGTCTAATGGCCTAAACAATTTAATTCTCCTTTTCTTGAAAAACTTTACACATTTTCTTCTTCTTTATCTTCTTCGTTTGCTTGGATCCCCGATCGTGGATGCCCTCTTCCTGTAAGCTCCTCTTCCCCTGTCTTTGCTTTTATTCTCTCTTAGTGTTGATGTTAGATTTCCCCAGATTGATGATAATAAAAGAAACAAAAAATTGCTGAGGCGATAATTGCCATGCTCTGGTATTTTTTTATATGTTTTCTTTTTTGTTATGCCTCTAATCTTATGTTATCTAGATTTTGGTGTTGTTGTTTCTTTACATTGCGTGTTCAATTATCTCTCTGCCTCTCTCTCTCTTTCTCTCTCTCTCTTTTTCTCTCTCTCTTTTGGTCTCTCTTGTTTTGCCCGCCACTCCCCCCCACACCCGCCTCTCTGTCCCTCTTTCTCTTTTCCCTCTCTCTCTTTCTCTCTCTCTCTTTCGGTCTTTCCGTGTTTTGCCCGCCACCCTTCATACCCGCCTCTCTGTCCCTCTTTCTCTTTTTCCCTCTCTCTCTCTTTCTCTTTCTCTCTCTCTTTCTCTTTCTTTCTCTCTCTCTCTTTCTCTTTCTTTCTCTCTCTCTCTTTTTCTCTCTCTTTCTCTCTTTTTTCTCTCTCTCCTCTCTCTTTTTCTCTCTCTCCTTCTCTCTCTTTTTCTCTCTCTCTCTCTCTTTCGGTCTCTCCGTGTTTTGCCCGCCCCCTCCCCACACCCGCCTCTCTGTCCCTCTTTCTCTTTCCCCTCTCTCTCCCTCTCTCTCTCTCTTTCTCTCTCTCTCTTTCCTCTCTCTTTCTCTCTCTGTCTCTCTCTCTTTCCGTGTTTTGCCCGCCCCACCCACACCCGCCTCTCTGTCCCTCTTTGTCTTTTCCCTTTCTCTCCCTCTCTTTCTCTCTCTCTTTCTCTCTCTCCCCCTCTTCTCTGCCTCTCTTTTCCCCTCTCAGACTTTCGTTCTTACATCGACGCTAAGGCAAACTTTGATCTACTCGAGCCTGAATCTTCCAATCTCAGCCTATGAAATGCCTGTCTTCCACATCCTTACATTGCTTTCTCCGTCCTTGTTTGTTGTTCTTGTCCCGGCCCGTCTGATATTCATCAAAGCCCACAGTTCAGATACAGCTCCGGGATTATCTGGGGGAGTAAATCTTTGTGACGTAATCATCTTTTCTCTGTGACAATCCTCCCCAACATGTTCAGCTTCAGTTTATTTAGAAATTGAATTTATCATCATCATGTGACATGTTTACACTAAAGATTAAGCGTAGATCTTTTGTTCTCACTTCTAGATATCCGCTACCGCCTACTGTCTTTGTTTCCTTCGTGTTTATAAAAGAATTTGAACGATGTACGAAAGATAACAATTATTTTTCTTGTTTTCTGTTATTTTCTTTGAAAAAAATATGATTTTTCTGTTCCATATGTAAATGGTCCAAGGAAACAGATTAAATGCAGACAAGGAAACATACAAAATACAGACAAGGAAACCGACAAAATACACGCAAGGAAGTAAGCAAGAATAGAAACAAGGAAACAGACAATAATACGGGCAAGGAAACAGACCATAATACAAATAAGAAAACAAACAAGAATAGAAACAGAGAAACAAACAGAAATACAAAGAAAGAAGCAGGCAAGAATGTAGACAAGGAATATAGACAAGAAAACGAACAAGAATACAGGCAAGAAAACAGATAAAAATACAGACAAGAAGATAGGCAAGAATACACACAAGGAAATAGTCAAAAATACAGACAAGAATACAGACAACACAATGACCGGTGACTGGAATGTGCCACAATAACTTTACCTAAACTCGTAAAATTAACTCTTATCCCTGAGTTTGTCTCATAACTTCCAGTTTGTTAAGGTTGTGTATACTCTCTTTCTCTCTCTCTCTCTCTCTCTCTCTCTCTCTCTCTCTCTCTCTCTCTCTCTCTTGTGGCTCGATTTTTTTTAACAAAAGATGTGAATGTGGCTTCTCATATTTTCTGCTGCAACCTGTTTTGGAATTGCTTCTTGTCACGGAAAATTGGCATTCAGGTCATAGTTTCTTCTTCTCTCACTTCGCGCATGCGCTTTTGGTTGGTAATAGAAGTTCCCTCACGAGGTTTTAATGTTCCTCAAATGGGGTTTGGTTTGCTTCGACTCGATGTGATCTGGTCTGGTTTAGCCCGATTTGGTTTGGTTCGGATCGATGCCTTGGGTTCGGGCGATTAACGATTATGTTCAGCTTGAACAGTCGGTGTATGAAGTCCGAGGGCCACTAAATCTAGAACTTAATGAGGCTTGTGAGGCTGTGTTCCTTGAATGACCAAACAACACCACAGCGCACATTCTTTGTTATCGTTCATCACAAGCGCCATGTTTTACTGCCATGATTTATATTTATAGCGTCTGCGGTAGCTTAAAATTATGAACTCACAGCTACGGAACACAACTTAATGACTGTGGTTAATGTTTAAATGGGAAAAATGCCATTTAAATGATTTATGGGAGTTTAAGAGTTAAAAACCAGGGGCTAGGGGACTGACTTTGCTTCAGATGCGGAATTTCTCCATAGACTCCACAAGAGCTTGGGTAATGTTCCCTCGAAGTGCAGTGCTTGGTACCCATTTGTGAACTGGGTGTGTCTTGGGTTCAGTGATAAGGTAGGACTGGTCCTGCAGCCTTGTGTTCAGAGTAGCAAAGATTATCTCATGTTTGTAAACATAAGAGTGATGGGACATTCCCCAGTCTTGTGTCCAGAGTGTCAAATATTATCTCATGTTTGTAAACATAAGAGTGGTGGGACATTCCCCAGTCTTGTGTCCAGAGTAGCAAAGATTATCTCATGTTTGTAAACATAAGAGTTATGGGACATTGTCCAGTCTTGTGTTCAGAGTAGCAAAGATTATCTCATGTTTGTAAACAAAAGAGTGGCGGGACACTCCTTGTGTCCAGAGTAGCAAAGATTATCTCATGTTTGTAAACAAAAGAGTGGCGGGACACTCCTTGTGTCCAGAGTAGCAAAGATTATCTCATGTTTGTAAACAAAAAAGTGGCGGGACACTCCTTGTGTCCAGAGTAGCAAAGATTATCTCATGTTTATAAACATAAGAGTGGTGAGACACTCCTTGTGTCCAGAGTAGCAAAGATTATCTCATGTTTATAAACATAAGAGTGGTGAGACACTCCTTGTGTCCAGAGTAGCAAAGATTATCTCATGTTTATAAACATAAGAGTGGTGGGACAGTCCCCAGTCTTGTATCCAGAGTAGCAAAGATTATCTCATGTTCGTAAACATAAGAGTGGTGGGACAGTCCCCAGCGTTTCCGAGCTCAAGCCGTGGGGCGGAATCTGTCACATTGGGAAGGAGGGAGGGAGAGAGAAGAGTCCAACAGTTGGCGCGAAGGGCCTTGGGGTCGACGAGTCCCATTTCAGCTAACATCTAACTTATCTCAGTGTAATGTAGTAATTTTAACCGGTATAATTTAGTCTATAAAGTAATCAACAGATCCCAGAAATGTATGTTAGCATCGGGAATTTCCGTTGTTCTAAATGTATCACGCGCGCAGAAAGTGAGACTTGACACGTGCAGCGGGCTTTATAAACTATGGTAGGACGTTTAACCACTTGTATTAACTTCAAACACATATTTTACTCCTGGCTGGTACTAAACCTTACAAAGTATTTTAACTTTAAACGCATATTTTACTCTTGACTGGTACTACTTCTTACAAAGTAATGTGCAAAATCAGTTTGAACATGGCTGATTTCAAGTGGCTCCACGACATAAATATATTATCATCTCTCTGTATGATCGATTTGTGGTCCTTGCTGTTGATGATTGTGTTTCGATAATAGCAGACTGGATTGTTTAAGATGTTCAGTAATCTGCGGCCGTACGCGGGGATTGTCTTTCTGGTGATGTTTATGCTCCAGCGCGGATGTGGTAAGAGCGCTTATACCAATGTCCAGAACTATGCGTCCAGCACAACTGCCTTCTTCCGCTCAGACTTGAACCGTAGAATGATGTCAGAAAATGAGTGGAGGTCACCTTTTGTTAGTCGAAGGTCGAATGATCTTTCGTTCTGGGAAGATGGCCCCAGAGTTACTACGCGAGAGAAAATAGTGCTGGACTTTATGTCAAGAACAAAGTCTTTTGTGAGAAGCAGAAAGCTGCGAAACCGGCGGTTTTATACCGATGACCTTGCGTCCCTGACCCTGTCAACGCAAGCACCATCATTCTTGTCACTGAAGCGTGACGTGGACTCCTGGCCACACAGATATTCCAGACTCGTCAGGGCGTCCAACGATCTGCGCTTCCAGGAAAGGTCCGCGAGACGAAATACGTCAAGAACGATAAACGAGGAAATACTTGTTGGCGTTTTACTTCCCTTTGCTGGTAACCGCCCCTTCGTGGTGAGAAAAGTGGCGCCATCTATCGAGAAGGCCGTGGACAAGGTGACCAATGAAATGGGACCTTGGAATTTTGGAAAGTGAGTACAGATTTTTGGTTTCATTTTTCAAGAAATATTCGTCTTATTTTGTCGGTTGTAAAAAAGATATAATAGAAGAAGAGTTTGTTCTGACATGTTGAAATTGTTTTTTTTCTTTATTATTTTTTTTTTTTAGTAAACATTCCTGAATACTGCCACAGCACGAAGTATTCTGTCATCATTATTTAGTGAAGGAAAAGGCACAAGCAAAGCAACATATATCATAAGATTACTAATAGAACAGGTCATAGAAGTCAGATAATATATATCATAAGATTACTAATAGAACAGGTCATAGAAGTCAGATAATATATATCATAAGATTACTAATAGAACAGGTCATTCATTCATTTGCATGTCCCTTGCGGAACTTTGCCTCCCTAATAGCACTCCTGTAGGCCTTTCGGTTGTGAGCAAGATGGCCTGCTGCTACTGCATCCATTTGCAGATCATCAATGATTTCTTGCAGCCATCTTCGCCTTGGTCTTCCTCTTTTTCTTTTTCCCATTATGTATCCTTCCAGTATGGTCTTCTCTAAATTATCATGAAGTTTAGTGTGTCCAAAATATTTAAGTTTTCTCTCTTTAATCCTCTTTACTAGCAAGCCTTCTTCAATATTAAGTTCTTGTAGTATGGATATATTTGTTCTTTTTTGTGTCCTTGATATTTGGAGATTTATATAACATACAAAAGAGGCTAACAGGTACTATTACATCTAAAGAAAGACCAATCCTTAGCAAAACTAGAACACTATTAACATCAAATAAAGACCAAAAGCAAAGATGGGCTGAACACTTCCAAGAAATACTCAATCGACCACACCCAAAAGAATTGTTAAACCTTGAAACTGACTTACCAGCCCCACAACTAAATGTCAACCTAGATGAAATTAAATTGCATGAAACTGAAACAGCAGTGAATTTAATGGCTAACAACAAAGCTGCAGGTGAAGATGAAATAACAGCCGAAATGCTAAAAGCTATCTATAGTGACAACATGAGACAACTACAGAGAATGGTTAACAAGATTTGGAAAGAAGAAAAGGTTCCTTCTAATTGGAAGAAAGGAATCATTGTTAAAATACCAAAAAAAAGGGCAACCTTAGTGACTGTAACAACTGGAGAGGAGTAACCTTAATATCAGTTGTGTCAAAAGTATTTTGCAAGGTCATTTTGAATAGACTCAAAGATATAGTGGATACTGCAATGAGAGAAGAACAAGCAGGATTTCGAAAAGGGAGAAGCTGTCTCGACCAGATCTTTACTCTCAGAATAATACTTGAAGAACATATTGAAAAACAGAAACCATTAATACTGAACTTCATAGATTTTAAAAAGGCATTTGATAGCATACACAGAGATTCATTATGGAGAATTTTATGTCTATATGGAATACCATCTAAAATTGTCAACATCATTAAGGACTTATACAATGGATATGTTTCTGCAGTCAAGACAGAAGAAGGGATGAGTGAATGGTTCCAGATTGAAACAGGCGTGAAACAAGGATGTATACTGTCTCCTTTACTTTTTGGGATTACAATAGACTTCATAATGACAAAATGCTGCACAGGTAACACAGGTATTGACTGGGTACATGGGACCCACCTAGAAGATCTTGATTTTGCTGATGACATAACTCTTATCAGTAACAATGTGAATTTCATGCAAGAAAAAACAGATATCCTGTCTTCACTGGCTAGCAAAATAGGACTTGAAATTAACAAGGACAAAACAAAAATAATGAAAATTCCCATCAACCAAATTGGAAAAATACACATAGAGGGGACAGATATTGAAGAAGTCAATCAGTTTGCATACCTTGGCAGCTACATAGACCAGGATGGTGACACTAGAAAGGAAGTTAGGATCAGAATTGCAAAAGCAGCATCAATCTTCAAGAATCTTGAGAACATATGGAATTCAAAAGTTATAAGCACAAAAACCAAGTTAAGACTATTCAATTCAAATGTAATATCCACCCTCATTTATGCATGCGAAAGCTGGAAAACAACTAAAGAAATAGAAAAGAAATTAGACTCTTTTGAAAATAAATGCCTAAGGAAAATATTCGGCATCAAGTGGAATGAATTCAAGAACAATGCAGAGATAAGACAGATGACTGAACAACAACCAGTCTCATGGGTGATCAGGAAAAGGAGATGGACATATGTTGGTCGCTTGATGAGAAGAAATGATCAGAGAATCCCAAAACAAGCTATCAAGTGGAACACAACAGGCCGAAGAAAAAGAAGCAGACCGCGTGAAACTCTGAAGAGGACATTATTAAGAGAGGCCAAATTAACAGGCATAAAATCCTTTGATGAGGTTGAAAGACTCGCCGAAGATAGGAAAAATTGGCGAACTACTTTGCGAGCCCTGTGTGACGTTTAACGGCACGGGAAGGATATAAGATATAAGATATTTGGAGAACTCTTCTGTAGCATTTACATTCAAAGGCATTTATGTGTTTCTCAGCTGTTTTGTTAAGTGTCCAAGTCTCACAGGCATATGTTGCGATGGGAAAGATGCATGACCTTAAAAATCTTATTTTTGTGGTTCTGTCTGCTCCTCTCCACAGATTCTTTATTTGTTTTACTTTCTGAAGAGCAATAGATGTCCTCCTTTTAATTTCCCTCATTGTATCTCCATTATTATTTAGCAGTGATCCAAGATATTCAAAACTCTCCACTTCTTCCAATTTTTCCTCATTGATATATATTTCAGCTGCCTTGTTTGTTTTGTCAGACGTCATCAATTTAGTTTTCCTCTCATTAAGATAGAGGTTCTGCTCTTCGCTGTTCTTACGGACTGACATAATTAGTTTTTCCATTCCTTTTTGTGTTATGGATAGTAACACTGTGTCATCAGCATATCTAATCTCTGGTATTTCATAACCTCCAATTTTTATGGAATCTTAATATTATTTGTCTACATCTTCTCTAACATTCCTCATTATATTTTCAGTATACAAGTTAAATAAGTAGGATGACAATATTCACCCCTGAGGGACCCCTTGTTTTATGTCAAACCAAGTTGTTTCTCCATTTATTCTTATTGCTGCTTGTTGGTCTAGATACAGCAGTGATGTTAACTGTATCAAATGTATTGGAAATCCCATAGAACAGGTCATAGAAATCAGATAATATATATCATAAGATTACTAATAGAACAGGTCATAGAAGTCAGATTATATATATCATAAGATTACTAATAGAACTGACCAAAGAAGTGAGATAATATATATCATAAGATTACTAATAGAACAGGCCATATAAGTGAGATAATATATATCATAAGATTACTAATAGAACAGATAATAGAAATGAGATTATATATATCATAAGATTACTAATAGAACTGACCATAGAAGTGAGATACTATATATCATAAGATTACTAATAGAACTGACCATAGAAGTGAGATACTATATATCATAAGATTGCTAATAGAACTGACCATAGAAGTGAGATACTATATATCATAAGATTACTAATAGAACTGACCATAGAAGTGAGATAATATATATCATAAGATTACTAATAGAACTGACCATAGAAGTGAGATAATATATAATAAGATTACTAATAGAATGGATCATACAAGTGAGAAAGTATATATAATAAGATAAAAAATGGAACGGGACACAGAAGTAAGAAAATATATATCATAATATCACTAATAGAACGGACCATAGAAGTGAGAAAATGTATCATAAGATCACTAATAGAACGGAAACAAAGATCTGTATCTATATTTTATAGATTATTGCAAAGTATTTGATAAAGTAAAACAAAGAAATCATACAGATGTTAAAAGGCATAAATATAGATGGAAAGACATCAGAATGATAAAGCAGTTATATTGGAAACAAAAAAACAAAAAAAACTGCAATCTGGATTGATGATCAAATAGAAGAGTATCAGAATATAAAAGTAGGAGAGTATCAGAATATAAAAGTAAGAGAGAATCAGAACATAGAGGTAGGAGAGTATCAGAACATAAAAGTAAGAGAGAATCAGAACATAAAAGTAAGAGAGAATCAGAACATAAAAGTAAGAGAGAATCAGAACATAAAAGTAAGCGAGAATCAGAACATAGAGGTAGGAGAGTATCAGAACATAAAAGTAAGAGAGAATCAGAACATAAAAGTAAGAGAGTATCAGAACATAAAATTAAGAGAGAATCAGAACATAGAGGTAGGAGAGTATCAGAACATAAAAGTAAGAGAGAATCAGAACATAGAGGTAGGAGAGTATCAGAACATAAAAGTAAGAGAGAATCAGAACATAGAGGTAGGATAGTATCAGAACATAGAGGTAGGAGAGTATCAGAATATAAAAGTAGGAGAGTATCAGAACATAAAAGTAAGAGAGAATCAGAACATAGAGGTAGGAGAGTATCAGAACATAGAGGTAGGAGAGTATCAGAACATAAAAGTAGGAGAGTATCAGAACATAAAAGTAAGAGAGAATCAGAACATAAAAGTAAGAGAGAATCAGAACATAAAAGTAAAGAGAGAATCAGAACATAGAGGTAGGAGAGTATCAGAACATAGAGGTAGGAGAGTATCAGAACATAGAGGTAGGAGAGTATCAGAACATAGAAGTAGGAGAGTATGAGAACATAGAAGTAGGAGAGTATGAGAACATAGAGGTAGGAGAGTATCAGAACATAGAGGTAGGAGAGTATGAGAACATAGAAGTAGGAGAGTATCAGAACATAGAAGTAAGAGAGTATCAGAACATAGAAGTAGGAGAGTATCAGAACATAGAAGTAGGAGAGTATCAGAACATAGAAGTAGGAGAGTATCAGAACATAGAGGTAGGAGAGTATCAGGACATAGAGGAAGGAGAGTATCAGAACATAGAGGTAGGAGAGAATCAGAACATAGAGGTAGGAGCACGGCAAGAATGAGTTGTATCTCCTAAGCCTTTCTCTCTCTATACCGAAATTATTATGAGACATAATGAAAACATGCCTGGGGTAGCAGTGAGTGGATACAAGCTGGGCAGCCTAAGATCTGTGGACAACAAGGTACTGATAGCCTAAAGTGAGTGGATACAAGCCGGACAATCTAAGATATGCGGACAACACGGTACTGATAGCCCAAAGTGAGTGGATACAAGCCGGACAATCTAAGATATGCGGACAACACGGTACTGATAGCCCAAAGTGAGTGGATACAAGCTGGACAGTCTAAGATCTGCGGACAACACGGTTCTGATAGCCCAAAGTGAGTGGATACAAGCTGGACAGTCTAAGATCTGCGGACAACACGGTTCTGATAGCCCAAAGAGAAGAAAAGCTACGAGCTCTGTTAGACAAAATCATAAAAAATGTGCAGAGAAAGGACTTAGTCTAAATAATGAGAAGAGAGTACAAGAGCTATCATCACTTGTGCAAGAACTATCATCAATTTTAATAGAGTTATCATTACTTTTACCAGAGCTATCATCACTTTTACAAGAGCTATCATCACTGTTACCAGATCTATCATCACTTTTACAAGAGCTATCATCACTTTTACCAGATCTATCATCACTTTTACCAGATCTATCATCACTTTTAGCAGATTTATCATCACTTTTCTCTTCTCCGAAGTGGAGCTGATCTTTGCAGTAGTTAAGTTTTCTGTTACTTAGTGACACAGATTACTGTATGAAGTAACTTGTTTTCCGGAATGTGTCCAGATTTAGCATCGTGTATGCGGACTCCAGGTGTGACATAGCCGAAGCCATGAACCAGGCCATACAGTTTGTGGAGAGACTACAAACTCTGGCCTTCTTGGGCCCTGTTTGTGATTATGCAATCGCACCGGTGGCCAGACAGGTGAGTTAGAAGGGTAAAAGGTGTGTGTGTGTGTATGTGTAAAGTGGGTAAGAGGATAGAAATATCTGAGGTAAAGTCCACATTTATACATTCTGTCGACTAGTCAGTGTAGTACCAGGACATCTTGCTGTTTGGTCTGTGCTTTCAGTACCAGATCCTATCCTCAGATCTGCTCAAGATCCTCAGATCCTGTCATCTGATAAGACCATCAGATCCTGTCATCTGATAAGACCATCAGATCCTGTCATCTGATAAGACCATCAGATCCTGTCATCTGATAAGACCATCACATCCTGTCATCTGATAAGACCATCACATCCTGTCATCTGATAAGACCCTCAGATCAATGCCATCTGATAAGACCATCAGATCCTGTCATCTGATAAGACCCTCAGATCAATGCCATCTGATAAGACCCTCAGATCAATGCCATCTGATAAGACCCTCAGGTCAATGCCATCTGATAAGACCATCAGATCCTGTCATCTGATAAGACCATCAATCCTGTCATCTGATAAGACCATCAGATCCTGTCATCTGATAAGACCATCACATCCTGTCATCTGATAAGACCATCACATCCTGTCATCTGATAAGACCATCACATCCTGTCATCTGATAAGACCATCAGATCCTGTCATCTGATAAGACCATCACATCCTGTCATCTGATAAGACCCTCAGATCAATGTCATCTGATAAGACCATCAGATCCTGTCATCTGATAAGACCATCAGATCCTGTCATCTGATAAGACCATCACATCCTGTCATCTGATAAGACCATCAGATCCTGTCATCTGATAAGACCATCACATCCTGTCATCTGATAAGACCCTCAGATCAATGCCATCTGATAAGACCCTCAGATCCTGTCATCTGATAAGACCATCACATCCTGTCATCTGATAAGACCATCACATCCTGTCATCTGATAAGACCATCAGATCAATGCCATCTGATAAGACCATCAGATCCTGTCATCTGATAAGACCCTCAGATCAATGCCATCTGATAAGACCCTCAGATCAATGCCATCTGATAAGACCCTCAGGTCAATGCCATCTGATAAGACCATCAGATCCTGTCATCTGATAAGACCATCAGATCCTCTCATCTGATAAGACCATCAGATCCTGTCATCTGATAAGACTATCACATCCTGTCATCTGATAAGACCATCACATCCTGTCATCTGATAAGACCATCACATCCTGTCATCTGATAAGACCATCAGATCCTGTCATCTGATAAGACCATCACATCCTGTCATCTGATAAGACCCTCAGATCAATGCCATCTGATAAGACCATCAGATCCTGTCATCTGATAAGACCATCAGATCCTGTCATCTGATAAGACCATCACATCCTGTCATCTGATAAGACCATCAGATCCTGTCATCTGATAAGACCATCACATCCTGTCATCTGATAAGACCCTCAGATCAATGCCATCTGATAAGACCCTCAGATCCTGTCATCTGATAAGACCATCACATCCTGTCATCTGATAAGACCATCACATCCTGTCATCTGATAAGACCATCAGATCCTGTCATCTGATAAGACCATCACATCCTGTCATCTGATAAGACCCTCAGATCAATGTCATCTGATAAGACCCTCAGATCCTGTCATCTGATAAGACCATCACATCCTGTCATCTGATAAGACCCTCAGATCCTGTCATCTGATAAGACCATCACATCCTGCCATCTGATAAGACCCTCAGATCCTGTCATCTGATAAGACCATCACATCCTGTCATCTGATATGACCCTTAGATCCTGTCCTCAGATCTGTGTAAGACCATCAGATCAGGTCTTTTTTATCAGCAGACAAACATCAAATCCTATCACCAACATTTGATCATCTAGCAAAACACATTATTATAATCATCCAGTTCATCACCACTGCATCACTATCATCTTTGCCCCATCATCATCACCACATCACTATCATCTTTGCCCCATCATCATCACCACATCACTAACATCTTTGTCTCATCATCATCAGTACATCTCTATCATATTTGTCTCGTTATAACTAAAACATCACTGCCATCTTTGTCTCATCCTCACCACTATATCACTATCATCATTGTATCATCATGACTAGTACCTTATAACTATCACCTAACAATCACCACATTATTATCATCACCATGAACTCACCCCCGAGACTATCTAGTCACCACTTTTTATCATCATTATTATCATCATAATCATCAACATCAACATCGTCGTCACCTGACTTGTTCTCCAGGCACGCTACTGGAACACGCCAATCATCACAGCAGGGGCCACGGCCGTCGATTTTTATTACTACAAAAACACAACATACTCAACTCTCACCCGCGTGGGGCCCGCCAATCTTCAAGGTTGCACAGGTGAGTGAGGCTCAGGTGTGGTGATATACCAGGTTGTACAGGTAAGTTAGGCTCAGGTGTAGTGATATACCAGGTTCAACAGGTGAGTGAGGCTCAGGTGTAGAGATATACCAGGTTCTACAGGTGAGTGAAGGTCAAGTGTAGTGATATACCAGGTTGTACAGGTAAGTTAGGCTCAGGTGTAGTGATATACCAGGTTGTACAGGTAAGTTAGGCTCAGGTGTAGTGATATACCAGGTTCAACAGGTGAGTGAGGCTCAGGTTTAAATGATATACCAGGTTGTACAGGTCAGTGAGGCTCAGGTTTAGTGATATACCAGGTTCTACAGGTGAGTGAGGCCCAAGTGTAGTGTTTTACCAGGTTGTACAGGTACGTTAGGCTCAGGTGTAGTGATATACCAGGTTCTACAGGTGAGTGAGGTCCAAGTGTAGTGATATACCAGGTTGTACAGGTAAGTTAGGCTCAGGTGTAGTGATATACCAGGTTCTACAGGTGAGTGAGGCCCAAGTGTAGTGATATACCAGGTTGTACAGGTCAGTGAGGCTCAGTTGTAGTGATATACCAGGTTGTACAGGTCAGTGAGGCTCAGGTGTAGTGATATACCAGGTTGTACAGGTGAGTGAGGCTCAGGTGTAGTGATATACCAGGTTGTACAAGTGAGTGAGGCTCAGGTGTAGTGATATACCAGGTTGTACAGGTGAGTGAGGATCAGGTGTAGTGATATACCAGGTTGTACAGGTGAGTGAGGCTCAGGTGTAGTGATATACCAGGTTGTACAGGAAATTGAGGCTCAGGTGTAGTGATGTACAAGATTGTTCATGTGAGAGTGGTTCAGATACGCTAATCTACAAAGACTGTGCAAGTGAAAGAGATTCAGGTGAGTTTTGAGGTTCCGGTATACAGATATATGAAGGTGTTTCAATATGCAAGCTTATACAGACAGGTGAGTGAGGTTCATGTGTACCGATAAGCATGATTGTACAGGTGAGTAAGGTTCATGTGTACCGATATACATTGTTGTACAGGTGAGTGAGGTTCAGGTGTACCGATATGCATGATTGTACAGGTGAATGAGGATCAGGTGTACAGATATATAAGGTTAACTAGTTCAGATGTTTCAGTATACAAGCTTATACAGGTCGTCCCGTAACTCAGTAACCGTGTGTGGGTGCTGTACGGGACAGAAGTACATCAAAGTTCAAATTGTGAAAGGAAAAAAGCTGAAGCGGAACAGCTTGGTCAGACTAAATGCTGTAAAGATAAAATTTAGTTGAAGGTTATCTGCTGTAAAGATAACATTTAGTTGAAGGTTATCTGCTGTAAAGATAACATTTAGTTGAAGGTTATCTGCTGTAAAGATAAAATTTAGTTGAAGGTTATCTGCTGTAAAGATAACATTTAGTTGAAGGTTATCTGCTGTAAAGATAAAATTTAGTTGAAGGTTATCTGCTGTAAAGATAACATTTAGTTGAAGGTTATCTGCTGTAAAGATAAAATTTAGTTGAAGGTTATCTGCTGTAAAGATAACATTTAGTTGAAGGTTCTAGGACATGAGATTTACTAGAAGATTCTAGAAACACTTCAGCAGCAGCGAAGAGGAAGAACATTCGGGCGAAAAGAACTTCCCGTTGTAATCAAATGTTAGGAGGATTTACGTTGGAGAATCTGTTACATCCCAGCTCATGAACAAGGTGTTCCCACATCAACAAAGTGTTCTGCTCTACTTATCCACGTCCAGGTGACTTGATGACCTGACCTTGGCACAGAAATGTGAATGGAGACAGTCTGTGCTCATCTTGGGGAAATATTTAGACTTTAGAAAAAACCAGGAAGAGTTTCACTAACAAAGCTGTTCCTATCTTATTTCTAACAAAGCTGTTCCTATCTTTATTTCCAACAGAACTGTTCCTATTTATTTCTAACAGAACTGTTCCTATTTATTTCTAACAGAACTGTTCCTATTTATTTCTAACAGAACTGTTCCTATTTATTTCTAACAGAACTGTTCCTATTTATTTCTAACAGAACTGTTCCTATTTATTTCTAACAGAACTGTTCCTATTTATTTCCAACAGAACTGTTCCTATTTATTTCTAACAGAACTGTTCCTATTTATTTCTAACAGAACTGTTCCTATTTATTTCTAACAGAACTGTTCCTATTTATTTCTAACAGAACTGTTCCTATTTATTTCTAACAGAACTGTTCCTATTTATTTCTAACAGAACTGTTCCTATTTATTTCTAACAGAACTGTTCCTATTTATTTCCAACAGAACTGTTCCTATCTTATTTTTTAGTCTAATTATTCGTTATTACAGCTTTATTGCCGGGGCTTTGTGTGAGGTTGTATGCATAGTTTATATATATATATATCCAGAAACTATTATTATGTACTGAAAGAAGACACTTTTCATACTCTCTCAGTTTCGTACATCGAAGCAGACAAAGTCAATCTTGACACACGTAGACGTACAACAAGACAGTTCTCACACACGTCGACTTACAAGAAGACAGTTCTCACACACGTCGACTTACAAGAAGACAACTCTCACGCATGCAGACTTACAATAAGACAGTTGTCACACACGTCTACTTACAAGAAAACAATTCTCACACACTTCTACTTACAAGAAAACAATTCTCACACACTTCTACTTACAAGAAAACAATTCTCACACACTTCTACTTACAAGAAAACAATTCTCACACACTTCTACTTTCAAGAAAACAATTCTCACACACTTCTACTTACAAGAAAACAATTCTCACACACTTCTACTTACAAGAAAACAATTCTCACACACTTCTACTTACAAGAAAACAATTCTCACACACTTCTACTTACAAGAAAACAATTCTCACACACTTCTACTTACACGAAGACAACTCTCACACACGTCTACTTGAAGAAGACAATTCTCACACACTTCTACTTACAAGAAGACAATTCTCACACCCGTCTACTTATAAAAAGACAATTCTCACACACGTCTACTGACAAGAAGACAGTTGTTACAGGTCGACTTACAAGAAGACAACTCTCTAGCACATCGACTTACAACAAGACAGTTGTCACACGTGGACTTACAAGAAGACAATTCTCACACATTTCGACTTAGAAGAAGACAATTCTCACACACTTCTACTTACAAGAAGACAATTCTAACTCACGTCTACTTACAAGAAGACAATTCTCACACACGTCTACTTACAAGAAGACAACTTTCACACACTTCTGCTTACAAGAAGACAATTCTCACACACGTCTACTTACAAGGAGACAGCTTTCACAGACGTCTACTTACAAGAAGACAATTCTCACACACGTCTACTTACAAGAAGAAAATTCTCACACACGTCTACTTACAAGAAGACAATTCTCACACACGTCTACTTACAAGAAGACAATTCTCACACGTCTACTTACAAGAAGACAATTCTCACACACGTCTACTTACAAGAAGACAACTCTCACACACGTCTACTTACAAGAAGACAATTCTCACACACGTCTACCTACAAGAAGACAACTCTCACACACGTCTACCTACAAGAAGACAACTCTCACACACGTCTACTGACAAGAAGACAAGTCTCACACACTTCTACTTACAAGAAGACAGCTCTCACACACGTCGACTTGCAAGAAGACAACTCTCAGACACTCTCACAACTTTCGTGAACTGGTTTGTTCTGTTTCTCCCGAAACTTCTAGAATTTGTGGAACATCTTATCGTCAACAACAACTGGAGGAAGATCAAAGTTCTGTACGACTCGGCCGGACAGGATGATAATCTGGCAGGTTTTTGTCACCTTCAGGTGGAGTACCTCCACCACTATCTCATGGGTACTCAGTTCCGTATTATTATGGTGAGTTATCTTTCTAAATGTCAGTATTGTTATGGTGAGTTATCTTTCTAAATGTCAGTATTGTTATGGGGAGTTATCTTTCTAAATGTCAGTATTGTTATGGTGAGTTACCTTTCTAAATGTCAGTATTGTTATGGTGAGTTATCTTTCTAAATGTCAGAATTATTATGGTGAGTTATCTTTCTAAATGTCAGTATTGTTATGGTGAGTTATCTTTCTAAATGTCAGTATTGTTAAGGTGAGTTATCTTTCTAAATGTCAGTATTGTTATGGTGAGTTATCTTTCTAAATGTCAGTATTGTTATGGTGAGTTATCTTTCTAAATGTCAGTATTGTTAAGGTGAGTTATCTTTCTAAATGTCAGTATTGTTATGGTGAGTTATCTTTCTAAATGTCAGTATTGTTATGATGAGTTATCTTTCTAAATGTCAGTATTGTTATGGTGAGTTATCTTTCTAAATGTCAGTATTGTTATGGTGAGTTATCTTTCTAAATGTCAGTATTGTTATGGTAAGTTATCTTTCTAAATGTCAGTATTATTATGGTGAGTTATCTTTCTAAATATCAGTATTATTATGGTAAGTTATCTTTCTAAATATCAGTATTATTATGGTGAGTTATCTTTCTAAATATCAGTATTATTATGGTAAGTTATCTTTCTAAATATCAGTATTGTTATTGTGAGATATCTTTCTAAATGTCAGTATTATTATGGTGAGTTATCTTTCTAAATGTCAGTATTGTTATGGTGAGTTATCTTTCTAAATGTCAGAATTATTATGGTGAGTTATCTTTCTAAATGTCAGTATTGTTATGGTGAGTTATCTTTCTAAATGTCAGTACTGTTATGTTGAGTTATCTTTCTAAATATCAGTATTGTTATGGTGAGTTATCTTTCTAAATGTCAGTATTGTTATGGTGTGTTATCTTTCTAAATGTCAGTATTGTTAAGGTGAGTTATCTTTCTAAATGTCAGTATTGTTATGGTGAGTTATCTTTCTAAATGTCAGTATTGTTATGATGAGTTATCTTTCTAAATGTCAGTATTGTTATGGTGAGTTATCTTTCTAAATGTCAGTATTGTTATGGTGAGTTATCTTTCTAAATGTCAGTATTGTTATGGTAAGTTATCTTTCTAAATGTCAGTATTATTATGGTGAGTTATCTTTCTAAATATCAGTATTATTATGGTAAGTTATCTTTCTAAATATCAGTATTATTATGGTGAGTTATCTTTCTAAATATCAGTATTATTATGGTAAGTTATCTTTCTAAATATCAGTATTGTTATTGTGAGATATCTTTCTAAATGTCAGTATTATTATGGTGAGTTATCTTTCTAAATGTCAGTATTGTTATGGTGAGTTATCTTTCTAAATGTCAGAATTATTATGGTGAGTTATCTTTCTAAATGTCAGTATTGTTATGGTGAGTTATCTTTCTAAATGTCAGTACTGTTATGTTGAGTTATCTTTCTAAATATCAGTATTGTTATGGTGAGTTATCTTTCTAAATGTCAGTATTGTTATGGTGTGTTATCTTTCTAAATGTCAGTACATGATAAGTTACCTTTCTAAATGTCAGTATTAAAATGGTGAGTTATTTTTCTAAATGTAGATATTTTGAGAGTGAATAAATTCTTTCTTTTTTAAGTGAAAGAGTTAAAACACAGAGTTAATTTTCTGAAATACTCGTACGTTATTCTGGTAATAGGTGGCAGAGTTCGTGGTTCGAATCCCAGTAATTCTCTCTCTCTCTTTGTCTCTCTCTTCTCTCTCCCTCTCTTTGCCTCTTTCTCTGTCTTTCTCTGCCTCTCTCTGTCTCTCTCTGCCTCCTTCTCTCTATCTGTCTCTGTCTGTCTTTCTCTCTCTGTCTATCTATCTGTCTATGTCTCTCTCTGCCTTTCTCTCCCTCTGTCTGTCTCTTTCCCTCTCTCTGTCTTTGTCTCTCTCTGTCTCTCTCCCTCTCTCTCTGTCTCTCCCTCTCTCTGTCTCTCTCTCTCTCTCTGCCTCTCATGTAAACTGCCTTGTCTACTGCTTGTAGAGAATTAAGATAGCACGTCTGTGCTCTGTCATGCCACTGAGTGATGTATGCAGCGACTGCCCGGGCTAAAGTTCAGTCAGTAATCATGATTTCATGGATCTGATCAGACTGTCATGGCATACTTCCGGTGAGTTTACCACACCCTGAAATTTATTTCCCGTATGCTGCTGTGATTTTGAAAAGACTCCCCTATATAAGATGAAATTATTATCGGGACTTCCAAGCCTCGCCCGGGACAAGAAATCTTGTGATTCCCGAGTTTCTTCCCTTTTATAGCAGGGTCAAGGACAAAAGTATGATTCAGTTGTTCCCCTTAGAAACATAATGAGCTTTATTTTGTGTTACATGTCAAATATTATAGTATGTGGTCATTAGAGAGAGAGAGAGAGAGAGAGAGAGAGAGAGAGGGAGAGAGAGAGAAAGAGAAAAATATACAAATATACAGAGAATCGGAGAAGACACCGCTTAGATATACAACGTTTTAAAAGACACCACATAGATATATAACGTTATAGAAGACACCACATAGATATATAACGTTATAGAAGACAACACTTAGATATATAACGTTTTAAAAGACACCACATAGATATATAACGTTATAGAAGACAACACTTAGATATATAACGTTTTAAAAGACACCACATAGATATATAACGTTATAGAAGACACCACATAGATATATAACGTTATAGAAGACACCACATAGATATATAACGTTATAGAAGACACAACATAGATATATAACGTTATAGAAGACAACACTTAGATATATAACGTTATAGAAGACACCACATAGATATATAACGTTATAGAAGACAACACTTAGATATAACGTTTTAAAAGACACCACATAGATATATAACGTTTTAAAAGACACCACATAGATATATAACGTTATAGAAGACAACACTTAGATATATAACGTTTTAAAAGACACCACATAGATATATAACGTTATAGAAGACAACACTTAGATATATAACGTTTTAAAAGACACCACATAGATATATAACGTTATAGAAGACACCACATAGATATATAACGTTATAGAAGACACCACATAGATATATAACGTTATAGAAGACACAACATAGATATATAACGTTATAGAAGACAACACTTAGATATATAACGTTATAGAAGACAACACATAGATATATAACGTTATAGAAGACAACACTTAGATATATAACATTTTAAAAGACACCACATAGATATATAACGTTTTAAAAGACACCACATAGATATATAACGTTATAGAAGACAACACTTAGATATATAACGTTTTAAAAGACACCACATAGATATATAACGTATAGAAGACAACACTCAGACACTCTCACAACTTTCGTGAACTGGTTTGTTCTGTTTCTCCCGAAACTTCTAGAATTTGTGGAACAACTTATCGTCAACAACAACTGGAGGAAGATCAAAGTTCTGTACGACTCGGCCGGACAGGATGATAATCTGGCAGGCTTTTGTCACCTTCAGGTGGAGTACCTCCACCACTATCTCATGGGTACTCAGTTCCGTATTGTTATGGTGAGTTATCTTTCTAAATGTCAGTATTGTTATGGTGAGTTATCTTTCTAAATGTCAGTATTGTTATGGTGAGTTATCTTTCTAAATGTCAGTATTGTTATGGTGAGTTATCTTTCTAAATGTCAGTATTGTTATGGTGAGTTATCTTTCTAAATGTCAGTATTGTTATGGTGAGTTATCTTTCTAAATGTCAGTATTGTTATGGTGAGTTATCTTTCTAAATGTCAGTATTGTTATGGGGAGTATTCTTTCTAAATGTCAGTATTGTTATGTTGAGTTATCTTTCTAAATGTCAGTATTGTTATGGTGAGTTATCTTTCTAAATGTCAGTATTGTTATGTTGAGTTATCTTTCTAAATATCAGTATTGTTATGGTGAGTTATCTTTCTAAATATCAGTATTGTTATGGTGAGTTATCTTTCTAAATGTCAGTATTGTTATGGTGAGTTATCTTTCTAAATGTCAGTATTGTTATTGTGAGTTATCTTTCTAAATGTCAGTATTGTTATGGTGAGTTATCTTTCTAAATGTCAGTATTGTTATGGTAAGTTATCTTTCTAAATGTCAGTATTATTATGGTGAGTTATCTTTCTAAATATCAGTATTATTATGGCGAGTTATCTTTCTAAATATCAGTATTGTTATGGTTAGATATCTTTCTAAATGTCAGTATTAAAATGGTGAGTTATCTTTCTAAATGTCAGTATTGTTATGGTGAGTTATCTTTCTAAATGTCAGTATTGTTATGGTGAGTTATCTTTCTAAATGTCAGTATTGTTATGGGGAGTATTCTTTCTAAATGTCAGTATTGTTATGGTGAGTTATCTTTCTAAATGTCAGTATTGTTATGGGGAGTTATCTTTCTAAATGTCAGTATTGTTATGTTGAGTTATCTTTCTAAATATCTGTATTGTTATGGTGAGTTATCTTTCTAAATGTCAGTATTGTTATGGTGTGTTATCTTTCTAAATGTCAGTACATGTTAAGTTACCTTTCTAAATGTCAGTATTAAAATGGTGAGTTATTTTTCTAAATGTAGATATTTTGAGAGTGAATAAATTCTTTCTTTTTTAAGTGAAAGAGTTAAAACACAGAGTTAATTTTCTGAAATACTCGTACGTTATTCTGGTAATAAGTGGCAGAGTTCGTGGTTCGACTCCCAGTAATTCTCTCTCTCTCTTTGTCTCTCTCTTCTCTCTCCCTCTCTTTGCCTCTTTCTCTGTCTTTCTCTGCCTCTCTCTGTCTCTCTCTGCCTCCTTCTCTCTATCTGTCTCTGTCTGTCTTTCTCTCTCTGTCTCTCTATCTGTCTATGTCTCTCTGTCTTTCTCTCCCTCTGTCTGTCTCTTTCCCTCTCTCTGTCTTTGTCTCTCTCTCTCCATCTCTGTCTGTCTGTCTGTCCCTCTCTCTGTTTGTCTGTCTCTCTCTCTCTGCCTCTCATGTAAACTGCCTTGTCTACTGCTTGTAGAGAATTAAGATAGCACGTCTGTGCTCTGTCATGCCACTGAGTGATGTATGCAGCGACTGCCCGGGCTAAAGTTCAGTCAGTAATCATGATTTCATGGATCTGATCAGACTGTTATGGCATACTTCCGGTGAGTTTACCACACCCTGAAATTTATTTCCCGTATGCTGCTGTGATTTTGAAAAGACTCCCCTATATAAGATGAAATTATTATCGGGACTTCCAAGCCTCGCCCGGGACAAGAAATCTTGTGATTCCCGAGTTTCTTCCCTTTTATAGCAGGGTCAAGGACAAAAGTATAATTCAGTTGTTCCCCTTAGAAACATAATGAGCTTTATTTTGTGTTACATGTCAAATATTATAGTATGTGTTCATTAGAGAGAGAGAGAGAGAGGGAGGGAGAGAGAGAAAGAGAAAAATATACAAATATACAGAGAATGGAGAAGACACCGCTTAGATATATAACGTTTTAAAAGACACCACATAGATATATAACGTTATAGAAGACACCACATAGATATATAAGGTTATAGAAGACACCACATAGATATATAACGTTATAGAAGACACCACATAGATATATAACGTTATAGAAGACACCACATAGATATATAACGTTATAGAAGACACCACTTAGATATATAACGTTATAGAAGACACCACATAGATATATAACGTTATAGAAGACACCGCTTAGATATATAACGTTATAGAAGACACCACATAGATATATAACGTTATAGAAGACACCACATAGATATATAACGTTATAGAAGACACCACATAGATATATAACGTTATAGAAGACAACACTTAGATATATAACGTTTTAAAAGACACCACATAGATATATAACGTTATAGAAGACAACACTTAGATATATAACGTTTTAAAAGACACCACATAGATATATAACGTTATAGAAGACAACACTTAGATATATAACGTTATAGAAGACAACACTTAGATATATAACGTTTTAAAAGACACCACATAGATATATAACGTTATAGAAGACACCACATAGATATATAACGTTATAGAAGACACCACATAGATATATAACGTTATAGAAGACAACACATAGATATATAACGTTATAGAAGACAACACTTAGATATATAACGTTATAGAAGACAACACTTAGATATATAACGTTATAGAAGACACCACTTAGATATATATCGCTATAAAAGACAACACTTAGATATATATCGCTATAAAAGACAACACTTAGATATATATCGCTATAAAAGACAACACTTAGATATATAACGTTATAGAAGACAACACTTAGATATATAACGTTATAGAAGACAACACTTAGATATATAACGTTATAGAAGACAGCACTTAGATATATAACGTTATAGAAGACAACACTTAGATATATAACGTTATAGAAGACAACACTTAGATATATAACGTTATAGAAGACAACACTTAGATATATAACGTTATAGAAGACAACACTTAGATATATATCGCTATAGAAGACAACACTGAAAAATCACCAGAAACTGTACGGAAAAAGAAACTTGACAAACTGTCTAGAAAAACTATCTTGACTATGTCCGGCTTGGGCTGAGGTGTGCATTATAAGAGGGGACATTTGTTCATGAACAAACTGAACCTAAAATCTTCACTTCTGTCACCATCATCACTACCACCACAACATTATCATCACTACCATCAAGTCATTACTACCACCACCACCACCGTACAGAACGTTTTAGCTTTTGTAGACAATATTTTTTCTACAAATGTAGATCTTACCTGCTGAGAGAGTGGTAAGCAATATGTAGATTTTCCCCCACACTTGAATGTTTTTAAAACCAAAGACTGCATGTATCCTTCTTCCTCCAGGACTACTACAAACTGGACAGAGGAGGAAATGGCAACTTTGAGCACGTGTTGAGGACAGAAGTATCTACTGACAACTCAGGTAGGCGACCTTCAAAAAAATATTCTAGCTCCACCGAGCCCTCGGTGGGGGCTATCCCACAGATTAGTTTAGTTGTTCCTCGTCCTCGATTTGCGGGCCGTCTCTGACAGTAACTCGACGTCGTCCTCATTTTACGTTTATTTGATTTGTGAACTATCTCAGGAAACGGTCGATAGAGTCTTCGATTTTAGGGCCAACTCAGAACAAATTTGACCTCGACCGTGCTTTCATTTGCAGGCCACCTCAGGCGAAAACAAAAGTGACAGCTCGACGTCATTCTCATTTTATGAAAATACTCGTATTGTAACTCCACGTCGTCCTCAATTTCGGAAAATAATTGTATTGTAACTCCACGTCGTCCTCAATTTCGGAAAATAATTGTATTGTAACTCGACTTTGTCCTCAGTTTATGAAAATACTCGTATTGTAACTCGACGTCGTCCTCAGTTTAGGAAAATACTTGTATTTTAACTCGACGTCGTCCTCAGTTTCGGAAAATAATCGTATTGTAACTCGACGTTGTCCTCAGTTTAGGAAAATACTCAAATTGTAACTCGACGTCGTCCTCAGTTTAGGAAAATACTTGTATTGTAACTCGACGTCGTCCTCAGTTTAGGAAAATACTTGTATTGTAACTCGACGTCGTCCTCAGTTTAGGAAAATACTTGTATTGTAACTCGACGTCGTCCTCAGTTTAGGAAAATAATCATATTGTAACTCGACGTCGTCCTCAGTTTCCCTACAAAAAAAACAAAAAACCAGTCTGAACATTTCTGGGCCGAATTTTTGAACACGGATGATTATTCAAGTCTCCTGGATGCTTTCGTGAAAGATCACCAGAAACTGTACGGAAAAAGAAAGTTGACAAACTGTCTAGAAAAACTATCTTGACTATGTCCGGCGTGGGCTGAGGTGTGCATTATAAGAGGGGACATTTGTTCATGAACTAACTGAACCTAAAATCTTCACTTCTGTCACCATCATCACTACCACCACAACATCATCACCACTACATCATCATCACTACCACCACAACATCATCATCACTACCACCATAACATCATCATCACTACCACCACAACATCATCATCACTTCATCATCATCACTACCATCACAACATCATCATCACTACCACCGCAACATCATCATCACTACTCCCACAACGTCATCACAACTACATCATCATCACTACCACCACAACGTCATCACCACTACATCATTATCACTACCACCACAACATCATCATCACTACCACCACAACATCATCATCACTACCACCACAATATCATCACCACTACATCATCATCACTACCACCACAACATCATCACCACTACATCGTCATCACTACTACCACAACATCATCACCACTATATCATTATCACTACCACCACATCATCATCACCACTACATCATCATCACTACCACCACAACATCACCACCACTACATCGTCATCACTACCACCACAACATCATCACCACTACATCGTCATCACTACCACCACAACATCATCACCACAACATCATCATCACTACCACCACAACATCATCACTACTACATCATCATCACTACCACCACAACATCATCACCACTACATCGTCATCACTGCCACCACAACATCATCATCACTACCACCACAACATCATCATCACTACCACCACAAGATCATTACCACAACATCATCATCACTACCACCACAACATTATCATCACTACCATCAAGTCATTACCACCACCACCACCACCGTACAGAACGTTTTAGCTTTTGTAGACAATATTTATTCTACAAATGTAGATCTTACCTGCTGAGAGAGTGGTAAGCAATATGTAGATTTTCCCCCACACTTGAATGTTTTTAAAACCAAAGACTGCATGTATCCTTCTTCCTCCAGGACTACTACAAACTGGACAGAGGAGGAAATGGCAACTTTGAGCACGTGTTGAGGACAGAAGTATCTACTGACAACTCAGGTAGGCGACCTTCAAAAAAATATTCTAGCTCCACCGAGCCCTCGGTGGGGGCTGTCCCACAGACTAGTTTAGTTGTTCCTCGTCCTCGATTTGCGGGCCGTCTCTGACAGTAACTCGACGTCGTCCTCATTTTACGTTTATTTGATTTGTGAACTATCTCAGGAAACGGTCGATAGAGTCTTCGATTTTAGGGCCAACTCAGAAAAAATTTGACCTCGACCGTGCTTTCATTTGCAGGCCATCTCAGGCGAAAACAAAAGTGACAGCTCGACGTCATTCTCATTTTATGAAAATACTCGTATTGTAACTCGACGTCGTCCTTAATTTCGGAAAATAATTGTATTGTAACTCCACGTCGTCCTCAGTTTAGGACAATACTCGTATTGTAACTCGACGTCGTCCTCCGTTTCGGAAAATACTCAAATTGTAACTCGACGTCGTTCTCAGTTTAGGAAAATACTTGTATTGTAACTCGACGTCGTCCTCAGTTTAGGAAAATACTCGTATTGTAACTCGATGTCGTCCTCAGTTTAGGAAAATACTTGTATTGTAACTCGACGTCGTCCTCAGTTTAGGAAAATACTTGTATTGTAACTCGACGTCGTCCTCAGTTTCCCTACAAAAAAAAAAAAACCAGTCTGAACATTTCTGGGCCGAATTTTTGAACACGGATGATTATTCAAGTCTCCTGGATGCTTTCGTAAAAGATCAAGACATCTTCGGCTAGTGGAGCCTGTAAAAAACTTCCATTTTAAGTCTAATACTTCGATGATACATTTTTCCAAACGTTTCTCTTTGGTTGTCACGTGATCACCTTTGCCACGGTGTGTGTTAATAATCTGATGTGTTTATGTGAGTGCAGTCATCTGAGATAGATAAATTTGTTATCACACTCTGTAAAGCGCATACACATTTGATATCACATACAAACATATACTTCACATTCCCCTTTACAACATTAACCATTTACTTGCCACATACTCCTTCAACTAATTCAATAAATACAGAAGACATAACCATTCACTTTACACGCTCCATCCCTTCGTAAGAAATTACCACACTCAGACAGACATTCACGTCATAAAATATAACACTTGGTTCTGCCAACATAACATAAAAAATACATAAATCAACCATAAACACCTTCCCTCCAAACTTAATCCACTCATACGTGCAGAACGCCTGAACATAAGCACATATGACACATACTGAATCTTTTAGAAATGCTACTACAGTTTGCTATGATTCGCTATCTCTACCTTCTATTTCAAGTTTTGAGTTTACAGCGCGTCTAATTCAGTCTAAGCATTCTCCAGCGCCGTCTTTTTCTTGTTTGGAGTTTACAGCGTCGTCTAATTCAGTCTAAGCATTCTCCAGCGCCGTCTTTTTCTTGTTTGGAGTTTACAGCCCGTCTAATTCAGTCTAAGCATTCTCCAGCGCCGTCTTTTTCTTGTTTGGAGTTTACAGCGTCGTCTAATTCAGTATAAACAGTCTCCATCACGTTTATAATATCTTCGTCCACTTCTCTGATTCTCATTTATCATGTTTATATTGTCCACTTCTGTACAGTAATTCTAATTTATCGTATTTATATCCTCTTGTGTACTTTTCCGATCCTGTTTTGTCACGACTATATCCTCTTGTCCATTTTTAAATTCTGTTTTATCATCTTTATATATTTTTGTCAGATGTTCTAATTCTGTTTTGTCACTTTCTAGCCATCATCCAGTGCGCCCTGATAATACTTATCTTGTAGCTTAGGGTTAAGAAAATCAATATATTTGTTGGACAATTTACTTATCTTCTAACTTCGGGTTAAGAAACTTTTTGTTGGACAAAATACTTATCTTGTAACTACAGGTTAAGAAACTTAGTATATTTGTTGGAAAAATTACTTATCTTGTAGCTTAGGGTTAAGAAACTGAATATAGTTGTTGGATACATTACTTATCTTGTAGCTTCGGGTTAAGAAATTCAATATATTTGTTGGACAAATTACTTATCTGGTATCTTAGGTTTAAGAAACTCAATATTTTTGTTTGACACCTTACTTATTTTATAACTTAGGTTAAGAAACTCAATATATTTGTTGGACAAATTATTTATCTTGTAGTTTAGGGTTAAGAAGCTCAATATAGTTGTTGGATACATTACTTATCTTGTAGCTTCGGGTTAAGAAACTCAATATATTTATTGGACAAATTACTTATCGTGTAGCTTAGGGTTAAGAAACTCATTATATTTGTTGGACAAATTACTTTTCTGTTATCTTAGGTTTAAGAATCTCAACATTTTTGTTTGACACATTACTTATCCTATAGCTTAGGTTAAGAAACTCAATATATTTGTTGGACAAATTACTTATCTTGTAGCTTCGAGTTATGAGACTCAATATATTTGTTGGAGAAATTGTTCTTTTCTTTCTAAACCTTCGATTTCCTCCTTCTTCTCCCTAAATCTTTACTCCTGTCGCTTTTTTTCTGTTTAAATTATTGCTTTTTTTTTCTTAAATTGCCACTTTCTTGTCTTAAATCATTTACTGAAGACTAAAAGACTGTGGAAAAGATCCAGCTGTGTACAATCTACGTGCCATTGGCACTATCACCCATCACACAATACCAACAACACTGACGTTAAAGGCTGAGCACATACTGGAGTGTCCTGAGGGCAGGGGCGTCCATCTCTAGGTCAGCAGCAGAGCATGACCAGTCTACAAGTTGTGTGACGTCACTTCTTCCATGTCGTCGTTTTGCTTGTACTAACAAGACTAGCAGTAAAGTTCAATCAATCAAGTGACGTGCCGCGTGGCGTAGGCGATCATTTCTCTCCACAATTCCCTGTCTTTAGACTTGATTATAAGATCCGCCGGTGACTTTCTTCCTAGCCACACTGACAGCCCATCCAGTAACTTCTCTCTCTGTCTTCCTCTGTCTCTTTTTCCCTCAGTTTTTCAGCTTGCCACAATGTGTTCCAGAAAATGTCCTATAAATATCGCTTGTCTGCCTCTCATCTTTGCTGTAATTTGCCTTCTTACTCCAGCCACTGAACGTGGGTCGCTTTTTCCGGAACGGATCTTGTTAAGACTGTTTTCACCACTTTATAATGTACATATCTCACGCTTATGTTAAAAACTGTCCAGGAAATGGTCAATAACCACGTACAAGGCGAGGCACACAAAAGTGCCTTAACAGGCAATTTTTAGTGCATGCATGGAGTTTATTTGACGTGGTCCTTGCGAAGGGAAACAACTCGTGAATATTTTGCAGGTCAGTAAATGTACAGTTATTTCCCTTAGATCACGAAAGCGGTGATGATCAGTGGTATTAGTTGTGAGTTTTGAGTCAGTTGATTACAACAGTGATGAAGCTGTGTGGTTGTTTCGGCCATAGCATGTATTCATATATCTAAGGAAAATGTAGTCTTTGTGTTTTTCTTCTTGTTTAATGCAGGACTCAATGTGAACTACTGCTGTGACTTAATGTGACGTTTAAGATCATTAATTTGAGAACCTTTTCATGTTGATATTTTCATGGATATTAAGAAACATAGATTCATCAAAATATATTTACAGACACGTTAACTTATATTTTACGGTTACAAATGATGTCTCCAGGTACCATATCGATATGTTTGTTACTTACCCCTCCCCCATCTCTCTCTCTCTCTCTCTCTCTCTCTCTCTCTCTCTCTCGCTCTCTCTCTCCCCTCCACTAACTTACAAGTCTGTAATTAGATGGAATAAAAATCTTGTTTCTTATTTGCCAAAGCTTGAGAATCGCTGAAATCACCGACCCAGTGTCGGTCACGTGATGCATACAGAATTCTTTTGTTCACCAGATATTGTATGAACAAACCTTACTGCGACTTGCTGAGAAGGAAATGTTAGTTTTGATTTATTATTATTATTGTTTTTACTAAATTTAGGAACTACAGTATAAGCAACAGGCATTGAAGATTTATCTACATGGGATAGTCAGTTTGTGGGATAGTTTGGTTCATTAATATCATTTCCAGTAATTTCCTGGAACGACGTCTTTATAACGGTTACGTGCTGTAATATATTTTTAAAATTTATTTTAATCATTTTTTTTCTTTTCAAATTAAAGTCAACAGTCATCATCTTCATCATCATCATCATCATCATCATTGCTGTCATCGTTGTCCACATCCGTCTCTTCTTCATCATCATCTTCATCATCATCTTCGCCGTTATCTTCACTCTCTTCCTCATCATAATAGCACTCATCATCATCTATCATTCCAATGAAATGAGATCTTAAAATGTCCTTTTTTGTTGGCACGTGCTGTTCAGCCATCTTGGCTGTATGTAAGTCTTCGCCATATTGAGTTCTCACCATTTCTTCTATCAAGTAAGAATTTCAGACTATTTATCATGTCTTCTAATATGGCCAGACTAACTTACCTGTGTGATATTGGTTTTTTTTTATCTTTTATTCGTTTCTAAATCATTTCTTCTGGTGTTCTTTGTTTCTTCCTTCTATGACACACTCTCTGCACACTAGAAACTCCAGACATCCGTGTCTCTTCCAGCTTCATTATCTAATGTCAGTGTTTACTAACTCTAGAACTGTGTGGAAGGTGTGTTTACCAACACCAAAACTGTGTAGATGATACGTTGGTCAGCATTAGAACTGTGTAGAAGATGCGTTGGTCAACACTAGAACTGTGTAGAAGATGTGTATACCAACACTAGAACTGTGTGGAAGGTGTGTTTACCAACACTAGAACTGTGTGGAAGGTGTGTTTACCAACACCAAAACTGTGTAGATGATACGTTGGTCAGCATTAGAACTGTGTAGAAGATGCGTTGGTCAACACTAGAACTGTGTAGAAGAT
This sequence comes from Achatina immaculata, assembly GCA_009760885.1. NCBI lineage: Eukaryota > Metazoa > Mollusca > Gastropoda > Stylommatophora > Achatinidae > Lissachatina > Lissachatina immaculata. The sequence goes on from CM019710.1 coordinate 3,023,695, forward strand.
GTGTTTACCAACACTAGAACTGTGTAGAAGATGTGTTTACCAACACTAGAACTGTGTGGAAGGTGTGTTTACCAACACTAGAACTGTGTAGATAAAAGGGATAGCGACAGTAGTAAAACTGGTTCAAATAATAATATTAGATAGAGATGCATGGTGCAGTTTTACAAGGCGGCAGAGGGAGTGAGTAACTGAGAAAAAACGAATAGAAAGTATGAGAGTAAGACGTGAATGTATAAATGAAAAGCATACAACATCCAATATTTAGGCGTCAGCCTTTTTCGAGGATTACATACACAAACAAAACACAACATATAACTAACAGAAAATGAAAAACGTATTTTAGTGGCATGCTCCTAAATGGAAACACGAGAATGCATGCCCCATTGACGAGGCATAGAGACCACTTCATGGCCATAAAGGATAGCAGATGAAGCCAATCAGAAATAAGGGAGAGAAACGTGGGGCAGAAGGAGGGCAATAGACACCCGTAGGTCGCTAGAGAAGCAGATGTAATGGGGGTGGGGGGAGGAGAAGCGGAAAGATAATAAATGAAGCGCTGCAGGAACGAACAGAAAGGGCCATGAACACCTGTAAGCCTCTAGATATGCAAATCATGGTGGGGCTGGGCGAGGGAAGCAGGGAGATAATATGAAACTGGTGAATGAAAGACAAGACCCGGAGGGGCAATAAACACCTAAAGTTCACCAGAGAAGAAGAGATGGTGGCTGTGAGGAGGGAGGAAAGAAGCTAGGAGAAAGAAACAAGAAAGTAGAGTAGAAAGTAGAAATGTCCACACTTGAGATCGTTTTCGTCAACATCTTAACGACATTTCTAGGAAGGCTTGGACACCTGTGGCTAAACAGTTTTGCCTTAGCAACCACAGGGGAAAATAGGACATTTCTGTTAGTGCGATCCGCTCTTGTTCTACTGATGTACGATCTCGGAGGGTCCTAGAACAGCGCCTTATTTTCCAGGCTGGCTATCTACACCCAGCTGGAATTAACAATGTCTTCAGCTTTCTGTAACTTCTTTAGTTTTCCACTTTTTCTCCGTGATTTTTAACTCTACTTTCTTGTTTCTTTCTCCCCCCTCCCCACCGCCACCTTCTCTTCTTCTCTGGCGACCTTTAAGTGTTTATTGCCCCTCTTGGTCATATTCTTCATTCACCAGTTTCATATTATCTCCCTGCTTCCCTCACAATAAACATAAATATTATACAAGTGTACGCTCCAACATCTGAAAGTTCTGAAGAAGATGTACAGCTATTCTATAATGACATAGAGACTGTCCTAAAACACACAAAGTCACATGAAGTTACCATAGTCATGGGAGATTTTTAATGCCAAAGTTGGTAAAGGAAGAACTTCAGACATCGTTGGTGACTACGGACTGGGAGAGAGGAATGACAGAGGTTATAAATTAATTGAATGGGCAAGAATACACAGCATGGTTGTAGGAAACACCTGGTTTAAACAACATCCTCGAAGACTGGCAACGTGGTGCAGCCGAGACAAAAAGACTTTTAACCAGATAGACTTCATATTAATCAACAAACGATTCCGCAATGCATTATTGACAACAAAAACCATGCCAGAGCTGACTGCAATAGTGACCATGACCCACTCTGTGGAAAAATTAGAATAAAGCTACAGAAGGCAGGCAGAAAAGTGAGAAACATCAAACTGAATACAGAACTCCTTAAAAATGACCAAGAACTGCGAGAAAAATACAAAGTTATTATTACAAATAGATACAATGCAATAGCAAAAATAAATAGTATAGATGAACAATGGGCAATGTTAAGAGATTCTAACCACCAACACTGTTAAGGAGATAATACCACCAAAAAAGAAGCCGCTAAAAATAAATGGATGACAGACAACATCTTAGGACTGATGGACAAGAGGAGGAGTAAAAATAACGAGGAAAAATATAGCAAGATAAATAAAGAAATAAGACGCAAATGCAGAGAAGGAAAAGAAGTGTGGTTAAATGAACAGTGCAGACAGATAGAGGACACTCATAATAAAGACAGCAAAAACATGCACAAACGAATTAGTGAACTCACAGGCAGGAAAACAAAATATACCACAGGATGCCTGAAATCAAAAGAAGGTAAAATGTTAATGGGAAAGGAAGACATTGTGGACAGGTGGACAGAGTATATCGGTGAGCTATATGGAGGAGATTAGAGAAGATGTAGACAAAGAATATTACTATGCCATAACAGTTGGAGGTTATGAAATACCAGAGATTAGATATGCTGATGACACAGTATTGCTGTCCACAACACAAAAAGGAATGGAAAAAACTAATTATGTCAGTCCGCAAGAACAGCGAAGAGCAGAACCTCTATCTTAATGCAAAGAAAACTAAATTGATGACAACTGACAAAACAAACAAGGCAACTTAAATATGTATCAATGAGGAAAAACTGGAAGAAGTGGAGAGTTTTGAATATCTTGGATCGCTACTAACTAATAATGGAGATACAATGAGGGAAATTAAAAGGAGGACATCTAACGCTCTTCAGAAAGTAAAACAAATAAAGAATCTGTGGAGAGGAGCAGACAGAACCACAAAAATAAGATTTTTAAGGGCATGCATCTTTCCCATAGCAACATATGCCTGTGAGACCTGGACACTTAACAAAACAGCTGAGAAACACATAAACGCCTTTGAATGTAAATGCTACAGAAGAGTTCTCCAAATATCGTGGACACAAAAAAGAACAAATATATCTATACTACTAGAGCTTAATATTGAAGAAGGCTGGCTAGTAAAGAGGATTAAAGAGAGAAAACTGAAATATTTTGGACACATTAAACGTCATGATAATTTAGAGAAGACCGTATTGGAAGGATACATAATGGGAAAAAGAAAAAGAGGAAGACCAAGACGAAGATGGCTGCAAGACATCGTTGACGATCTGGAAATGGATGCAACAGCAGCAGGCCATCTTGCTCACAACCGAGAGGCCTACAGGAGTGCTGTTTGGGAGGCAAAGTTCCGCAAGGGACATGTAAATGAATGAATGAATGAATGAATGAATATGGAGGAGAAAGAACAGAATTAACACCAGATACTGAAAACTGTGATGGACCACCAATACTTGAAAATAAAATCATAGATGCCATCAAACACATGAAGAACGGAAAAGCAACTTTGCCTGATTATATAACAATAGAAGAAATAGAGGCATTAGAGGAGACAGGAATAAAAATAATAACCAAGTTACTGAATGACATTTGCAACAGTGGTTATATTCCCAGTGGCCTGATTAAATCCACATTTATAGCACTACCAAAGAAACCAGGTGCAAAGGATTGTGATGACCACCGGACTATCAGCCTCTCATGTCACATAACGAAGCTACTTCTGAGAATCATTATGAGAAGAACAAGGAAAAAGATAAAAATGGAAATAGCAGATGAACAGTTTGGATTTGTTGAAGGAAAAGGAACACACAATGACATTTATGCTTTACGAACACTAACAGAAAGAGCTTTACTTATGCTTCATTGATTACACCAAGGCATTCGACAAGGTGAAACATAATGAAATTATTAAAATGCTTGAAGACATCAGTATAGACGGCAAAGACCTGAGGATTGTAAGACATTATACTGGCAGCAAGAAGCAGCAGTTCGAGTTGAAAATAGAACTGGAAAATATCAACCTATAAAACAAGGGGTGCGACAAGGATGTGTACTATCTCCAGACCTTTTTTCTCTGTACAGCGAGAATATTCTAAGAACAATCATCACAGAACCAAGCATAAAAATTGGAGGATACAATATTAACAACCTTCGGTATGCTGACATCACAGTACTGATAGCGGAGAACCAACAAGACCTGCAAAATCTCTTGGATAAAGTCGCCACAGAAAGTGAACAGGAAGGCCTTATTTTGAACATAAAAAAGACAGAGACTATGGTTATATCTAAGAAACAGAATCCACCAACATGCAGTATAAAATTAAACTGAACTATTCTAAAGCAGGTGGAGAAATTCAAATACCTTGGAGCAGTAATAACTTCAGATGGGAAATGCAGAACAGAAATTAGGAACAGAACAGGCCAAGCAAAGACTGCATTTCATTGAATGAGAAACATATTAGCTAACACATCCTTATCAATGAATGTTAGAAAACGAGTCCTAAAATGCTATATTGAACCTATCTTGTTATATGGAAGTGAATCATGGACAATAGGCAAGTCTGCATAAAAATCATTGGAAGCAGCAGAAATGTGGTTTATTAGAAGAATATTGCGAATCCCCTGGACAGCAAAAATAACTAATGAAGAATGTATGAGAAGAGCTGGAGAGACAAAAAACCTTGTGAAAAAGATAAGAGAGAGACAATGTACTTTCATAGGACATGCAATGAGAAGAGGGGGCATTGAAAATATTATAACAACAGGAAAAATAGAAGGAAGAAGATCAAGAGGAAGACCAAGAGAAATGATACTGGACAGTCTGACGGGATGGTGTGAGAGGAGATCACCAACTGAGCTGATGGCCTGCATGAAGGATCGTGTACTCTTGAGAAGCATAATAGCCAACGCCAATCGGCACGGCACCTGATGATGATGATGATTCCCTCGCCCAGCCCCACCATGATTTGCATATCTAGCGGCCTACAAGTGTTCATGGCCCTTTCTGTTCGTTCCTACAGCGCTTCATTCATTATCTCTCTGCTGCCCCTCCCCCGCCCCCGTTACACTTGCTTCTCTAGCGATCTACGGGTGTCTATTGCCCTCCCCTCCTCCACCCACCCACCTGTTTCTCTCCCTTATTTCTGATTGGCTTTATCTGCTATACTTTATGGCCATAAAGTGATCTCTATGCCTCGTCAATGGGGCATGAATTATTGTGTTTCCAATTAGGAGGATGCCACTAAATCATGGTTTCTGTTAGTTATATGTCGTGTTTTGTTTGTGCATGTAATCCTCGAAAAAAGCTCACGCCGAAATATTGGATGTTGTATGCTTTTCATTTATACGTTCTCATCTTACTCTCATTCTTTCTATTCGTTTTTTTTTTCCTCACTTACTCACTCCCTCTGCCGCCTTGTAAAACAACACCGTATCCCTCTATCTACCTTTATTAGGAAAACTGTGTCGAAGATGTGTTTACCAGCACTGGAACTGTGTCGAAGATGTGTTTACCAGCACTAGAACTGTGTAGTAGACGTGTTTACCAGCACTAGAACTGTGTAGTAGACGTGTTTACCAGCACTAGAACTGTGTAGTAGACGTGTTTACCAGCACTAGAACTGTGTAGTAGACGTGTTTACCAGCACTAGAACTGTATAGTAGACGTGTTTACCACGTGTTTACTGTGTAGAAGATGTACACAGTCTGACAAATCTTATCTGAAACTCCAGCGTAATTTGGCTTGGCTTTATCCAGAATCTGTCAGAAACACAACAGAAAGTTGTCTTCGCTCGCAGCAAACTTGTACCTGGAGTCTGATCTCCAGCCATATCAATAGCCTCCCCCGCCCCCCCCCCCCCAGGGTGTTGTTTTTTTGTATTAGGAGTTTTATTTTAATCGTTCAAAAACATGTTTGTTTTGTCAGTTTGCCGTGTCGTCCCATATTCTGAGCACAGTTTCTTGGACATTACTCACAACCGCCCTGGCTGGCCATTTATTCAGTTTGTTGTTGCTGCGATGTTCTGTCCTTCAGGTAGGCCAGTTTGGAATATGTAACCAGCTTGAGTTTTTCAGGGTTAACTGAAGTGGTTAGTGTTTGTCATGTGGCTCAGATAACTGAAGTCTAGTTTGAGTTTTTGTGTACAAAAACCTGGAAGAGACTTTTTTTTTCATTTTTTTTAAAACTTTACAAAAGCTATTTACGTCTGTAAAGTTTCTCTCTCTTCTCTTTCCCACTCTCTCTCTCTTTCTGTCTGTCTGTCTCTCTCATATGGAGCACACACACACACACATCTGTGTCCCATATAAATTAACAGACGGATGAATAAATAAACATAATTGGATGAACGAATGGAGGGACAGACGGGTGTGCGTATACATATACACACATACACATACATACATACATTCTTACATACATACACACATACATTCATTCATATATACATACATTCATTCATATATACATACATTCATTCATATATACATACATATATATACATATATACATATGCATATATTCATTCATTCCTTTGCATGTCCCTTGCGGAACTTTGCCTCCCAAACAGCACTCCTGTAGGCCTCTCGGTTGTGAGCAAGATGGCCTGCTGCTGCTGCATCCATTTCCAGATCATCAACGATGTCTTGCAGCCATCTTCGTTTCGGTCTTCCTCTCTTTCTTTTTCCCATTATGTATCCCTCCAGTACGGTCTTCTCTAAATTATCATGACGTTTAATGTGGCCAAAATATTTAAGTTTTCTCTCTTTAATCCTCTTTACTAGCCAGCCTTCATCAATATTAAGCTCTTGCAGTATAGATATATTTGTTCGTTTTTGTGTCCACGATATTTGGAGAACTCTTCTATAGCATTTACATTCAAAGGCATTTATGTGCTTCTCAGCTGTTTTGTTAAGTGTCCAGGTCTCACAGGCATATGTTGCTATGGGAAAGATGCATGCCCTTAAAAATCTTATTTTTGTGGTTCTGTCTGCTCCTCTCCACAGATTCTTTATTTGTTTTACTTTCTGAAGAGCAATAGATGTCCTCCTTTTAATTTCCCTCATTGTATCTCCATTATTAGTTAGTAGTGATCCAAGATATTCAAAACTCTCCACTTCTTCCAGTTTTTCCTCATTGATACATATTTCAGTTGCCTTGTTTGTTTTATCAGTTGTCATCACTTTAGTTTTCTTTGCATTAAGATAGAGGTTCTGCTCTTCGCTGTTCTTGCGGACTGACATAATCAGTTTTTCCATTCCTTCTTGTGTTGTGGACAGCAATACTGTGTCATCAGCATATCTAATCTCTGGTATTTCATAACCTCCAACTGTTATGGCATCGTAATATTTTTTGTCTACATCTTCTCTAACATTCCTCATTATATTTTCAGTATACAAGTTAAATAAGTAGGGTGACAATATGCACCCCTGACGGACCCCTTGTTTTATGTCAAACCAACTTGTTGTTTCACCATTTATTCTTACTGCTGCTTGTTGGTCTAAATACAGCAGTGATGTTAATTGTATCAAATGTATTGGAAATCCCATTTTTTCCATTATGTCCCAAAGTTTCTGGTGTTGTACACAATCAAATGCCTTTGAGTAGTCTATAAAGGATAAATATAGATTCACATTAAACTCATTAAACATACATATATATACATACATACATATATATACATACATACATATATATATATACATACATACATATATATATATACATACATACATATGCATACATACATACATACATACATACACACATATATATACATACATACATACATGAGTAAAGCCTTTTAGAATTAAAGAGAACAATCATCCCAGACAATGAAATAGTAGTCTAAATGTTTTTGTATTTGTCATGTATAGATGTATTTGTCATGTATAGGGTATCTTCTCTGTCTTAGCTGATACAATGGTTAATTTGGTATATTTAATTAGATAAACTTTTGCGCTAAGAGTTCTACCAAACAGAGTTCCAAATTAGGTTTTGGTCAAAAGTAAGACCTAAAGTTTTATGTTCGCTGACATTTTCTGTCCGAGACGTTCTGGAACATGATTGCAGTGTTGTTTTCTACTAGCAACTTTTGTCTTGTAGTAATGATCATGGATGTTGTTCTGTTTGTGTTTGTGTTTGTCAGCAGACCATCATTATTGTATTCTTATCGTATATTATATAAAGTTTAATTACGTCACTAAAGTACAGAGCTGAGGGAACATTAACGCAATCATGGTCGCTACTGTAAACTGTACAGGCAAACTTAAAGTTTTCTTAAGATCAACTGACAGGTGCTTGATATAAATAGAAAAGAGAAAAGGACCAAGAACTGAACCTGGCGGGACACTAGCATCAGCCACACAGAAGTCGGACATGGAGTTCTTTCTATCCGACTGGGAGTAAGGAAGGAATACGATTTGCTGGGTCACAGTGTGCTCTATAAATTATCTGACTTTTAAAACAAGAATTTCACGTAAATCATATCAAATATTTTCTTAAAATCATCACAAAGTGGGATTTTTGTTATCGTTTTTTAATTTGAAAGCCACTTTTCTGTCATTTTAGTGGTTGCTCTAAAGAGAAAGACGGAAAAGTCGGGGTGGTTGAAGTGGTTGGTGTAAATGTGTGTGCTCCTAGCCTACTAGAAGAAATGATTGGATGGCTGGAAGGACGTTTGAATGAGTGGAAGGACGTATGGATGGGTGGAAGGACGTATAGATGGGTGGATCATGAGCAGAAAGAAAGCTGGACAGACTTCATGGATGAAGCTAACGTGAACAGATAGAGAGCCGGGATATATAAAGACAAGCTAATGGATGAAAGGATAGATGGATGGGTGGCTGGATAGATGGATGGCTGGATGGATGGGTGGCTGGATAGATGGATGGCTGGAAAGATGGATGGGTGGCTGGATAGATAGATGGAAAAGCGAGAAGAATAAAAAGAACACTATACAGTTAATCTGTCTGTATGTTTGTTGATATGTCTGTATGTTTGTTGATATGTCTGTATGTTTGTTGATATGTCTGTATGTTTGTTGATATGTCTGTATGTTTATTGATCTGTCTGTACGTTTGTTGATCTGTCTGTATGTTTGTCTATCTGTCTGTATGTTTGTTGATATGTCTGTATGTTTATTGATCTGTCTGTACGTTTGCTGATATGTCTGTATGTTATTCTAAACCTTTATACTTCTTTCTATCATTCTAAATCTCTGCGTTTCTGTCTATAATTTCAAACCTGTGTGCTTCTTTCTGTCAACCTAAACCTCTTTGACTCTGTCTATCATTTCAAACCTGTGTGCTTCTTTCTGTCATTCTAAACCTCTGTGCTTCTTTCTATCATTCTAAACCTGTGTGCTTCTTTCTGACATACTAAACCTCTGTGCTTCTTTCTGTCATTCTAAACCTCTGACCTTCTTTCTATCATTCTAAACCTCTGACCTTCTTTCTATCATTCTAAACCTCTTAGCTTCTTTCTATCATTCTAAACCTCTGAGCTTCTTTCTATCATTCTAAACCTCTGAGCTTCTTTCTATCATTCTACACCTCTGTGCTTCTTTCTGACATACTAAACCTCTGAGCTTCTTTCTATCATTCTAAACCTCTTAGCTTCTTTCTATCATTCTACACCTCTGTGTTTCTTTCTGAAATACTAAATCTCTGAGCTTCTTTCTATAGTTCTAAACATTTGTGCTTCTTTCTATCATTCTAAACCTTTGTGCTTCTTTCTATCATTATAAACCTTTATACTTCTTTCTATCATTCTAAACCTTTATGCCTCTTTCTATCATTCTAAACCTTTCTGCTTCTTTCTATCGTTCTAAACCTTTGTGCTTCTTTCAATCATTCTAAACTTTTGTGTTTCTTTCTATCATTCTAAACCTTTGTGCTTCTTTCTATCATTCTAAACCTTTATGCTTCTTTCTGTCATTCTAAACCTCTGTGCTTCCCTCTCTCTCTATCTCTCTGTCTCTCTCATCTTCTCTATGTCAGTGTTGTGTGTGCAAAGAATGATAACTCGTTGTATTTACTTACTTCTGCAGTCAAAATTTGACCATCAGAAGTGACCTCTACATAAAACCAGAATAAAAAAGTGACCCGTACATACAACTAGAATATAAAAAGTGACCTCTACATAAAATTAGAATATAAAAGTGACATATACATAAAACTAGAATATAAAAAAGCGACCTCTAAAAAATTAGAATATAAAAAGTGACCTCCACATAAAATTAGAAATAAATAGCGACCCCTGCATAAAACTAGAATATAAAAAGTGACCTCTACATAAAAATGGAATAAAAAATGACATCTGCATAAAATTAGAATATAAAACGTTACCTCTACGTAAAATTAGAATAAAAGAGTGACCTCTACATACAACTCGAATATAAAATGTGACCTCTAAATAAAACTGGAATATAAAGAATATAAAAAGTGACCTCTACATAAAACAATATAAAGAATATAAAAAGTGACCTCTATATAAAACTAGAATATAAAAAAGTGACCTGCACATAAAACTAGAATGTAAAAGTTGCCTATACATAAAACTAGATATAAAAAAGTAATCTCTACATAAAGTAGAATATAAAAAATGACCTCTCTATAAACTGGAATTTAACAAAATGACCTCTCTATACAAGAAACTATTTAAAAAAAACGACCTGTCAGCTGCATACAGAATATAAAAAAAAATAAATCACAAAAAAAACACGCTTGACATATGACGAAATCGAATATTGATCTTGGCATCGATAACGTGGGGGCAATATCAGTACCATCTGTCACCAGCACCGGCTCGATACGGCCCGCCCTGCCACAGTTAAAGATACGCATAGAGAGATGGGACATTTCTCCTGGTGGTGGAGCTAATTGAGCCTGTGGCTGTCAGAGCGCAGGAGTAGCGTAGTAAAACATTCCCCGTGTTTTAGTGAGGCACAAAATCCCAAGACTGAGCTTCTTTCTATCATTCTACACCTCTGTGCTTCTTTCTGACATACTAAACCTCTGAGCTTCTTTCTATCATTCTAAACCTCTTAGCTTCTTTCTATCATTCTACACCTCTGTGCTTCTTTCTGAAATACTAAATCTCTGAGCTTCTTTCTATAGTTCTAAACATTTGTGCTTCTTTCTATCATTCTAAACCTTTGTGCTTCTTTCTATCATTATAAACCTTTATACTTCTTTCTATCATTCTAAACCTTTATGCCTCTTTCTATCATTCTAAACCTTTCTGCTTCTTTCTATCGTTCTAAACCTTTGTGCTTCTTTCAATCATTCTAAACTTTTGTGTTTCTTTCTATCATTCTAAACCTTTGTGCTTCTTTCTATCATTCTAAACCTGTGTGCTTCTTTCTGTCATTCTAAACCTCTGTGCTTCTTTCTATCATTCTAAACCTGTGTGCTTCTTTCTATCATCCTAAACCTCTGAGCTTCTTTCTATCATTCTAAACCTCTGAGCTTCTTTCTATCATTCTAAACCTCTGAGCTTCTTTCTATCATTCTACACCTCTGTGCTTCTTTCTGAAATACTAAATCTCTGAGCTTCTTTCTATAGTTCTAAACATTTGTACTTCTTTCTATCATTCTAAACCTTTGTACTTCTTTCTATCATTCTACACCTTTATGCTTCTTTCTATCATTCTAAACCTCTGTGCTTCCCTCTCTCTCTATCTCTCTGTCTCTCTCCTCTTCTCTATGTCAGTGTTGTGTGTGCAAAGAATGATAACTCGTTGTATTTACTTACTTTTGCAGTCAAAATTTGACCATCAGAAGTGACCTCTACATAAAACTAGAATAAAAAAGTGACCCCTACATACAACTAGAATATAAAAAGTGACCTCTACATAAAATTAGAATATAAAAGTGACATATACATAAAACTAGAATATAAAAAAGCGACCTCTAAAAAAATTAGAATATAAAAAGTGACCTCCACATAAAATTAGAAATAAATAGCGACCCCTGCATAAAACTAGAATATAAAAAGTGACCTCTACATAAAAATGGAATAAAAAATGACATCTGCATAAAATTAGAATATAAAACGTTACCTCTACGTAAAATTAGAATAAAAGAGTGACCTCTACATACAACTCGAATATAAAATGTGACCTCTAAATAAAACTGGAATATAAAGAATATAAAAAGTGACCTCTACATAAAACAATATAAAGAATATAAAAAGTGACCTCTATATAAAACTAGAATATAAAAAAGTGACCTGCACATAAAACTAGAATGTAAAAAGTTGCCTATACATAAAACTAGATATAAAAAAGTAATCTCTACATAAAAGTAGAATATAAAAAATGACCTCTCTATAAACTGGAATTTAACAAAATGACCTCTCTATACAAGAAACTATTTAAAAAAAACGACCTGTCAGCTGCATACAGAATATAAAAAAAATAAATCACAAAAAAAACACGCTTGACATATGACGAAATCGAATATTGATCTTGGCATCGATAACGTGGGGGCAATATCAGTACCATCTGTCACCAGCACCGGCTCGATACGGCCCGCCCTGCCACAGTTAAAGATACGCATAGAGAGATGGGACATTTCTCCTGGTGGTGGAGCTAATTGAGCCTGTGGCTGTCAGAGCGCAGGAGTAGCGTAGTAAAACATTCCCCGTGTTTTAGTGAGGCACAAAATCCCAAGACTGATTTTTGCTGTATAAGAATTTTTTTTGTGTAAGAGATTTGTTGTATAATCACATGCAGGTAAAGTAATCAACATTTTTTGGTACAAATTCATCACAAAGGTTCAGAAAACAGGCAACATGACACCTGGAAAAGCAAAGCAGCCAAATGAAATGTAACAAAAAATAGGTTAATAAGGGGCCAGATGTTGGAGATGCTGTGCGAAATGTGTTCACTTAAAAAAAAAAATAAGCCATGGGAAATGGTTAAAATTTCTTGTGAGACGGGTTTATGAATCAGACCTTCCTGTACCGACTTCAGATGTCCCACACACAATTCTTCTTTTAGTGAGGTCAGATCAGAGCGTGCACATCCCAAGATGTGACCACGGGTTGTAGATCTGCTGTACGGTCTGTAGGCCTGCCGCGAGGATCTGGAGAAAAGTGTGGGCTTTATCTTTCGATCGACCTCCAGACTTAACGTGACCTGAAATTTGAACGATCATCAAGACAATGTACAGCTGATGATTTGTTGATGGTTTGTTGATGATTTGTTGATGGTTTGTTGATGATTTGTTGATGGTTTGTTGATGATTTGTTGATGGTTTGTTGATGATTTGTTGATGGTTTGTTGATGATTTGTTGATGGTTTGTTGATGGTTATTTCAGGGGAATCCAAACTCTACCAGAAGAAAAAATGCTGAAAACAGAGAAGATTAGTCTAACGATTAAAAAAAAAAGATAAAGAGAAAGTCATCAAACAGAATATCTTCATAGAAAATAGAGAGGAAATCATCAAACAGAACATCTTTATAGAAAATAGAGAGGTAGCCATCAAGCAGAACATATTCATAGAAAATAGAGAGGTAATCATCAAACAGAACATATTCATAGAAAATAGAGAGGTAATCATCAAACAGAACATATTCATAGAAAATAGAGAGGTAATCATCAAACAGAACATATTCATAGAAAATAGAGAGGTAGCCATCAAACAGAACATATTCATAGAAAATAAAGAGGAAATCATCAAACAGAACATATTCATAGAAAATAGAGAGGTAGCCATCACACAGAACATATTCATAGAAAATAAAGAGTGACCTCTATATAAAACTAGAATATAAAAAGTGACCTGCACATAAAACTAGAATGTAAAAAGTTGCCTATACATAAAACTAGAATATAAAAAAGTAATCTCTACATAAAAGTAGAATATAAAAAGTGACCTCTCTATAAACTGGAATTTAACAAAATGATCTCTCTATACAAGAAACTATAAAAAAAACGACCTGTCAGCTGCAGACAGAATATAAAAAAAATAAATCACAAAAAAACACGCTTGACATATGACGAAATCGAATATTGATCTTGGCATCGATAACGTGGGGGCAATATCAGTACCATCTGTCACCAGCACCGGCTCGATACGGCCCTGCCACAGTTAAAGATACGCATAGAGAGATGGGACATTTCTCCTAGTGGTGGAGCTAATTGAGCCTGTGGCTGTCAGAACGCAGGAGTAGCGTAGTAAAACATTCCCTGTGTTTTAGTGAGGCACAAAATCCCAAGACTGATTTTTGCTGTATAAGAAATTTTTTTTTGTATAAGAGATTTGTTGTATAATCACATGCAGGTAAAGTAATTAACATTTTTGGTACAAATTCATCACAAAGGTTCAGAAAACAGGCAACATGACACCTGGAAAAGCAAAGCAGCCAAATGAAATGTAACAAAAAAATAGGTTAATAAGGGGCCAGATGTTGGAGATGCTGTGCGAAATGTGTTCACTTAAAAAAAAAAGATAAGCCATGGGAAATGGTTAAAATTTTCTTGTGAGACGGGTTTATGAATCAGACCTTCCTGTACTGACTTCAGATGTCCCACACACAATTCTTCTTTTAGTGGGATCAGATCAGAGCGTGCACATCCCAAGATGTGACCACGGGTTGTAGATCTGCTGTACGGTCTGTAGGCCTGCCGCGAGGATCTGGAGAAAAGTGTGGGCTTTATCTTTCGATCGACCTCCAGATTTAATGTGACCTGAAATTTGAACGATCATCAAGACAATGTACAGCTGATGGTTTGTTGATGGTTTGTTGATGGTTTGTTGATGATTTGTTGATGGTTTGTTGATGATTTGTTGATGGTTTGTTGATGGTTTGTTGATGGTTTGTTGATGGTTTGTTGATGATTATTTCAGGGGAATCCAAACTCTACCCGAAGAAAAAATGCTGAAAACAGAGAAGATTAGTTTAACGATTAAAAAAAAAAAGATAAATAAAGAGAAAGTCATCAAACAGAACATCTTCATAGAAAATAGAGAGGAAATCATCAAACAGAACATCTTCATAGAAAATAGAGAGGTAGCCATCAAACAGAACATATTCATAGAAAATAGAGAGGAAATCATCAAACTGAACATCTTCATAGAAAATAGAGAGGTAGTCATCAAACAGAACATATTCATAGAAAATAGAGAGGTAGTCATCAAACAGAACATCTTCATAGAAAATAGGGAGGTAATCGTCAAACAGAACATCTTCATAGAAAATAGAGAGGTAGTCATCAAACAGAACATCTTCAAAGAAAATAGGGAGGTAGTCATCAAACAGAACATCTTCATAGAAAATAGAGAGGTAGTCATCAAACAGAACATCTTCATAGCAAATAGAGAGGTAGTCATCAAACAGAACATCTTCATAGAAAATAGAGAGGTAGTCATCAAAAAGATCGGCTTTATACAAAATAAAGAGGGAGTAATCAGCTAGAACAGCTTTATACAAAATAAAGAGGGAGTAATCAGCTAGAACAGCTTTATACAAAATAAAGAGGGAGTAATCAGCTAGAACAGCTTTATACAAAATAAAGAGGAGTCATCAAACAGAACAGCTTTATACAAAATAAAGAAGGAGTCATCAAAGAGAACAGCTTCACACACATAACGATATAGGCCACTAAACATTTCACGCGTCAAAGATTTCGCAGTGGAAGTTAAAACTTCGAAAAAAACAAAACCGAGTGCTTCATCATTCATTCATTTCATTCATTTGCATGTCCTTTTCGGAACTTTGCCTCCCTAACGGCTCTCCTGTCGGCCTCTCGGTTGTGAACAAGATGATCTGCTGCTGATGCTTCCACTTACAGATCATCAACGATATCTTGCAGCCATCTCCGCCTTGATCTTCCTCTCTTTCTTTTTACCGAGTGATTAGGTAAGTTAAAATTGCTACATATTCAGATAAGAAATAAAACCATCTTCCACGAGGATGTAATTGAATCAGAAATGTAGAAGTGAATATAACTATGTATAAAGAAATGCAGAGTTTTAGATTTCGAAATTAGAGACATCAGAGAGCGACAGACCGCTCGCTTCAAGACATTCTTTAAAAAAAAAATTGTTAATTCTCTTTAGCAAAAAAAAAAAAAAACACAATCTCATAGAAACGGGATTTTTGCTACATATAAAGAGAAAAATATAATTAGATAAAAATGTTGTTCAAAAAGAAAAAAAAAAGATTATTCAGATAAAAGTTTTAGCTTAGAACCTTTCACGCTCAGCACAGGGGCTGATAATTCGACTTCAAGACAATGAGGAAAAGTTGGTTAACTCCCCTAGCATGGAACGTAGAGCTTGATAATTTTATACGTCTGTCTGTCTGTCTGTCTGTCTGTTTGTCTGTCTGTCTAGAATATTACGGTGCCATAAAAATTGGAGTTTATGAAATACCAGAGATTACATATGCTGATAACACAGTATTACTGTCCACAACACAAAAAAGAATGGATAAACTAATTATGTCAGTCCGTAAGAACAGTGAAGAACAAAACCTCTATCTTAATGCGAAGAAAACTAAATTGATGACAACTGACAAAACAAACAAGGCAGCTGATATATGTATCAATGAGGAAAAACTGGAAGAAGTGGAGAGTTTTGAATATCTTGGATCACTACTAACTAATAATGGAGATACAATGAGGGAAATTAAAAGGAGGACATCTATCGCACTTCAGAAATTAAAACACATAAAGAATCTGTGGAAAGAGACAGAAGTACAAAAATAAGATTTTTAAGGGCGTGCATCTTTCCCATCGCAACATATGCCTGTGAGACCTGGACACTTAACAAAACAGCTGAGAAACACATAAATGCCTTTGAATGTAAATGCTACAGAAGAGTTCTTCAAATATCATGGACACAAAAAAGAACAAATATATCCATACTACAAGAACTTAATAATGAAGAAGGCTGGCTAGTAAAGAGGATTAAAGAGAGAAAACTTAAATATCCTGGACACATTAAACGTCATGATAATTTAGAGAAGACCGTCTTGGAAAGGTACATAATGGGAAAAAGAAAGAGAGGAAGACCAAGGCGAAGATGGCTGCAAGACATCGTTGACGATCTGCAAATGGATGCATCAGCAGCAGGCCATCTTGTTCACAACCGAGAGGCCTACAGGAGAGCTGTTAGGGAGGCAAAGTTCCACAAGGGACGTGCAAATGGCTGACTGACTGATCTAACTGGTCTTTCTATCTGTCTGTCTGTCTGTCTGTTATTTAAACTTCTGTGATTCTTTCTGTCATTCTAAACTTCTCCTCTTATTTCTTTCATTGTAAACCTATGTCCGTCCGTCAATTCGTTTGTCTATCTATCTGTCTGTCTATTTGTCTCTCTGTCTTTCTATCTGTTTCTCTCTGTGTTTCTTTCTCTCTGACAGTCTATCTATCTGTCTCTCTGTTTTTCTGTTTCTCTCTGTGTTTGTCTGTCTGTCTGTCTGTTCTCTATCTGTATGTCTCTCTCTGTCTGTTTCTCTCTCTGTCTCTCTGTCCATCGGTCTCTCTGTATGCCTGTCTCCCTGCCTGCCTCTATGTCTTTATGTCTCTCTGTCTGTCTCTGAATCTGTTTCTCTCCGTCAGTATGTCTGTTTGTTTCTCTCTCTCTCTCTCTCTGCCTATCCGTCTGCCTATCTGTCTCTCTATCTCTCTGTCTGTCTGTTTCTATGTATTTCTTTCTGTCTGTCTTTTACTCTTATGGTCTATCTATCTGTTTGTCTCTCTCTGTCTCCCTGTCGGTTTCTCTGTCTATCTATCTGTCTACCTCTCTGCCTGTCTCTCTGTCTGTCTCTTTCTCTCTGTCTGTCTGTCTATCTGTCTGTCTCTCTGTCTTTCTATCTGTCTGTCTCTCTGTCTTTCTATCTGCCTGTCTGTCTCTGTGTCTGTTATTCTAAACATCTGTAATTCCTTTTGTGATACTAAACTTCTCTGCCACGAGGATGTAATTGAATCAGAAATGTAGAAGTGAATATAACTATGTATAAAGAAATGCAGAGTTTTAGATTTCGAAATTAGAGACATCAGAGAGCGACAGACCGCTCGCTTCAAGACATTCTTTAAAAAAAAAAATTGTTAATTCTCTTTAGCAAAAAAAAAAACACAATCTCATAGAAACGGGATTTTTGCTACATATAAAGAGAAAAATATAATTAGATAAAAATGTTGTTCAAAAAGAAAAAAAAAAAAGATTATTCAGATAAAAGTTTTAGCTTAGAACCTTTCACGCTCAGCACAGGGGCTGATAATTCGACTTCAAGACAATGAGGAAAAGTTGGTTAACTCCCCTAGCATGGAACGTAGAGCTTGATAATTTTATACGTCTGTCTGTCTGTCTGTCTGTTTGTCTGTCTGTCTAGAATATTACGGTGCCATAAAAATTGGAGTTTATGAAATACCAGAGATTACATATGCTGATAACACAGTATTACTGTCCACAACACAAAAAAGAATGGATAAACTAATTATGTCAGTCCGTAAGAACAGCGAAGAGCAGAACCTCTATCTTAATGCGAAGAAAACTAAATTGATAACAACTGACAAAACAAACAAGGCAACTGATATAAGTATCAATGAGGAAAAACTGGAAGAAGTGGAGAGTTTTGAATATCTTAGATCACTGCTAACTAATAATGGAGATACAATGAGGGAAATTAAAAGGAGGACATCTATTGCTCTTCAGAAAGTAAAACAACTAAAGAATCTGTGGAAAGAGACAGAAGTAAAAAAATAAGATTTTTAAGGGCATGCATCCTTCCCATCGCAACATATGCCTGTGAGACCTGGACACTTAACAAAACAGCTGAGAAACACATAAATGCTTTGAATGTAAATGCTACAGAAGAGTTCTTCAAATATCATGGACACAAAAAAGAACACATATATCCATACTACAAGAACTTAATATTGAAGAAAGCTGACTAGTAAAGAGAATTAAAGAGAGAAAACTTAAATATCCTGGACACATTAAACGTCATGATAATTTAGAGAAGACCGTCTTGGAAAGGTACATAATGGGAAAAAGAAAGAGAGGAAGACCAAGGCGAAGATGGCTGCAAGACATCGTTGACGATCTGCAAATGGATGCATCAGCAGCAGGCCATCTTGCTCACAACTGAGAGGCCTACAGGAGTGCTGTTAGGGAGGCAAAGTTTCGCAAATTACATGCAAATGGCTGACTGACTGATCTAACTGGTCTTCTATCTGTCTGTCTGTCTGTTATTTAAACTTCTGTGATTCTTTCTGTCATTCTAAACTTCTCCTCTTATTTCTTTCATTGTAAACCTATGACCGTCCGTCAATTCGTTTGTCTATCTATCTGTCTGTCTATTTGTCTCTCTGTCTTTCTATCTGTTTCTCTCTCTGTTTCTTTCTCTCTGACAGTCTATCTATCTGTCTCTCTGTTTTTCTGTTTCTCTCTGTGTTTGTCTGTCTGTCTGTCTATTCTCTATCTGTATGTCTCTCTCTGTCTGTTTCTCTCTCTGTCTCTCTGTCCATCGGTCTCTCTGTATGCCTGTCTCCCTGCCTGCCTCTCTGTCTTTCTGTCTGTCTGTCTGTCTCTGAATCTGTTTCTCTCCGTCAGTATGTCTGTTTGTTTCTCTCTCTCTCTCTCTCTCTCTCTGCCTATCCGTCTGCCTATCTGTCTCTCTATCTCTCTGTCTGTCTGTTTCTATGTATTTCTTTCTGTCTGTCTTTTACTCTTATGGTCTATCTATCTGTTTGTCTCTCTCTGTCTCCCTGTCGGTTTCTCTGTCTATCTATCTGTCTACCTCTCTGCCTCTCTCTCTGTCTGTCTCTTTCTCTCTCTCTCTGTCTATCTATCTGTCTACCTCTCTGCCTGTCTCTCTGTCTGTCTCTTTCTTTCTGTCTGTCTGTCTATCTGTCTGTCTTTCTCTCTGTCTTTCTATCTGTCTGTCTCTCTGTCTTTCTATCTGCCTGTCTGTCTCTGTGTCTGTTACTCTAAACATCTGTAATTCCTTTTGTGATACTAAACTTCTCTGCTTATATCTCTTATTGTAATCCTCTCTCCGTATATCTGTCTGTCCGTCTGTCTCTCTGTCAGTCTCTTCGTCCATCAGTCCGTTTGTCTGTCTGTCTGTATGTGTGTCTGTCTGACGTCTCGCCGTACGTCATTCATTCCTGTCATCTCTTCACAATCTATCTACTACTTCCTATGTCTATCTGCGTATAGATATTCCTCACATCCATAATTCCCATCTAATGAGCAGTTCTATATTTTTCCACTCATTTTCCCCTCCAAAGTTTCTATCTAAACACTTACTGTCCCCGTCCTAAGTTTCTATCTAAACACTCACTGTCCCCGTCCTAAGTTTCTATCTAAACACTTACTGTCCCCGTCCTAAGTTTCTATCTAAACACTTACTGTCCCCGTCCTAAGTTTCTATCTAAACACTTACTGTCCCCGTCCTAAGTTTCTATCTAAACACTTACTGTCCCCGTCCTAAGTTTCTATCTAAACACTCACTGTCCCCGTCCTAAGTTTCTATCTAAACACTTACTGTCCCCGTCCTAAGTTTCTGTCTAAACACTCACTGTCCCCGTCCTAAGTTTCTATCTAAACACTTACTGTCCCCGTCCTAAGTTTCTATCTAAACACTTACTGTCCCCGTCCTAAGTTTCTGTCTAAACACTCACTGTCCCCGTCCTAAGTTTCTATCTAAACACTTACTGTCCCCGTCCTAAGTTTCTATCTAAACACTTACTGTCCCCGTCCTAAGTTTCTATCTAAACACTTACTGTCCCCGTCCTAAGTTTCTATCTAAACACTCACTGTCCCCGTCCTAAGTTTCTATCTAAACACTTACTGTCCCCGTCCTAAGTTTCTATCTAAACACTTACTGTCCCCGTCCTAAGTTTCTATCTAAACACTTACTGTCCCCGTCCTAAGTTTCTATCTAAACACTCACTGTCCCCGTCCTAAGTTTCTATCTAAACACTTACTGTCCCCGTCCTAAGTTTCTATCTAAACACTTACTGTCCCCGTCCTAAGTTTCTATCTAAACACTCACTGTCCCCGTCCTAAGTTTCTATCTAAACACTCACTGTCCCCGTCCTAAGTTTCTATCTAAACACTTACTGTCCCCGTCCTAAGTTTCTATCTAAACACTTACTGTTCCTTTCTTAAGTTCATCTCCAAGCTCTTACATTTCCAGTCATATGTTCGTCTCCAAATTCTTTCCTTACCGAAAGATCGTCTGCAAACTCTTACCGTCACCGTCCTAAGTTCATCTCCAAGATCTTACTTTCCTTCTCTTAAGTAGGTCTTCAAGCTCTAACTTTCCTTGTCCTAAGTTCGTCTCACATCTCTTACTTTCACTGTCCTAACTTCGTCTCCAAGATCTTTCTTTTCTTGTGCTAAGTTCGTCTCCAAGCTTTTACTTTTCTGGTCCTACGTTTGTCTCCAAGATCTTACTTTCCTGGTAACAAGTTCGTCTCCAAGATCTTTCTTTTCTTGTGCTAAGTTCGTCTCCAAACTCTTATTTCCTGGTCCTAAGTTTGTCTCCAAGCTTTTACTTTTCTGGTCCTACGTTTGTCTCCAAGATCTTACATTCCTGGTAACAAGTTCGTCTCCGATCTCATATTTCCTGGTCCTAATTTCGTATCCAAACTCTTATTTCCTTGTCCTAATTTCGTCTCCAAGCTCTTATTTCCTGGTTCTAAGTTCGTCTCCAAGCTCTTATTTCCTGGTTCTAAGTTCGTCTCCAAGCTCTTATTTCCTGGTTCTAAGTTCGTCTCCAAGCTCTTATTTCCTGGTTCTAAGTTCGTCTCCAAGCTCTTATTTCCTGGTTCTAAGTTCGTCTCCAAGCTCTTATTTCCTGGTTCTAAGTTCGTCTCCAAGCTCTTATTTCCTGGTCCTAATTTCGTATCCAAGCTCTTATTTCCTAGTTCTAAGTTCGTCTCCAAGCTCTTATTTCCTGGTTCTAAGTTCGTCTCCATACTGTTATTTTCTGGTCCTAAGTTCTTCTCAAAGCTTTTATTAGTGCTGTGTGTTTTATGTTCATCTCTCTTAGTGCCGTGTGCTTTATGGTCATCTCTCTCAGTGCTGTGTGCTTTATGGTCATCTCTGTCAGTGCTGTGTGCTTTATGTTCATCTCTCTCAGTGCTGTGTGCTTTATGTTCATCTCTGTCAGTGCTGTGTGCTTTATGTTCATCTCTCTCAGTGCCGTGTGCTTTATGTTCATCTCTCTCAGTGCTGTGTGCTTTATGTTCATCTCTCTCAGTGCTGTGTGCTTTATGGTCATCTCTGTCAGTGCTGTGTGCTTTGTGTTCATCTCTGTCAGTGCTGTGTGCTTTGTGTTCATCTCTGTCAGTGCTGTGTGCTTTATGTTCATCTCTCTCAGTGCTGTGTGCTTTATGTTCATCTCTGTCAGTGCTGTGTGCTTTATGTTCATCTCTGTCAGTGCTGTGTGCTTTGTGTTCATCTCTCTCAGTGCTGTGTGCTTTGTGTTCATCTCTCTCAGTGCTGTGTGCTTTGTGTTCATCTCTGTCAGTGCTGTGTGCTTTATGTTCATCTCTCTCAGTGCTGTGTGCTTTGTGTTCATCTCTGTCAGTGCTGTGTGCTTTATGTTCATCTCTCTCAGTGCTGTGTGCTTTGTGTTCATCTCTCTCAGTGCCGTGTGCATAATTTCTCATTACTTTCATGGTCAGACACAAATAAACAACTCTAGCAGGCGTGCTCAATCATAGATTGTTTGCTTTTAATCAGATGTCCGCAGAGGTAACAGAAAGTTTCGGGAAGAGATTACAAAACAAACGAACAAAAATTCATGATAAAAGAAAAAGTGGAGTTTAAACTCTGGTAGATGCAGGAAATTGATATACGGATTTTTCTTTACCTGCCGAGGGAGTGATTGATTGATTGATTGATTGATTGATTGATTGATCTTTATTTCAAAAGAGTTAAGAATTGGGCACGCAGGCCCAATTCTTAACCCTTTTGAAATAAAGATTAAATAAAGATCATGTGTGAGTACATGTATGTGATAATACGAGAGAGTGAGTGAGTACATGTGTGTGATAACACGAGAGAGTGAGTGAGTACTTGTGTGTGATAACACGAGAGAGTGAGTGAGTACATGTGTGTGATAACACGAGGTAGTGAGTGAGTATATTTGTGTGATAACACGAGGGAGTGAGTGAGTATATGTGTGTGATAACACGAGAGAGTGAGTGAGTACATGTGTGTGATAACACGAGAGAGTGAGTGAGTACTTGTATGTGATAACACGAGAGAGTGAGCATATGTGTGTGATAACACGAGAGAGTGAGTGAGTATATGTGTGTGATAACACGAGAGAGTGAGTGAGTATATGTGTGTGATAACACGAGAGAGTGAGTGAGTATATGTGTGTGACAACACGAGAGAGTGAGTGAGTATATGTGTGTGATAACACAAGAGAGTGAGTGAGTACATGGTGTGTGATAACACGAGGGAGTGAGTGAGTACAAGATCGGGATACCAGGAAGTGTGTGAGTAGAAGAGAAGGGACACGAGGATGCAGATGTTAGTGGGTACAAGAGAGGAACATAAGGGAGTGAGAGAGAATATCTGTGGAAGAGGAGAGAGAGAGAGAGAGAGGCTGTGTGAAAGTCTGAGAGGGAGACATGAAATGTGAGCCTCAGGTGAGATAAGAAATTGAACAACTAGAAAGTCATTCAATAGCCTTCCCTGATTTTGTGGCTCGCCTTGCAGCAAAAGGTTATACAAGACACTGGAACAGTTGGATGGTAAAAGACTAAGCCTCCGAGATCAAGAGGAAGATGACTAGGAAGGGATTATGAGGATTTAAAGCTGACATAACAAGGAGGATTAAGTTTAAAATATCTGAGGAATACAGACAGAAAGTAGGATGAAGTTAACATGAAGTGAGAGGGGAGTACTGCGGCTTTGGGGATGGAGGCTGGGAGGGAGGGAGCAGGTATATTGTAAAATAGTTTTAGGAGGAGAGGGAGAAAGAGTGTGTATATAAAGTAAGACAAGAGTATCGGGGGAAAAGGAAGGAGAGGTAGAACTGGAGAGAGAGAGAGAGAGAGAAGGATAATGTGTGAGAGATATGGAGAGGTAAAAAACATGAGAGAGAAAGAGGAAAAGGATAAAGAGAGGTAGAAGTGGAAGGAGAGAAAGAGAGAGAAGGATAATGTGTGAGAGATATGGAGAGGTAAAAAAAGATGAGAGAGAAAGAGGAAAAGGATAAAGAGAGGTAGAAGTGGAGAGAGAGAGAGAGAGAGAAGGATAATGTGTGAGAGATATGGAGAGGTAAAAAAGATGAGAGAGAAAGAGGAAAAGGATAAAGAGAGGTAGAAGTGGAGAGAGAGAGAGAGATAGGGACAGACAGAGAATGAGAAAGACAGAAGAAGAGTATGAGACAGGCAGAGATAAAGAGAGACA
This sequence comes from Achatina immaculata, assembly GCA_009760885.1. Lineage (NCBI taxonomy): Eukaryota > Metazoa > Mollusca > Gastropoda > Stylommatophora > Achatinidae > Lissachatina > Lissachatina immaculata. Next base: position 3,047,750 of record CM019710.1, read on the forward strand.
GACAGAGAGTGAGAGAAGGACAAACTGAATGGTACAGTGAGACAGATAGAATATGAAAGACAGAGACACAGAGAGTGAAAGAGACAGAGAGAAGGAAGGAATAGTGAGGGAAAAAGAGAAGACGGGAAAAGAAAATGAGATAGTTATAGAAGCACAGAGAATAGACAGAAAGGGAGAAACAGAAACAAACAAAAACAGAGACAGAGAGAAGAGCAGGAGAAAGAGAGAGAGAGACAGGGACATAGAGAGTGAGGAAAAGACGGACGGACAGACAGAGAGCGATGGGGAGACAGAAACAAAGGGACAAAATAGAGAATGAATGAGAGACAGAAATAGAGAGAGGGCAGAAGGGAGAAAGAGAGAGATAGAGAGAGACAGTGAAAAAAAACTGCGACAAGGAGAGAAAGGAAGAAGAGAGAGGAAGAGACAAAGAGAGCCAGAGAGTAAGGAAGAGTGAGAGAGACAGAAAAATACAGAGTGAGAAGAGAGAGGGAGACACAAACACGGGGAGAAAGAGAGAGGGAGAGAGAGAGAGTTCTATTTTCTAACAGAATATAGGATTACTGATCTTTCAAGCGAAAAGATCCCAGTTCATCCACGACCTCGCTTCATGCACTGAAATCTGTGCCACATCTTTCATCAATTATTTTCCTCCATTAAGCCTTAAATACCACACGACCCACATCTCTGGTAACACTCTGTGACAGTTCCGACATCACGTGATCTTAAAATCTATGCCATTCTAGTTCTGTATATTCTTGGACTCTATTGTCACATTCAAATTCTTGCCATGTTTGGACTAGATTGTCACATTCTCTTCATTGTATTACTGCTCTTCTATAAATCGTATACAAACCAACGCCACTCCCTTAATGGGTGAGTAACTTCACAAGAAGAGACTGGAAGGAGTAACGTGCTCTTTGTCACGGAACTTCTTTTCTTACGCGTATCATTTGTCGAAATACGGAACTACTTTTGTCTCCATTTTGCTTTCAGGAATCCCGATTTGTTTTCCTGCGTCTCCAGTTATTGAATACTGTCTTATTTATTCCTGTTGTCTCATTTCTTCCTGTTATCTTATTTTTCCTGTTGTCTTGCTTGTTCAAAGATTAACAAAATGCCAGAGGAAAACTGTTACAATGAATTATAAAGGAGGAAATCTGTGTTGTTGGGTAAACAGTTGAGAAAGAATAAACGGTTTTATCCTCGTCAAAATCTCTCGTTGAGAGACACATTCACTCTATCTCCAACCCCACCCCAACCCCTCATTTTTAATTTAGAAACCCTTGCCAGCTCCTCGACACTTTCATCACCTCCGCTGTCGCAATGAATACCGGATGAGCTTTACCGTCGATAAATGGGTTTATAGTACCCAGTCGGTCCCGGCTTGCCTCTAGAGATTCGGGTTAGTGACGTCAGGTTTAAACGGGACGAGTAATCAGTCAGAAAATTGAAAAGTCCAAGAGCTAAACCGGTCACATGCGCAAAACTCACCATGGTAACTATCATCTTGTTCCGTATATGCGGAGAAAGTTCATTGTAATGGCTATTCGGCTTCTTTTGATCGCGGCAAAAATATGGGACAGGGACCTGGACTAGAAGCTACAGCTGGGACAGACGCCCAGAATATAAAAACTAGAAAGACTGCAGGGAAAGCAGATGTAAATATTCCTGTTCCTAGAAGTAGTGTTGCCAACTCTGACACGCAAGAAAAATCCAATATGGAGGTGACTTTCTAGTCTAATGTCCAGCCTGGACGAGCCAGTTTAGATATTCCAGTCTTGTACCAGAGATGCCCTACTCTAATTTGTTTAGACAATATAGTGTATAAGATGTTCTAGTCGAATTTGTCTAGACTGTCTTGTTTCAAAGATGTCCTAGTCTAATTTGTCTAGACAATCTTGTGTCAGAGATGTTCTAGTTCAATTTGTCTAGACATTGTATTATAAACGTTGTGTTGTCATAGACAGACAAAATATTACCAATATCAAGGATTTTCTTGTCATAGTCAGCAAAATATTACCTGTGTCAGCTTTTTCCTGTCATAGACAGACAGAATGTCACTATATAATTATCCACAAATAAACAGTCTACGTTAAGATATTTGAAACTGAAGTAGCAGATTATCAGATGAAACATCACATATGCCAACAACCAACCAACAGCATCCCACTTGCCAACAAACATCAAAGCAGTATCCAACATGCCAAAAACCACCCAACTGTATCCCACATGCCAAAAACCAACGAGCAGTATCTCACATACCAACATCCAGCAAGCAGTATCCCACATACCAAAACCAACAAGCAGTATCCCACATGCCAAAACCAAACAAGCAGTATCCCACATGCCAAAACCAACAAGCAGTATCCCACATACCAAAACCAACAAGCAGTATCCCACATACCAACATTCAGCAAGCGGTATCCCACATACCAACAACCAACAAGCAGTATCCCACATACCAACAACCAACAAGCAGTATCCCACATGTCAACAACCAACATGCAGTATCCCACATCACGTGATCTTAAAATCTATGCCATTCTAGTTCTGTATATTCTTGGACTCTATTGTCACATTCAAATTCTTGCCATGTTTGGACTAGATTGTCACATTCTCTTCATTGTATTACTGCTCTTCTATAAATCGTATACAAACCAACGCCACTCCCTTAATGGGTGAGTAACTTCACAAGAAGAGACTGGAAGGAGTAACGTGCTCTTTGTCACGGAACTTCTTTTCTTACGCGTATCATTTGTCGAAATACGGAACTACTTTTGTCTCCATTTTGCTTTCAGGAATCCCGATTTGTTTTCCTGCGTCTCCAGTTATTGAATACTGTCTTATTTATTCCTGTTGTCTCATTTCTTCCTGTTATCTTATTTTTCCTGTTGTCTTGCTTGTTCAAAGATTAACAAAATGCCAGAGGAAAACTGTTACAATGAATTATAAAGGAGGAAATCTGTGTTGTTGGGTAAACAGTTGAGAAAGAATAAACGGTTTTATCCTCGTCAAAATCTCTCGTTGAGAGACACATTCACTCTATCTCCAACCCCACCCCAACCCCTCATTTTTAATTTAGAAACCCTTGCCAGCTCCTCGACACTTTCATCACCTCCGCTGTCGCAATGAATACCGGATGAGCTTTACCGTCGATAAATGGGTTTATAGTACCCAGTCGGTCCCGGCTTGCCTCTAGAGATTCGGGTTAGTGACGTCAGGTTTAAACGGGACGAGTAATCAGTCAGAAAATTGAAAAGTCCAAGAGCTAAACCGGTCACATGCGCAAAACTCACCATGGTAACTATCATCTTGTTCCGTATATGCGGAGAAAGTTCATTGTAATGGCTATTCGGCTTCTTTTGATCGCGGCAAAAATATGGGACAGGGACCTGGACTAGAAGCTACAGTTGGGACAAACGCCCAGAATATAAAAACTAGAAAGACTGCAGGGAAAGCAGATGTAAATATTCCTGTTCCTAGAAGTAGTGTTGCCATCTCTGACACGCAAGAAAAATCCAATATGGAGGTGACTTTCTAGTCTAATGTCCAGCCTGGACGAGACAGTTTAGATATTCCAGTCTTGTACCATAGATGCCCTACTCTAATTTGTTTAGACAATATAGTGTATAAGATGTTCTAGTCGAATTTGTCTAGACTGTCTTGTTTCAAAGATGTCCTAGTCTAATTTGTCTAGACAATCTTGTGTCAGAGATGTTCTAGTTCAATTTGTCTAGACATTGTATTATAAACGTTGTGTTGTCATAGACAGACAAAATATTACCAATATCAAGGTTTTTTTTTCTTGTCATAGTCAGCAAAATATTACCTGTGTCAGCTTTTTATTGTCATAGACAGACAGAATGTCACTATATAATTATCCACAAATAAACAGTCTACGTTAAGATATTTGAAACTGAAGTAGCAGATTATCAGATATAACATCACATATGCCAACAACCAACCAACAGCATCCCACTTGCCAACAAACATCAAAGCAGTATCCAACATGCCAACATTCACTCAACTGTATCCCACATGACAAAAACCAACGAGCAGTATCTCACATACCAACATCCAGCAAGCAGTATCCCACATACCAACAACAAACAAGCAGTATCCCACATACCAACAACAAACAAGCAGTATCCCACATGCCAACAACAAACAAGCAGTATCTCACATGCCAACAACCACCTAGCAGTATCCCACATGCCAAAAACCAACAAGCAGTATCCCACATGCCAAAAACCAACAAGCAGTATCCCACATACCAACAACCAACAAGCAGTATCCCACATACCAACAACCAACCAGCAGTATCCCACATGCCAACAACCAAACAGTAGTATCCCACATGCCAACAACCAACCAGCAGTATCCCACATGCCAACAACCAACAAGCATTATCCCATATGGCAACAACCAACAAACATTATCCCACATGTCAACAACCAACAAGCAGTATCCCACATGCCAACAACCAACAAGCATTATCCCACATGCCAACAACCAACAAGCATTATCCCACATGCCAACAACCAACAAACATTATCCCACATGCCAACAACCAACAAGCATTATCCCACTTGTCAACAACCAACAAGCATTATCTCACATGCCAACAACCAACAAACATTATCCCACATGTCAACAACCAACACGCATTATCCCACATGCCAACAACCAACAAGCAGTATCCCACATACCAAGAACCAACAAGCAGTATCCCACATACCAACAACCAACAAGCAGTATCCCACATACCAAGAACCAACAAGCATTATCACACATGCCAACAACCAACTAGCAGTATCCCACATGTCAACAACCAACAAGCATTATCCCACATGTCAACAACCAACAAGCATTATCCCACATGCCAACAACAAACAAGCAGTATCCCACATATCAACAACCAACAAGCAGTATCCCACATGTCAACAACCAACAAGCATTATCCCACATGTCAACAACCAACAAGCATTATCCCACATGCCAACAACAAACAAAGCAGTATCCCACATACCAACAAAGTAGTATCCCACATGTCAACAACCAACAAGCATTATCCCATATGGCAACAACCAACAAAGCAGTATCCCACATACCAACAACCAACAAGCATTATCCCATATGGCAACAACCAACAAAGCAGTATCCCACATGGCAACACCAACAAAGTAGTATCCCACATGTCAACAACCAACAAGCATTATCCCACATGCCAACAACCAACAAAGCAGTATCCCACATAGCAACACCAACAAAGTAGTATCCCACATGTCAACAACCAACAAGCATTATCCCACATGCCAACAACCAACATGCAATATCCACATGGCAACACCAAAAAAGTAGTATCCCACTTGTCAGCAACCAACAAACATTATCCCACATGTCAACAACCAACAAACATTATCCCCCAGGGCAACAACCAACAAGCATTATCCCACATGCCAACAACCAACAAGCATTATCCCACATGCCAACAACCAACAAGCAATATCCACATGCCAACAACCAACAAAGTAGTATCCCACATGCCAACAACCAATAGTCTCCCACATGCCAACAACCAACAAGCAATCTCTGTATGAAAGTTGGCTCCAGCGGTTCTCAAACGTGATTAGTTCATGGCTTCTACAATCACCAGACCAAGCTGGGTCCCGTCCACCTCTTGATGCTCTCTGCCAGTCTATTCTGTTGTTCTCTCCATTTTTCTCCTCAACTTTTCCCTGTAGTGTGGCTTTCAGTACCTTATCCTACCTATTGATATTGGCAGAAATGTTAGAATGTCTGTTTGTTGTTTGTTTGGTTGTTTGTTTTTGTCAAAACTTCACTTTTGAAGTTCAGTTTATTTAGTAGTTTGTCTGATTTCTTTGCTGTCCACGCAATACTTTCTTGATTAAAGGAAGAATAATTATAATTATGACAACACTATCGATTAAACTGGTAAATGATTATAATAATGATCTCGATAACAGAGAAATGATTATGATAACGGCGTCAATGACGATTGATAAGTACGGAATGGTGGGATGTAGGTAACTACTGGTGATAAACGTCAGCAAACTAGATTTGTAGATACTCAAGCACCTTATTTAGCTCCACCACTGTCATGGAGAAAGCTTAGATAGCTAGGCCCTGTTAGCCAAGCAGGACTGTCAGATTCTAGTTTTCTCCTGCCACGTCAGAGGGAAGAAAGTGCTAGCGTGAGTTAGCTACACATGCTTAGTTTTTACATCCCTCTTGTCTTTCTTACTTTATTCTTCCTAGTTGCTGCTGAAGATGACGATCTCTATGAATGATAGCGTACAAGAAAGAGTAGTAGTAGTAGTAGTAGTAGTAGTAGTAGTAGTAGTATTAGTAGTAGTAGTAGTAGGTGTTGTAGTTAATAGTAGTAGTAGTAATATGAGTAGTAGTATTAGTAGTAGTAGTATAGTAGTATAGTAGTAGTAGTAGTAGTACGTGTTGTAGCTATAGTAGTAGTACTAATATGAGTAGTAGTAGTAGTAGTAGTAGTAGTAGTAGTACATGTTGTAGTAGTAGTAGTAATATGAGTAGTATTAGTAGTAGTAGTAGTAGTAGTAATAGGAGTATTAATAGTAATTGTAGTAGTAGTAATAGTAGTAAGAGTAGTAGTATTAGTAGTTGTAGTAGTAGTAGTAGTAGTAGGAGTAATAGTAGTAGTAGTAGGAGTATTAGTAGTAGAGAGAGTAGTAGTAGCAGTATTAGCAGAACTAGTATTAGTAGCGATAGTAATAGTAGTAGTAGCAGTTGTAGTAGCAATAGTTGCTGTAGGAGTAGTAGTAGTATTAGTAGGCATAGTAGTAATAGCAGTAGTAGTAGTAACAGTAGTAGGATTAGTTCTATTAGCAGTAGGAGTATTAGTATTAGTAGTAGTAGTAGTAGTAGTAGTAGTTATAGTAGTAGTGGGAGTAGTAATTGTAGGAGTAGTAGGAGTAGTACTAGTAGTAGTAGTAGTAGTAGTAGTAGTATTAGTAGGCGTAGTAGTAATAGTAATAGTAGTAAGCATATTAGTAGTAATAGTAGTAGTAGTAGTAGGCGTAGTAGTAGTAGTAGTAAGCGTAGTAGTAGTAGTAGTAGTAGTAGTAATAGGAGGAGGAGGAGGAGAAGTAGGAGTAGAAAGAGTAGGGATAATAGTAGTAGCAGTAGCAGTAGTGGGCGGCGTAGTAGTAGTAGTAGTAGTAGTAGTAGGCGTAGTAGTAGAAGGCGTAAGTAGTAGTAGTACGTGTAGTAGTAGACGTAGTAGTAGTAGTAGTAGGCGTAGTAGTAGTAGTAGTAGTAGTAGTAGTAGTAGGTGTTGTAGTTAATAGTAGTAGTAGTAATATGAGTAGTAGTATTAGTAGTAGTAGTAGTAGTAGTAGTAGTAGTAGTAGTAGTAGTACGTGTTGTAGCTATAGTAGTAGTACTAATATGAGTAGTAGTAGTAGTATAGTAGTAGTAGTAGTACATGTTGTAGTAGTAGTAATATGAGTAGTATTAGTAGTAGTAGTAGTAGTAGTAGGAGTATTAGTAGTAGTATAGTAGTAGTAGTAATAGTAGTAAGAGTAGTAGTATTAGTAGTTGTAGTAGTAGTATAGTAATAGCAGTAGTAGCAGTAGTAGTAGTAGTAGTAGGAGTAATAGTAGTAGTAGTAGCAGTATTAGCGGAAATAGTAGTAGTAGCGTAGTAGTAGTAGTATTAGTAGTAGTAGTATTAGTAGGCGTAGTAATAGTAGTAGTAGCAGTTGTAGTAGCAATAGTTGCTGTAGGAGTAGTAGTAGTATTAGTAGGCATAGTAGTAATAGCAGTAGTAGTAGTAACAGTAGTAGGATTAGTTCTATTAGCAGTAGGAGTATTAGTATTAGTAGTAGTAGTAGTAGTAGTAGTAGTAATAGTCGTAATAGTGGGAGTAGTAGTGTTAGTAGTAGGAGTAGTAGTATTAGTTGTAGTAGTTTTAGTATTAGTAAGAATAATTTACATTAATTCTGGGATTATAATTCTTGTTGTAGAAACGTCCACGCCCTCAAACTGTGACATAATTTAGAAAATAAGAAGGAGAATAAGATTTCCCCGTATTTATCGCGATCTTATCTCGACATTCACGTCGATGTTAAAGTCTGATATACAAAGATATCCCGACTTTCACCACGATGTTAAAATATGACATACAAAAATATCCCGACATACATCGCGACGTTAAAGTTTGATCTACAAGGATAAACCGACATACACCGCGACGTTAAAGTCTGATCTACAAAGAAATCCCGACATACACCGCGACGTTAAAGTCTGATCTACAAAGAAATCCCGACATACACCGCGACGTTAAAGTCTGATCTACAAAAAAATCCCGACATACACCGCGACGTTAAAGTCTGATCTACAAAAAAATCCCGACATACACCGCCGTGTCGTGGCTCCACTCTCCGAGCGCACCACGTGGTCTCCTGCTGTCACTGTCTTATTTACAAACCCCTCCCATGGAAGTGAAGTTCTCCAGTTGTGAATGATATAACCGTGTGAACAGATCCGGCCAGTAGAAAACTGTGATTGTTCACTGAAAATCCCAACATTTTTGGATTGGTTTTACTATATATGATGTGGTATGTGATTAATTTGTGATATGTAGTGATAGGAGCGATCTTTGTGGTATTATCAACTTTATTTCTTGATGGTTGTAAGGAAAAGCTTGAATGTTTGTGAGAGATCAATATGTTTTTTTTTGTGCACGGACATAAACATTCATCACCATGACAACACAAACATTCATTATCACCACAACACAAACATTCATCACCATGACAACACAAACATTCATCATCATCATCACAGTACAAACATCTATCATCATCACAATACAGACATTCATCACTATCAGAACACAAACATTCATCACTATCAGAACACAAACATTCATCACTATCACAACACAACATTCATCACTATCACAACACAAACATTCATCACTATCACAACACAAACATTCATCACTATCACAACACAGACATTCATCACCATCTCATCACAAACATTCATCACTATCACAACACAACATTCATCACTATCACAACACAAACATTCATCACTATCACAACACAAACATTCATCACTATCAGAACACAGACATTCATCACCATCTCATCACAAACATTCATCACTATCACAACACAAACATTCATCACTATCACAACACAAACATTCATCACCATCACAACACAAACATTAGATATGCTACTATTACTTCTTCTGCTTCTGTTGCTGCTACCACATCGTTATCACCACTACAAGTACTCCTACTACAACAGCTACTTTATTTCTACTACTAACTGCTACTGCTGCTGTTATCACACCACCACAACTTCTACTACTACTATTACTGCTACTATAATACTACTACTACTCCTGTTGCTACTACTACTACTATTACTACTCTTGCTACTACCGTTACTGCTACTACTCCTGCTGCTACCACCACTACTACTACTATTCCTACTACTACTACTACTACTGCTACAGCTACTACTACTATTACTGCTACTACTACTACTACTACTACTAAAACTGCTGCTGCTATTACTACTACTACTACTATTACTACTACTGCTGTTGCTGCTGCTACTACTACTGCTACTACTACTACTACCACAACTACTACTAATATTGCTACTAATACTACTACTACTGCTACTACTACTATGCTACTGTTTGTACTACTGCTACTACTATTACTACTACTACTACTACTACTACTACTATACTACTACTACTAAAACTGCTGCGGCTATTACTACTACTACTACTGCTGGTGTTGCTGATACTACTACTACTGCTACTACTACTATGCTACTGTTTGTACTACTGCTGCTGCTACTACTACTACTACTACTACTACTACTACTACTTCTGCTGCTGCAGCTACCATTACTACTACTACTACCACTACTACTATGCTACTACAACAACTACTACGACTACTACTACTACCACTGCTACTACATTGTAGTACTACCTCCACCACCACCAACACCACCACCACCACCACTATCATTTCTAATGTAAGATATAAGATCGTGATAACTGTCTAAATACTCAGCAAAGACAGTCATTCTTCAAATAATTTTCAGTTTGAAAATCTTTAAACTGTACTTGCAGTGTCCGCCTCTCTCTCTCTCTCTCTCTCTCTCTCGCTCTCTCTCTCTCTGTTTCTCTCTCGTTTTTACTGCAGTTGTCTGAATACAGTACAATGCGAAACATCGTCTTATAACTTTTGATATAACTAACAATTCCTGTGCTACTTATCTCAGGTTTATTTTGTGAACCGCCTAAACTCTGTATGTGCCTGATTATCTGCACATTTATAAACAACTCTGTAGCTGCTTCGTTGTGTTACTAATGAAGTTCTGACATCAATTTTGTTACCTGCTCGTGCAACATGATCAGGAATTCTGGATATTTTTTTTTCTCATGGTGTCGATCATTTCTTTCTTTCCTCTTGGCTTTTCAAGTGATTGTCATGTTCTATAACTTTTGTCTTCTTAGGACATGTCCAGTGATTGTCAGGTTCTCTAACTTCTGTCTTCTTATGACATGTCCAGTGATTGTCAGGTTTTATAATTTCTGTCTCTTCATGACATGTCCAGTGATTGTCAGGTTTTATAACTTCTGTCTCTTCATGACATGTCCAGTGATTGTCAGGTTTTATAACTTCTGTCTCTTCATGACATGTCCAGTGATTGTCAGGTTTTATAACTTCTGTCTCTTCATGACATGTCCAGTGATTGTCAGGTTCTCTTACTTCTGTCTTCTCATGACATGTCAAGTGATTGTCAGGTTCTCTAACTTCTGTCTTCTTATGACATGTCTAGTGATTGTAAGATTCTCTAACTTCTGTCTTCTTATGACATGTCTAGTGATTGTCAGGTTCTCTAACTTCTGTCTTCTTATGACATGTCTAGTGATTGTAAGATTCTCTAACTTCTGTCTTCTTATGACATGTCTAGTGAATGTAAGATTCTCTAACTTCTGTCTTCTTATGACATGTTTAGTGAATGTAAGATTCTCTAACTTCTGTCTTCTTATGATATGTTCAAATAAATTGTCTGTTTTAGAAATTAATATTAAGAAATATAGTTCCTGCCAACAGAACATTGTTAGAACCGTTACTACAAGTACTATGTACTACATACAGCTATGATTACTGCCGTGATAAATGTTACCGCTTTGGCTACAACTGCCACTGACAGTACTAATATATGCATCGCGACAGTTACCCATCTAAGTACTATTATAACCATTGCTACAGCTACCCATAACAGTACTATTATAACCATCATTACATCTACCCATAACAGTACTAATATAACCATCACTACATCTACCCATAACAGTACTAATATAACCATCACTACATCTACCCATAACAGTATTAATATAACTATCACTACATCTACCCTAACAGTACTAATATAACCATCACTACAGCTACCCATAACATTATTAACATAACCATTAATACAATATCCCCTAATAGTACTAATTTAACCATTATTACAATATCCCCTAATAATACTGATATAACCATCATTACAATATCCCCTAATAGTACTAATACAACCATCATTACAATATCACCTAATAGTACTAATATAACCATCATTACAATATCCCCTAATAGTACTAATACAACCATCATTACAATATCCCCTAATAGTACTAATACAACCATCATTACAATATCACCTAATAGTACTAATACAACCATCATTACAATATCCCCTAATAGTAATAATACAACCATCATTACAATATCCCCTAATAGTACTAATACAACCATCATTACAATATCACCTAATAGTACTAATACAACCATCATTACAATATCACCTAATAGTACCAATATAACCATCATTACAATATCCCCTAATAGTAATAATACAACCATCATTACAATATCCCCTAATAGTACCAATACAACTCCACTACAGATACTGTTAATATTTGTTAATATCAGAATAGAATTGTTGCAACCGTTTCTATCATCGTCCTCTTTGTCTGTCTCCTTGAATCTACAAGCTGGTGTTCTTTGCAGCCGATGCTGTAGGCATGTTGACGCGTAGCATGGTGTCGGGTTGGGAGCGGGTCATGGCAGTTTTTTTTTTCAGTCGACGAGTGCAGTTAAAAAGGCAGGGGGTGTGCAATGCTTCTTTAGCGGATCCACCACCAGGGGAACTATGGGGATCCCTGCCCCCTCCGGTCAGCCTAGGAAGCTGTACCTGTTCCTGGGGCTACCAACAGGAAGCAGGAAAATAAGTTCTGTAACTAACCTTAGTACATCACAGCTATAGCCGCTACAGCTGTTTCTACTTCCAACACAGCTGTGTTTAAGCTAGTCACTAAAACTATAACTACTACAGAAACATCATTACTACAAATGTTCTACAACCTTTACCTAAAAGTATTTGCCATTGCAGACCCAGAATTGCTACAATTACCACTACACCACTCTAACACTAGCACAGAATTGCTACAATTACCACTACAGCCACTCTAACACTGGCACAGAATTGCTACAATTACCACTACAGCCACTCTAACACTGGCACAGAATTGCTACAATTACCACTACAGCCACTCTATCACTGGCACAGAATTGCTACAATTACCACTACAGCTACTCTAACACTGGCACAGAATTGCTACAATTACCACTACAGCCACTCTATAACTGGCACAGAATTGCTACAATTACCACTACAGCCACTCTAACACTGGCACAGAATTGCTACAATTACCACTACAGCTACTCTAACACTGGCACAGAATTGCTACAATTACCACTACAGCCACTCTATAACTGGCACAGAATTGCTACAATTACCACTACAGCCACTCTAACACTGGCACAGAATTGCTACAATTACCACTACAGTCACTCTATCACTGGCACAGAATTGCTACAATTACCACTACAGTCACTCTATCACTGGCACAGAATTGCTACAATTACCACTACAGTCACTCTATCACTGGCACAGAATTGCTACAATTACCACTACAGTCACTCTACCACTGGCACAGAATTGCTACAATTACCACTACAGTCACTCTAACACTGACACAGAATTGCTACAATTACCACTACAGTCACTCTAACACTGACACAGAATTGCTACAATTACCACTACAGCCACTCTAACACTGACACAGAATTGCTACAATTACCACTACAGTCACTCTATCACTGGCACAGAATTGCTACAATTACCACTACAGCCACTCTATCACTGGCACAGAATTGCTACAATTACCACTACAGCCACTCTATCACTGATATACGTTTTCAAAGTCTTCAGCTACAGCTATGTGTAGTACTACTTTTGCCCCGAATATTCAGTGCGAATTCGTATTCCTTTGATAATAAATATAGTCGGATATGCATATTGGATTGTTAAAAATTCAAACATTAAAATGTCCGAATACTTGACATTTATTTCCCGTTGTTCACCAGGCGTTAACATTTCTGTCTTGTTATGTTTGCTCAAATCAGAAATAAAATCTTTATAAGTGATGGTATCACTACAGTTTGAATGATTGGGGCCCTATTCTGAACAAGCTAGAAACTGTCGAACACAAGGTGGGGAGGGGGGGGGGGAGGGAGCTGACTTGAGGCTAGAAAACTGGTCTGTTTACCGTCCATTTTGACTATCAGGAAAAGTAAATGGTCTCTACTCTGTACTCTCTTACTGTACTCTGTTCTTTCCTACTGCACTATATTTTGGTACCTCGCGAATAGTCTGGGTATAACTATATATAAAACTAAATACAAAAATATACACAAAGCCACTGGAGGGAAGCTGTTATAATAAACAGTGGAAGCTATTTAAAACAAAAGTGGGAACTGCTTTATTCATTAACTAGGGCACAATTCTGACCTTTCGGTTTACGTTTAATCATTAAAAAAACATACAGGACAAAGAAATAGGAAAGAAAATAAAACATAAATTCGCGTGAATGATATACAACAAAATAGAAAGCAAACAAAAAATTTGTTAAGTGAGCACTTAGCTGTGACTTAGCTGTCACCCTGATGACAGAAGCCGCCTGGCGTTGAGAACCGTTTCATTCACCGATGTGAAACGCTGGAGCCACACGGCTTGAATTCGAAATTCAGATACACTTAACATTCCCTTTCCCTGCAATCGCATACCCTCTCTACTAATTTGACTCTTTCCTCATCTGTAGCTTATTTCAGAACAATCCCCCCCCCCGCTACCTCTTCCACTTTCTTAGATTACAAACCCTATACCCCTACCTCTACCACTACCACATTCATCTACTCAACCCATCTTTTTCTCGACCATTTTACCATTGTATATATATATATATATATTTTTTTCCCTCTCTCTCTCTCCTTTACGCCTTCCCCACCCCCTCTTTACTACCAGTCTATCACATAATCCCAAGTCTTTATTTAAACATTCCCAATACTACCACACGCACTCCTGGACGCAGCTTCTTAGAAGTCACAGCTGCGTGTTCTTGTTTTTCTGATTTTATGTTTACATTCTTATTTGTTGTGCATTATTCACGTCAGCAAAAATAACTAATGAAGAATGTATGAGAAGAGCTGGAGAGACAAAAAAACCTTGTCAGAAAGATAAGAGAGAGACAGTGTACTTTCATAGGACATGCAATGAGAAGAGGGGGCATTGAAAATATTATAACAGGAAAAATAGAAGGAAGAAGATCAAGAGGAAGACCAAGAGAAATGATACTGGACAGTCTGACGGGATGGTGTGAGAGGAGATCACCAACTGAACTGATGGCCTGCATGAAGGATCGTGTACTCTGGAGAAGCATAATAGCCAACGCCAGTCGGCACGGCACAAGATGATGATGATGATGATTATTCACGTGAATTTATTCTTTTAATCTCTGTTCCTGCTTCTTTGTCCTGTAGGTTTTTTATGATTCAAGTGTAGACGGAAGCGCCAGAACTGTGACTTAAAAAGCTGCTCTTAATTGTGTTCTAAATATTTGCTGCCTGTTCATCAACGTGTGTGACTGGGAGAATAGTTTGTTACATATGTGTAGTTGCTTCTTGTGCTGAGTGCGTTAGTAACATTGTAACGTGAAAGTTAACACGTGTAAAATATCTATGCTGTTTGATGCAGAATGTGTGGAAGAGATTGAACGTTGCGTGATAACCAGCAGAATGTAAGGAGATTAGGTGGCGGGGTTCAGTTCTTCATTCTTTGAGTTTTCTTATTTAGTTCGTTCACAGATATTTTGCTGTGCAACAGCTGAAGTGTTCATTTCATTTACACGCTTTTGTCAAATCTCTCACTCTTGTCTCGGGAAACTGCGTGCAAAGATTGACAGCCTGTGGTCTGGAGATGACCAGCCCAGCTCCACGGATTGATCAAGTTGTCAAAAACACAAGTTGTTAAAGAAAAGATGGCCGCCCCCATGTTCCTTACACCAGCTTAACTTTCGACGACTCAAAAAGTTAAAAAAGGTTCAGAGAAACTTAAAGCATTCAGTGGAGGTAAACTACGTAATGTAAATCTGTAGGCAGGTGACCATAGAAAAGATCTGTTTCACAAAGGTATGGCAGACAGAAAGAAAGTTGGTAGACCATACTTCCTGACGCGAATGAGTTGTGGATTACAGTATTGTTTTCCAATATTTTTATTTTTTCGGCTACATCTAAATCGCTTATCACCATCTTATATATATTAGTCCCACAAATTATTCATGCTTTTATACAGTAGATACCTTACATCTGACATCTTACATCTGACATCTTACATCTGACATCTTACATCTGACATCCTTCCCGTGCCGTTAAACGTCAGACATCGCCAAGTTTTTCTGTTGTCCCCGGACTTTTGAACCTCATCAAGGGATTTTATTCCCACTAATTTAGCCTCTCTTAACAATGTCCTCTTTAGAGTTTCACGTGGTTCGACCTCCTTTCCTTTGGCCCTGTTGTGTTCCACTTGATAGCTTGTTTTGGGATTCTCTGATCGCTTCTTCTTATCACGTGACCGATATGTGTCCTGTTGTTTAATCGCTGATGTGACAGGCTGTTGTGTGCTCATCTTCCTTGTCTCTGTGTCGCCCTTGAATTCCTTTAAGTGGTCACAAAGTGCTTTCCTTCGATATGTGTTTACAAATACGTCAAATTTGTTTTTTATTTTGTTGTTTTCTAACTTTCGCAGGCACGAATAAGGACCGATTTGAGTTGAATAATCTTTACTTTGTTTTCTAACTTTCGCACGCACAAACAAGGACGTATTTGAGTTGAATAATCTTTACTTTGTTTTCTAACTTTCGCACGCACAAACAAGGACAGATTTGAGTTGAATAATCTTTACTTTGTTTTCTAACTTTCGCACGCACAAACAAGGACAGATTTGAGTTGAATAATCTTTACTTTGTTTTCTAACTTTCGCACGCAAAAACAAGGACTGATTTGAGCTGAATAATCTTTACTTTGTTCCCGTGCTTGTAAATTGTGACCGCCCTTTTGTTCTCAATATTCTTGAAGGTCAAGGCTGCCTTTACAGTTCTATCTTTCTTGCTAGTGTCACCATCCTGGTCTATGTAGCTGCCGAGGTATGCAGATTGATTGACTTCTTCAACAGATGTTCCTTCTGTTTATATTTTTCCTTCTTGATTAATGGGAAGTTTTATTATTTTCGTTTTTCTCCTCGTTAATTTCAAATCCTATTTTACTAACCCCAGTGTAGACAGGATATCTGTTTTTTCTTCACATTGTCACAGATAAGAACTATATCATCTGTAAAATCATTTTAAAATCCTTTAAAATATTCTAAAAAAAAAAGCAACAGATATCGCACAATCGATTAATACCAACTGAATAGCAGTCACCTAGCAATCGATAAATCACAGCGGACAACAGATTGAGAAACGCTGGGTAATATGATGTAACAAAATGGTGACACAGAAGGTACAGACTATAACGATACGTTTTTGAAGTGAAATAACAAAAAGCAGTGCGGAAATCTTTACAAAAACTGCATGAACGTGGAGTCTAGCTCGATACGAAACAAGAAACAAGCGGAGCAGACCGTAGAAAAAGTTGATATACCGGCTTTTGTTAGAGTATCTGGTGAAAACAATTTGGGGGAACTGGGTGTGTATACGGTATGACACTTTGTCATTTGTTACAATCTTTGACATTTCCACAACATTTATGTGTGCGGCTCTCGAAAGTTTAAAAAAAAAGGATGTTAATTGTTTGAAAGGGTAACTTTTAATTCTTGTTAAACTAGTATTTTGAAATTAATGAGTACAATCTATCGGCTTGTACAACAGTGTGTAAAATCTGTCAGCTTATACAACAGTGTGTGCACTCTATCAGTTTGTACAACAGTTTTTACAGTCTGTCAATTTGTACAACAGTGTGTACAGTCTATCAGCTTGTACAACAGTGTGTACAATTTTTAAGCTTGTACAACAGTGTGTACAATCTATCGGCTTGTACAACAGTGTGTAACATGGAGTATACAGGGAGGATTGATTGGGACATTGAGGGGAAGAGATGATACTCTCTGACTGACAGTTTTATAGATGATAGAACAAGACCATTCTGATCTCAGTCCAAACATTCACATCTGTGACTAGCTTGATAACACAAACATTTACATCTGTGACTAGCTAGATAACACAAACATTCACATCTGTGACTAGCTTGATAACACAAACATTCACATCTGTGACTAGCTAGATAACACAAACATTCACATCTGTGACTAGCTTGATAACACAAACATTTACATCTGTGACTAGCTAGATAACACAAACATTCACATCTGTGACTAGCTTGATAACACAAACATTCAGTGACTAGCTTGATAACACAAACATTCAGTGACTAGCTAGATAACACAAACATTCACATCCGTGACTAGCTTGATAACACAAACATTTACATCTGTGACTAGCTAGATAACACAAACATTCACATCTGTGACTAGCTTGATAACACAAACATTCACATCTGTGACTAGCTAGATAACACGACAGAGAACCATAGCGTAAAGCCAACCTAACACTTAATACCAGTAACTGCCAGTAAATTAATATAACAGTTCTATCAGTCCTTCACACTGTCCCTCCTGCAGGTCGACGTACTTCTTGTATTGGTCCACTACCTTCCTTGGGAGAAGAAACTATTCAACTGATCTATAATCCAGATCTGAGTCGCTCCCTTAACCAGATAGCCAGAGATAGCCCTACTACCTACTTTCTTAACCTCATAGCTATAGATAGCCCTACTATCCACTTCCTTAACCGTATACTCAGAGATAGCCCTGCCAATCGCTTCCTTAACTTCATGGTCACAGATATCCCTGCCACACACTTCCTTAACTTCATAGCTAGAGATAGCCCTGCTACCCACTTCCTTAACCTCATAGCTAGAGATAGCCCTACCACCCACTTCCTTAACCTCATAGCTAGAGATAGCCCTGCCACCCACTTCCTTAACCTCATAGCTAGAGATAGCCCTGCCACCCACTTCCTTAACCTCATAGTTAGATATAACCCTGCCACCCACTTCCTTAACCTCATAGTCAGATATAAACCTGCCACCCACTTCCTTAAACTCATAGTTAGAGATAGCCCTGCCATCCACTTCCTTAACCTCATAGTCAGATATAACCCTGCCACCCACTTCCTTAACCTCATAGTCAGAGATAGCCCTGACACCCACTTCCTTAACCTTATAGTCAAGAGATATCCCTGCCACCCATTTCCTTAACATCATAGCTAGAGATATCCCTGCCACCCACTTCCTTAATCTCATAGTCAAGAGACATCCCTACCACCCACTTCCTCTCCCAGGCCACATCCTGAATCGTCCTTCTGCTGTCCCTTTTCTCTTCCATTGCCTCCTCCCACTGACCCTTTTACCTTCACCGCCCCCCGGTACTTTCCAACGCCCGAAGGGGGCGCGGGGGACCTTATCGCCCACTTGGGGAAACACTGGCTTTAAAACCTCTTTAAGTGGACCGAAGACGTGATATTCGTTGGTCGCCAGATCTGAGCTACAAGGAAAACGCTCAGACTGCAGCTGTTGCCTGATCTCAGCCGTTACAGCCGCGAGATGTGGACGTGTGTTATTGTGTCTCAGCTTGCTGACAGCTGTCTTTTCCTCGTGCTTTCCGTACATTCAAAAGTTCACCCTGACTCCAGGCTGTTTTCACTTTCCTGCTGAGACAACAACCGACAGTCGAATACAGCATTTCAACCCCCCCCCCCCCAGTAAAGAAATCTCACTAAAGCGCTTTGTTAAACAATCGTTCAACCCCGCAGGTAGCGTCAATGTATATTTGATCTTGGCTTCGGCTAGGCTAACCTCAAAGCTCTGCGGCGCGCGTGTTCGATCTACCCATCAACCTTTGCGAACATGGTGTACTGCGTCAGCTTCCGTGGGTTACGACATATTTTCAAATTTCACTTTTTTACTCTCGTTTTTTTTTATCACTACAAATCACTATCACTACAGTTATTGTTCTTGTGGATATGGCAGTTCTATATCTATCACTACAATTACTGCTCTTGTGGATATAGCAGTTCTATATCTATCACTAAAATTATTGTTCTTGTGGATAAGGTAGTTCTATATCTGTTAATACAGTTATTGTTATTGTGGATATGTTAGCTGTATTGCTATTACTACAATTGCTGTCCTTGTAGATACAGAATTTTTACATCTGTCACTACAATTATTGTTCATGTAGGTGCAGTATTGTTACACCTATTACTACAATTATTTTGCGTGTAGATACTGTACACAGTATTTCTATAGCTATTGTTACAATTATTGTCCTTGTAGCTGTAGTATTCCTACATCTATTATTACAATTATTGTTCGTGCAGCTACAGTATTTCTACAGCTATTGCTACAATTATTGTCCTTGTAGATGTAGTATTGCTGCATCTATTACTATAATTACTGTTCGTGTAAATACAGTATTTTCACAGCTGTTGCCACAATTATTGTGCGTGTGGATACAATATTTCTACAGCTTCAGCTGCCTTGGCTGGAGCATTCCTTGTGTATTACTCGGCCATTATCTCAACATTACACTTATTACTAAGACTATTGCTACTGGTGCCGGTACTGCTGTTAAAACGAAAGGTTATAGTACCTCCATTACTCGTATTTTTTGTCATTTGTCTCGTGCCCTATGCTCTGATGTTTCTAATGACTACCATTAGAGAGCATACGTTTCTCTCTGGCTCTGCTATCTACAGGAACATTCTGTGAGTTTCTCACTCATCACACAGGCATTACAGGCCGTCTTTTGAATTCTTTCCTTCCCTGTCTTTCTATATCTGATCCACGAATGACTAGTGTATAAGTACATATAACTAAGTATATAACTATAAGTATACATAACTAAGTTTATAACTATAAGTATTCATAACTAAGTATATAGCTACAAGTATACATAACTAAGTACATAACTATAAGTATACATAACTAAGTTTATAATTATAAGTATTCATAACTAAGTATATAACTATAAGTATACATAACTAAGTATATAACTATAAGTATTCATAACTAAGTTTATAACTATAAGTATACATAACTAAGTATATAACTATACACGAAGCCACTGCATTAAAGCTATTATAACAAAATGTATAAACTAGGGAAAAAAGTAGGAACAGCTTTATTACTTAACGAGCACACAGTTGCAACATTTGGGTGTGAATCTTAATCGTACGAAAACACACAGGACAAAGAAATAGGGAGAGACAATAAAATATGAATTCATATCAATGCTATTTAAAAAGTAGGAATGGACAAAAATAATCAGAATAAATAAAATAAGTGGAGCACTTAGCTGTGACCTGTAAGAGGGTGTGGTGTGTCCAGAAATGTGCATGGTGGAATGTTGAGAATGTTGAAATGGAGAATTATGATGTGTGATACCTGGGTCGTAAAAAAGCCGGAAGGGAGGGGGGAACCGTAGAAATGGGAGAGAGTGGTACAATGGTATTTTAGCCCGGAATGGGTGATTGCATTTGGGATACAGAGATTGTAATCTGATGCCGCGAGGAGGTTTTGAAATATGTGTAGCGAGTGAGAAGGGAGTGGAATTTGGTGTAAAGGGAATGTGCTTGTGGGAGATGAGAACTGAACTGCGAGATAAAACCATGTGGTTCCAGCGTCCCATATTCCTGAATTGGTGCTCTCAAGCGCTAGGCAACTTCTGTCATCGGCGTGGCATTGTTTGATGACTGTTACCAGAAAATCAGATTTGCCTGTGCGGTTGGGGCCAGTGAAATGATTAGGGACTAGTTTTGAAGCATGCTGGGTGATATCATACAGATGTTTCTGCATGCGGTCACCTAACCTGAGACCAGTGTCCTTAAGATTTGGTCCCTGTTTGTATGCTAATAGGGGTAGATCAGAGAAGATGTCACGAGTATCGGGGTAGAGGTGGATTATTGACAGATGAAGAATTTTCTTAACCATCTGACCATGTGGGCGAAATAGAAGTACTAACTTAACTGTGTCGAATGAGGTTACAGGTTTTTTTTTTCTGAATGCCTCTTCACAGCTCACTAGTTGGATATGGTTGAATGCACTCCGAAGATAATATTGTGCTACAGGAGGGGAACTAAACGGTCATTCCGGCAGAGCTCTCATACCAGAGAAGAGGCTTAACTAGCCGCCCGATGCCGCCCCACTCGCAACAGAGCGCCCCCTAGGTTAGGAACTGCACTCCCTAGAGCCATTCAGTCCCTCAGCCGAGAACACTTTGGACTTGGGTTTGAGTTTTATTCTTTCCGATTTAAGGTATGGCCTGAAGGTGGCTGTGCTGCCAATGATCTGGAGTTTTAGTGGCATCGAGACTATGTCAAAGTCATTTATTGAGCTTTGCAGTTTTGGCCCGCGATACTTGGCGATTCTACAGTTCCAGCAGCTGATGTGGTTGCTTCAGTGGCTCAGAACAAGAGAAGCGGTTGAGGTTTTGTTGCCTGCTGAAATGGAAGAGTCTTGGGACAGGGTTCTGGAGAGCTTGAAGTCACCACATCAAGCACGCGAATGGACATTGAGGCCGTGTCGGCGACAGTGGACTGGTTAGTTGCTCATGCTGTGGTTAATGGTGTCATTGTGACGGATTCACAGAGTACGCTCCGTAAGACTGAGAAGAATTTGCTTCGCAAAGAATGGGTTCAGCTGTTAAGCCAGTCAGCTGTGACACGCCTAACATGGCTTTACTGTCCAAAGCATGTGGGAGTACATGGCAATGATGTGGCAGACAGACTTGCTGGACAGGCTAAAATAAATGGCAGACTGACAATGGACAAGGAGGATATTGCTAGGGCTGTACTGGACAGACTGTGGGGAAAATGAAGAGCGGGAATGGAAGAGCAATGTAGATGTGAAGAGATTGCTGGAGGTAGGACAGTTTAAAGTTGCTGGCAGGAAATCCAAACTGTGACAGAAAACATATCATAAACAACCAACACTTGACAGGAACTATTAGCAAACAACCAACATTTGACAAGAACTATTAGCAAACAACCAACACTTGACAGGAACTATTAGCAAACAACCAACACTTGACAGGAACTATTAGCAAACAACCAAAATTTGACAGGAACTATTAGCAAACAACCAACATTTGACAGGAACTATTAGCAAACAACCAACATTTGACAAGAACTATTAGCAAACAACCAACACTTGACAGGAACTATTAGCAAACAACCAACACTTGACAGGAACTATTAGCAAAAAACCAACATTTGACAGGAACTATTAGCAAAGATATTCGTGTATGGATGCTGCGATATGCGGCGGTGCATATATGGGGTTGTCCCGAATGCAGTGAAGCCAGAGTGAACTTTGAACTTTAGCTGTCCGAAGGACATTTTCTGCATAGTGGCGGACTTTATGAATCAATCCAACAAATTATTAGAATTTTCCATCATCGCCATTATCCAGAAAACTACCCTCTCTCTCTCCTCTCTCTCTAATCTCTCCCTCTCTTTCTCTCTCTCTTTCTCTCTCTCTCTCTCTCGTGCCCAATTCTTTACCCTTTAAAAATTAAGATTATTCGTTCATTCATTCATTCTCTTTCTCTATCCTTCTATATTTTATATCCTCTTCGTTCCATTTGTTTTAAATGTCATAATTGTTCCTTCCAACATTCTGTATACTCTTCTTTCATCTAAAGTTTTTCATCTTTTGTTTGCACATTCTTTAATATACTGTAGCTCGTTCTTCTTCTTTTTCCTGTAGATTCTCCCTCATGTCGGACGTTTTGTTGTGATCATTTCTCACTCCATTTATTGTTATAGTTTATCTCCCCATCTAGTGTTGTTGTTATACCATCTCTCCTAATCTTGTGTTGTTGTTATAACTTCTTTCTCCATTCTTTTTTTTGTGGTTATACTCTCTCTCTCTCTCTCTCTCTCTCTCTCTCTCTTCATCTTTTGTTATTGTACCTTCTGTCTCCATCTTTTGTTGTCGTGTCTTCTCGCTTCATTTTTTGTTGTTGTTTTAATAACTTTTCTCTCTATCTTTAGTTGTTGTTGTTGTTGTTGTTCTTATGCCTTCTCTCTCTACCTTATGCCTTTGTAAACTGGGAGCACTATCGGAGAGGTAGGACAGGATCTTGATCAGCTATGGCTAGACAGCCCTGATTCAAGAGTCCGGTATGGGTCCCTGAGTCCCACATCATACTTCTGTCCCCACTCCCTATCCCTCTCCATATATATATGAAAAAAGGCAAAGAGAAGAGGGGAAAAATACTTCCACTTTACAAACAGCGTGGAAGAAGTTCTATGTTTCTATGTGTTGCGGAACATCTCTGTTCTAACACGCAGTAAACTTCCCACACAAATAAATTCCGGTATTTATTTTGTTCCTGAAGAATCTGAGATTTTTTTTTTTTGGGGGGGGGGGGGTCTTACCCGCATCTGCCAAAGGTTCAATGATCCCTTACCTACGGGGGTTAGCTAACCTGGCAGTCCAGCAAACATCTGCAGTCGTCCGTTACATTTACCTTTCTGTTAAATTAGAACTGAGGACACGCTTCAGAAAGTTCTGAAGATTAGATCGCTGTAACAGCGGGGCTTGACCATAAACGGGGAAATATATAGATCACGGTCACGTGATGCATGTTAAACGCCACACGCAGATCTTAGAGTGAACATGCAGCAATTTAAATAATTTGATAAGTTCAAAGTGATCAAGTGATTCAAGCTGATCAGAATTTATAGTCCCAAATCTCTGAAATAGGGAGAGATCTATTGGTGAGATGAAATAGCTTTTGACTCACTTCTTTTGGTGAGATGAAATAGTGTTTGATTCACTTCTGTTGGTGAGATGAAATAGTGTTTGACTCACTTCTGTTGGTGAGATGAAATAACGAGAGGTTCACTTCTGTTGGTGAGATGAAATAACGAGAGATTCACTTCTGTTGGTGAGATGAAATAACGAGAGATTCACTTCTGCTGGTGAGATGAAAAGACGAAAGATTCACTTCTGTTGGTGAGATGAAATAACGAGACGTTCACTTCTGTTGGTGAGATGAAATAACGAGAGATTCACTTCCTTCCAGAGTTCAAATCTAGGACTTTTAGAAAGCTGCTGTAAACTTTTCCCTATCCGACTCCATTCTTTGTTTCTAGATCACACGTATGTTCGGCAACAAGACACATAAGTTCACAGTTCTTGGAGGATAAAACATAAGACAAATAGAAAATATAGGTCGACACCTGCTCATTACAGGTACGCAGGCCAGACCGGGCCGGGATTCTGTCATGATAAATGATCAGCAGTTTATGACATGTTAATAGAAGAAGGAGAAGAAGAAGAAGAAGAAGCAGAAGAAGAAGAATTAGAAGAGGAAGAAAAAGAAGCAGAAGAAGAAGAAGAAGAAAAAAGAGCAGTAGGAGGAGGAAGATAGTATTAAATGTTAACAATAATAACAGAGAAGAGAAATAATAACAACTCCTGTAACACAAGTTTACTTGTAAACATTCTGCGAGACGCAGGAAGAGAAAAGTCAAGATGACGTGAGAGATAAGTCAGCGGATCTCAAGTTTTCTTGACTGCTCAAAGAAAGCGAAATGGAAACCAGATTTTCAAATGTTAAGTCTGATTTAAACATAGAAAATCGTGAGGAAAAAGTGCAATAGAAAAAAAAATGTGCTTGAATCCTAGGAAGAAGTAGCCAGACAGCACGTGTTCAGCTGCTGCTAAATACAGACGCCTGATGGTGTCACAGATTTGCACGATTGATAGACAGGTAACGATTTCTGCATTGGGGCATGTCACGTGTTGAGACCATAAATTATTTTTCGGTTGGTTGGCCAGTATTGCAGCAGTAGTCCAGGAAAGTTGGATTATGTTACAGAATAGAGAATGGAATCAATAGAGAGAGAGAGAGAGAGAGAGAGAGAGAGAGAGAGAGAATACACGAAAAGGGGCCCAATAGTAACTGATCACGGGGCCCAACCCTTCTCTCTTCTGCCCTGTGTAAGTGTTGAACTTTGACAGTTGAAACCTGCCCTGCTTCGTGCTGCTAAATCGTTTTAGCAAAGGACATTGAGCTTCTAGACTGCCATGTTTTGTGATAACCCGCATACAAAGGCCAGCCCGATACGCTTCAGCTACATTGTATGGAAACACGAAGAGTCATGCACTCTTAAAGTTTTGCAATTGAAAGATTTGTCATTCTGTATAAAGTGATCCACGTCGACGCTTCAGTCCTTTTTTCTTTCAGTTTTTCCCCTCTTTCCTTTGTTATGTATTCGTCCCTGGGGAGAGGGCACAGGATGATGATGATGATGATGATGATGATGATGACGGCGGTGCCTTCTTTTCTTAAAGAAAGCTCGGGGAAAGAAATGAAAGATGAAAGAAACAAAGAGACCACATCTTCCTGCAGAGAATGGAAGAAATACTTTCATGAATGATCTATCTCAGCCCCCACAGGATGCTCAGATTCTGTGTCTGTCTCTGCACCGGAACAGAGTATGAGAGCAGAGTCTGAGAAGGGAAGACTTAGTTCACAAGAACGCAGGGTCACAGTTTGGAAGGACACGGATGATCTGTCGAGAATGTCTATGATCTGCGAGTCAGGGAAAGAATGTACTAGAAACGTCTTTGTCATCTCCTTCCTCCTGCTATCAGATTAGATCCAAAAAAAAAAAAAACAAGGACAAAAATACCAATTTTCCTTCTACGCGGCCCCCGACAAATCTTCACAAATACAACGACTCAATTCGGATAGCGTTGCAAGGGTTAAACCCCGCCGTTTGTTTCTGTTGCCACTCGGCGCGCAAGGGTTAATGGAGCGTTTTACGGTTTCGTGCTTTACTTTGGCCGGCCATTGAGCCTGTGGCGAGAGTGCTTGTTTGTCGAGCACATATTTGTATAAGAAGACTGGGAGTGTGTGAGCTACCCCGCCCAGACTGTCCAACAGTTATCTATTTCCAGTGCTTTCAGCTGAGATATTCAATTACCTTCCTTCTTCCAGTTATTGTTTAGTCTATCCCTTGTAGATTCACTCTTTATATTTGGGTTTTATATCTACTCTTTATATTTTTTTTTCTACGTCTGCTCTTTATATTTTTGTATTATAATTACTTTTTATATATTTGTTTATATCTTATTATCTTATAGCTTATATCCTTCCCGTGCCGTTATACGTCACATAGGGCTCGCAAAGTAGTTCGCCAATTTTTCCTGTCTTCAGCGAGTCTTTCAACTTCATCAAAGGATTTTATGCCTGTTAACTTGGCCTCTCTTAATAATGTCCTCTTCAGAGTTTCACGCGGTCTGCCTCTTTTTCTTCAAATGTTAAGTCTGATTTAAACATAGAAAATCGTGAGGAAAAAGTGCAATAGAAAAAAAAATGTGCTTGACTCCTAGGAAGAAGTAGCCAGACAGCACGTGTTCAGCTGCTGCTAAATACAGACGCCTGATGGTGTCACAGATTTGCACGATTGATAGACAGGTAACGATTTCTGCATTGGGGCATGTCACGTGTTGAGACCATAAATTATTTTTCGGTTGGTTGGCCAGTATTGCAGCAGTAGTCCAGGAAAGTTGGATTATGTTACAGAATAGAGAATGGAATCAATAGAGAGAGAGAGAGAGAGAATACACGAAAAGGGGCCCAATAGTAACTGATCACGGGGCCCAACCCTTCTCTCTTCTGCCCTGTGTAAGTGTTGAACTTTGACAGTTGAAACCTGCCCTGCTTCGTGCTGCTAAATCGTTTTAGCAAAGGACATTGAGCTTCTAGACTGCCATGTTTTGTGATAACCCGCATACAAAGGCCAGCCCGATACGCTTCAGCTACATTGTATGGAAACACGAGGAGTCATGTACTCTTAAAGTCTTGCAATTGAAAGATTTGTCATTCTGTATAAACTGATCCACGTCGACGCTACAGTCCTTTATTCTTTCAGTTTTTCCCCTCTTTCCTTTGTTATGTATTCGTCCCTGGTTAGAGGGCACATGATGATGATGATGATGATGATGATGATGATGATGATGACGGCGGTGCCTTCTTTTCTTAAAGAAAGCTCGGGGAAAAAAATGGAAGATGAAAGAAACAAAGAGACCACATCTTCCTGCAGAGCATGGAAGAAATACTTTCATGAATGATCTATCTCAGCCCCCACAGGATGCTCAGATTCTGTGTCTGTCTCTGCACCGGAACAGAGTATGAAAGCAGAGTCTGAGAAGGGAAGACTTAGTTCACAAGAACGCAGGGTTACAGTTTGGAAGGACACGGATGATCTATCGAGAATGTCTGTGATCTGCGAGTCAGGGAAAGAATATACTAGAAACTTCTTTGTCATCTCCTTCCTCCTGCTATCTGATTAGATCAAAAAAAAAAAAAAAGGACAAAAATACCAGTTTTCCTTCTACGCGGCCCCGGACAAATCTTCACAAATACAACGACTCAATTCGGATAGCGTTGCAAGGGTTAAACCCCGCCGTTTGTTTCTGTTGCCACTCGGCGCGCAAGGGTTAATGGAGCGTTTTACGGTTTTGTGCTTTACTTTGGCCGGCCATTGAGCCTGTGGCGAGAGTGCTTGTTTGTCGAGCACATATTTGTATAAGAAGACTGGGAGTGTGTGAGCTACCCCGCCCAGACTGTCCAACAGTTATCTATTTCCAGTGCTTTCAGCTGAGATATTCAATTACCTTCCTTCTTCCAGTTATTGTTTAGTCTATCCCTTGTAGATTCACTCTTTATATTTGGGTTTTATATCTACTCTTTATATTTTTTCTTCTACGTCTGCTCTTTATATTTTTGTTTTATAATTACTTTTTATATATTTGTTTATATCTTATTATCTTATAGCTTATATCCTTCCCGTGCCGTTATACGTCACATAGGGCTCGCAAAGTAGTTCGCCAATTTTTCCTGTCTTCAGCGAGTCTTTCAACTTCATCAAAGGATTTTATGCCTGTTAACTTGGCCTCTCTTAATAATGTCCTCTTCAGAGTTTCACGCGGTCTGCCTCTTTTTCTTCGGCCTGTTGTGTTCCACTTGATAGCTTGTTTTGGGATTCTCTGATCATTTCTTCTCATCAAGTGACCAACATATGTCCATCTCCTTTTCCTGATCACCCATGAGACTGGTTGTTGTTCAGTCATCTGTCTTATCTCTGCATTGTTCTTGAATTCATTCCACTTGATGCCGAGTATTTTCCTTAGGCATTTGTTTTCAAAAGAGTCTAATTTCTTTTCTATTTCTTTAGTTGTTTTCCAGCTTTCACATGCATAAATGAGGGTGGATATTACATTTGAGTTGAATAGTCTTAACTTGGTTTTTGTGCTTATAACTTTTGAATTCCATATATTCTCAAGATTCTTGAAGATTGATGCTGCTTTCGCAATTCTGATCCTAACTTCCTTTCTAGTGTCACCATCCTGGTCTATGTAGCTGCCAAGGTATGCAAATTGATTGACTTCTTCAATATCTGTCCCTTCTATGTGTATTTTTCCATTTTGATTGATGGGAATTTTCATTATTTTTGTTTTGTCCTTGTTAATTTCAAGTCCTATTTTGCTAGCCAGTGAAGATAGGCTATCTATCTATCTTGTTTATATCTACTCTTTATATATTTGTAAATATCTACTTTTTATGTATTTGTAAGAATCTCATTCATTCATTCATTTGCATGTCCCTTGCGGAACTTTGCCTCCCAAACAGCACTCCTGTAGGCCTCTCGGTTGTGAGCAAGATGGCCTGCTGCTACTGCATCCATTTGCAGATCGTCAACGATTTCTTGCAGCCATCTTCGTTTTGGTCTTCCTCTTTTTCTTTTTCCCATTATGTATCCTTCCAATACGGTCTTCTCTAAATTATCATGACGTTTAATGTGTCCAAAATATTTCAGTTTTCTCTCTTTAATCCTCTTTACTAGCCAACCTTCTTCAATATTAAGCTCTTGTAGTATAGATATATTTGTTCTTTTTTGTGTCCACGATATTTGAAGAACTCTTCTGTAGCATTTACATTCAAAGGCATTTATGAGTTTCTCAGCTGTTTTGTTAAGTGTCCAGGTCTCATAGGCATATGTTGTGATGGGAAAGATGCATGACCTTAAAAATCCTATTTTTGTAGTTCTGTCTGTTCCTCTCCACAGATTCTTTTTTTGTTTTACTTTCTGAAGAGCAATAGATGTCCTCCTTTTAATTTCCCTCATTGTATCTCCATTATTAGTTAGTAGTGATCCAAGTGTAAATATTTACTCTTTATATATTTGTAAATATCTACTCTTTATATATTTGTTTATATCTACTCTTTATATATTTGTAAATATTTACTCTTTATATATTTGTAAATATCTACTCTTTATATATTTGTTTATATCTACTCTTTATATATTTGTAAATATCTACTCTTTATAAATTTGTGTATAACTACTCTTTATATATTTATTCATGTCTACTCTTTATATATTTCTTTATATCTAATCTTTATATACGTTTATATCTACTCTTTATATATTTATTAATGTCTACTCTTTATATATGTGTAAATATCTACTCTTTATAATTTTGTTTATAACTACTCTTTGTATACTTATTCATGTCTACTCTTTATATATTTGTAAATATCTACTCTTTATATATTTCTTTATATCTACTCTTTATATATTTGTTTATGTCTAATCTTTATATATGTTTATATCTACTCTTTATATATTTACTTCTATCTACTCGTTGTATATTTGTTTAAATCTACTCTTTTCTTTTATACCTAAACTTGAAACTGCGTGGGGGGTGACAGGGGGAGACAGGTGAGGGGGAGACAGGTGAGGGGGAGACAGGTGAGGGAGGAGACAGGTGAGGGGGAGACAGGTGAAAAGGGAGACAGGTGAGGGGGGTGACAGGTGAGGGGGGAGACAGGTGAGGGGGGTGACAGGTGAGAGGGGAGACAGGTGAGGGAGGTGACAGGTGAGGGGGGAGACAGGTGAGGGGAGAGACAGGTGAGGGGGGAGACAGGTGAGGGGGAGACAGGTGAGGGGGGACAGGTGAGAGGGGAGACAGGTGAGAGGGGAGACAGGTGAGGGGGGAGACAGGTGAGGGGAGAGACAGGTGAGGGGTGGCGGGGGGAGGGGGGAAGACGCTGTCGGTTTTGGCATTCGGCGACCAATAGTTGACATACTGGGGTCAGGGTTAGCGATCCATAGCTGACCTACTGGGGTCAAGGTTAGCGACCCATAGCTGACATATGGGGTCAGGGTTAGCGACCCATAGTTGTCATACTGGAGTCAGGGTTAGTGACCTATAGTTGACATACTGGGGTTAGGTTAGCGACCCATAGTTGACATACTGGGGTCAGGTTAGCGACCCATAGTTGACATACTGGGGTCAGGGTTAGCGACCCATAATTGACATACTGGGGTCAGGTTACCGACCCATAGCTGACATACTGGGGTCAGGGTTAGCGACTCATAGCTGACATACTGGGGTCTGGGTTAGCGAACCATAGCTGACGTGCTAGGGTCAGTGCTTGCGAACCATAGCTGACATACTGGGGTCAAGGTTAGCGAACCATAGCTGACATGCTGGGATCAGGGTTGGCAAAACATAGTTGACGTGCTGAGATCAGGGTTGGCAAAACATAGCTGATGTGCTGGGATCAGGGTTGGCAAAACATAGCTGACATGCAAAGTCAGGGTTGGCGAACCATAGCTGACATACTGGGGTCAGGGTTGGCGAGCCATTGCTGACATTGCTGGGGTCAGTGTTGGCGAACCATAGCTGACAAATGGGGTAAGGATTTACGAACCATATCTGACATGCTGGGGTCAGGGTAGGCGAAACATAGCTGATATCCTGGGGTTAGGGTTTGCGAACCATAATTGACATATAAATAACTTAGAAAACGAGTTGTGTATCGCATTTTCTTTACAGATGGAGGATGTGAATAATATAGAAGTGGCTGAGGAGAGAGAGAGAGAGAGAGAGAGAGAGAGAGAGAGAGAGGGAGGGGGAAGAGTAAAAGCTTTACCGAAATTCTGCTGTCACGTTCTGGTCTGGAACCAACTTGTCTGGCTTGTCGTCCTGGAAAACTAAGAACCATGTACCGGAAGTAGTTCTGAAATCTCAAGCCCTTGACCCGGCTAATGGAGGGTGATTCAGTTACCTGAAGGCTGATTCAGTTACTTAGAGGCTGATCAACTTCTCTGGGATCCTCTGCTTCTCTGTGTCAGAAAAAGGTGAAGTGGTCGCTTACAAAGAAGTTTGATCTCATCTTTCTTTCCGACTTCCCAGACTATGAAGATGAGTGCCTCTTTGGGCTCAGTGAACGACTGGAGACTGCTATAGTCTCCATCTTGTAATATCTGTGCCAGTATATAGTGTCTTTGGCCTGAGTGAACGACTGGAGACTGCTATAGTCTCCATCTTGTAATATCTGTGCCAGTATATAGTGTCTTTGGCCTGAGTGAACGACTGGAGACTGCTATAGTCTCCATCTTGTAATATCCGTCCACTATGTAGTTAAGGACTCGGAATTGCCTGTTGTTTTAACATCTGTATCAGTGTCACACCTGTTTTAACATCTGTATCAGTGTCACTTGGTTTAACATCTGTATGTGTGTCACACCTGTTTTAACATATGTATCTGCGTCACGCCTTTTTTAACGTCTGTACCTGTGTCACATGTTTTAACATCTGTATCTGTGTCACATCTTTGTTATCGTCTGTATCTGTGTCACGTCTGTTTTAAATCTCTTTCGTGTCACTTGTTTTAACATCTGTATCTGTGTCACACCTGTTGTATCATGCCTGTGTCAGACTGCAGACCTGGAACATGATGATGGAGTAAGTTTATTGTCCATTTTCTTGCTTCTTCTTCTTCTTCTTTTTCTTCTTCTTCTTCTTCTTATTCGAACTGCGAGCTTGTATACTTTACAGCCGACCTGGTGAAGATGTTGAAGAGCTCTGCCGGTTTGAGTGTGAGTTACGTCGGCTATTTTTTCACTTCCTGGTTATGCAAGACTTCTTTTTCAGTATCCGCCACCACGGGGTCTATGGTGATCCCTGACCCATTAGTCAGACTAGGTCTGTTACTGGGGGTACTAATGGGCAGGTGGGACAGGGTCTTGGTCACATATGGTTCGCCAACCATAGCTGACGTGCTAGGGTCAGTGCTTGCGAACCATAGCTGACATACTGGGGTCAGGGTTAGCGAACCATAGCTGACGTGCTGGGCTCAGGGTTGGCAAAACATAGTTGACGTGCTGGGATCAGGGTTGGCAAAACATAGCTGACGTGCTGGGATCAGGGTTGGCAAAACATAGCTGACATGCAAAGTCAGGGTTGGCGAACCATAGCTGACATACTGGGGTCAGGGTTGGCGAGCCATTGCTGACATTGCTGGGGTCAGTGTTGGCGAACCATAGCTGACAAATGGGGTAAGGATTTACGAACCATATCTGACATGCTGGGGTCAGGGTAGGCGAAACATAGCTGATATCCTGGGGTTAGGGTTTGCGAACCATAATTGACATATAAATAACTTAGAAAACGAGAGTTGTGTATCCCATTTTCTTTACAGATGGAGGATGTGAATAATATAGAAGTGGCTGAGGAGAGAGAGAGAGAGAGGAGAGAGAGAGAGAGAGGGAGGGGGAAGAGTAAAAGCTTTACCGAAATTCTGCTGTCACGTTCTGGTCTGGAACCAACTTGTCTGGCTTGTCGTCCTGGAAAACTAAGAACCATGTACCGGAAGTAGTTCTGAAATCTCAAGGCCTTGACCCGGCTAATGGAGGGTGATTCAGTTACCTGAAGGCTGATTCAGTTACTTAGAGGCTGATCAACTTCTCTGGGATCCTCTGCTTCTCTGTGTCAGAAAAAGGTGAAGTGGTCGCTTACAAAGAAGTTTGATCTCATCTTTCTTTCCGACTTCCCAGACTATGAAGATGAGTGCCTCTTTGGGCTCAGTGAACGACTGGAGACTGCTATAGTCTCCATCTTGTAATATCTGTGCCAGTATATAGTGTCTTTGGCCTGAGTGAACGACTGGAGACTGCTATAGTCTCCATCTTGTAATATCTGTGCCAGTATATAGTGTCTTTGGCCTGAGTGAACGACTGGAGACTGCTATAGTCTCCATCTTGTAATATCCGTCCACTATGTAGTTAAGGACTCAGAATTGCCTGTTGTTTTAACATCTGTATCAGTGTCACACCTGTTTTAACATCTGTATCAGTGTCACGCCTGTTTTAACATCTGTATCAGTGTCACACCTGTTTTAACATCTGTATCAGTGTCACACCTGTTTTAACATCTGTATCAGTGTCACGCCTGTTTTAACATCTGTATCAGTGTCACACCTTTTTTTTTACCATCTGTGTCTGTGTCACATCTGTTTTAAGATCTCTATCAGTGTCACTTGGTTTAACATCTGTATGTGTGTCACACCTGTTTTAACATATGTATCTGGGTCACGCCTTTTTTAACGTCTGTATCTGTGTCACATGTTTTAACGTCTGTATCTGTGTCACATCTTTGTTACCGTCTGTATCTGTGTCACGTCTGTTTTAAATCTCTTTCGTGTCACTTGTTTTAACATCTGTATCTGTGTCACACCTGTTGTATCATGCCTGTGTCAGACTGCAGGCCTGGAACATGATGATGGAGTAAGTTTATTGTCCATTTTCTTGCTTCTTCTTCTTCTTCTTCTTCTTCTTCAAACTGCGAGCTTGTATACTTTACAGCCGACCTGGTGAAGATGTTGAAGCGCTCTGCCGGTTTGAGTGTGAGTTACGTCGGCTATTTTTTCACTTCCTGGTTATGCAAGACTTCTTTTTCAGTATCCGCCACCACGGGGTCTATGGTGATCCCTGACCATTAGTCAGACTAGGTCTGTTACTGGGGGTACTAATGGGCAGGTGGGACAGGGTCTTGGTCACATATGGTTCGCTAACCCTGACGCTAGCATGTTAGATGTGGCCCGCTGGTTGCTAAATTGCCTGGAGTCTTCATCCAGTCTTAGTGCTGTGACAGAGCAAGTTATGTCTAGTCTTCATCCAGTCTTAGTGCTGTGACAGAGCAAGTTATGTCTAGTCTTCATCCAGTCTTAGTGCTGTGACAGAGCAAGTTATGTCTAGTCTTCATCCAGTCTTAGTGCTGTGACAGAGCAAGTTATGTCTAGTCTTCATCCAGTCTTAGTGCTGTGACAGAGCAAGTTATGTCTAGTCTTCATCCAGTCTTAGTGCTGTGACAGAGCAAGTTATGTCTAGTCTTCATCCAGTCTTAGTGCTGTGACAGAGCAAGTATGTCTA
Source organism: Achatina immaculata (assembly GCA_009760885.1). Taxonomy (NCBI): domain Eukaryota; kingdom Metazoa; phylum Mollusca; class Gastropoda; order Stylommatophora; family Achatinidae; genus Lissachatina; species Lissachatina immaculata. Next base: position 3,082,594 of record CM019710.1, read on the forward strand.
GTCTTCATCCACTCTTAGTGCTGTGACAGAGCAAGTTATGTCTAGTCTTCATCCAGTCTTAGTGCTGTGACAGAGCAAGTTATGTCTAGTCTTCATCCAGTCTTAGTGCTGTGACAGAGCAAGTTATGTCTAGTCTTCATCCACTCTTAGTGCTGTGACAGAGCAAGTTATGTCTAGTCTTCATCCACTCTTAGTGCTGTGACAGAGCAAGTTATGTCTAGTCTTCATCCACTCTTAGTGCTGTGACAGCTCAAGTTATGTCTAGTCTTCATCTACTCTTAGTGCTGTGACAGAGCAAGTTATGTCTAGTCTTCATCCACTCTTAGTGCTGTGACAGCGCAAGTTATGTCTAGTCTTCATCTACTCTTAGTGCTGTGACAGAGCAAGTTATATCTAGTCTTCATCCACTCTTAGTGCTGTGACAGCGCAAGTTATGTCTAGTCTTCATCTACTCTTAGTGCTGTGACAGAGCAAGTTATGTCTAGTCTTCATCTACTCTTAGTGCTGTGACAGTGCACGTTATGTCTAGTCTTCATCCAGTCTTAGTGCTGTGACAGTGCAAGTTATGTTTCCAGTGGCAGACAATACATGAGATAATGCTTTAGTTATTTATCTTTACATTGTTTCAGTCAAGATTTATCTCTACATTATTTCAGTCAAGATTTATCTCTACATTGCTTCAGTCAAGATTTATCTCTACATTATTTCAGTCAAGATTTATCTCTACATTATTTCAGTCAAGATTTATCTCTACATTGTTTCAGTCAAGATTTATCTCTACATTATTTCAGTCAAGATTTATCTCTACATTATTTCAGTCAAGATTTATCTCTGAATTATTTCAGTCAAGATTTATCTCTACATTATTTCAGTTAAGGTTTATCTCTACATTGTTTCAGTCAAGATTTATCTCTGAATTATTTCAGTCAAGATTTATCTCTGAATTATTTCAGTCAAGATTTATCTCTACATTATTTCAGTCAAGGTTTATCTCTACATTATTTCAGTCAAGATTTATCTCTACATTATTTCAGTCAAGGTTTATCTCTACATTATTTCAGTCAAGATTTATCTCTACATTATTTCAGTCAAGATTTATCCCTACATTATTTCAGTCAAGATTTATCTCTACATTATTTCAGTCAAGATTTATCTCTACATTATTTCAGTCAAGATTTATCTCTACATTATTTCAGTCAAGATTTATCTCTACATATAACCAAATTAACGGACGCTGTTCTTTTTGATAAAGAGTTGTTTCTTTAGTCTGTCTTTATCGAGTTATGTCTGTATCCTGGCTTTATTAGCAGTTATTTCTGTACTCTGTGTATACCGACATTTATTTCTATATTCTGTCTTTATTAACAGTTATTTCTGTATTCTGTGTATATTAACAGTTATTTCTATATTCTGTCTTTATTGACAGTCATTTCTTTAGACTTTCAATATTGACAGTTACTTCTATGAGCTGTAAATATTGACATCTGAAGTGGTACTTCCTGAGGTATTATATGTCTGTTTTGCACTTTGTTGTCACTACAAATGTACACAATGACAGGTGCAGGTCGCCAAGAATATTTTCCTTTTTTTATATAATTGATCAAACATACACCCATACTCCTGAAACGCCATTTCTTTGTATGTTTTGATTAAAAAAATATTTCTAATATCAGTCTTTCAGAATAAATGATGTCTACATTGTTCGTCCCTCTCTACCCTTCCTCATTCATGTTCCCATCTCTCTTCCTGTCTCTTTGTGACATCTGAACGTCGCATTATCTCAAAGAAAGGAGTTCTAGAGATTTATTACAGAACAAAGAAGGGACATCGATGTAGTAACCTGGGCAGAGTTATTATTATTATTATTTTATTTTATATTAGCCTGATTTTCCTTTAACCAGATTTGCACTGGCGTAACACTAATAAGATCGTTTAACTAAACTAATTCATTTTTTTTTTTTTGGTGAGCTTTAGAAATGCAGACATTTTTCTGTACTCCAGGGATTTGTTTAAAAGTTCATGAACTCCAGAAATAAGATTATCCCGTCAAAATATTGAACTGAAGCAAAACAAAACAAAAACTGAGGAGCAGGTTCTCGAGATAGAGACTGGCATCTAGAGACTGGTGCTGACCCAATAATAGATTTTTCCAAAAAGCGTCTTTGAAAACACAAGAATGCTCAAATCCGGGACGCAGCAAATGGTTGGTGTCCTTTCTTTTCCTGAATTTCCTTCATTTTCTGGGGCGTTGTACACTAATTTCGAGAAAATCTCTTTGACACAGACATGAGGGAAAAAAACAACATTTAAGTATGCTCAAACTGGACATTTTGTTGAAGGTTTATGGAGAAAAATCTTCTAGATGAGGCAGTTCTATCTCTGTTTCCACCCCCACCCACCCAAAACCTCTTCCTGAACGTATTCTTGAGAATCTAATGAACATTATTATGTGTTTCTAGCAAAATGTAATCTATTTTCCAGAAACTTAATCGCTGACCTGGAATGTAGATGTCATGACACCGCAGGAAATGCTTCTCTGATATTATCTTAACAATATTCTCCCCCGTGTACAGTTCCGAACTTTGTTTTATAGGCCCCCACCCTCCCAGTATATTAAATCCAGATTTGAAAACCGAGACATCTTCATTTACGTGTTTCCAGATTACCTATTTTCAAATAACGAAATAATATGGTGTAACTGTGTGTGAGACAGCCGGAGTAGAAGTTGATAGTCTTGGCTTTCTCTGAGACACGTAGATTACAAGTTGCCACAGAAATTGTTTTCGTGAAATATTTCGCGGGTTATCCTAAAATTGACATCCCGGGTGAGTAGAAACTGATTTTTTTTTCTCGCAAAACTCCATCTTTGCAGTAGGAGAGCTGTGGGGAGAGAACTCCATCTTTACAGTAGGAGAGCTGTGGAGAGAGAACTCCATCTTTATAGTAGGAGAGCTGTGGGGAGATAACTCCATCTTTACAGTAGGAGAGCTGTAGGGAGAGAACTCCATCTTTACAGTAGGAGAGCTGTGGGGAGAGAACTCCATCTTTACAGTAGGAGAACTGTGGGGAGAGAACTCCATCTTTACAGTAGGAGAATTGTAAGGAGAGAACTCCATCTTTACAGCAGGAGAACTGGTGGGAGAAAACTCCATCTTTACAGTAGGAGAGCTGTAGTGAGATAACTCCATCTTTACAGTAGGAGAGCTGTAGGGAGAGAACTCCATCTTTACAGTAGGAGAGCTGTGGGGAGAGAACTCCATCTTTACAGTAGGAGAGCTGTGAGGAGAGAACTCCATCTTTACAGTAGGAGAGCTGTAGGGAGATAACTCCATCTTTACAGTAGGAGAGCTGTGGGGAGAGAACTCCATCTTTACAGTAGGAGAACTGTGGGGAGAGAACTCCATCTTTACAGTAGGAGAATTGTAAGGAGAGAACTCCATCTTTACAGCAGGAGAACTGGTGGGAGAAAACTCCATCTTTACAGTAGGAGAGCTGTAGTGAGATAACTCCATCTTTACAGTAGGAGAGCTGTAGGGAGAGAACTCCATCTTTACAGTAGGAGAGCTGTGGGGAGAGAACTCCATCTTTACAGTAGGAGAGCTGTAGGGAGATAACTCCATCTTTACAGTAGGAGAGCTGTAGGGAGATAATTCCATCTTTACAGTAGGAGAGCTGTAGGGAGAGAACTCCATCTTTACAGTAGGTGAGCTGTAGGGAGATAACTCCATCTTTACAGTAGGAGAACTGTGGGGAGAGAACTCCATCTTTACAGTAGGAGAGCTGTAGGGAGAGAACTCCATCTTTACAGTAGGACAGCTGTAGGGAGAGAACTCCATCTTTACAGTAGGAGAGCTGTAGGGAGATAACTCCATCTTTACAGTAGGAGAGCTGTAGAGAGAGCACTGTATCTTTACAAGATATCAGGTGTTGTGTGCAGTTTTTAACAGCTACAAGATATCAGGTATTGTGTGGAGTTTTTTAAAACAGGTAGATTTTAGGTGTGTCCAGTTTTTAAACAGTTAGATTTCAGGTGTTGTGTAGAGTTTTTAAACAGGCAGATATCACGTGTTCTGTGTAGTTTTTAAACAGCTACAAGATATCAAATTTTTGTGAGAGTTAGATAACATCGTTTTGCTTGGTAGTTTCTCTCGTAGCTGTTTCCTGCAAAACTTGATCATTACTTTCATGCCACTTAATTAAGCAGGATTTCTCCTTACAAAAATGGGTTCCTACTGGATTGACTGATTACATGTGGAGTACAGTTTATCTTAGAAATCTCTTCTTCTTGTTGCTGGTGTTAACAATCACCTAGTTTTCTGTATTATACATCAAGAAAACACAACAAGACACCCAGGTTTCCAACTCCACAGAATAATACAACTACAACAACTCAACGTAACTTGACCGTCTTTCAACCAACAAACCGGTCAACAATAAGGACTCCAACAAAACCCATCATCAGACTACACACATTTATTAATGGACAAGAAATGAGGGTGACAATCGTGAAGATATATACGTCAGGCTAAACAAGAATTACATTTAGCAGTGCCCGGCGAGAGAGGACTCTACGCCATATGGGCAAGAAAAACATTACAATGATCTATACACAAAGAATCATACTTACAATCTTTCTAAAAACCTCAACTCACACAGGGAAAATAAAAAAAAAAGAAACTAACTCTAACGACAAGGCTCTCTCTACCACATTTCTAGAGACAATCACACAGCTCGACAAAAAACACGTCCACACAGTTCCACGTTCAAACCAAGACTCCCCTTAACGACAGGCTTTGCACACGGACTTTCCTAACGACGTGCTTTGCACACGTACATGAGTTGTGGTCTACGCGAACACAACTATTAGCAATACACAAATAGTCTCTGTACAGAATTGCTGTTCTGTTACATTAAATCTTACTGCGATTTCCATGCTTGGCCCACATTTCCAAGACCTTTGGCACGTGAAAGTGTGAAGTGGTCTGTATCACGCCTGGCCTCATTTACCTTCCAAGATTTCTCTTGTAACCATTTTTTAGAGATTGGGTGAACCCGGGGGCCTCTTTGGTTTGTATTTTGAAACAAATCCCACAGCTGGGACTTGAACTCAGTACCACAAGATTGGTAAGTCGAGGGATGTATATGATATATATATCTGAACCTTAAGTGCCCAGGGCACATGGGGCTGGCTTCCGCAAGGGTTTTCCACAAATGCCTGTCCTTCGCCTTTTTTTCCGCTCTTGCCCAGGTGAGCCCTCTATTGCTCAACATCCTTTCTGTTGTTCTTCTCTATGTCTCTTTTGGTCCACCCTTACTTCTGTTCCCCTGTGGTGTCCATCTTAGTGCTATTTTTGGTAGTGAGTTGTCAGTCATTCGGAGCACATTTCCCAACCATAGCCAATGTCTTTCCTCAATAATTGTTGTCAGTGGCTTCATCTACATTTCTCCCAACAAGATGTTATTTCTTATAGTTTTGGCCAAAATATTTTTCTAATTCTTGGTAAACATTTAATCTGGAAAGAATTCAACTTGTTTTCTATGGTTTTGGTGATTTTCCAGCATTCACTTCCATAGAGTAGTACACTTAGAACATTACTTTTAAATATCCTGATTTTCGTATTCATGCTTAGTTTTTTTTTTATTTCCATATAGTCTGCAGCACTGCAAAAGCCTGGTTTGCTCTAAGTCTGCTGTTGATGTCCTCTGTGCTGTCTCCATTTTCTACTACTCTGCTGCCAAGGTATACAAATTCATTGACCTCCTCCACTAACTTGTTATCTACTTTGAGTACATTTCTGTTGTTCACATTTTGCTTCATTAATTTTGTCTTTCCTACGTTGATCTTTAGTCCTATGTTGTTTGCATTCTGAGTTAGCTTGTTTATTTTCTCTTGCATATCTTTGTGACTGCTTGATAATAGACAAATGTCGTCCGCAAAGTCAAGGTCCTCCAGCACTGTGTCAAGGGTCCATTGTAATCCTCTGCGTTTGTCTGATGTTGCCTCCTTCATTAACCAGTCTACTGTCAAGATAAATAATGTTGGTGATAGTACACATCCCTGTTTCACTCCTGTTTGTACCCTAAATCTGCTGGAGGTATGTTCTCCACAGATAAATTTGCACTGAAAACCCTCGTATAGGGCTTTGATTACGTTTACTATCTTATGGGGGAGGCCATGCCATCTTAGGATTTTCCACAGTGCATCTCTGTTGACACTATCAAATGCTTTCTCAAAATCTATAAACAATGCATATGTTGTGCTATGCCATTCATTTGCCTGTTCTAATTGTCTAAGTACAAATATGTGGTCTGTGCTGATCTTCCTTTCCTAAATCCTGCCTGCTCTTTCCGAAGTTTTCCCTCAAGTTCTGGTACAATTCTGTTGATGATTATTCTGCAAAATACTTTACTGGTGAGTGGCAGTAGGGTAATGCTTCTCCAGTTTCCGCAGTCTCTAAGGTCACCTTTCTTTGGTAGTTTTACTATAAGCCCAGTTTTCCACTCCTCTGGAGCTTTTTCTAGATCCCAAATTTGTTGTAGTATCCGGCAAAGTTGTTTTGGTGTTTCTGTTTCTTCTGCTTTCAACATCTCAGCAGTCACTTCATCTTCGCCTGGTGCCCTGTCTGATTTTAGCTTCTTTATCGCCTCCTTTACTTCATTTATTGTTATTGGTCCTGTATTGATGTTTAGTTCCGTTTTTGCTTCAGGTATGTCTATTGTTTGTGCTGCTTGTGTTCTGTTTAGTAGTGTGTTAAAGTGTTCCCTCCATCTTTCAATTTTTTCTCTTTCTCCACTGACCAGTTGTCCTTTATGTGTCCTTATTTCACTCTAACATCTTGTGTTGAAGTTACCTGTCATCTGCTTTGTGATTTTATATATGGTTTTCATGTCATTTGTATATGCTGCATTCTCTGCTGCTTCTGCTAAGTTGTCATAGTATTGACGTTTATCTTGACGGCATGATTCCTTCACTTCTTTGTCTTTTTGTGCATAATTACTTAAAACTCGTTCTTTAAGCCGTTGTGATTGGTGTTCAGTAATTTTTTTTTATTGATTTCTTTTCTTTTCTATATCTTTTCCCATGTGATCTTGCTTATCCATTCCTCTTTTCTCCGTTTCCGATATCCCATCACCTCTTTCGCTGTTTCCTGTAGTATTTTATTGAACTCTAATATGATCATTTCTACTTCGTCTTGTAGGACACTGAAGCGGTTCTTAAGTACTATTGAGAATTCTTTCCTTGTTTGCTGGTCTTTCTGTTTTCCTGTATCAAAATGTATCTTTCTGTGTTCTCTGGTTTTGGCTTTCCTTAATTTTAGTTTTATTTTTGCTACCAGAAGGTTGTGATCACTTCCTATATCTGCTCCTTTCCTTGCTCGCACATCTTGTAGTGACCGTTTCCACTTGTTTATTAGTATGTGATCGATTTGGTCTTCTGTGGTTTTATCTGGGGACCTCCAAGTCACTTTATGGATGTTTTTATGTTGGGAAATTGTCTCTCTGATGGTCATCATGTTTTCTTCGCAGAAACTGCACAGTCTTTCTCCATTTTCATTTATTTCTCCTATTCCATCTCTTCCCATGATTCTTCTTCTATCTTCGTTTCCTTCACCTACTTTTGCATTGAAGTCGCCCAAGATGAGTAGCATATCATGCTTGGGTATTGTTTCTACTGTGGCTTGGAGGCTGTTGTAAAAATCTTCTTTTAATTCCTTTTCAGCTGCTTCTGTTGGTGCATAACAAACTATAATAGACAGCTTCGTGAATCTTGAGTTGAACCGTGCATATAATAATCTCTTATTTATAGGGATCCATTTCAGCAATGCTCTTGATGCTTCTTTTGTTATAATCAATGCTACTCTTCCTTCATGATTATCTTCTTTACCTGACCATATTATTGTATCTTCTGTGTGCTGTGTTGTTAATTTCCTTCTGTCTTGTCCTGTCCATCTTGCTTCTTGTATTCCTAGTATGTCTAGTTTGTATCTGTGCATTTCCTTGATGGTCTGTGCTAGTTTTCCAGTCTGGTTAAGTGTTCTTACATTCCAGCTGCCTATTTGCATCTTGTGTTTAGGTTCCAGGAGGTCTGCAGTCGGGCTGGGGACTTCCAGTGGCTGGCTTTCATCCACAACCTTCATGGGCTCAGTTTCCTGATACGCATTTCTCCTTCCACCTGCATTTGTTGTTTCCCTTGCTTCCGTTTCTGTAGCAGTCTGATAGGTTTTTTTACCAGATAGGGTTGCTGGCTCTATGCCGAACCCTCCTTAGTGGCCTATTAAGATCATGCGTGGTAGGGTACAGTGGTCCTATTCTTTGCAGATCCCGGGTACCTCACGGTGGGATCATTTTATACTGTTCCTGTAGTACTTAAGTTAAAGATCTTTACTGAACTTAAAGATCTTTATAGAAGATGCTACTGTGAAGATTTTGAGATGACGGAGCACAGGGGAAGTTAGATTGCTGACTGTTCTCACTTGGCTGGGCGGCTGCTCGTCCTACCGGAATCACTGGTTCGAGTCTCCGTCATTCTCATGTCCTCTGTCTACCTCCTACATCTCCTGTTTTTGAAAGCCTACGAGTTATCTATCTATGACTTTACTGTGTGAAAGCTTCGTTGTTCTGTGTTGGAAAAAATGTACTAGAAGGCCTTAAAGCGCACCCATGGTGATGGACGGGGAGTGGGACATAATGATGTTCATCATATTCTCCAAGGGATATTTTGGGAAGCGGGATTCGAATCATGCATCACCGCAGCATGGGAACCGCCCAGCTCCGAAGACCAAGCGGTTCTTACGGTCGCGCGGCGCTCTGAACTTTTGATGAAAGATCTGACACAATCTGTGACACGATCTTTGACACATTCTTTGACATAAAAACGTGTTTCGCCGGTCATAAAAACAACAAGACGAGGATAAGATGTTAATAAACAGCAAGATTCACACACACAGAAACAGCAAGATTCACACACACACACACACACGCACACAAAGACAGCAAGATTCTCACACAAAAACCAGCCACATTTACACAAAAACTTCAGAGCAAAGAGATGAAGAAGACGTTAAGATTTCAGACACGCATGAAGGACTTGGCACACACTGACCGTCTTTGTTCTAAAAGTGTAAGATAGTGGAGTGGGTTCCCTCATGTTCCCTCATGTTCCTTCATGTTCCTTCGTGTTTCCTCATGTTCCGTCATGGCGATGCAGTTGTTCGTCCTACCAGAGACTTTATTTCCGACAAAAACAAACAAACAAACATGGCTTGTGAAGATATCTGCGCTTTTTGTTTGCTTTCTTTTCTTGACAATCTTCTTCTTCTTCTCTTCTCTCTTCCTTTCATTTTCTGTCATCTGGCCACAAAGTTTCGTGTACACAACACTAAAGTTTTACGTCAATGACCTGTTTTAGCTTAATAGACCCACAACTCCTGCACATGAGCTGCAGTATTCCTCTCCTTGCAAGCTTTCTTTCTTTCTTTCTTTTCTTCTTTCTTTCTTTCTTTCTTTTCTTCTTTCTTTCTTTCTTTCTTTTCTTTCTTTCTTTCTTTCTTTTCTTCTTTCTTTCTTTCTTTCTTTCTTTCTTTCTTTCTTTCTTTCTTTCTTTCTTTCTTTCTTTTCTTCTTTCTTTCTTTCTTTCTTTCTTTTCTTTTTTTACTAATTTAATTCGTATTTTTGCACTAAATCAAGTGTGTGGGAAGAATGAAAGATGGAGTGATGAAGGGCAGAATGTAAGACGGGCCTGCGTGCCCAATTCTTTACCCTTGAAAAATAAAGATTATTCATTCATTCATTCATTCATTCTTTCTTCACAAGCAGCTTCCCTGAAGTAGTGTCGTTTCCTCATATTCACAGCTGGGTTGACTGTAGAGCGACGAAGCCTGTCTACAACCCACTCCTATCCTGGTGGTAAATCAGCTGGCCATAGTTTTTGTTTCTCTTCTACTCTCTAGACCCATAAATACACAGAAGACACTCATAAAAATGCCTGCGTATAGATTCAGTCTTCAGAATATATGCACTCTCTGATATCTCTACAATAGTTCGGAATTCGTACAGAATATATATGCTTTTTTCTGATATATCTGCAATAGTTTGGAATTAGTGTATAACATTTAAACATCCGCTTCGTTGAGTAGAGAGGCCAGAGAGATGGTACTTCATGGCGCAGAGAAACCAGAGAGATGGCACTCCAAGGCGCAGAGAAGGCAGAGAGATGGCACTTCATGGCGCAGAGAAGGCAGAGAGATGGCACTTTATGGCGCAGAGAAGGCAGAGATATGGCACTTTATAGCGCAGAGAAGGCAGAGAGATGGCACTTTATGGCGCAGAGAAGGCAGAGAGGTGACTTTCATGTTGCAGAGAAGTTAGAGACATGGCACATCATGGCGCAGAGAAGCCAGAGAGATGGCACTTCGTGGCGTGGAGAAGGCAGAGAGATGGCACTTCATGGCGTGGAGAAGCCAGAGAGATGGCACTCCATGGTATGGAGAAGCCAGAGAGATGGCGCTTAGCAAGCCAGAGAGATGCCATGAAGCGAAACAAAGCCAGAACCCCGGAAACATAACTAACCCGGATCTTGCATTCTCTTCCAGACATCGGCCTTCAGCCAGAAAAACAAGGAAAAACGGCCACACACACACACACACACACACCAATTTTCAGGAAGAAATAGAAAGGAAGAAATACATTTGTGTTAGGAGAAAGAAATATTAATGTACAGAAAGTGCAAAAATCAAACTTTGTGGAAAAAAAAGGTGAGGATTTTCTTTTTTTTTTCAGAGAATGTAATTTGTTGAAGAAAAACACAGAGAAACCCACTGGAGCAGCAACAAAGAGGATGAGTGGGGGGCGGGGTGAGAGGGCGGGAAGGTAGGGCGGCAGAGGGGATGTAGAACCAGTTACTAGGATCTGCAGCCCCAAAGGAAAATTTTAAAAATTGACATCCTCTAAAAAAGCGATAAGGTGCAGGATATTTAACTTTCTATAAAAGAGAAGGTTTTTTTTATCTTTTAGTCATCAAAATGCCCCCCCCCCCAATTTGACGCCCACTCAGAATATGATATGTATTAGGAAGAAATATATCAAAACTATCTGGATCACTCGTTAGCTTCCAACTTCAGACACTCACTAGCGCCTCACTTCATACAGTGGTTAGCTCAACTTCATATACTCATTAGTTTTCAACTTCAGACACTCATTAGCTTCCAACTTCATATACTCATTAGCTTCCAACTTCAGACACTCATTAGCTTCCAACTTCAGACACTCATTAGTTTCCAACTTCAGACACTCATTAGCTTCCAACTTCAGACACTCATTAGCTTCCAACTTCACATACTCATTAGCTTCCAACTTCAGACACTCATTAGCTTCCAACTTCAGACACTCATTAGCTTCCAACTTCAGACACTCATTAGCTTCCAACTTCATATACTCATTAGCTTCCAACTTCATATACTCATTAGCTTCCAACTTCAGACACTCATTAGCTTCCAACTTCATATACTCATTAGCTTCCAACTTCATATACTCATTAGCTTCCAACTTCATAAACTCATTAGCTTCCAACTTCATATACTCATTAGCTTCCAACTTCATATACTCATTAGCTTCCAACTTCAGACACTCATTAGCTTCCAACTTCAGACACTCATTAGCGTCCAACTTCAGACACTCATTAGCTTCCAACTTCAGACACTCATTAGCTTCCAACTTCAGACACTCATTAGCTTCCAACTTCATATACTTATTAGCTTCCAACTTCAGACACTCATTAGCTTCCAACTTCAGACACTCATTAGCTTCCAACTTCAGACACTCATTAGCTTCCAACTTCATACACTCATTAGCTTCCAACTTCATATACTCATTAGCTTCCAACTTCATATACTCATTAGCTTCGAGCTTCATATACTCATTAGCTTCCAACTTCAGACACTCATTAGCTTCCACCTTCAGACACTCATTAGCTTCCAACTTCAGACACTCATTAGCTTCCAACTTCATATACTCATTAGCTTCCAACTTCAGACACTCATTAGCGCCTCACTTCATACACTCATTAGCTTCCAACTTCATATACTCATTAGCTTCCAACTTCATATACTCATTAGCTTCCAATTTCAGACACTCATTAGCTTCCAACTTCATATACTCATTAGCTTCCAACTTCATATACTCATTAGCGTCCAACTTCATATACTCATTAGCTTCCAACTTCAGACACTCATTAGCGTCCAACTTCAGACACTCATTAGCGTCCAACTTCAGACAGTCATTATCTTCCAACTTCAGACACTCATTAGCGTCCAACTTCAGACACTCATTAGCGTCCAACTTCAGACACTCATTAGCTTCCAACTTCAGACACTCATTAGCTTCCAACTTCAGACACTCATTAGCTTCCAACTTCAGACACTCATTAGCTTCCAACTTCAGACACTCATTAGCTTCCAACTTCATATACTCATTAGCTTCCAACTTCAGACACTCATTAGCTTCCAACTTCAGACACTCATTAGCTTCAAACTTCAGACACTCATTAGCTTCCAACTTCAGACAGTCATTAGCTTCCAACTTCAGACATTCATTAGCTTCCAACTTCAGACACTCATTAGCTTCCAACTTCATACACTCATTAGCTTCCAACTTCAGACACTCATTAGCTTCCAACTTCATATACTCATTAGCTTCCAACTTCAGACACTCATTAGCTTCCAACTTCAGACACTCATTAGCTTCAAACTTCAGACACTCATTAGCTTCCAACTTCAGACAGTCATTAGCTTCCAACTTCAGACATTCATTAGCTTCCAACTTCAGACACTCATTAGCTTCCAACTTCATATATTCATTTAGCTTCCAACTTCAGACACTCATTAGCTTCCAACTTCAGACACTCATTAGCTTCCAACTTCAGACACTCATTAGCTTCCAACTTCAGACACTCATTAGCTTCCAACTTCATATACTCATTAGCTTCCAACTTCAGACACTCATTAGCATCCAACTTCAGAAACTCATTAGCTTCCAACTTCATATACTCATTAGCTTCCAACTTCATATACTCATTAGCTTCCAACTTCATATACTCGTTAGCTTCCAACTTCATATACTCATTAGCTTCCAATTCAAACACTCATTAGCGCCCCACTTTAGGCTCTTTAGCGCCTTACTTTAGGCACTCTTTAGCGCCCCACTTTAGACTCTTTAGCGCCCCACTTTAGACTCTTTAGGCCCCACTTTAGACTCTTTAGCGCCCCACTTTTATACTCTTTAGCGCCCCACTTTAGACTCTTTACCGTCCCACTTTAGACTCTTTAGCGCTCTACTTTAGGCACTCTTTAGCGCCTCACTTCAGACATTCTTCAGCGCCCCAGTTTAGACACTCTTTACCGCCCCAGTTTAGACACTCTTTAGCCCCCACCCCCTACTTCAGACACTCTTTAGCCCCAACCCCCTACTTCAGACACTCTTTAGCCCCCACCCCCTACTTCAGACACTTTTTAGTCCCCACCCCCTACTTCAGACACTCTTTAGTCCCCACCTCCTACTTCAGACACTCTTTAGTCCCCGCCCCCTACTTCAGACACTCTTTAGCCCCCACCCCTACTTCAGACACTCTTTAGCCCCCCCCCTACTTCAGACACTCTTTAGCCCCCACCCCCTACTTCAGACACTCTTTAGTCCCCACCCCCTACTTCAGACACTCTTCAGCGCCCCAGTTTAGACACTCTTTAGCCCCCACCCCCTACTTCAGACACTCTTTACCGCCCCAGTTTAGACACTCTTTAGCCCCCCCCCTACTTCAGACACTCTTTACCGCCCCAGTTTAGATACTCTTTAGCCCCCACCCCCTACTTCAGACACTCTTTAGCCCCCACCTCCTACTTCAGACACTCTTTAGCGCCCCGCTCCAGACACTCTTTTGAGATCTGAGCTTGGTGGCTACAAATGGAAGATCACACGGTAGTAGATCTTTACAAAATGTAGAAAAACAGAAGTAAAACATGACAAGGGGGCGGGGAGGGTTAGGGGGGACAAAACAAAACAAAAAAGTATCAAGATAAAAAGTTTTTAAGTCGGGAAAGAAGGCAGGAGACGGAGGGCGGCTTCGTGGTTAGCTGAGGTGCCGCGCTGATTGTAACTGTGGATGATGCATAAGTTCCTGCTGACTCTCGGACCAAGCAAACAAGCACCAATTTGTCGCCCATGAGATGTGTCCTGTAAGGTCAAATGAAATCCTGTTCGATCCACTGCGTGCCACCAGCGATACACAAACTATTTATCTGAGGAGGAGCGGAGACGTACAGGTCGCTCTGCGCTTCTGGGAAATGACAATGCCAGTGCTCTGATTGTTGGATGTATGTTAGTGTATCTGTAACCCCCCCCCCCCCCCCCCCCACACCGGGAACAGCTGTGTTAAGAGCACACTTATCTTAACATAGTCTTTGTGAAACAGGGAACATTAGATCTGATTGCTTAAAAAGCGCTGACCTATTCCTGTAGCCCAGAAACCTGTAGCAACCAACACTATTTCTCATTGTTATAAAATATAATGTCACGCTCTTATCAGGTAGAATTTTTAGGAAACAGAAACTTTCTGTAAAAGAAATAGGGAACATAGAACTGAGAAATCTGCTAATAGCTTCTTGTTATTATAGGAGTGTCAGATAACTCAGACAAAATGCTATGTACGCTAAGAAAACCCACTCGCCTGTGGGAACAATGACAAGCACAAATACCCCTCCTAGGATAGAAGGCCCCCCTCCTAGGATAGAAGGCCCCCCTCCTAGGATAGAAGGCCCTCCCCTCCTAGGATAAAAGGCCCCCCTCCTAGGATAGAAGGCCTCCCTCCTAGGATAGAAGGCCCTCCCCTCCTAGGATAGAAGGCCTCCCTCCTAGGATAGAAGGCCTCCCTCCTAGGATAAAAGGCCCTCCTCCTAGGATAGAAGGCCTCCCTCCTAGGATAGAAGGCCCCCCTCCTAGGATAGAAGGCCCCCCTCCTAGGATAGAAGGCCCTCCCCTCCTAGGATAAAAGGCCCCCCTCCTAGGATAGAAGGCCTCCCTCCTAGGATAGAAGGCCCTCCCCTCCTAGGATAAAAGGCCCCCCTCCTAGGATAGAAGGCCTCCCTCCTAGGATAAAAGGCCCTCCCTCCTAGGATAGACACTCTTTACCGCCCCAGTTTAGACACTCTTTAGCCCCCACCCCCTACTTCAGACACTCTTTAGCCCCAACCCCCTACTTCAGACACTCTTTAGCCCCCACCCCTACTTCAGACACTTTTTAGTCCCCACCCCTACTTCAGACACTCTTTAGTCCCCACCTCCTACTTCAGACACTCTTTAGTCCCCGCCCCCTACTTCAGACACTCTTTAGCCCCCACCCCTACTTCAGACACTCTTTAGCCCCCACCCCCTACTTCAGACACTCTTTAGCCCCCCCCCTACTTCAGACACTCTTTAGCCCCCACCCCCTACTTCAGACACTCTTTAGTCCCCACCCCCTACTTCAGACACTCTTCAGCGCCCCAGTTTAGACACTCTTTAGCCCCCACCCCCTACTTCAGACACTCTTTACCGCCCCAGTTTAGACACTCTTTAGCCCCCACCCCCTACTTCAGACACTCTTTAGCCCCCACCTCCTACTTCAGACACTCTTTAGCGCCCCGCTCCAGACACTCTTTTGAGATCTGAGCTTGGTGGCTACAAATGGAAGATCACACGGTAGTAGATCTTTACAAAATGTAGAAAAACAGAAGTAAAACATGACAAGGGGGCGGGGAGGGTTAGGGGGGACAAAACAAAACAAAAAAGTATCAAGATAAAAAGTTTTTAAGTCGGGAAAGAAGGCAGGAGACGGAGGGCGGCTTCGTGGTTAGCTGAGGTGCCGCGCTGATTTGTAACTGTGGATGATGCATAAGTTCCTGCTGACTCTCGGACCAAGCAAACAAGCACCAATTTGTCGCCCATGAGATGTGTCCTGTAAGGTCAAATGAAATCCTGTTCGATCCACTGCGTGCCACCAGCGATACACAAACTATTTATCTGAGGAGGAGCGGAGACGTACAGGTCGCTCTGCGCTTCTGGGAAATGACAATGCCCAGTGCTCTGATTGTTGGATGTATGTTAGTGTATCTGTAACCCCCCCCCCCCACACCGGGAACAGCTGTGTTAAGAGCACACTTATCTTAACATAGTCTTTGTGAAACAGGGAACATTAGATCTGATTGCTTAAAAAGCGCTGACCTATTCCTGTAGCCCAGAAACCTGTAGCAACCAACACTATTTCTCATTGTTATAAAATATAATGTCACGCTCTTATCAGGTAGAATTTTTAGGAAACAGAAAACTTTCTGTAAAAGAAATAGGGAACATAGAACTGAGAAATCTGCTAATAGCTTCTTGTTTATTATAGGAGTGTCAGATAACTCAGACAAAATGCTATGTACGCTAAGAAAACCCACTCGCCTGTGGGAACAATGACAAGCACAAATACCCCTCCTAGGATAGAAGGCCCCCCTCCTAGGATAGAAGGCCCCCCTCCTAGGATAGAAGGCCCTCCCCCTCCTAGGATAAAAGGCCCCCCTCCTAGGATAGAAGGCCTCCCTCCTAGGATAGAAGGCCCTCCCCTCCTAGGATAAAAGGCCCTCCCTCCTAGGATAGAAGGCCCTCCCTCCTAGGATAAAAGGCCCTCCCTCCTAGGATAGAAGGCCCTCCCTCCTAGGATAGAAGGCCCCCCTCCTAGGATAGAAGGCCCCCCTCCTAGGATAGAAGGCCCTCCCCCTCCTAGGATAAAAGGCCCCCCTCCTAGGATAGAAGGCCTCCCTCCTAGGATAGAAGGCCCTCCCCCTCCTAGGATAAAAGGCCCTCCCTCCTAGGATAGAAGGCCCTCCCTCCTAGGATAAAAGGCCCTCCCCCTAGGATAGAAGGCCTCCCTCCTAGGATAAAAGGCCCTCCCTCCTAGGATAGAAGGCCCTCCCTCCTAGGATAAAAGGCCCTCCCTCCTAGGATAGAAGGCCCTCCCTCCTAGGATAAAAGGCCCTCCCTCCTAGGATAGAAGGCCCTCCCTCCTAGGATAAAAGGCCCTCCCTCCTAGGATAGAAGGCCCTCCCTCCTAGGATAGAAGGCCCCCTCCCTCCTAGGATAAAAGGCCCTCCCTCCTAGGATAGAAGGCCCTCCCTCCTAGGATAGAAGGCCCTCCCTCCTAGGATAAAAGGCCCTCCCTCCTAGGATAGAAGGCCCTCCCTCCTAGGATAAAAGGCCCTCCCTCCTAGGATAGAAGGCCCTCCCTCCTAGGATAGAAGACCCTCCCTCCTAGGATAAAAGGCCCCCTCCTAGGATAGAAGACCCCCTCCTAGGATAAAAGGCCCCCTTCCTAGGATAGAAGACCCCCCTCCTAGGATAGAAGACCCCCTTCCTAGGATAGAAGACCCCCCCCTCTAGGATAGAAGACCCCCCTCCTAGGATAGAAGACCCCCCTCCTAGGATAGAAGACCCCCCTCCTAGGATAGAAGGCCCCCCTCCTAGGATAGAAGGCCCCCCTCCTAGGATAGAAGACCCCCCTCCTAGGATAGAAGGCCCCCTCCTAGGATAGAAGACCCCCTCTCCTAGGATAGAAGGCCCTCCCCCTCCTAGGATAGAAGGCCCTCCCTCCTAGGATAAAAGGCCCTCCCTCCTAGGATAAAAGGCCCTCCCTCTAGGATAAAAGGCCCTCCCTCCTAGGATAGAAGACCCCCTCCTAGGATAAAAGGCCCCCTTCCTAGGATAGAAGACCCCCTCCTAGGATAGAAGACCCCCTTCCTAGGATAGAAGACCCCCCTCCTAGGATAGAAGACCCCCTCCTAGGATAGAAGACCCCCCTCCTAGGATAGAAGACCCCCCTCCTAGGATAGAAGGCCCCCCTCCTAGGATAGAAGGCCCCCCTCCTAGGATAGAAGACCCCCCTCCTAGGATAGAAGGCCCCCTCCTAGGATAGAAGACCCCCTCTCCTAGGATAGAAGGCCCTCCCCCTCCTAGGATAGAAGGCCCTCCCTCCTAGGATAAAAGGCCCTCCCTCCTAGGATAAAAGGCCCCCTTCCTAGGATAGAAGGCCCCCTCCTAGGATAGAAGACCCCCCTCCTAGGATAGAAGGCCCCCCTCCTAGGATAGAAGACCCCCTCCTAGGATAGATGACCCCCTCCTAGGATAGAAGACCCCCTCCTAGGATAGAAGGCCCCCTCCTAGGATAGAAGACCCCCCTCCTAGGATAGAAGACCCCCCTCCTAGGATAGAAGGCCCCCTCCTAGGATAGAAGGCCCCCCTCCTAGGATAGAAGGCCCCCCTCCTAGGATAGAAGACCCCCCTCCTAGGATAGAAGACCCCCCTCCTAGGATAGAAGGGCCTCCAGCTTTTGACACTGCACACCCATCAATAGGTGGAGCTGAGATCTTGGCATGGGACCACTCTGGGCTGTTGGGGATGGTGGATGGATGGGAACACAAAGATCACCCGCGGGGATGGTGGATGAATGGGAACACAAAGATCACCTGCAGGGATGGGGAAAGTCTGATGGAAATCGACGAGCCCAGGACGTGACAAGCCTATGGGTTTCTACAGCAATGGCTATCAGAACGAGGCAAACAAATCAGCCAGCAGACTATAGGTGGCGGGGAATGGACATCATTGAAACACCATTGGATCCCTCATCCCAAAGTCGGAGTGTCTCTGTGAAACTGTCTCAAAGCCATCGGACAGGCCGGTGTTGCGCTCGGGGCCTGATCTCAGCTTCTCACTGGAAAGACCTCCTGGGTATGAAAGAAAGACTTAGGACAAAAAGCCCAATATGAAAATGTCAGAAACAAAAAGAAAACCATTCCAGCCCGGACGTCGCCTTCTAAAAATTCTGCGCCAGGTGGTTCCCCCACCCCCCGCCCCCGCTACCCTGAGCGACAACTCAGCTCCAGGGGGCGCACTTAACATTCTTCAGACCACCGACACTCTGGAGATGTAGAACAGCTGAAGAGGACTCGTACCTTCCAATATCTGGCACAAGGGAAAAGAATGAATGTAGAACAGCTAAAGAGGACTCGTACCTTCCAATATCTGGCACAAGGGAAAAGAGTGAATGTAGAACAGCTAAAGAGGACTCGTACCTTCCAATATCTGGCACAAGGGAAAAGAATGAATGTAGAACAGCTAAAGAGGACTCGTACCTTCCAATATCTGGCACAAGGGAAAAGAGTGAATGTAGAACAGCTAAAGAGGACTTGTCTGGCACAAAGGAAAAGAATGAATGTAGAACAGCTAAAGAGGACTTGTCTGGCACAAGGGAAAAGAGTGAATGTAGAACAGCTAAAGAGGACTTGTCTGGCACAAAGGGAAAAGAGTGAATATAGAACAGCTAAAGAGGACTTATCTGGCACAAAGGAAAAGAGTGAAAAAATTATAAACCCGGAGATCGGAGAAGTGATGTCAAAGCGTATCTGTAATTACTGGGACTGAGTAGCATAATATCTTATAATATCTTACATTCTATAATATCTATCTATCCCATAATATCCCTTATAATATCTTAATAATGTATTTCAGCGTCAGTGTAAATGATGTTTTGTTGTATGAGCAACATATTTGTAGAATGTCTGGAACAGATTGAAAGTTGTGTGATAAAAGGCAGAATGTCAGACGGGCCTGCGTGCCCAGTTCTTAACCATTTTAAAATAAAGATCAATCAGTCAGTCAGCCAATCAATCTTGTTGCTAATTTCATCAAGTCCTGCTATGCTGTTGTTCTTTAAAGATAAAGGATAATTATAGAATTCACTAACTGAAATGAAAGGAATACGTGGTTGCTTCAGATTTCCAATTTCTTACATCTGACATATCACACTTCCATGTGCCGAAGGTCACTGAAAATACGGGCCTGATACCGTATTCCCCAGTATTCCTTAAGTGCGTGGAAACGGGAAATTTACCTTTACCTTTATTCATCCTTCCCGTGCCGTTAAACGTCACATAGGGCTCGCATGGTAGTTCGCCAATTTTTCCCATTTTCGGCGAGCTTTTCAATCTCATCATGGGATGTTATTCCTACTAAGCTGGCCTCTCTTAACAATGTCCTCTTTAGAGCTTCACGTGGTCTGCCTCTTTTTCTTTGGCCTGTTGTGCTCCACTTGATAGCTTGTTTTGGTATTCTCTGATTGTTTCTTCTCATCATATGACCGACATATGTCCATCTCCTTTTTCTGATCACACATGAGACAGGTGTTGTTTGCTCATCTGTTTTATCCTTGCAGATTTTCTACCTATGAATTTATTTAATTCACTTAAGTCACAAGTAGGGGTTGGTAGTGAAGATTTTAAGATATTGACCTCATCTCTGAAGTGATTGCTGAACTCTTCACAAGCGGGCACATGATTATAACTCTGCAAGTCAGATCGCTTTCTCTTGTTTCTTATCTTATATCTTATATCCTTCCCGTGTCGTTAAAACGTCACATAGGGCTGGCATGGTAGTTCGCCAATTTTTCCTGTCTTCGGTGAGTCTTTCAACCTCATCAAGGGATTTGATGCTTGTTAATTTGGGCCTCTCTTAACACTGTCCTCTTCAGAGTTTCACGCGGTCTGCCTCTTTTTCTCTTGTTTGCTAGAATGTTAATTGCTTTCCAGACAGACTTGCTGTCTGATTTATTCTGAACTAGGTTCCTAAAGTAATTTTTCTTCTCTTGCGTAATTAAGTATAGACCTCTATTTCTAAGTAATTGGTAGCTAGTGAATTCCTTATTTTTGTGGGCCTGATCTCTTTCCCTCATAACTTGCAATACCTCAGGTGTTATCCAGGTGGGCTTCACTTGATGTTTAACTCTCATCTCTTTGATAGGAACATGTTTGATGTTTAACTCTCACCTCTTTGATAGGAACATGTTTGATGTTTAACTCTCACCTCTTTGATAGGAACATGTTTGTCAAAAGAAAGATCTTTATCCAGCACTCCAGAGCCTTATCCGGGTCAGTTTGTTGGTACACATGATCTAGGAGTGCTGATATCTCTCTCTCTCTCTCACTCTCTCTCTCTCTCAAGGTCCCTGCTGACAGGGGTAGGATATCATGTCCTTCTACAACCCTTGAACACTTGTACATCTCAACAGGCTTGCAACTAAGTATTTCTCGTGCTAGGAAGCCAAACCATCAAACATCTTTTCTCTCTGTCTACTTCTGTCTCTTCGTGTTTGTCTACATCAGTATATTCAATCCACCTTCTCTCTCTCTCTATCTTTCTCTCTCTCTCTATCTCTATCTTTCGCTGTCTCTGTCTCTCTCTGTCTCTATCTCTAACTTTCTCTCTCTCTCTCTCTGTCTCCATCTCTTTCTCTGTCTCTATCTCTGACTTTTTCTCTCTCTCTGTTTCTTTCTCAGTCAGTCTCTCTCTCTCTCTCTCTCACTCTGTCTCTATCTCTAACTTTTTCTCTCTCTCTGTCTCTCTCTCTGTCTCTTTCTCAGTCTCTGTCTCTAACTTTCTCTCTCTCTGTCTCTTTCTCTTTCTCTGTCTCTATCTCTCTCTCCACCTTCATCATTGAAGTCAGCTCTTCACTAACACACAAATATAAAGGCAATTAACTCTAAGAGAGTCTACAGAGTACATATATTCTACACACGTTCTCTCTCTCTCTCTCTCTCTCTCTCTCTCTCTTTCTCTTTCAATGATCTTCCACTTCTTCTCAAAAAATCATCTTGTGACCTCTTTGCTGATGACTTCACAGTTTACACTAGTGACAATGACTGTATTAACCTTGTGTCAACTCTTCAAATTGAAATAAACAGACAAATTAAGTGGAGCAATAACAACAGAATGCTCATAAACACTAGCAAAACAAAATCCATGCTCATTACAAGAAGACAGAAATTAACAAATTCACCACCAACAACAGCACTACAGCTCCATGCTGGAACTTCACAGATAGAGAATGTTAGTGAACATAAAACTCTAGGTCTCATGATTGACCACCACCTCAGCTGGAGTCATCATGTAGACAATCTAACCAAACTCACTGCACAAAAAGTTTACCAGTTTACTAAAATTAAACATTTTCTTGACATAAACACCAGAAAAATATACTACATATCACAGATACAAACACACCTGGACTACTGCTCCACAGTTTGGGATGGTTGTTCCACGTCAAACATGAAAAGACTTTACTCACTTCAAAAACGAGCAGTAAAGCTTATAGATGACAAACATGCAGCACGTATTACAAATAAGGACAAACATCTTGATATTCTACCCCTCAAGAAGAGATTTCTTTTCAACAAGGTCAAGTTAATTCATAAAATTCTATCGCACAATGCTCCACCCTATCTGTGGTCGTTGTTCAAATCCAACCCAAAACACAGCCAACGCTTAAGCAATTGTATTCTCCCAAAACCAAGGCTTGACATGTTTAATAAAAGCTTCTCTTACTCAGCTGCCCACCTTTGGAATGTCCTACCAATTCACGTAAAACATATAAGTAATATTCGTTCTTATAACTTTAAACTGTGTCAGCATCTGTTTGATATGGACTATATGCCTCCCTAAGCATAGTTTAAAGTAGTTTAAAGTATGGCTTGACTGTTGTAATTTTTTTATACTGCTTTTCTATAAATTTGTTAGTTTTGAACGAATGTAAGAATGAAAGTTTATTTCATGTTGTTGCATAAATCAGAGTGTAAAGTGTATGGACAAGAGATAAGTTTATTATTTATTTATATAATTATTTAATGTGTCTTCATGATTATTTTGCTCATTAACAAATGCTGAATGACTGTGGCTGAGTGAAAGCTGTATGATGAAGGGCAGAATGTCAGACGGGCCTGCGTGCCCAATTCTTAACCCTTTGAAAATAAAATATGTTTGTTCGTTCGTTCGTTCTCTCTGTCTCTGCTTCTATCTCTCTTTCTCTCTCTCTTTCTTTCTCTGTGTCTCTGTGTCTCTCTCCCTATCTCTCTCTCTCTCTCTCTCTCTCTGCCTTCATCAGTGATATCAACTCTTCACTAGCACGCAAATATAAAGGCAGTTAAGTCTAGGAAAGTCTACAGAGTATATTCTACACATGTTTTCTCTATATATATATATATCTTTATTTCTCTCTGTCTCTCTCTGTCTATGTCTTTCTCTGTCTCTGTGTATCTCTCTGTCTCTCTCTGTTTCTATCTCGTATCTCTCTCTTTCTCTCTCGCTCTCTGCCTTCATCAGTGATGTCAACTCTTCACTAGTACACAAATATATTCTACACACGTTTTCTTTCTCTTTCTCTCTCTGTCTCCCTCTGTTTCTATCTCTTATCTCTCTCTATCTCTGTCTTTCTCTCTCTCTCTCTCTCTCTTTGCCTTCATCAGTGATGTCAACTCTTCACTAGTACACAAATATATTCTACACACGTTCTCTCTCTCTTTCTCTCTCTGTCTCTCTCTGTCTCTATCTCTTATCTCTCTCTATCTCTGTCTTTCTCTGTCTTTGTGTATCTCTGTCTGTCTGTCTGTCTGTCTCTCTCTCTCTTTGCCTTCATCAGTGATGTCAACTCTTCACTAGTACACAAATATATTCTACACACGTTCTCTCTCTCTCTCTCTTTCTCTTTCTGTCTCTCTCTGTTATCTCTCTCTGTGTCTCTATCTCTGTCTTTCTCTGTCTCTGTGTATCTCTCTGTCTCTCTCTGTTTCTATCTCTATCTGTCTGTCTCTCTCTGCCTTCATCAGTGATGTCAGCTTTTCACTAATACACAAATATATTTTACGCAAGTTCTCTCTCTCTCTCTCTCTCTCTCTTTCTATTTGTCGTCACTCGTTTATGACACTTAAGATGAACATGCTTCAGGCACGTGATCCACGTGACAACAGAGCATAATTATACGTAATAAGGAACAACCCCACCCGGGATATTAGCAACTCGGCGGTAATATCTGACATCTGCCTTGTGACATCAATAGAACCAAGTGTTTAATATTTCCTCTATTTTTATCTGGTTTTTTTAATCTGTTGTTTTGCTTTTGTATGTGTTACTTGAGAGAGGCTTTCACGGACATAATGAATTCTTGTATGTTCCTCCTTTACTCATCTTCCCTTCTGTTGTTCTTGTATCTGACCACTTCCCTCACTCTTTCTATCTTTTCGTAAAACAGAAGCATGCACCTGTATCTATCCTCATCACTAGAACTAGTTTTCTGGCAGTCGTCAGTTCTCTTATTTTTTATAATAAATATAATCCCGTCACAGCCGACTTTTCTGTCTGGTTGAAGAGGGGAGTCTAGCGGTCTAGATTACGTCTAGTACAAGAAAGAAGTCTAGCGGTCTATATTACGTCTAGTAGAAGAAAGAAGTCTAGCGGTCTAGATTACGTCTAGTAGAAGAAAGAAGTCTAGCGGTCTAGATTACATCTAGTAGAAGAAAGAAGTCTAGCGGTCTAGGTTATGTCTCGTAGAAGAGGGGAGTCTAGCGGTCAAGATTATGTCTTTTAGAAGGCTGGAGTCTAGCGGTCTAGATTATTTTTGGTAGAAGAGGGGAGTCTAGCGGTCAAGATTATGTCTTTCAGAAGGCTGAAGTCTAGCGGTCTAGGTTATGTCCCGTAGAAGAGGGGAGTCTAGCGGTCAAGATTATGTCTAGTAGAAGAGGGAAGTCTAGCAGTCTAGATTATGTCTAGTAGAAGAGGGGAGCCTAGCGGTCTAGATTATGTCTAGTAGAAGAGGGGAGCCTAGCGGTCTAGATAATGTCTAGTAGAAGAGGGAAGTCTAGCAGTCTAGATTATGTCTAGTAGAAGAGGGGCGTCTAGCGGTCTAGATTATGTCTAGTAGAAGGGGGGAGTCTAGCGGTCTAGATTATGTCTAGTAGAAGAAGGAAGCGTTGCGGTCTAGATTATGTGCAAGGTTAATCTAACCTGACATCTGTTCTCAGTCAAATATAGGGAGTGTTCTCTGGGCCAAGTAATTTTAATTATTACAAATTCTTTCCTGGTTCTAAACCATTTCAGTACACTATTTTTAAATCTGTGCCACAAGTGGCACAATAGCTGAGGGCTAACTCTTCAGTTACACATGGCGGCTGTTCAAACCAAACTCGTGAAAGATTCAATCATTTCCCTTTCTCTTTCATTTTCCTTTTTTCTGCGCCTGTATATGTTTTTATATGCCTATCTTTTGTTTTTATATGTCATTATGTCCCTATCTATCTGCCGATTTCTCTCTCTCTCTCTCTCTTTCTCTCTGTTTCTCTATATGTCTCTGCGTACCTGCCTATGTATCTCTCTGTCTTTATCCATCTTATCTGTCTGTCTCTTTGTACCTGCTTTATTTTCTCTTTCTCTGATTGTCCTTGTGTCACTGTCTCTACCCGTCTCATCTCTCTGTCTCTACCCGTCTCATCTCTCTGTCTCTACCCGTCTCATCTATCTGTCTCTACCCGTCTCATCTATCTGTCTCTACCCGTCTCATCTCTCTGTCTCTACCCGTCTTATCTCTCTGTCTCTACCCGTCTCATCTCTCTGTCTCTACCCGTCTCATCTCTCTGTCTCTACCCGTCTCATCTATCTGTCTCTACCCGTCTCATCTCTCTGTCTCTACCCGTCTCATCTCTCTGTCTCTGCCCGTCTCATCTCTCTGTCTCTACCCGTCTCATCTCTCTGTCTCTACCCGTCTCATCTCTCTGTCTCTACCCGTCTCATCTATCTGTCTCTGTACATAGCTCTCTCTTTCTCCTTCCCTACATGTCTCTCTATTTTTTTACCATCTGCCTATCGCTATGACACTCTCTGTGCCTATCCTTTTGTCTCTATGTCTGTCTCTGTCTAATCGATTCTCTCTCTCTTTCTCTTTCTCTCTCTGCCCCAGGCAATAAACATGCCCCAGTTTAACAATCTCACAATCTTACAATCTTATGATTGTGAGATGAGCGTCAGCAAAGAAGCAAAAACGTTTCTAACAAAAAAGAAAGATGTAGGAATGCAGAGAATTATTAACAGGAAAAAAAATCACATAAAACTGGACATATTGTTCTTGTATCTTTCTGCATATGTGAACTTTGAATATTGCCAAAAACTGGCTTCTTATCTCCGAGTTCGTTTGCTTTCTTCTCATCAAACAGCGTTCCTAGAAATCAGTTTTCTTCAAGAGCTCCACCACCTTTGCCCTGCGGTGCTTGATGCATTATCGCAAATGATTACTCAACGAGGCGAGAACAGACCGGGTCTTGGCCACTCACTTATCTTAATGACAACATCATCACCCCACTGTCTCTCCTGACAGTAAAATACAATGAAAACAAACGCATGCCTTGGCGTACACGCTGAATGAACAAATAAACAAATTAAAAACCATAGTTCGTTTGTTCTACTCTCATACGATGAGCTGATGGAGCGATAGCGCTCTTGACTTCTTGCTCTGTTTTATGGGAAATCCGCGGGGAGTCCTAGAAATGGCGGGACCCACTTGGAGCAGGTTTCTCTGCACAAATTGCGGGGAGGTTTATCTCATTGATTTGTTTAGGCTTGGCAGCTCTCACACAACAGCCTGTGGTTTCACGACAAGATAAACATGACATTGACATCGTTGTTTTGCGGGACAATCTGGCTATTTTGTTCCTCGTCCACTTTCTGATGATGTACTTCCACCAGACATAATCCGGACCGCTAGACTTCCCTCTACTACGAGACATAATCCAGACCACTAGACTTCCCTCTACTACGAGACATAATCTAGACCGCTAGACTTCCCTCTACTACCAGACATAATCTAGACCGCTAGACTTCTCTCTTCTACCAGATATAATCTAGACCACTAGACTTCTCTCTTCTACCAGACATAATCTAGACCGCTAGACTTCTCTCTTCTACCAGATATAATCTAGACCACTAGACTTCTCTCGTCTAACAAACATAATCTAGACCGCTAGACTTCCCTCTACTACCAGACATAATCTATACCGCTAGACTTCTCCCTACTACTAGATATAATCTAGACCACTAGACTTCTCTCTTCTACCAGACATAATCTAGACCGCTAGACTTCCCTCTACTATCAGACATAATCTAGACCGCTAGACTTCCCTCTTCTACCAGACATAATCTAGACCGCTAGACTTCCCTCTTCTACCAGACATAATCTAGACCGCTAGACTCCCCTGTATAAGGAGTAAACTAATCTGCGAACTCTTGTTGCCATTTTGGAAACGGAGCACGTGATTTGATCTAACTCCTTTCTCTGATCTCTTACACTGGTCTTTTCTTTACTCTTCTTATCTTTTTATTCCGTTAGCAAGGGTCTTGTCCTCCGCTCCTAGCCTGACCTTATTTTTTTTATTATCCTTTCTATTTGCATCCACCATGACCCACCCCACCCACCATCCTCCTATAACAAATAAAACACCCACACTGAGGAGCATTGCATCAGCTGGGCCCGTCTTTGTCTGGTGTCATGATCATCTATTTCTTCATTTTTTGTTGTCTTTTGTCCTGAAGGTATAGGAACATAATTAAACTTAAACTAGCTATCACAGTTCACACCTGAGACAGCCTGCATCAACGTCTAAACGTGTGTAAGAATGATCACTTACAGGCAGACTCGGGCAGACTCGGGCAGACTCGGGCAGACTCGGGTAGACCTGTGCAGACTCGGGTAGACCTGTGCAGACTCGGGTAGACCTGTGCAGACTCGGGTAGACCTGTGCAGACTCGGGTAGACCTGTGCAGACTCGGGTAGACTTGGACAGACTCGGGTAGACTTGTGCAGACTCGGGTAGACTTGGACAGACTCGGGCAGACATGTGCAGACTCGGGTAGACCTGTGCAGACTCGGGTAGACTTGGACAGACTCGGGTAGACTTGGACAGACTCGGGTAGACTTGGACAGACTCGGGTAGACTTGGACAGACTCGGGTAGACTTGGACAGACTCGGGTAGACCTGTGCAGACTCGGGTAGACCTGTGCAGACTCGGGTAGACCTGTGCAGACTCGGGTAGACTTGGACAGACTCGGGCAGACATGTGCAGACTCGGGCAGACTTGGACAGACTCGGGCAGACATGTGCAGACTCGGGCAGACTTGGACAGACTCGGACAGACATGTGCAGACTTGTGCAGACTTGGACAGACTTGGACAGACTTGTGCAGACTTGGACAGACTTGGACAGACATGTGCAGACTTGGACAGACTTGTGCAGACTTGGGCAGACTCGGACAGACTTGTGCAGACTTGGGCAGACTTGGACAGACTTGGACAGACTTGAGCAGACTTGAGCAGACTTGTGCAGACTTGAGCAGACTTGTGCAGACTTGTGCAGACTTGGGCAGACTTGGACAGACTTGGACAGACTTGAGCAGACTTGAGCAGACTTGGGCAGACTTGTGCAGACTTGGACAGACTTGGACAGACTTGGACAGACATGTGCAGACTTGTGCAGACTTGGGCAGACGTGGACAGACTTGGACAGACTTGAGCAGACTTGGACAGACTTGGAGCGCGGACGGCTAAGGGGAAGATAAAAGTCAATTATTGCGCACATTTTCTTGATACCTTGAGACATTCCAGCGACATTTCGTAAGAGAGGTCTGGAAATGTCAAGAAAATGTCCCGTGTGTGTCAGCAGAAAGGCCAAGAAAAGGTCTAGTGCAGTAAGTAGGACAAGACTGAACGTACAAGAAATACACTGCATGCGTATTCACACTGTTGGGGCACTTGATAAGTTAGGGTTGTGATGAAGGATTTATGAAAGAATAAATCCAGGGCTGAGAATAAAAACTACATTGTTGGGGGGGGGGGGGGGGGGCAGAGATAGGACAATCTTAAATACCGGGATGTTTGAAAGAAACTGTAGACTCTTATCACATATTTTGTTTGTCTTCTCAGCTCTGAGAGCTACACGAGGAAGGAGAATAGACAAGATGAGACAGGAATACACGGGTGTTTGTGAAACATTCTGGACGAAATTTGTCAATAATTTTCGAGAATATGTGGTAACTAGAAGAAGATGGCGTGATTTGGCGGGGGAATTTTAATTAAACATTTTGTTATGTGGTATTGTCTTTCTGCATCAAACTAGTCAATCTTTCTGCATCAGACTAGTCAATCTTTCTGCATCAGACTAGTCAATCTTTCTGCATCAGACTAGTCAATCTTTCTGCATCAGACTAGTCAATCTTTCTGGATCAGACTAGTCAATCTTTCTGCATCAATCTAGTCAGTCTTTCTGCATCAAACTAGTCAATCTTTCTGGATCACACTAGTCAATCTTTCTGCATCAGACTAGTCAATCTTTCTGCATCAGACTAGTCAATCTTTCTGGATCAGACTAGTCAATCTTTCTGCATCAATCTAGTCAGTCTTTCTTTTTCAAACTAGTCAATCTTTCTGGATCACACTAGTCAATCTTTCTGGATCAGACTAGTCAATCGTTCTGCATCAATCTAGTCAGTCTTTCTGCATCAAACTAGTCAGTCTTTCTGCATCAAACTAGTCAGTCTTTCTGCATCGAACTAGTCAGTTTTTCTGCATCAAACTAGTCAGTCTTTCTGCATCGAACTAGTCAGTCTTTCTTTTTCAAACTAGTCAGTCTTTCTGCATCGAACTAGTCAATATTGCTGCATCAAACTAGTCTGTCGTTCTGCATCAAACTAGTCAATCGTTCTGCATCAGACTAGTCAATCTTTCTATATCCAACTATTCAATCATTCTTGTCTTTCTGTATCATAATAGTCAATCATTTTTGTCTTTCTACATCAAAACAGTCAATCAGTCTTGTAATTCTGCATCGAACTAGTGAATCATTCGTGTCTTTCTGCATCAAAATAGTCAATCATTCCTATCTTTCTGCAACAGTCTAGTCAATGATTCATGTCTTTCTGCATCAAATTAGTCAATCGTTCTTGTCTTTCTACATCAAAATATTCTCTCATTCTTGTCTTTCTGTATCAAAATAGTCAATAATTTTTGTATTTCTGTATCATAATAGTCAATCATTCTTGTCTTTCTGTATCATAATAGTCAATCATTCTTGTCTTTCTGTATCATAATAGTCAATCATTCTTCGGCATCAAATTAACATCGTTCTTGTCGAGGACGGTGCTTATTACTGTACAAGTTAAAAATCGATGTTCGATTTTGTGTAACAGTCGATGGTCGATATTGTGTAATTGTCGATGGTCCATATTGTGTAGACAAAAACTTGTAGTGCACTGCTAAGTGTGTCAGATTAAAGTCGACCTGGTACACACACAGAAGCGGGAAGAAGAAGAAAGAAAAATAGTAAAGAGAAAAACTGGAAGCTAAATGGAGAATGTATGGAGAGGGTAGCTTCGTTTCCGTCCCGTATGTCACGAGATCAGATAAGATTGTAATATTCTGCAACATGAACTTGCATTCATCTTATATCTTATATCCTTCCCGTGCCGTTAAACGTCACATAGGGCTCGCAAGGTAGTTCGCCAAGTTTTCCTGTTTTCGGCGAGCTTTTCAACCTCATCAAAGGATTTTATGCCTGTTAATTTGGCCTCTCTTAATAATGTCCTCTTTAGAGTTTCACGTGGTCTGCCTCTTTTTCTTCGGCCTGTTGTGTTCCACTTGATAGCTTGTTTTGGGATTCTCTGATCGTTTCTTCTCATCACGTGACCAACATATGTCCATCTCCTTTTCCTGATCACCCATGAAACTGGTTGTTGTTCAGTTATCTGTCTTATTTCTGCATTGTTCTTGAATTCTTTCCACTTGATGCCGAGTATTTTCCTTAGGCATTTGTTTTCACAAGTGTCTAATTTCTTTTCTATTTCTTTAGTGTGTTCCAGCTTTCACATGCATAAATGAGGGTGGATATCACATTTGAATTGAATAGTCTGAACTTGGTTTTTGTGCTTAGAACTTTTTAGTGCCTGATTTTCTCAAGATTCTTGAAGGTCAATGCTGCTTTTGCAATTCTAATTCTAACTTCCTTTCTAGTGTCACCATCCTGGTCTATGTAGCTGCCAAGGTATGCAAATTGATTGACTTCTTCAATATCTGTCCCTTCTACATGTATTTTACCATTTTAATTAATGGAAAGTTTTATTATTTTTGTTTTGTCCTTGTTAATTTCAAGTCCTGTTTTACTAGCCAGTGAAGACAGGATATCTATTTTTTCTTGCATGGAATTCACATTGTTACTGATAAGAGTTATGTCATCAGCAAAACCAAGATCTTCTAGTTGGGTCCCATGTACCCAATCAGTACCTGTGTTACCTGTGCAGCATTTTTTCATTATGAAGTCTATTGCAATTTTTAAAAAAATCAGAGGATACATCATACATCCTTGTTTCACGCCTGTTTCAATCTGGAACCATTCAGTCATCCCTTCTTCTGTCTTGACTGCACAAACATATCCATTGTAGAAGTCCTTAATGATGTTGAGAATTTTAGATGGTATTCCATATAGACTTAAAATTCTCCATAATGAATATCTGTGTATGCTATCAATCAATCAATCAACTTTGTAGGACATTTTCTGAGCAGAGGAAAATTGGAACACATTGTGGCAACTGGCAAAATCGAAGGGAAAAGAGACAGAGGAAGACAGAGAGAGAAGTTACTGGATGGGCTGTCAGTGTGGCTAGGAAGAAAGTCACCGGCGGATCTCATAATCAAGTCAAAAGACAGGGAATTATGGAGAGAAATGATCGCCTACGCCACACGGCACGGCACTTGATTGACTGATTGCTATCAAATGCCTTTCTAAAGTCTATGAAGTTCAGTATTAATGGTTTCTGCTTTTCAATATGTTCTTCAAATATTATTCTTAGAGTAAAAATCTGGTCGAGACAGCTGCTCCCTTTTGGAAATCCTGCCTGTTCTTCTCTCATTGCAGTAACCAACATATCTTTAATTATATTCAAAATGACCTTGCAAATACTTTTGACACAACTGATATTAAGGTTACTCCTGTCCAACTGTTACAGTCGCTAACGTTGCCTTTTTTGGGGGGTGGGGGGAGGGTATTTTAACAATGATTCCTTTTTTCCATTTAGAAGGGACCTTTTCTTCTTTCTAAATCTTATTAAACATTTTCTGTAGTTGTCTCATGTTGTCACTATTGACAGCTTTTAACATTTCGGCTGTTATTTCATCTTCAGCTGCAGGTTTGTTGTTAGCCATTAAATTCACTGCTGTTTCAATTTCATGCAATTTAATTGCATCTAGGGTGACATTTAGTTGTGGGGCTGGTAAGTCAGTTTCAAGGTTTAACAATTCTTTTGGGTGTGGTCGATTGAGTATTTCTTGGAAGTGTTCAGCCCATCTTTGCTTTTGATCTTTATCTGATGTTAATAGGGTTCCAGTTTTGCTAAAGATTGGTCTATCTTTAGATGTAATAGTACCTGTTAGCCTCTTTTGTATGCTATATAAAGTTTTGCTGTCTCCTGTTTTTGCTGCTTTTTCTGCCTCTTTCACCATATTGTCTATGTATTCTCTTTTACCCCTTCTAGCTGAACTTTTTACTTTCTTGTCTATTTCTTTGTATGTTGTTTTCGCCAGATCTTTTCCAAGATCTGTTTTTGCATTCAACATGTCTAATTTGGCTGCTCGTCTTTCATGTATATACTTCCATGTTTTATCTGATATCCATGCTTTTCTATTTGTTTTTTTTTTTAGTCCAGCGCTTGATTTTGCTGCTGTTATTATGGTTGTGCTGTAAGAATTCCATAATTCATATATACTTATCTCCTCAACTTCACTGGGTGTTGTGGAATGATTGGCAAGTTCCTGATTGAAATTACTGTTAATATTTTCTTCTTGTAGGCTGTGGCTGTTTATCTTTCAGGGTAATGATTTCTTGTGTTGGCTTTTCAGTTTTAGTTTTATTTTTCCTATAGACAAATTGTGATCACTATTGACATCTCCAACAAGACCTGCAAAATCTCCTGGATAAAGTCGCCAAAGAAAGTAAACACAAAGGTCTTACTTTGAACATCAAAAAGACAGAGACTATGGTTATATCTAAGAAACACAATCCACCAGCATGCAGTATTAAATTAAACGGAACTATTCTAAAGCAGGTGCAGAAATTCAAATACCTTGGAGCAGTAATAACTTCAGATGGGAAATGCAGAACAGAAATTAGGAACAGAATAGGCCAAGCAAAGAATGCATTTCAGAGAATGAGAAACATATTATCCAACACATCCTTATCAATGAATGTTAGAAAACGAGTCCTAAAATGCTATAATGAACCTATCTTGTTATACGGAAGTGAATCATGGACAAAAGACAGATCTGCACAAAAATCATTGGAAGCAGCAGAAATGTGGTTTATTAGAAGAATGTTGCGAATCCCCGGGACAGCAAAAATAACTAATGAAGAATGTATGAGAAGAGCTGGAGAGACAAAAAAAAACCTTGTCAAAAAGATAAAAGAGAGACAATGTACTTTCATAGGACATGCAATGGGAAGAGGGGGCATTGAAAATATTATAACAACAGGAAAAATAGAAGGAAGAAGATCAAGAGGAAGACCAAGAGAAATGATACTGGACAGTCTGACGGGATGGTGTGAGAGGAGATCACCAACTGAACTGATGGCCTGCATGAAGGATCGTGTACTCTGGAGAAGCATAATAGCCAACGCCAGTCAGCACGGCACCTGATGATGATGATGATGATGATGATGATGATGATGATGATGATGATGATTGACATCTTCACCCCTATATGCTCTTACATCGATCAGAAATGTTCTGTATTGCTTTCTAATACAAATATGATCTATCTGGTTTCTAGTTCTATCATCTGGAGATATCCACGTTGTTTTATGTATCTCTCTGTGTGGAAATACTGTGGCTCCAATGACCATGCCCTCTGTTAGACATACTTCAATTAATCTTTCTCCGTTCTGATTAACCATGTCAATTCCTTCTTTCCCCATTACTTTTTTTCAACGTCGGTGTTATCCTTCCCTACCTTAGCATTGAAGTCCCCCATAGCAATTAGGATATCGTGTTTAGGGACTTTGTTGATGATTTGTTGTAGTTGGTGATAGAAATAATCTTTCACCTCATCATCTGCATCATTCATACACACAGCTTTTTATGTGAATTAATTCGTGGCCCGTATTTTCTGCCCTTATTTATGATAGTTTTTTTCTCTCCCTCTTTCATTCTTTAGTTTTACGAATTAGATCTTTCCGATTGTCTTATTTATTTTTTGATGGTTGGATATTAATATCAACAAAGATTTATAATTACTGAAACTTGGGTTACAAACAGCCGACTTTTTTTATCAGATTTCCCCTAAATTAGCGATCTTTGTGTGTGCGTCAGTCTGCCGTGACTTCCATTAACCATTCAATGCAGTTATTTGTCATCAGGGTTTGTAAGGGTTAATGATTCAACTTATTGAGAACAAATACTGTATAGAAACTACTAGGGTTGTAAAAGTGAATACAAAATAAGCCTGAATAAGACCGTTAGGAGAAAATATTGAAGCTTTTGTGCTTTACGAAAGAAGAGAAAGCAGAATTTATGGCCAAAAATGAAGTTTGAGCGACTATTTACAATTTATGTAGTTTTTCTTTTTAACAAAAGACGTAAAAATGATGACTATTGTCAGCATCTTTTCTCCAACTAAAACTTCAAAACTCTTTTCTGATTGATGGATGTTGACTTTATTGTTGCTTGGAAAACTTTTTTTTTTATTTAAAAGTTTCCTTTGTCCGCTGTTTGATGGTTTTACAATATTCATGAAGGAACCATGTCCATTCGGTCAATCAATGTCTATATTTAACGTCCATTTGCCAGGAAAGCTTGTACGGCAAATGGCTTTTATAAATGCAGAGTTCTCGTTCCTTAACATGACATAGATGTTTGGCTTTGTTTAAATCCAAGCTGGCATATCATGCTTCAGTGGATCGATTAACACAAAAGCCCACTGAAGTAAAACTGTGGGCCAAATGGATAAATCTAGAGTGGGATTTTACTTCAAGTCATTAAGACGTACTTTAAGTGCTTCCATGAGTGTTCTCTGACTGTATGTTTGGCAGACATACATATTACACTCACTCTATGTTTGGCAGACATACATATTACGCTCACTGTATGTTTGGCAGACATACATATTACGCTAACTGTATGTTTGGCAGACATACATATTACGCTCACTGTATGTTTGGCAGACATACATATTACGCTAACTGTATGTTTGGCAGACATACATATTACGCTCACTGTATGTTTGGCAGACATACATATTACGCTAACTGTATGTTTGGCAGACATACATATTACGCTCACTGTATGTTTGGCAGACATACATATTACGCTCACTGTATGTTTAGCAGACATACATATTACGCTCACTGTATGTTTGGCAGACACACATATTACGCTAACTGTATGTTTGGCAGACATACATATTACGCTAACTGTATGTTTGGCAGACATACATATTACGCTCACTGTATGTTTGGCAGACATACATATTACGCTCACTGTATGTTTGGCAGACATACATATTACGCTCACGAGTGTTCCCTAACTGTATGTTTGGCAGACATACATATTAAGCGTTCTAGAGTCCCCCAGTCTTTCCTAGCAGCAACCGAAGAGACAGGGAATGTTAAGAGTTGCCGAATTTCAAATTCTTTTACCTCCAGAAGTTTCTGTAAGACATTTTATGGGTTGTGTTACAACAAATCTGGACCGACTCATCACACCACTCCCGACAATTCATCACACCACTCCTGACAACTTATCAACCACTCCCGACAATTCATCACACCACTCCCGACAATTCATCACACCACTCCCGATAATTCATCACACCACTCCCGACAATTCATCACACCACTCCTGACAACTCATTACGCGAATCCCGACATCTCATGACGTGAATCCCGACATCTCATCACGTGAATCCCGACAACTCATCACGTGAATCCCGACAACTCATCACGTGAATCCCGACATCTCATCACGTGAATCCCGACATCTCATCACGTGAATCCCGACAACTCATTACACCACTCCTGGCATCTTATCACATCACTGACGACAATTTATCATGCTTATCCCGGCAACTCATCACGAGAACCTCGACAAAATATCACGCGAATCTTGAAAACTCATCACTTGAATCCCGGCAACTCATCAAGTGAATTTAGACGACTCATCACGTGAATCCCGACAACTCATCATGTGATATCACGATAACTCATCATGTGATATCACGATAACTCATCATGCTAATCCCCACAACTCTTCATGCGAATCCCGACAACTCATCACGTGAATCTCGACAGCTCATCACGTCAACCCCGACAACATATTATGCGAATCTCGAAAACTCATTACACCAATTCGGACGACTCATTAGGCGAATCCCTATAACTCATCACAGCGCTCCCGACAACTCATCACACCACTCCTGAGAATTCATCACACCACTCCTGACAACTCATCACAACAAGTCGGATAATCCCAGGATTATCGAAATCAGGAGCCACGTTTACCCGCTACTCATCAGTTCCTTGTTTAAGCACATGGCACATTTTCTGAAGGTTAACAATTTTTTTTTGTACAGACAAAGTAGTTTTCTCTTTTAATTTCACGGCTCTCTCCATGTTGTACTGTCCTGCGCCTGCTATTGCTCGGGAGATTGTGAAAGTCGGTTTTGTTCTAATTAAACCAGAGTCAAACAAGAAGAAAATCCATGCTCTCAGAAGTTTAGACCGTGTGAAGTTTAGATCCAACAATATGAGAAAAAAAGCTATGCTCTCAGCAGTTTAAAACTTGTGATGCTAAGATCCAACAATATGAGAAAAAAAGCTATGCTCTCAGCAGTTTAAAACTTGTGATGCTAAGATCCAACAATATGAGAAAAAACGCTATACTCTCAGCAGTTTAAAACTTGTGATGCTAAGATCCAACAATATGAGAAAAAAAGCTATGCTCACAGCAGTTTAGAACTTGTAAAGTTTAGATCCCACAGTACAAGAAAAAATGCTCTCAGCAGTTTAAAACTTGTGATGCTAAGATCCAACAATATGAGAAAAAAAGCTATGCTCTCAGCAGTTTAAAACTTGTGATGCTAAGATCCAACAATATGAAAAAAAGCTATGCTCTCAGCAGTTTAAAACTTGTGATGCTAAGATCCAACAATATGAGAAAAAACGCTATACTCTCAGCAGTTTAAAACTTGTGATGCTAAGATCCAACAATATGAGAAAAAAAGCTATGCTCACAGCAGTTTAGAACTTGTAAAGTTTAGATCCCACAGTACAAGAAAAAATGCTCTCAGCAGTTTAAAACTTGTGATGCTAAGATCCAACAATATGAGAAAAAAAGCTATGCTCTCAGCAGTTTAAAACTTGTGATGCTAAGATCCAACAATATGAGAAAAAAAGCTATGCTCTCAGCAGTTTAAAACTTGTGATGCTAAGATCCAACAATATGAGAAAAAAAGCTATGCTCTCAGCAGTTTAGAACTTGTGAAGTTTAGATCCCACAGTACAAGAAAAAATGCTCACAGCAGTTTAGAACTTGTGAAGTTTAGATCCCACAGTACAAGAAAAAATGCTCACAGCAGTTTAGAACTTGTGAAGTTTAGATCCCACAGTACAAGAAAAAATGCTCACAGCAGTTTAGAACTTGTAAAGTTTAGATCCCACTGTACGAGTGAACTTTCTCTCATATAGTCAAAATCTGTGGCAGATTCTTGCTGGTGGAGGACTTTGAATGTTTAGAAAAATTTAGTTAAGGAAATTAGAGACTATTTTTAGAGTAATTACAGAGTTATTTGAGAGTATTCCCCCGAGTAACAGACTGAGAAACACTGGAGAGTAAACCAGTTGTGACAGAAAAGTGGTTATGATGAGGTCCCACTCGATGTTGGCAATCACCAACAGGATACGAGCGCTGAGTGGCTGAGAAAGCAGTGAGCCCAAATCTATCGGAAAATACTAGACACCAAAAAAATAAAGGCAAACGTGGCAGAACAACGAGTACTAGGCTTTCACAACCCAAGCTAGAGAGACAGACATTCAGCTCAGATTAGATAGAGACATTCAGCTCAGATTAGAGAGACATAGAGACATTCAGCTCAGATTAGATAGAGACATTCAGCTCAGATTAGATAGAGACATTCAGCCTAGACTAGAGAGACATAGAGACATTCAGCCTAGACTAGAAAGACATAGAGACATTCAGTTCAGATTAGATAGAGACATTCAGCCTAGACTAGAAAGACATAGAGACATTCAGCTCAGATTAGATAGAGACATTCACCTCAGATTAAAGAGACATAGAGACATTCAGCTCAGATTAGATAGAGACATTCAGCTCAGATTAGATAGAGACATTCAGCCTAGACTAGAAAGACATAGAGACATTCAGCTCAGATTAGATAGAGACATTCACCTTAGATTAAAGAGACATAGAGACATTCAGCTCAGATTAGATAGAGACATTCAGCTCAGATTAGATAGAGACATTCAGCCTAGACTAGAGAGACAGAGACATTCAGCCTAGACTAGAAAGAAATAGAGACATTCAGTTCAGATTAGATAGAGACATTCAGCCCAGACTAGAGAGACATAGAGATATTCAGTTCAGATTAGATAGAGACATTCAGCCTAAGCTAGAGAGAAATATAGACATTCAGCTCAGATTATATAGAGACATTCAGCCTAGACTAGAGAGACATAGAGACATTCAGCCTAGACTAGAGAGACATAGAGACATTCAGGTCAGATTAGATAGAGACATTCAGCATAGACTAGAGAGACATAGAGACATTCAGTTCAGATTAGATAGAGACATTCAGCTCAGATTAGATAGAGACATTCAGCCTAGACTAGAGAGACATAGAGAAATTCAGTCTAGACTAGAGAGACATAGAGACATTCAGCTCAGATTAGATAGAGATATTCAGCCTAGACTAGAGAGACACAGAGACATTCAGCTCAGATTAGATAGAGACATTCAGCCTAGACTAGAGAGAAATAGAGACATTAGTCCAGGCTGGAGAAACATAGAGACATTCACACCAGATTAGAGAGACATAAGGACATTCAGCCTAGACTAGAAAGGCATAGAGATATTCAGCCCAGACTAGAGAGAGATAGAGATTCAGCTTGACTAGAAAATAGAGACAATCATCATAGACTAGAGAGACACAAAGACATTCAGCCTAGACTAGAGAGATGTAGAGACTTTTATCATAGACGAGAGAGACATAGAGGCATTCAACGTAGACTAGAGAGAGATAGAGACTTTCAGCCTTGACTAGACAGAAATAGAGACATTCAGCCTAGGCTAGAGACATAGATACTTTCGGCCTAGACTAGAGAGAGACATAGAGACTTTCATCGTAGACAAGAGAGAAATAGAGACATTCATCCTAGACTAGGGAGACATAGAGACTTTCAGCCTAGACTAGAAGCAAATAGAGACATTGAGACTAGACTAGAGAGACATAGAGACTGTCAGCCTGGATTATAGAGACATAGAGACATTCAGCCTAGACTAGAGAGACATAGAGACATTAAGCCTGGACTTGAGACATAGAGACTTTCATCCTAAACTAGGGAGACAAAGAGATATTCAGTCCTGACTAAGGAGACATAGAGACTTTCAGGGCAGATTAGAGAGACATAGAGACATTGATTGATCTTTATTGATTGATTGATCTTTATTTCAAAAGGGCTAAGAATTGGGCACGCAGGCCCGTCTGACATTCTGCCCTTTATCATACATCTTTCACTCTATTCCAGACATTCTACAAATATGCTGTTCATATAACAAACATAACTAACATTGAAGCTGAGAGACATAAAATAAAATATAACATTTACATTTCGCTCTGAACATTCACTCAGTACAGAAGTAACTACATACATTATAAATGACTATCTACTGAACAACATTTTTGGGACTATTCAGAAAACAATTAATTGTATTCGGTGTCTGTAAGAGCAGTTTAAGATAACTTTTAAGTTTTATAATTCATGGAGGCATGTAGTCGACATCAAATAGATATTGCGAAAGCTTGTAGTTGTAGGAAGGAGTATAATTTATATTTTTTATATAGGATGGGAGGGTATTCCAAAGATGAGCAGCAGAATAACTAAAGCTTTTCTTGTAAAGATCAAGTCTAGGTTTTGGAAGACATGTGAGCCTAGACTAGAGACACAGCTTTTCAGCCTAGATTAGAGAGACAGAGACATTCAGCCTAGACTAGAGAGACATAGAGACTTTCAGCCTGGATTATAGAGAGGCAGTGACAATCAGCCTAGACTAGAGAGAGAGTGTGTGTGTGACATTCAGCCCAGACTATAGAGAGACTTTCAACCTAGACTAGAAGGACATAGAGACATTGAGCCTAGTCTAGAGAGACATTTAGACATTCAGCCCAGATTAGAGAGACATAGAGACTTTCAACCTAGACTAGAGAGACATAGAAATCTTCAGCCTAGACGAGATACAAAGAGATATTCTGCTTTTACTAGAGAAAAAAAGAGATATAAAGCCTAGACTAGAGAGAGACTTTCAGTGTAGACTAGAGACCTAAAGACGTTCAGCCTAAACTAGAGAGACATAGAGACTTTCAGCACAAATTACAGAGACATAGAGACAATCAGCCCAGACTAGAGTGACATAGAAACATTCAGAATAGACTAGAGAGAGAGAGAGAATGAATGAATGAATGAATAATCTTTATTTTTCAAGGGTAAAGAATTGGGCACGCAGGCCTGTCTTACATTCTGCCCTTCATCACTCCATCTTTCATTCTTCCCACACAATGAGTGACATTCACCCTAGAATAGAGAGATATACAGACATTCAGCCTAGACTAGAGAGACAGAGATATTCAACCTAGATTAGAGAGACACAGAGACATTCAGCCTGGATTATAGAGAGGCAGTGACAATCAGCCTAGACTAGAGAGAGAGTGTGTGTGTGACATTCAGCCCAGACTATAGAGAGACTTTCAACCTAGACTAGAAGGACATAGAGACATTGAGCCTAGTCTAGAGAGACATTTAGACATTCAGCCTAGACTATAGAGATATACACTTTAACACCCTACTAAACAGAACACAAGCAGCACAAACAATAGACATACCTGAAGCAAAAACGGAACTAAACATCAATACAGGACCAATAACAATAAATGAAGTAAAGGAGGCGATAAAGAAGCTAAAATCAGACAGGGCACCAGGCGAAGATGAAGTGACTGCTGAGATGTTGAAAGCAGAAGAAACAGAAACACCAAAACAACTTTGCCGGATATTACAACAAATTTGGGATCTAGAAAAAGCCCCAGAGGAGTGGAAAACTGGGCTTATAGTAAAACTACCAAAGAAGGGTGACCTCAGAGATTGCGGGAACTGGAGAGGCATTACCCTACTGCCACTCACCAGTAAAGTATTTTGCAGAATAATCATCAACAGAATTGTACCAACACTTGAGGAAAAACTTCGGAAAGAGCAGGCAGGATTTAGGAAAGGAAGATCATGCATAGACCACATATTTGTACCTAGACAAATATTAGAACAGGCAAATGAGTGGCATATCACAACATATGCATTATTCATAGATTTTGAGAAAGCCTTTGACAGTGTCAACAGAGATGCACTGTGGAAAATCCTAAGATGGCATGGTCTCCCCCATAAAATAGTTAATGTAATCAAAGTCCTATACGAGGGTTTTCAGTGCAAAGTGATCTGTGGAGAACATACCTCCAGCAGCTTTAGGGTACAAACAGGAGTGAAACAGGGATGTGTACTATCACCAACATTATTTATCTTGGCAGTAAACTGGTTAATGAAGGAGGCAACATCAGACAAACGCAGAGGATTACAATGGGCCCTTGACACAGTGCTGGAGGACCTTGACTTTGCGGACGACATTTGTCTATTATCAAGCAGTCACAAAGATATGCAAGATAAAATAAACAAGCTAACTCAGAATGCAAACAACATAGGACTAAAGATCAACGTAGGAAAGACAAAGTTAATTAAGCAAAATGTGAACAACAGAAATGTACTCAGAGTAGATAACAAGTTAGTGGAGGAGGTCAACGAATTTGTATACCTTGGCAG
This sequence comes from Achatina immaculata, assembly GCA_009760885.1. Taxonomy (NCBI): domain Eukaryota; kingdom Metazoa; phylum Mollusca; class Gastropoda; order Stylommatophora; family Achatinidae; genus Lissachatina; species Lissachatina immaculata. The sequence continues at coordinate 3,124,650 of CM019710.1, forward strand.
CAGAGTAGTAGAAAATGGAGACAGCACAGAGGACATCAACAGCAGACTTACTAGAGCAAACCAGGCTTTTGCAATGCTACAGAATATATGGAAATCAAATAAACTAAGCATAAATATGAAAATCAGGATATTTAAGAGTAATGTTCTAAGTGTACTACTCTATGGAAGTGAATGCTGGAAAATCACCAAAACCATAGAAAACAAGTTGAATTCTTTCCAGACTAAATGTTTACGAAGAATTAGAAAAATATTTTGGCCTAACACCATAAGAAATAACATCTTATTAGCAGAAATGCAGATGAAACCACTGACAACAATTATTGAGGAAAGACGCTGGCGATGGTTGGGACATGTGCTCCGAATGACTGACAACTCACTACCAAAAATAGCACTAAGATGAACACCACAGGGGAGCAGAAGTAAGGGTAGACCAAAAGTGACATGGAGAAGAACAACAGAAAGGATGTTGAGCAATAGAGGGCTCACCTGGGCAAGAGCAGAAAAAGAGGCGAAGGACAGGCATTTGTTGAAAACCCTTGCGGAAGCCCCATGTGCCCTTGGCACTTAAGGTTCAGAGAGAGAGAGAGAGAGAGAGAGAGATAGAGATATACTGACATTTACCCTAGACTATAGAGATATAGTGACATCTACCCGAGACTGGAGAGATATAGTGACATTCACCCTAGACTAGAGACATAGATACTTTCGGCCTAGACTAGAGAGAGACATAGAGACTTTCATCGTAGACAAGAGAGAAATAGAGACATTCATCCTAGACTAGGGAGACATAGAGACTTTCAGCCTAGACTAGAAGCAAATAGAGACATTGAGACTAGACTAGAGAGACATAGAGACTGTCAGCCTGGATTATAGAGACATAGAGACATTCAGCCTAGACTAGAGAGACATAGAGACATTAAGCCTGGACTTGAGACATAGAGACTTTCATCCTAAACTAGGGAGACAAAGAGATATTCAGTCCTGACTAAGGAGACATAGAGACTTTCAGGGCAGATTAGTGAGACATAGAGACATTGATTGATCTTTATTGATTGATTGATCTTTATTTCAAAAGGGCTAAGAATTGGGCACAGTGTCACAGTAAGATTATCCAGACATAGTCTAGCGAGACAGTGTCACAGTAAGACTATCCACACATAGTCTAGCGAGACAGTGTCACAGTAAGACTATCCACACATAGTCTAGCGAGACAGTGCCACAGTAAGACTATCCACACATAGTCTAGCGAGACAGTGTCACAGTAAGACTATCCACACATAGTCTAGCGAGACAGTGCCACAGTAAGACTATCCACACATAGTCTAGCGAGACAGTGCCACAGTAAGACTATCCACACATAGTCTAGCGAGACAGTGTCACAGTAAGACTATCCACACATAGTCTAGCGAGACAGTGTGACAGTAAGACTATCCACACATAGTCTAGCGAGACAGTGTCACAGTAAGACTATCCACACATAGTCTAGCGAGACAGTGTCACAGTAAGACTATCCACACATAGTCTAGCGAGACAGTGTCACAGTAAGACTATCCACACATAGTTTAGCGAGACAGTGTCACAACAACGCTGACTTGGCCAGAGACAGTGTCACTTTAGCGCTAACCTGGCGAGAGAAAGTGTAACTTTAGCGCTAACCTGGCGACTCACAGTGTCAATTTAGCGCTAACCTGGCGAGAGAAAGTGTAACTTTAGCGCTAACCTGGCGACTCACAGTGTCAATTTAGCGCTAACCTGGCGAGAGACAGTGTCATATTAGCGCTAACATGGTGAAAAGCTGTGTCTTCTTGCGATACACCGTCTCAGTAGCAGTAATCTACTAATAGATTTTGTCTAGTCAAGCGATTTAGCCCAGTGCTGTATGGTTAGCTTTCGAAATATAGTAGACAAAGCACTTTAGATGTGCTGTGTTTCTTGATGTCTCGCCAGCACTTTAGATGTGCTGTGTTTCTTGATGTCTCTCCAGCACTTTAGATGTGCTGTGTTTCTTGATGTCTCTCCAGCACTTTATATGTGCTATGTTTCTTGATGTCTCTCCAGCACTTTAGATGTGCTGTGTTTCTTGATGTCTCGCCAGCACTTTATATGTGCTATGTTTATTGATGTCTCTCCAGCACTTTAGATGTGCTATGTTTCTTGATGTCTCTCCAGCATTTTATATGTGCTGTGTTTCTTGATGTCTCTCCAGCATTTTATATGTGCTATGTTTCTTGATGTCTCTCCAGCATTTTAGATGTGCTATGTTTCTTGATGTCTCTCCAGCATTTTAGATGTGCTATGTTTCTTGATGTCTCTCCAGCATTTTATATGTGCTATGTTTATTGATGTCTCTCCAGCACTTTAGATGTGCTATGTTTCTTGATGTCTCTCCAGCATTTTAGATGTGCTATGTTTCTTGATGTCTCTCCAGCATTTTATATGTGCTGTGCTTCTTGATGTCTCCCCGGCACTTTATATGTGCTATGTCTTCCTCTCACGTTATCGTCTAAAATGTTTCGTCTACTAGTTTTAGGATGTTTCTCACGTCCTTCTGCAACCCTTGTCTAAACTTTAGTTTAGTCCCCAGCAACATTTCACGTCTTCTGATTCCAACAAAACAACAGATCAATAACTGCTAATGTAATTCGAACCCAGGACTTCCAACAGAGAAGGCTGTATTTTAACTATTGTGCCATTAAGACTCCCTTTCTTTACACTTTTCAGCACTGAAGACTGGTGGAATATTCTGAAAAACAAAACAACAAAAAAACAAAAAAGAAACAAAAGCGACAGCATAATTCACTAGCTCTGTTTGAGAAGACACTACACAGGGAAGAAAAACTGTTTCTACCACAAGAAGGAGCAAACATAAGACCCCCCGAAATAGACAGGCAAGAAACATCTGACTTAAATATTGACCGTCTCCTGTATTAAACCTGGAACCGTGATGGTAAACAGATAATAAACAGGAAAACAAACAGCGACGACGCCGAATTTTGATCACAAACTGAAAACTTAGCTGTTGGCGAGAAACGGAATATGGTAATCGTGGCTTCGATTATCACCAGCACGACGCCACACTCCGTTCTCAGACTTGGTGGTATCGATTACATCGATCTGATTGTTGAAGGATCGTTTCTAGCAACCGGGGCGGAAGTTCTTTGAGCTGCTGGAATCTAAATAAATTATAATGGGAAACCGGATACGACACAATTCTTTGTTGTGGCCTTCGTTTATTTTTACATTTGAAAAGTAAAGGGATTTCCCAGTTTGTTTTTGGTGACACTTTGTTCGTTAAAGGGTAGTTATATCAGCGCTCTAAAAATGACACCAAAGTCAATGACCAAAACTATTTTATAAGGTGTTTTTGTTTTGTTTTGTTAGTGGTTGTTTTTGATGGCTGATCTTGTAAATACAGAACTGAGGGTGATGTTGTGATGATGAATGTGTCGTTGAGATTCTTTCCTTCCTTTGATGTTGAAGAGTGCTCATCCCTGTAAAGTACATTTGTCTGCAGAGTCTCTGATATCTAACACTGACAGAGGATCTTAGCGTGGAGTTAACTGACTGAGGATCTTAGCGTGGAGTTAACTGACTGAGGATCTTAGCGTGGAGTTAACTGACAGAGGATACTAGCGTGGAGTTAACTGACAGAGGATCTTAGCGTGGAGTTAACTGACAGAGGATATTAGCGTGGAGTTAACTGACAGAGGATAAGAGCGTGGAGTTAACTGACAGAGGATATTAGCGTGGAGTTAACTGACAGAGGATGTTAGCATAGAGTTAACTAACAGAGGATAAGAGCGTGGAGTTAACTGACAGAGGATGTTAGCATAGAGTTAACTGACAGAGGATAAGAGCGTGGAGTTAACTGACAGAGGATATTAGCGTGGAGTTAACTGACAGAGGATAAGAGCGTGGAGTTAACTGACAGAGGATATTAGAGTGGAGTTAACTGACAGAGGATGTTAGCATAGAGTTAACTAACAGAGGATATTAGCGTGGAGTTAACTGACAGAGGATCGTAGAGTGGAGTTCACTGACAGAGGATCTTAGCGTGGAGTTAACTGACAGAGGATCTTAGCCTGGAGTTAACTGACAGAGGATCTTAGCGTGGAGTTAACTGACAGATGTTCTGAGCGTGTGTTTCACTGACAGATGATCTGGGCGTGTGTTTCACTGACAGATGATCTGGGCGTGTGGTTCACTGACAGATGATCTGGGCGTGTGGTTCGCTGACAGATGATCTAGGCGCGTGGTTCACTGACAGATGATCTGGGCGTGTTGTTCGCTGACAGATGATCTGGGCGTGTGGTTCGCTGACAGATGATCTGGGCGTGTGGTTCACTGACACATGATCTGGGCGTGTGGTTCACTGACAGATGATCTGGGCGTGTGGTTCACTGACAGATGATCTGAGCGTGTGGTTCTCTGACAGATGATCTGAGCGTGTGGTTCTCTGACAGATGATCTGGGCGTGGGGTTCACAAACTCTAAAACCCTAGCAGATAGATCTGATGACTGGACTCCGCGACGAAGGCGAGATCTGAACCAGCAGCCTTCAGTCGAAGAAGCCGCAGTTCTATATGCTCGGCCACTAGGCTCTGTCAGGTACCAAAACTTGACGTACAAGTTTACCTGCATATGGTTCTGTGTATGTACAGAGTGTACAACAGAAATATTTAAGCACTTAGAGAAACATTTGTACACGCACCTCGGTGTTCGTGTCTTCTTTTTCTTCATTGACCATTGTCGGAAGTGGACTTGAGTGGTTCTGGAGACATTTATGGTCAGAAGCAGTTGGCGTACACTCCCACACCACTTCTCTTAAACTTATGTAGGAGTTGGTGTACATTCCCACACCGCTTCTCTTAAACTTATGTAGGAGTTGGTGTACATTCCCACACCGCTTCTCTTAAACTTATGTAGGTGTCGGCCACGTCACATATTCCTTGTATGATGGACATATGTTCTGCCGCCATCTAACTGGTGCCACATGTGCCACATGTGGGCTGGGCTAAACTTGAGGTTGTTGGAAACATGGTACCTCAAGTTCCTGTGACCAATGCCGAGACGACAAAATGATCTGTTGCTCCTTCCTGCCATTTTGGCAGCAGGCATATTTTTTTTTCATTTATTGTTGTACGTTGTTGTTATGGAAGATTTAGCAAACCCTGCCCGCGCTATATGTGTGTTAGACGTGTTACATGGAAGATCTTGATTTCTTACGACAGACTTTCTGTGTAGCAGCCTCGTTTCGGTTTCTTGTTATCTTGGTACTAGGAGCAAGATGGATGGCCAGTGCTTTGTTGTCTCCTTGGATGTTGCCATGGCAACTGGTGTCCGGTGCTGTAGACTATTCTTTTATTGTTTTTTTTTTTTTTCGCTTTGTCTCACGTCTAAAGTGTTCTGTTTACACTTTGTTCAACCTAATAATTTACTGATCTTCATTAATGTTTTGTGCTCAAACCTTGTTGTTTACTTCTTACGTAACATTGTGTACGCTGACCCTATTTCTTTACCACTGATGTAACATTTTCTGTGCAAACCCTATTTTTTACCTCTGATGTAACATTCCGTACGCAAACTCTATTTCTTTACCTCTGGTGTAACATTTTTGTTCACAAACCTTGTTTGTTTACCTTTGATGTAAAATTTTGTCCGAGACCTCGTTGTTTACTTTTGATGTTAAATTTTGTGGGCAAACTTTGTTGTTTACTTTTTATGCTACATTTTGTGGTAAACCTCGCTGTTTACATTTGGTGTAACATTTTTGTGAGCAAACCTCGTTGTTTAGTTTTGATGTAACATTTGGTGAGCAGACCTCATTGTTTACCTTTGATGTAATATTTTCTGAGCAAACGTTGTTGTTTACAAGTTTCTAACACCGTTCACCAGAGCAAGGAGAGAAAAAAAAACAAAAACCTCCATATTTTATTTCCCAGCATACATCAGTTCAGTGCTTGATTTCCTGTTCATTTCCTGCATCCATGGTTCTCTGTTTTGTTCTGACAAGCTGCTAGCTTCTGCCAGACTTGGCGGATATTGTCAGAGAATTTCCTTTATTTTTCTTCATTTTTCCGTGTCCATATTTTGCTAAAGAACAATAATATCAGAACATGGCAGTTTGTTTTGTGATATGGAATCTCTGAAATGCAATTTTTTAAATGTTTGAGCGTTTATAGTTGAAGTTTGGGTACTTTATTCCTGTATTTTCAACTCTTTGTCTGTCTGTTTGCATGTATGTATGTCCGTCTGTCTATTATCTGTGCATTTGTCTGTCTGCTTGTCTTTTTGTCTGGCTGTCTTTTCGTTTATCTGGCTATCCTAAGTTTGTGTTTGGATGACACTTCTTTCAATTCTTCGTCTAACAACCTGGACATTTAGCTGTCTGTTTGTGTGTATAGCTGTGTGTCTGCCCAGCTGTCTATTTTTGTCTATGTAGCCGAACGTCCCTATATAACCGTCTGCATGAATTCTTCCTTTATAATTAATTACTGTAAATATGTTTAAGAACTCAAGAATTGTACAAGAATGTGCATGTACAATCTTTGTGTACACTTTGACTTGCCATACAAGAATGTGCATGTACAATCTTTGTGTACACTTTGACTTGCCAAGTGACCTTTGAATATTTGCATTTTCCGTTTTTCTCATGAGCTTTCCTGGTCCTCAGAAGATGGCCTTTTCTAGAACTTTCCTCCATCTTAGACAACAAACCTTTGAGAGTTGGCTGGAGAAGATGGCCCTTTCTAGAACTTTTCTCCATCTTAGACAACAACCTCTGGGAGTTGGCTGGAGACGACCGAAGTTACCGTGTAAATTGTGAATGATATTTTCTCAACAAGATCGACTATAATGTCATATGGTGCCTGGAAGATTAATCATAATTATCAGGTGCCTGGAAGATTAATCATCATCATCAGAATGCTGTAAGATTAATCATCACCATGATCATTATGCTGGAAGATTAATCATCACCATAATCAGGATGCTGGAAGATTAATCATCATCAGGATGCTGGAAGATTAATCATCATCATCAGTATGCTGGAAGATTAATCATCATCATCAGGATGCTGGAAGATTAATCATCATCATCATCAGGATGCTGGAAGATTAATCATCATCAGATGACTAGAAGATCCATCATCAAGTGGCTTGCCGGTGGGAGTTGGTGGTCATGCATATCGACAGATCTTGTTCCTCAAACATTTCCCATCAGCTCAGGTTGCTTACTTCTTATTGTGCCACCGCGGTGGACTGCCCATTACATTTTTTTATTTCCTGATGGTCCCTTACCTCTCTTCCTATTTATCCTTCCTGTTGTTGTGATGTTATCAAGCCCCCTTCTTCTCATTTTATGTCCAGTGAATGCTGGTTGTGGTTTTCTTGTAGATGTACTTAGGTTCCTTTCTTCGTGTGGTTTTGTCAGACATTCCTTCTGTGTTATCTTAGCTGTCCATGATATTCTTAAACACTCTTCTAAGAAAGCACGTCTCTGCTGCTCCTAGAGATCTTTATATCGATCTGTTGATCAGGAAGCATTAAGAATAATTGGTGAGACAACAGATTAGTTTAGAACAAGGGAGGCAACAGATTAGTTTGATATAAAACAAGGGAGACAACAGATTAGTCTGATATAAAAAGGGGAGGCAACATATTAGTTTTATACAAAAAAGGGAGACAATATATTAGTTTGATATAAGACAAGGGAGACAAAAGATTAGTTTTATATAAAACAAGGGAGCCACCGGATTAGTTTGAAATAAAACAAGGGAGACAACAGATTAGTTTAATATAAAACAAGGGAGGCAACAGATTGGTTTGATATCAAACAAGGAAAGCAACAGATTAATTTGATATAAACAAGGGAAACAACTGATTAGTTTGAAACAAAGGAAGCAGCAGAATAGATTTATATAAAACAAGGGAGACAAAAGATTAGTTTGATATAAAACAAGGGAGACAACAGATTAGTTTGATATAAAACAAGGGGGCAACAAATTAAGCTGATATAAAACAAGGGAGGCAACAGAGCTGGTAGAGCTGGACACTGCTCGGTTTTTTAGGAACCGAATCTTTCCGGTACTTGTTTAGTAAATATTCATGGAACCGAATCTTTCCGGTACTTGTTTAGTAAATACTCATGGAACCGATTCCTGGAGTTATTTCTCTTGGTAAATGTTTTTATTGCTGTCCACAACACAAAAGGGAATGGAAAAACTAATTATGTTAGTCCATAAGAATAGCGAAGAGCAAAACCTCTATCTTAATGCGAAGAAAGCTAAGTTGATGACAACTGACAAAACAAACAAGGCAGCTGATATATGTATCAATGAGGAAATACTGGAAGAAGTGGAGAGTTTTGAATATCTTGGATCACTACTAACTACTAATGGAGATACAATGAGGGAAATTAAAAGGAAGACATCTATCGTTCTTCAGAAAGTAAAACAAATAAAGAATCTGTGGAGAGGAACAGACAGAAGTACAAAAATAAGATTTTTAAGGGCATGCATCCTTCCCATCGCAACGTATGCCTGTGAGACCTGGATACTTAACAAAACACCTGAGAAACACATAAATGCCTTTGAATGTAAATGCTACAGAAGAGTTCTTCAAATATCATGGACACAAAAAAGAACTAATATATTATACTACAAGAACTTAATGTTGAAGAAGGCTGGCTAGTAAAGAGGATTAAAGAGAGAAAACTTAAATATTTTGGACACATTAAACGTCATGATAATCTAGAGAAGACCGTCTTGGAAGGACACATAATGGGAAAAAAGAAAGAGAGGAAGACCAAAACGAAGATGGTTGCAAGACATCGTTGATGATCTGTAAATGAATGCATCAGCAGTAGGCCATCTTGCTCACAACCGAGAGGCCTTCAGGAGTGCTGTTAGGGAGACAAAGTTCCGTAAGGGACATGCAAATGAATGAATGAATGAAATGTTTTTTATTTTATTTTATTTTTTAAAAGAGGTTTGGAAACGTGGGAGGGGAGGTGGGTGGGACTTGGGAACACTTTTATTAACGAGCACACAATTGTTTCAGTTTACATCTTATTCGTACAAAATATACGAGACAAAGAAGCAGAGAAAGAAGATAAAATGTGAATGTAACAATTAAGAGTTTAAAAAACAGAGAAAGCACACAGCTGTGACTTGGAAGAATCTGAGCCTGAGAGTGCATGTGGTGGAGTTGTATGAGCGTGTACATGAGGATTTGGGATGTGTCGGCAGAACACCTGGGGTGGGCAAAGCAGAAAGGAGAAAGAGGGATATAATGGTGGAAAGGAAAGGGTTGGTGACACTGATAAATATGGTTTGGTAGAGGGTTTGTAATCTTGTACAGTGAGGGGGTTCCGGGATATAAGTTACAGGTGAGGAAAGAGTAGAACTTAGTAGAGGGGAAATAATCACTGCGAGGAAAGAGTAGAACTTAGTAGAGGGGAAATAATCACCGCGAGGAAAGGGGGAGGTAAGTTTAGCTGAATTTCGAACTAAATAGTTAATTAACAAAGTTCGAATAATTAGTGTATAACTATACAAAAGTGAACTATAAACGAAGCCACTGCAGTAAAGCTGTGATAACAAAATGTTAAAAATGTTTAAGAAAAAAGAGGGACAGCTTTATTAATTAACGAGAACACGGTTGTTTTAACTGAAACTTCACAACCATGTTCTCGTTAATTAATAAAGCTGTTCCCGTTTTTTGTTTTTAACATTTGTAACATTTTGTTATCACAGATTTACTGCAGTGGTTTCGTGTGTTTATATTGTTACTCTTATATGCAAGGTCCGACAATTAAGTAATGAGACTAATTATATAAAAAATAAAACAAACAACACTTGAAGATATAACCTGTATTTTATTCAAAGTAAGCCCCTTGTGCATTGATACAGCGAGTGGCGCGATCTAACAAACACTGGAACGATCTCTGCAGGTCTTCTGTTGGTATGGCCCTTAAACTCGATGTTACGGCCCTTTGGATGTCATCAGCTTCGTCAAAGAAGTGTCCTTTCAATGGTAACTTTCATTTTTGGAACAGAAAATAATCCCAGGGAGATAAATCTGGGGAATAGGGTGGATGGTTGAGAACACATACTTGTTTTTTTAGGGCCAAAAATTCCTGTACAACTATCACCCGGTGAGCCGGTGCATTATCATGAGGAAGGAAAAAACTGCCAGGTGTTGAATACTCGCGTCGGACTCGGAGAATCCTTTTCAATCGGCGTTTCAAAATACTGAAATAAACTTTGACAGTGACAATCTGTCCCTCTGGAATAAATTCTTTGTGAATAACTCCTTTGTTGTCGTAGAAGCACACCAACGTTGTCTTCACTTTCGACTTCTGAAGACTTTTTTTGTCTTTTGGTGATGATGATGACTTCCACTGAGCACTTTGGCGTTTAGTTGTGGGATCACAGCGAAGAATCCATGTTTCATCCTCTGCAACAATCAGATTTAAGAAATGTCTTTTGCGTACTCAACAAGCTGATGTTTTTGATCAACAGGCAACGAATGTGGAAGAAACCGGTAATCAACTTTTTTCTTGCTCAAATTTTCCTCTAAAATTTTACGAATGGTCTCTCGGTTAATAGCAAATTCATCTGCCATCTTCTTCAAACAACGATCTTTTTGTATCTGTTCCCTGACCTTTGCAGTGAGTTCCTCATTACGAACAGAAATTAGGCGTCCATGTCTAGTTGCATTTGTATTCGTTTCCACACCACTTTTGAATCGCAAATACCCCCCCCCCCCGGACGTCTGTGCATGAGATAAACAATTATCCTCATAAACGTGTCATATCAATTCAATTGTCTTAGTGGCACTTTTTCCGAGTTTTATACAGAAATACTGTGTGTTGGTAAATGTGAGTGATGATGAGACAAATGAGAATTTCCTCAAACTTTTCCATATGTCTCTACACGGAACTGACATTAGATCTTTGAGCCAGTATTTACACGTAAATCTCAGCAAACAGAGTGAATGAAGTAAATCTAGAAGCAGTGATTCTAGACACAAAATATACATGTTTAAACAACAATTTGTGAGGGGATATCACCAACGTTAACAAATAACATCAGCATATTTAACACCTGCACAGTACAGGATTACATGGCTACTCTGATTTGATTGGTTCATCAATCAGCAGTGAAGGAATAAAGGCTGTCTAGTTTGTATTGTAAACGAAAAGACAGTGTGAGGACGGGGCAGATGTGGAATGGCACGACGTCGTTTTGATGCCTGGACTTTCAAACTCTCCCTCTATCCCACGCAAGTCAGCTCACCTTGTGGGCATCAGCCAACGTTTAGACTCTCCCTCTATCCCACGCAAGTCAGCCCGCGCTGTGGACGTCAGCCGACTTTTAGACTCTGAACTCACAAACCGGTTCTGCTCATTTATCCGGAATCGATTTGGCTTCTGGTTTCTAAATCAGTTCCAAGTAGATACTACTCGCTATCAGGAATCGGTTTGTAAGAACCTCGGTGCCCGGTTTTACCGGAAGAACCGAAGGAATCGATTCCTAATTCGGTTCTTGCCCGGCTCTGGGGAAAAGTGTTGGATGGTTTGGGGGGGGGGGGTGGTTTGTGGGAGTTATGGGGTTGGGGTTGGGGCTTTAATTTGAGAGAAAACTACAAAATGGAAGCTCCAGGGTGGAACATAACATGATGCCTAAACAGTTGTTTGACACAAGGCCAGGGAGACAAGGGGGCCGCAGCACGCACAGTTTTAGAAGCACTGATTGTACGCCCTGGACACAGAGAACCACTGGGGATAATCCGGCATTTTATTTTCTTTAAATGGAGACACCAGGGCAGGTCTGGAGGGACGACCGTGAAATATGTTTCTAATTAGCAGACTATTGTCTGGTCTGTCTGCCCGTGTCTGTCTGCCACTCTCTGGGCACTGCCGCCAGCGGGTGGCGCTTGACTGGTTGTCTCAGGAGAGGGCGCTGCTGCCACTAGGACAGTCCGAGAACTGGACCGCTCCACAAACAAACGTCAGGTGTGTGCACTGACTGGCCCTGTCACGCGGTGGGTGTGGGTTCGTAGCTTCCGTCCACAGAGAGAGAGAGAGAGCTTATTCATCCTTCGTCTTGCTTCACCCCCTCCCCCTCCAGTTCCTTCATTCTGCGGATGTTGTGTGTGTGTGGAGGGAGGGAGTTATTCTCGCAGCTGCCACTTAAATTATGTATAAATCTTAGTGTGGGCTTGCGGGCCGCCCTCTGTTCAGGGCGCCACTGTCAGTCCTAATTATCTTGTAAATGTTTCTTTGAGGAGGGCGATGTGGCACCGGTGTGGCTGTGTGGCTTTGTGGCTTTATTTTTTCTTTCCAAGGAAACAAGTTTAATCGTCGGTCCTGTGCCTTTCATTCTCTTCCTGTCACATGTCACCTCTACTTGTCACATGTCACATCTACCTGACATATGTCACCTCGTCACATGTCACCTCTTCCTGTCACATGTCACCCCTACCTGTCACATCTACCTGTCACATGTCACCTCTAACCGTCACATGTCACATCAGACTGTCACATGGCACCCCTACCTGTCACATGTCACCTCTAACCGTCACATGTCACATCAGACTGTCACATGTCACCTCAGATTATTATCACATGTCACCTCGTCCTGTCACATGTCACCTCTACTTGTCACATGTCACATCTACCTGCCATATGTCACCTCAGACTGTCACATGTTGCTGGCCTGTACCACGAACAAAGGGCACGTAAGGTGTAGAGTTGTCTGCCGTGTACTATGTTGTTCTTACAGTAACACTAACTTTAGATGTTAGCCTGTAGTCCCTGCTCTCTCTCTCTCTCTCTCTCTCTCTCTCTTCTGGGTGCTTCTATGGGGTCAAGGTTTGGATCACAAATCCTGTCAAGAGTATCTGGAAAGATGGGACGGGGAGGTTTATGGGACGAGACATGGAAACAATTGTGGCTGTGAGTATGCCACACATCTTCTGGTGCTGGTGTGTGTGTGCGTGTGTTGTGGGGTCTCTGTGTTGGTAGTGGTATCTGTGGTGTGTGTGGGTGTTTGCAGTGGTGTATGTCTGTGTGTGTGTTGGGGGGGGGGGATAGGAGGTTGTGATAAGCATCACAAAAAAAAAGTAAAGAAAGAAAGTTGTTTACAGAAATTTAACTAATGTTAAAAGAAAGAGAGAGACTCCTGGGAAAATTAGCTAAAGTTAGTCTCCTGGGGAAACTTATCTATATTTAGACTCCTGGGGAAACTTTGCTAAAGCTACACTCCTGGGGAAACTTATCTATATTTAGACTCCTGGGGAAACTTTGCTAAAGCTACACTCCTGGGAAACTTATCTATATTTAGACTCCTGGGGAAACTTTGCTAAAGCTACACTCCTGGGAAACATATCTATATTTAGACTCATGGGGAAACTTTGCTAAAGCTACACTCCTGGGAAACATATCTATATTTAGACTCCTGGGGAAACTTTGCTAAAGCTACACTCCTGGGAAACATATCTATATTTAGACTCCTGGGGAAACTTTGCTAAAGCTACACTCCTGGGAAACATATCTATATTTAGACTAATGGGGAAACTTTGCTAAAGCTACACTCTTGGAAAACATACCTAAAGTTAGCCTACTGGGAAGCGTAACTAAAGTTAAACTCCTTGAAAACTTTAACTAAAGTTAGACTTCTAGGAAACCTAACAGAGAAAAGTGTTGTGAATGTGTAAATGAAGATTTGGGGTGTGTGGGGTGAGGGACGCAGAATGGAGAGAGAGAGAGAGGGATATAATGATAATCAAGTCCAAGAAAGGAGTTGGTGGAACAGATCAAGCTAGCTGGGTAGAGGGTTTGCAACCCTGTACAGTGTGGGGGTTCTGGGATATAAGTTACAGGTGAGGAAAGAGCAGAACGTAGTAGAGGGGAAATAATCACTACGAGAAAAGGGGAGGTAAGTTTAGCTGAATTTCGAACTAGTGTATCTTATCTTATCTTATATCTTATATCCTTCCCGTGCCGTTAGACGTCACATAGGGCTCGCAAAGTAGTTCGCCAATTTTTCCTGTCTTCGGCGAGTCTTTCAACCTCATCAAAGGATTTTATGCCTGTTAACTTGGCCTCTCTTAATAATGTTCTCTTCAGAGTTTCACGCGGTCTGCCCGAACTAGTGTATAGGTATACAAAAGTGAACTATAAATAAAGCCACAGCAGTAAAGCTGTTACAACAAAATGTTATAAATTTGTAAGAAAAAAGTAGGAACAACTTTATTAATTAATTGACGAGCACACAGCTGTTTTAACTGAAACGGTCACAACCGTGTTGTTGTTAACAAAGCTGTTCCTAGTTCTTTTCTTAAACATTTTGTAATATTTTGTTATAACAGCTTTACTTCACTGGCTTTGTGTAATGTTTATATGGTTACTCTTATATATTCTTACACCCAAAAACTCTTCGTGTGTTGGTAAATGCGGGTGATGATAGGACAAATGAGATTTTCCCCAAGTTTTTCCATATGAAAATGATTGATTGATTGATTGATTGATTGATTGATTGATTTTCCATGTCTCTTCACAGAACTGATATTAGATCTTTGGACCATTATTTACACGTAAATCACACCAAAGAGAGTGAATGATGTAAATCTAGAAGCTCGTTAAGTGCCTTGCACCGTAGGCGATCATTTCTCTCCACAATTCCCTATCTTTAGACTTGATTATGAGATCCGCCGGTGACTTTATTCCTAGCCACACTGACAACCCATCCAGTTACTTCTCTCTCTGTCTTCCTCTGTCTCTTCTTCCCTCAAGTTTTTCATTTACCACAGTGTGTTCCAGTTTTCTTCTTCTCAGAAAATGTCCTACAAATCTCGCTTGTCTGCCTCTTATCTTTGCTGTAATTTGCCTTTTAACTCCAGCCTCTCTTAAGACTTCTTCGTTGGTTTTCTTAGCTGTCTATGGTACCTTCAACATCCTTCTTATGATCCACATTTCCATGGCCTCCATTTAAAACAAAATTGGCTCGATGTAACATTTAAGTACTCGGAATCTTGTTTCCGTTGATATGGATCTCTTGCACAAGATGTTTCTCATTTTCTGGAATCTGACTTGACCTGAGCACGTCTGCTTTTTATTTCGTTGTGGCATTTCGCATCTAGAAGCAGTGATTATAATAATGTATGGTTCTGAATTACATATTAATTGTTAATGTTCGTATATTGATGATTGAAGTTGTTCTTTGATTGATACCGTCTTGTAACTCTGCCACTTAAGTCAATGATACTCTCACTTCTATTTTAGCCTGTGGCCGCAACACAGAGTTTGTTATTTCTTTGTCACTTTGATACAGCGTGTTTAACACGTTGTGACTGCCATTACATTTTACTTCCTACCATCAATTTAAGCCTTAGTATTCATCATCATCATCATCATCATCATCATCATCATCATCATCATCACCCCCATCATCATCATCATCATCATCATCATCATCATCATCATCCCCCTCATCATCATCATCATCACCCCCATCATCATCATCATATCATCATCATCATCACCCCCATCATCATCATCATCATCATCATCATCATCATCATCCCCCATCATCATCATCCCCCATCATCATCATCATCATCATCATCATCATCACCCCCATCATCATCATCATCATCATCATCATCATCATCCCCCATCATCATCATCATCATCATCACCCCCATCATCATCATCATCATCATCCCCCATCATCATCATCATCATCCCCCATCATCATCATCATCCCCCATCATCATCATCATCATCACCCCCATCATCATCATCATCATCATCATCATCATCATCCCCCATCATCATCATCATCATCCCCCATCATCATCATCATCATCCCCCCCTCATCATCATCACCATCATCATCATCATCATCATCTATCGGCTAAATTAAAACTAAAACTAGTAGCACAAGCACACACCCAGACTTGCTGTCCTGTTTGATTTTTTTTCTTCTGGTTTAGCCTGTAGGGGGCGTGTCTTACAAGATCAAAGTAAAATGCTTGGCTGCTTTCGGCACCGTTCCTTGCACCCTCCCCCCGACCCCCCACTTGATTTCAGTTTTCATTCCATTTTTTTTTCACAAAGAACTTGGTCACGCCCTGCCGTTACCAGCAGGCTAGCTTAGCTAGTTGTGTGCTCATTTATCTTCAGTAATTTTCTGTACTTCATGTCAGTTCAGCTTGACCTACATCTGGCCTGTGACAGGAACGCCGAGCCAGCCCAGGCACAGTGTCCCTGTGGGGGTCCAGGGAGCAAACCCTGGTAGAATATGTCAGGACGTCCTAACCTCTCCATTACTTGGCATTCCTTACAAGTTCTCTTCATTTCCGCACGCCCGATGCTCCTGGTAACTATCGACTGAATATTAGGGTCTAGGTGGTTCCTGATAACTTTGGACTGAACATTAGGATCTAGGTGGTTCCTGATAACTTTGGACTGAATATTAGGGTCTAGGTGGGTCTTAATAACTTTGGACTCAATATTAGGGTCTAGGTGGGTCTTAATAACTTTGGACTCAATATTAGGGTCTAGGTGGTTCCTGGTAAATTTAGACTGAACATTAGGGTCTAGGTGGTTCCTGGTAACTTTGGACTGAACATTAGGGTCTAGGTGGTTCCTGGTAACTTTTGACTGAACATTAGAGAGGAGGTGGTTCCTAATAACTTTGGACTGAACATAAAAGAGGTGGTGGTTCCTAATAACTTTGGACTGAACATTAGAGAGGAGGTGGTTCCTAATAACTTTGGACTGAATATTAGGGCCTAGGTGGTTCCTGATAACTTTGGACTGAATATTAGGGTCTAGGTGGTTCCTAATAACTTTGGACTGAATATTAGGGTCTAGGTGGTTCCTAATAACTTTGAACTGTATATTAGGTTCTAAGTGGTTCCTGATAACTTTGGACTGAACATTAGAGAGGAGGTAGTTCCTAATAACTTTGGACTGAACATAAAAGAGAAGGTGGTTCCTAATAACTTTGGACTGAACATTAGAGGGAAGGTGGTTCCTAATAATTCTGGACTGAGCATTAGAGAAGAGGTGGTTCCTAATACTCTGGACTGAACATTAGAGAGGAGGTGGTTCTTAATAACTTTGGACTGAACATTAGAGAGGAAGTGGTTCCTGATAATTCTGGACTGAACATTACAGAAGAGGTGGTTCCTAATAACTCTGGACTTAACATTAGAGAGGAGGTGGTTCCTAATAACTTTGGACTAAACATTAGAGAGGAAGTGGTTCCTAATAACCTTGGACTGAACATTAGAGAGGAGGTAGTTCCTGATAATTCTGGACTGAACATTAGAGAAGAGGTGGTTCCTTATAACTCTGGACTGAACATTAGAGAGGAGGTAGTTCCTAATAACTTTGGACTGAACATTGCAGAGGAGGTGGTTCCTGATAATTCTGGACTGAACATTAGAGAAGAGGTGGTTCCTAATAACTTTGGACTGAACATTAGAGAGGAGGTGGTTCCTAATAACTTTGGACTGAACATTAGAGAGGAGGTGGTTCCTAATAACTTTGGACTGAACATTAGAGAGGAAGTGGTTCCTAATAACTTTGGACTGAACATTAGAAAGGAAGTGGTTCCTAATAACTTTGGACTGAACATTAGAAAGGAAGTGGTTCCTAATAACTTTGGACTGAACATTAGAGAGGAGGTGGTTCCTAATAACTTTGGACTGAACATTAGAGAAGAGGTGGTTCCTGATAATTTTGGACTGAACATTAGAGAAGAGGTGGTTCCTAATAACTTTGGACTGAACATTAAAGAAGAGGTGGTTCCTAATAACTTTGGACTGAACATTAGAGAGGAGGTGGTTCCTAATAACTTTGGACTGAACATTAGAGAGGAAGTGGTTCCTAATAACTTTGGACTGAACATTAGAAAGGAAGTGGTTCCTAATAACTTTGGACTGAACATTAGAGAGGAGGTGGTTCCTAATAACTTTGGACTGAACATTAGAGAGGAGGTGGTTCCTAATAACTTTGGACTGAACATTAGAGGGAAGGTTGGGGCTAGTGAAACATGATCTAGTTGAGCATGGCAATAGTTCAGGCAGACAGTGCATACAATAAAAACAGTGTTCAGTTTAATCCACAATCTACAGGCGCCCAGACTGAACAAATAGCCATTGTTATGTCCCGTCGAAAGTTTCAGTCCTTGACAAAACATGAACATGCCTGTACACTCGCTTCTTGCTGGTCCTTTTCGTTATCTCCATTGTTTTCTTTTAATCTCTCTCTCTCTCTCTCTCTCTCTCTCTCTCTGTATATCTTTCTTTCATTCTATCTTTCTTTCTGTCACTCACTCTCTGTATGTCTCTCTTTCACACACACACACACTCTCTCTCTGTATATCTCTCCTTCACTCTGTCTTTCTTTCTGTCATTCACTCTCTGTATGTCTTTCTTTCAGTGTCTTTCTCTCTTTTTCACTCACTCACTCTTTGTCTCTCTTTCTCTCTCTGTGTCTCTCTCTGCATGGCTGTCTGTCACTCTCTCTCTCTCTCTCTCTCTCTCTCTGTCATTCCGTCTGTCTCCCTTTAGCCCTCTATATGTCTGTCTGTCTCTCTTTCTCTCCGACTCCCTCTCTCTAATGAAAAATGGAGTGAATGTAAGACGGGTTTTTCCCCTTTAAGGATCATTTATTCATTCATTCATTCTCTCTATCTTTGTCTCACCTTTGCTCTCTCTGTGCCTGTTTCTCTCTCTCTCTCTCTCTCTCTCTCTCTCTCTCTCTCTTTTTATTGTCTGCTAGAGCGTCCCTGGTAGACTATTTCTAGAATTACCCTGTTAGCATATTGCTAGAGTGACCCTTGTAGGCTATTGCTAGAGTGACCCTGTTAGCATACTGCTAGAGTGCCCCTGGTAGACTATTGCTAGAGTTCCCCTGTTAGCCTATTGGTAGAGCGGCCCTTGTAGGCTATTGCTAGAGTGCTCCTGTTAGCTTATTGCTAGAGTGTTCCTGCTAGGCTATTGCTAAAGTGCCCCTGTTAGCCTATTGGTAGAGTGCTCCTGTTAGCCTATTACTAGTCTGCACCTGTTAGCCTATTGCCAGAGTGATCTTTATAGGCTATTCCTAGAGTGCCACTGTTAGCATATTGCTAGAGTGCTTCTGCTAGAATATTGCTAGAGTGCTCCTGTTAGCCTACTGCTAATCTTAATCTGTTAACCTATTGCTAAAGTGCCCCTATTAGCCTATTGCTAAAGTGACCCTGTTAGCGTATTGCTAGAGTGCCCTGTTAGCCTATTGCTCTAGTGCTCCTGCTAGGCTATTATTAGACTGCTCCTTTTAGCCTATTCCTAGAGTGACCTGGTAGACTATTGCTAGAGTGCTCCTGTTAGCCTATTGCTAGAATGCTCCTGCTATGCTATTTCTAGAGTGCCACTGTTAGCCTAATGCTACAGTGCTCCTCCAAAGCTATTGCTAGAGTGCCCCTGTTAGCATATTGCTTTAACGCTCCCGCTAGGCTATTGCTAGACTGCTCTTGTTAGCCTACTGCTAGAGTGCTCCTACTAGGCTAGAGCACCTCTGTTAGGCTATTGCTAGAGTGGCCCTTCTATTCTATTGCTGAGTTCCCCTGTTAGCTTATTGCTAGAGTGCTCCTGCTAAGCTATTGCTAGAGTGCCACTGTTAGCTTATTGTTAAAGTACTCCTGTTAGGCTATTGCTAGAGTGCCCATGTTAGCCTATTGCTAGTCTAAATCTGCTAACCTATTGCTATAGTGGCCCTTATAGGCTATTGCTAGAGTATCCCTGTTAGCTTATTGCTAGAGTGCCCCTTGTAGACTATTGCTAGAGTGCTCCTGTTCGGCTTTTGATAGAGTGGCCCTGTTAAGCTATTGCTAGAGTTAGGCTATTGCTAGTGTGCCCCTGGAAGGTTATTGCTAGAATTTTCTATGGAGGATCTGTATCCAAATGTTGTTCTGTGGAAGATCTATATCCAGATGTTCTATGGAGGATCTGTATCCAAATGTTGTTCTGTGGAAGATCTATATCCAGATGTTCTATGGAGGATCTGTATCCAAATGTTGTTCTGTGGAAGATCTATATCCAGATGTTCTATGGAGGATCTGTATCCAAATGTGTTGTTCTGTGGAAGATCTATATCCAGATGTTCTATGGAGGATCTGTATCCAAATGTTGTTCTGTGGAAGATCTATATCCAGATGTTCTATGGAGGATCTGTATCCAAATGTTGTTCTGTGGAAGATCTATATCCAGATGTTCTATGGAGGATCTGTATCCAAATGTTGTTCTGTGGAAGATCTATATCCAGATGTTCTATGGAGGATCTGTATCCAAATGTTGTTCTGTGGAAGATCTATATCCAGATGTTCTATGGAGGATCTGTACATACCATCTCATCTCCAGCATCCCTCTATGAGACCATCGCGAGGTTAGTATAAAGAAAGAAAATCAGAAAGAAAAGGAAAAAAGAAAGAAGATAACAACAGGAAAGAAAGTAATTAAAGGCTGGGAGACGGAAATTGACAAGTTAGCTCAGGGAAACGTAACTCAGAGCTAAATGATCTAAACTGTGAGGCTGAGCCAGTCATCTCAGATCTCCTGTGGTCTAGCTAGCCAGAATTAGAACTGAGGGAGCAGTTAATTCAGTGTAATTTGTCTCCTGGTCGTCCTCTTTGCGAGTAAAGACGTGTGTGGAGTTTTACTTTTTTTCCCCAGTGCTGCTCGATGTATATGAACTTAATACAGCAGCGTGTGTTGCAGTCAAGTTTCTTATCTTTTTTTTATCTATTTATTTTTTTTTGTCTTACAAAATGGCAACAAACATAGTCATGATAGAGTAACGGCACTGGGTTTGGGGATCACCCTTGATGATGATGATGATGATGATGATGATGATGATGATGATGATGATGATGATGATGATGATGATGATGATGAAGTGATGGCACGCGTGGCACGGAACAGAAAACCAGAACAAGACAAGACACTGGAATACCTCTGACACTTCTCCTAGCAGCCAAGTTCCGTCTGGCCTAATTGGTGCGATTCTCTGTCTTCTTCCTGGTAGTGGATTGTGCTAAGAAGCTGCTGGCTATTAGGGTCCACTCCTGTTTTTCAAGTTAGTCATCGTGTTTGAGCCCACTTCAGTACGTCGCTTTTGCTCCTACATCTTCACGGCATTGTCTGCTATATCATGATGTTAGCAGTTCTGACAAGATATTGTAGTAGGCTCGGTCAAGACCCTTTCCCAAGATTGTTGCTACGAATAGGATGATAATGTGATCCCTCGTCTGTGGAACGGAGTGGAGCTTGGCTTGGCCACTATATTTTGTGGAGGCCGTCTTTGCTCTGTTCTGGTGCTGGAGCGTGTGCCACAGCGACCTACTGCCCATCCTACACCAAGTCAGTCTTTCAGTATTCTCACGTCAGTAACTATAGTGTACTAGTCTCTAATGTCCAAGGCCAGGGGTACGAATCTGACTGGAGGCACCCTGTTCCAACCTGCAGAAATGGGTACCTGACTTTTTCTGGAGTTGGGGAAGGAAACCCAGCCAGGTGTGACGCTGGCCACATGACCCTCTGGTGTGCCGACAGGTCAAGGAAAACATGGACACTTAACACCGTATTCCTTGCGTGACTGAACTGGCCCACCTTTATTTTAACTTTACCAAGCGTAAAGATAAGAAGACACAACTACAGGAATACCGAGCGTATAGATAAGAGGACGCAACCATAGAAATACACAGCGTAAAGATAAGAACACACAAGTACAGAAATACACAGCGTAAAGATAAGAACACAGAAGTACAGAAATACACAGCGTAAAGATAAGAAGACAACTACAGAAATACTGAGCTTAAAGATACTTAGGCAATTATAGAAATACCAAGAGTAAAGATAAAAACACACAACTACAGAAATATTTTACAAAATCCTCTGCAAAGATTACTGGCACGTGATACAAATGCTAGAGCAGAAAGAAATGTCAATTGTTCTGGGATATTACAAAGTAATCCTTCTTGGCAAGAGCAACTAGTACAGAGAAATAGCCTTTCCCTTGCTGTACTTTCCTCTCTCACCCTTGTCATTGTTGTACTTTCCCCCTCTCCTAACTCTGTCAGTGTTGTACTTTCCCCCTCTCCTAACTCTGTCAGTGTTGTACTTTCCCCCTCTCCTAACTCTGTCAGTGTTGTACTTTCCCCCTCTCCTAACTCTGTCAGTGTTGTACTTTCCCCCTCTCCTAACTCTGTCAGTGTTGTACTTTCCCCCTCTCCTAACTCTGTCAGTGTTGTACTTTCCCCCTCTCCTAACTCTGTCAGTGTTGTACTTTCCCCCTC
This sequence comes from Achatina immaculata, assembly GCA_009760885.1. Classification (NCBI taxonomy): domain Eukaryota; kingdom Metazoa; phylum Mollusca; class Gastropoda; order Stylommatophora; family Achatinidae; genus Lissachatina; species Lissachatina immaculata. Next base: position 3,147,001 of record CM019710.1, read on the forward strand.
TCCTAACTCTGTCAGTGTTGTACTTTCCCCCTCTCAACTCTGTCAATTCTGTACTTTCCCCCTCTCCTAACTCTGTCAGTGTTGTACTTTCCCCCCCTTTCAAATCTGTCAATGTTGTACTCCCCCTTCAACCATGTCAATGTTGTACTTTTCCCCTCTCAATATTGTCATTGTTGTACATTCCCCCCCAAACTCTGTCAGTGTTGTACTTTCCTCCTCGTAGCTCTGTCAGTGGTGTACTTTCCCCATCTCAACTCTGTCAATGTTGTACTTTCCCCATCTCAACTCTGTCAATGTTGTATTTTCCCCATCTCAACTCTGTCAATGTTGTACTTTCCCCATCTCAACTCTGTCAATGTTGTATTTTCCCCATCTCAACTCTGTCAATGTTGTACTTTCCCCCATCTCAACTCTGTCAGTGTTGTACTTTCCCCATCTCAACTCTGTCAATGTTGTACTTTCCCCATCTCAACTCTGTCAATGTTGTATTTTCCCCATCTCAACTCTGTCAATGTTGTACTTTCCCCATCTCAACTCTGTCAGTGTTGTACTTTCCCCATCTCAACTCTGTCAATGTTGTACTTTCCCCATCTCAACTCTGTCAATGTTGTACTTTCCCCATCTCAACTCTGTCAATGTTGTACTTTCCCCATCTCAACTCTGTCAATGTTGTACTTTTCCCATCTCAACTCTGTCAGTGTTGGACTTTCCCCATCTCAACTCTGTCAATGTTGTACTTTCCCCATCTCAACTCTGTCAGTGTTGTACTTTCCCCATCTCAACTCTGTCAATGTTGTACTTTTCCCCTCTCAACATTGTCAATGTTGTACATTCCCCCCCCCCCCCCACTCTGTCAATGTTGTACTTTCCCACTCTCAACTCTGTCAATGTTATACTTTCCCACTCTGAACTCTTTCAGTGTTGTACTTTCCCCAATCTCAACTCTGTCAATGTTATACGTTCCCACTCTCACCTCTGTCAATGTTGTACTTTCCAACTCTCAACTCTGTCAATGTTGTACTTTCCCCATCTCAACTCTGTCAATGTTGTACTTTCCCCCTTCTTAACTCTGTCAATGTTGTACTTTCTCCCTCTAGATTCTGTTCATATTGAACCCCCTGCCTCTCGCGTGTGAGCTGTCCGGTCTCAGTTACATGCTTGTGTCCCGAAACTCACAACCTGTTTCGCTCATTCGGCGGGTCAACGTGAGCAGTGTTACGTATAATTTACTTTCGCCGTTATTTTTGTAGGTTAGGGTTTGTGCCACACTTAATGTCTAATACTGTAAGCTGTATCATCTCTCTCTCTCTCTCTCTCTGTGTAGGTGAGTGAGTGAGAGAGAGAGAGAAAGAAACCTGGCTACGTGTTTTCACTAAAATATTATGTCACGTGTTACACGCTTCTTATTGTGTAGATCCACTTCCACGCCCGGCACCATTTATCTCCGTTCTCGTCACATAAATACGCTGGAAACACTCGTCTCTGTGTGTGGGACAGACAAAGAGGAAACACGATAAATCTGGCATTTCCACTCGAGTTTCCTCCCTTAGTTAATGTTTCATCTCACGTTAATATCAGCGGTTACCGCCCATAGATATATTGTTTATCTTCCTTGGTATCATATTCTATCTTTTTTTTGTGTACGCAAGTCTATCTATCTATCTATCTATCTATCTATCTATCTCTCTCATGCTCTCTCTTTCTCTCTCTGTCACTCACACACACTCTCTCTGTCTCTCACATTATCTCTTTCTCTCTCTATGTCTGTCACATTCTCTCTTTCTCTCTTCTTCTCCATTGCTCTCTCTCTCCTTCTCTCGTGCTCTCTTTCTCTCTCCTTCTCTCGTGCTCACTCTCTCTCTCTTTCTCTCTCTGTCTCCCATGCTCTCTCTTTCTCTTTCTCTCATGCTTTCTCTTTCTCTCTCTCCCATGCTCTCTCTTTCTCTCTTTGTCTGCCATGCTCTCTCTTTCTTTGTCTCCCATGCTCTCTCTTTTTCTGTCTCCCATGCTCTCTTTTTCTCTGTCTGCCATGCTCTCTCTTTCTCTTTCTGTCTCCCATGCTCTCTCTTTCTCTCTCTCTGTCTCCCATGCTCTCTCTTTCTCTGTCTCTCATACTCTCTCTTTCTCTCTCTCATACTCTCTCTTTCTCTCTCATGCTCCCTCTTTCTCTCTCTGTCTCCCATGCTCTCTCTTTCTGTCTCTCATGATCTCTCTTTCTTTCTCTCTCTCCTTATCTCTCTCTTTCTCTGTCTTCCATGCTCCCTCTTTCTCTCTATCTGTGTCTTCCGTGCTTTCTTTCTCTCTCTGTCTCCCATGCTCTCTCTGTCTCTGTCTCACACGCCTGTTTTTCTCTTTGTTTCTCTTATTTTCCATGTATTATTCACTCACTGACTCACTCACTGACTCACTGACTCATTCCCTCACTCACTCACTCATACACTCATTCCCTCACTCACTCACTCACTCACTCATACACTCATTCCCTCACTCACTCACTCACTCATACACTCATTCCCTCACTCATTCCCTCACTCACTCCCTCCCTCACTCACTCACTCACTCACTCACTCACTCACTCACTCACGTATTCCACTTTCTCTTCTTGTTGACTAGTTACAAACGATCATCTCACTTCCTTCTCTACACTAACTTGCCTACGAGGCGCGCCCTATCAAGGAGTCTTTGTTTTGTTTCTTCAGCCCGAGTTCACAAACTTCAAAGAAGTCATTGTAATCCACTCCACATCCAGCACGAGGCCCGTATTTAGAAATCATGAAACCAAAATAATTCAAAGGAGATTAATCTGACTTAATTAGCGCTAATCAGATGCAAAGTGAGAATTTCTTAGCTCTTAGCTGATAAACAGACTTTGTTAAGCTCTTTGTGACTACGTGTGTTCGCACAAACATTCATCTAACTTTCCTTGCATTTGTCTAGTCAGTCTGTTTGTTTGTCTGTTTTTTTTTTGTGTATGTCAGTCTGTTTGTATGTCTATTTGTGTGACTGTCTGTGCTAACGTCTACCATCTAAAAAAGTTACCTTGCACAAAGTTACCCGCTGGAGCGTGTGTCTGTGTACTTTTGTCTTATGCCTTTACCTAACTTAACTAGTTTAGTACCTGCCTGCCTGTGTACTTCTGTCCATGTCTTTAACCTAATTTAACTAGTTTAGTACCTGCGTGTCTGTGTACTTCTGTCCATGTCTTTAACCTAATTTAACTAGTTTAGTACCTGCGTGTCTGTGTACTTCTGTCCAGGTCTTTAACCTAACTTAACTAGTTTAGTACCTGCGTGTCTGTGTACTTCTGTCCATGTCTTTAACCTAACTTAACTAGTTTAGTACCTGCGTGCCTGTGTACTTCTGTCCAGGTCTTGTACCTAACTTAACTAATTTATTACCTGCGCATGACCTGTCTGTCGAAACAGCTGTCTCCTTTTTTTCTATGTCAATCCGAGAGTTAATAAATGCAGACAAAATAAAATGTCTACAAGACGCTATGACATGTCAGCATAACCTTCTTGTCTTGTCTTGTCTCCTTCCTTATATACCTCTCAGAATTGAGGAGACAGACAACTTGACAGAGTTCGGCAATTTGCTTTATGTAATTTAAAGTTTCTGTAATTTCCTCTCTCCATCTCTTGCATGGCCGGCCTCTTACTCTGTTCATGTACAATTCTTAATGTGAGTGTTTTCTGTGGTACACTGTCTGCTGGTAGTCGTATAACTTGGCCAAACCATTTGTCTTGTTGTTTCTGTGGTATACTGTCTGATGGTAGTTGTTTTACGTGGTCAAACCATCTGTCTTGTTGTTTCTGTGGTATACTGTCTGGTGGTAGTCATATAACTTGGCCAAACCATTTGTCTTGTTGTTTCTGTGGTATACTGTCTGCTGGTAGTCATATAACTTGGCCAAACCATTTGTCTTGTTGTTTCTGTGGTATACTGTCTGGTGGTAGTCGTATAACTTGGCCAAACCATTTGTCTTGTTGTTTCTGTGGTATACTGTCTGCTGGTAGTCGTATAACTTGGCCAAACCATTTGTCTTGTTGTTTCTGTGGTATACTGTCTGATGGTAGTTGTTTTACGTGGTCAAACCATCTGTCTTGTTGTTTCTGTGGTATACTGTCTGGTGGTAGTCATATAACTTGGCCAAACCATTTGTCTTGTTGTTTCTGTGGTATACTGTCTGGTGGTAGTTACTTTACGTGGTCAAACCATCTGTCTTGTTGTTTCTGTGGGGCACTCAGTGCCGTCTTAACTCATGGGCCACATGGGCAAAAGGGGAGGGGGCACCTATCCCATGTGAAACTATGTATATAATCGTATATGACGGTTGTTCTGCGCGTGCGTGGACACTACTTGCATAGATTAGGGAGAAATGGCGGGGCCCAAGTGCATTGCTTTGCCCATGGGCCCCCGATGTTGTTAAGACGACCCTGGCTATACTGTCTAGTGATAACCGTCTAACATTGTTAAACTTTTTGACTTACTGTTTCTGGATGTAGTGTAATACTGGTGTTACTCCAACCTTTGTCCTGATGGTGTCATTTCTGATTTGGTCTCTTTCTTGTCACATTTCGTGTTTTCCTTAAACGTCTCATTTCCGTCGCGATGGTTTTTCTTTTGCTTCTGACTGTTAGTGTCCGTGTTTGACAATGACAAAACATTGACAGAACATGGACAGAACATGGACAGAACAGAGGTGGGAGGAAGACTGTGTTGTACAATGCTAAACTTAAAAGAAAAGGACAAAAAGAAGTGTGTATACATGGCAGACAAAATGTAGTGTGTACAAAGCAGACAACGTGTGAGTACACAAGGCAGACAAAATGTAGTGTGTACAAAGCAAAATACATAAAGTAGAAAAAAGCAGAAAAGCTTTATTACTTAACGAGTACAAAGTTGTGACGTTTCGGCGTGTACCTCAATCGTACAAAAACACACAGGACAAAGAAATAGAGAGAGGAGATAAAGTATAAATTCACATGAATTAAAAAAATGGTTAAAAAGCACAAAATCAAATAAAAATAAATAGAGCACTTATCTGTAACTTGTAAGAAAATGTAGCTTGTCCGACGCTGTGTGTCAGAAATGCGCGTAATGGAGTGTAGAGAATATCTGAATGTTAGGTGTAGCTGAATAACGAGTTCAAACCATGTGGTTCCAGCGTCCCATATTCCTGAATGTGGCGGTTCTCGAGCGCTGTGCGGCTTATGTCATCTGCGTGACATTGTTTGATGGCTGTTACCAGAAGTCAGATTTGCCTCTGTGGTTGGGGCCGTTGAACTGATTCGGGACTGGTTTCAAAGCATGCTGGGTGATATCGTACAGATGTTTCTGCATGCGATCCCCTAATCGTTATTCAGCTACACCTAACATTCTCATCTTCCACAATCCCTCCCCACAAAGTTCCACTCCCTTCTCATTTGTTACACATAGTTCAGAACCTCGCCACAGCATCACATTACGATCCCTCTACACCAACTATAATCACGTAGTTAACCTTCTCCCGGCTAGATTACCATTGTATCACTCTCTCTCTCTCCCCTCCACGGTTTCCCCACCCACCAGCCTCAGTTACGACCCACCTATCACACATCCCAAGTCTCCATTTAAATATTCTCTACACTCCACCATGCCCATTTCTGACACACAGCGTCGGACAAGCCACAGCTTATTACAAGTTACAGCTAAGTGCTCTGTTCATTTTATTTTATTTTTTAACACAGCATTCACGAGAATTTATACTTTATCTCCTCTCTCTATTTCTTTGTCCTGTGTGTTTTCTGTATGATTAAGGCTCACGCCGAAACGTCACAACTGTGTACTCCTTAAGTAATAAAGCTGCTCCTACTTTTTTCCTAGTTTATACATTCTGGTATCGCAGCTTTACTGCAGTGCTTCGTGTATAGTTATATACTTATACACTAATTATTGGTGTACAAAGCAGAAAAAATGTAGTGTACACAAGGCAGACAAAAGGTAGTGTGTACGATGAGAAAAGAATGAAAGACATTTCTCGCAAAATAAGACACTTAAAGATGTTAATTAAGTTGCCAGGTATTCGTAGCTGAAGAAACACAACTCGCTGTAAATCGGTCATTTGTAAAAGAAAAAAAAAGTAGGGCGTTTCCTGTATTTTTACAAATTTATGTTCTAGTCTGTTCACTTGGTTCTGTTGTTCTAGAATGCCTATGTTACCTTGTAACATCAGTCACGTCTGCTGTTAGCAAAACGAACATGGGAAATCCCGTAACAAAAGTGACATGGATGTGTCTTCTTAGCTTTCTTGCTTATACGGGATTAGCGCTGGTCATTCTTAAAGACACTGATGTGAATGCTAAAAACACACGGGGCGCTGATATGAATGCTAAAAACACACGGGGCGCTGATGTGACTGCTAAAAACACACGGGGCGCTTATGTGAATGCTAAAAACACACGGGGCGCTGATGTGAATGCTAAAAACACACGGGGCGCTGATGTGAATGCTAAAAACACACGGGGCGCTTATGTGAATGCTAAAAGCACACGGGGCGCCGCTGAATATTTTAAGGACAGGTTGTCTAACAGTTTTCATCAGCCATCAAATTCCGCAAAAAGAATCCAGGTTGCAGTCGCAGTTCTGGTGCCCTACAATAATTCATTTCCTTTTGGACTTAACAGAATAGCCCCGTCTTTGATTCAGGCGGAGGAATATCTGGAACGGCGGATGATTACATCCAGATTTCAGCTCAAGTTCTATTTTGGAGATTCCAAGTGTAACGAAAAGGACGGACCAATAAAGGCGTTTGACTTTTATAGAAAGGATAATGTTAATTGTTTCATCGGTCCCGTATGTGACTTCAGTCTTGCCCCGGTTTCAAGGTATGCCCCGTACTGGACTATTCCGGTGATCTCGCCTGGTGGGCTGAGCCACACGTTCCGCGTAGCCAAGCTGGAGGACTTCAGCACCTTGACCAGAATCGGGGCGACCTTTGACACCATGGGACTGGCCTTGATGACCTTCATGAAGCAGTTTGGCTGGGGCAGGTTCCAGATTATTTACGACAGCAAGGCGGGAGGTCAGAACTATCCAATGGAAAGGTTTTGCTACCTGGTGACCAGCGCTTTGATCTACACCACCACCTACACCAACATGACCGGGAAGTACTTCATTTTCCTGGAGGGCAAACATCGGGCGCAGGACATTCTCCAGGACGAGGTGGGGACACGCACAAGCGGTGAGTTGTTATCTGTTGTTGCTGCCTGTACACGTGGTGGAGCCTTGGCTTCCATCTTCCTCCAACACAAAGATCTGTCCAGCATGCCACATGGGCTCGTGTGGCTGCGGTGTTACGGGCAGTACACGCCTGGTGGCATTTCTGTCTTCAGGTGAGGAAGGAAAGGTAACGGACACACGGTGCTGTGTGGTTGTAAGGTTAGGCCTCGAGGAAAAAATCATAGACAGAGACACTTTTAGAGGTGAGAGAAAAAAATAATAGACAAAGACACTTTTAGAGGTGAGAGAAAAAAATAATAGACAAAGACACCTTTAGAGGAGAGAGAAAAAAATAATAGACAAAGACACTTTTAGAGGTGATTAAAAAAAATAATAGACAAAGACACTTTTAGAGGTGAAAGAAAAAAAATAATAGACAAAGACACTTTTAGAAGTGAGAGATAAAAAATCATAGACAAAGACACTTTTAGATATTAGATATTTTAAAAATCACAGACACAGACACTTTTAGACGTGATAGGAAAAAAAATCATAGACAAAGACACTTTTAGACTGAAAACAAAGAAAAATGGCGGAGAATATTCTGGGACTTAAACCATGGACGAGTAGCCGTCTAGCCACCAGGGGAAAGTTAAACCATGGACGAGTAGCCATCTAGCCACGAGAGAAGAGCGTTTGATGACAAGATCGTCGATGTCTGTCTTGTAGAAAATCGTGACACCTGGAAAAGAAAGGAGGTCATGACACAGAGATTCTGTCTTCCCCCAGGTACCAACATTTTAAGATACAAACACGTGGTCTCCTCCAAATGTCTGCTGCAGGCTGAACTTTTCCGTCACGATATCTTTCCTTGTCCGGGAGTCAAGATTTTCGACTGAAACAGGCATTGATAACTTTGCTATCTAGCACCTTTTATTGTGGGTGCCAGATAGCTGAGTTGATTAGTGAGCTGATCTCTCGTAGCTAGACGGCTGCTCGTCCTACCAGAGTCCGCGGTTCAAGTCCCAGGTAATTCTCCTGTCATTTTTCTTTCTCTCACATCTAAAAGTGTCTTTATCTACCATTTTTTCAAGGTCTAAACATACAACACCGTGTTCTGTTACTTTAGTTTGTGAGAATCTAGTTTGTATGTTCTGTTACTTTAATTTGTGAGAATCTCGTTGCTGTGTTCTGTTACTTTAGTTTGTGAGAATCTCGTTGCTGTGTTCTGCTACTTTAGTTTATGAGAATCTCGCTGCTGTGTTCTGTTATTTTAGTTTGTGAGAATCTAGTTTGTGTGTTCTGTTACTTTAGTTTGTGAGAATCTCGTTGCTGTGTTCTGTTATTTTAGTTTGTGAGAATCTAGTTTGTGTGTTCTGTTACTTTAGTTTGTGAGAATCTCGTTGCTGTGTTCTGTTACTTTAGTTTATGAGAATCTCGTTGCTGTGTTCTGTTACTTTAGTTTGTGAGAATCTCGCTGCTGTGTTCTGTTACTTTAGTTTGTGAGAATCTAGTTTGTGTGTTCTGTTACTTTAGTTTGTGAGAATCTAGTTTGTGTGTTCTGTTACTTTAGTTTGTGAGAATCTAGTTTGTGTGTTCTGTTACTTTAGTTTGTGAGAATCTAGTTTGTGTGTTCTGTTACTTTAGTTTGTGAGAATCTAGTTTGTGTGTTCTGTTACTTTACTGTGTGAAAGTCTCGTTACTGTTTTTCTGTCTCCTTACCGTGTGAGCCTCCTTACCGTGGGAGGGTCTCCTTACCGTGTGAGGGTCTCCTTATCGTGTGAGAGTCTCCTTATCGTGTGAGAGTCTCCTTATCGTGTGAGAGTCTCCTTACCTTGTGAGAGTCTCCTTACCGTGTGAGAGTCTCCTTATCGTGTGAGAGTCTCCTTACCTTGTGAGAGTCTCCTTACCGTGTGAGTCTCCTTACTGTGTGAGAGTCTCCTTATCGTGTGAGAGTCTCCTTATCGTGTGAGAGTCTCCTTACTGTATGAGAGTCTCCTTACTGTGTGAGAGTCTCCTTACTGTGTGAGAGTCTCCTTATCGTGTGAGAGTCTCCTTACCTTGTGAGTCTCCTTACTGTGTGAGAGTCTCTTTACCGTGTGAGTCTCCTTAATGTGTGAGAGTCTCCTTATCGTGTGAGGGTCCCCTTGTTTCCTGTTTGTAGAAATTCAAATGAGGGAGGAGCCTGGTAATGAAGTACTGCACACCCCTCCCAAGACACTTACTGTGTGAGAGTCTCCTTATCGTGTGAGAGTCTCCTTATCGTGTGAGAGTCTCCTTACTGTATGAGAGTCTCCTTACTGTGTGAGAGTCTCCTTATCGTGTGAGAGTCTCCTTACCTTGTGAGTCTCCTTACTGTGTGAGAGTCTCTTTACCGTGTGAGTCTCCTTACTGTGTGAGAGTCTCCTTATCGTGTGAGGGTCCCCTTGTTTCCTGTTTGTAGAAATTCAAATGAGGGAGGAGCCTGGTAATGAAGTACTGCACACCCCTCCCAAGACACTGCCACTCCCCGCCCCCTTTCTCTCTCGACTCAGGAACTGACAGCCACCAAAACCCGCACCCACCCCCACAAGGCGATGACTATAAAGAAAATCATTCTGGGGGTTCAAAGAAGAAGAAGAAAAAGAATGATAATAATAATAATAATAAAAACAATAAGAATAATAATAAGAAGAAGAACAATAATAATAATAAGAATAATAATAATAAGAAGAAGAAGAACAAGAATAATAATAATAATAAAAAGAATAATAATAATAATAATAACAAGAAGAAGAATAACAAGAATAATAATAAGAAGAAAAAGCAGGAAAAAGAACAAGAATAATATTAATAATAATAATAAGAACAAGAACAAGAATAATAATAATAATCATAATAATGAGAAGAAGAACAAGAATAATAATAATAAGAAGAAGAAGAAGAACAAGAATATAATAATAATAATAATAACAAGAAGAAGAATAACAAGAATAATAATAAGAAGAAAAAGCAGGAAGAAGAACAAGAATAAGAATAATAAGAAGAAGAAGAAGAAGAAGAATAATAATAAGAACAACAAGAATAATAATAATAATAAGAAGAAGAAGAAGAAGAAGAACAATAATAATAATAATAACAAGAATAATAATAATAATAAGAAGAACAAGAACAAGAACAAGAATTATAATAATAATAACAAGAACAAGATCAAGAACAAGAATAGTAATAATAAGAAGAAGGAGACGAACAACAAGAATAATAATAATAATAAGAAGAAGAACAAGAATAATAATAATAATAGAAGAAGAAGAAGAAGAAAAAGAAGAAGAACAGGAACAAGAATAATAATAATAAGAACAACAAGAAGAATAACAAGAATAATAATAATAAGAAGAAGAAGAAGAACAATAATAATAATATTATGAAGAAGAAGAAGAAGAAGAACAACAAGAATAATAATAAGAAGAACAATAATAATAATAATAATAATAAGAAGAACAATAATTATAATAATAAGAAGAAGAAGAAGAAGAAGAAGAAGAATAATAATAAGAAGAAGAAGAACAAGAATAATAATAATAATAAAAAGAAGAAAAAGAATAATAATAAGAACAAGAACAAGAATAATAATAACAAGAAGAATAACAAGAATAATAATAGTAATAATAATAAGAAGAACAAGAATAATAATAAGAACAATAATAATAATAATAATAAGAAGAAGAAGAAGAAGAAGAACAAGAATAATCATACTAAGAAGAACAACAATAATAATAATAATAAGAAGGAGAAGAACAAGAATAATAATAAGAAGAAGAAAAAGAAGAAGAACAAGAATAATAATAATAATAAGAAGAAGAACAAGAACAAGAATAATAATAATAAGAAGAAGAAGAAGAAGACGAAGAACAAGAATAATAATAATAATTAGAAGAAGAAGAATGAGAATAATAATAATAATAATCAGGTGCCGTGCCGACTGGCGTTGGCTATTATGCTTCTCCAGAGTACACGATCCTTCATGCAGGCCATCAGTTCAGTTGGTGATCTCCTCTCACACCATCCCGTCAGACTGTCCAGTATCATTTCTCTTGATCTTCCTCTTGATCTTCTTCCTTCTATTTTTCCTGTTGTTATAATATTTTCAATATTTTCAATGCCCCCTATTCTCATTGCATGTCCTATGAAAGTACATTGTCTCTCTCTTATCTTTTTGACAAGGTTTTTTTGTCTCTCCAGCTCTTCTCATACATTCTTCATTAGTTATTTTTGCTGTCCAGGGATTCGCAACATTCTTCTAATAAACCACATTTCTGCTGCTTCCAATGATTTTTGTGCAGACTTGCCTATTGTCCATGATTCACTTCCATATAACAAGATAGGTTCAATATAGCATTTTAGGACTCGTTTTCTAACTTTCATTGATAAAGATGTGTTAGCTAATATGTTTCTCATTCTCTGAAATGCAGTCTTTGCTTGGCCTATTCTGTTCCTAATTTCTGTTCTGCATTTCCCATCTGAAGTTATTACTGCTCCAAGGTATTTGAATTTCTGCACCTGCTTTAGAATAGTTCCGTTTAATTTTATACTGCATGTTGGTGGATTCTGTTTCTTAGATATAACCATAGTCTCTGTCTTTTTGGTGTTCAAAGTAAGGCCTTTGTGTTCACTTTCTTTGGCGACTTTATCCAAGAGATTTTGCAGATCTTGTTGGTTCTCAGCTATCAGTACTGTGTCGTCAGCGTACCGAAGGTTAATATTGTATCCTCCAATTTTTATGCCTGGTTCTGTGATGATCGTTCTTAGAATATTCTCGCTGTACAGAGAAAAAAGGTCTGGAGATAATACACATCCTTGTTGCACCCCTTGTTTTATAGGCTGATATTTTCCAATGCTCTTTTCAGCTCGAACTGCTGCCTCCTGATGCCAGTATAGATGTTTTACAATCCTCAAGTCTTTGCCGTCTATATTGATGTTTTCAAGCATTTTAATAATTTCATTATGTTTCACCTTGTCAAATGCCTTGGTGTAATCAATGAAGCATAAGTAGAGATCTTTCTGTACTTCTAAAGCTCTTTCTGTTAGTGTTCGTAAAGTATAAATGGCATTGTGTGTTCCCTTTCCTTCAACAAATCCAAACTGTTCATCTGCTATTTCCATTTTTATCTTTTTCCTTGTTGTTCTCATAATGATTCCCAGAAGTAGCTTCGTTATGTGACATGAGAGGCTGATAGTCCGATGGTCGTCACATTCCTTTGCACCTGGTTTCTTTTGTAGTGCTATAAACGTGGATTTAAGCAGGTGACTGGGAATATAACCACTGTTGTAAATATCATTCAGTAACTTAGTTATTATTTTTATTCCTGTCTCCTCTAGTGCCTCTATTTCTTCTATTGTTATATTATCAGGCCCAGTCGCTTTTCCTTTATTCATGTGTTTGATGGCACCTATGATTTCATCTTCAAGTATTGGTGGTCCCTCACAGTTTTCAGTATCTGGTGTTAATTCTGGTCTTTCTCCTCCATATAGCTCACCGATATACTCTGTCCACCTGTCCACAATGTCTTCTTTTCCCATTAACATTTTACCTTCTTTCGATTTCAGGCATCCTGTGGTATATTTTGTTTTCCTGCCTGTGAGTTCACTAATTTGTTTGTGCATGTTTTTGCTGTCTTTAATATGAGAGTCCTCTGTCTATCTGCACTGCTCATTTAACCACACTTCTTTTGCTTCTCTGCATTTGCGTCTTATTTCTTTATTTATCTTGGTATATTTTTCCTCGTTACTTTTACTCCTCCTCCTCTTGTCCATCAGTCCTAAGATGTCGTCTGTCATCCATTTATTTTTAGGGCCTTCTTTTTTTGGTGGTATTATCTCCTTAACAGTTTGGTGGATAGAATCTCTTAACATTTCCCATTGTTCATCTATACTATTTATCTTTGCTATTGCATTGTATCTATTTGTTATAATAACTTTGTATTGTTCTCGCAGTTCTTGGTCATTTTTAAGGAGTTATGTTTCTCACTTTTCTGCCTGCTTTCTTTAGCTTTATTCTAATTTTTCCACAGAGTAGGTCATGGTCACTATTGCAGTCAGCTCCTGGCATAGTTTCTTTTATCAGTAATGCATTCCGGAATCGTTTGTTGATTAATATGTAGTCTATCTGGTTAAAAGTCTTTTTGTCTGGGCTGCACCACGTTGCCAGTCTTCGGGGATGTTTAAACCAGGTGTTTCCTACAACCATGTTGTGTATTCTTGCCCATTCAATTAATTTACAACCTCTGTCATTCCTCTCCCCCAGTCCATAGTCACCAATGATGTCTGAAGTTCTTCCTTTACCAACTTTGGAATTAAAATCTCCCATGACTATGGTAACTTCATGTGACTTTGTGTGTTTTAGGGCTGTCTCTATGTCATTATAAAATAGCTGTACATCTTCTTCAGAACTTTCAGATGTTGGAGTGTACACTTGTATAATATTTATGTTTATTGTTTGTCCTTTCAGTTGGGCTAGCAGGACACGGTCCGAGATGTTCAAATATCCTACAATTGTCCTTGCCGTTTGTTCGTCAAATATTATTCCTACTCCTCGTTCATGTTTCTCACTTCCTGAATATATTATTGTATATTTATCAGAGTTTATCTTCCCTGCACATGTCAATAATAATAATAATAATAATAATAATAATAATAATAATAAAAAGAAGAAGATTAGGAGGAAAGAGGAATAGGAGAAAGAGGTGTAAGAGAAGAGAAGAAGTAAAAGGAGCAAGAAGAAAAAAGAAAAAAAGAAGAAAGAAGGAAGGGGGAAGAAAGAAAGATAGAGGGAGTAAAAAGAAAGAATTTTTGAAGAACATTTAAATCCCTAAGGTTAGAGGTGAAACAACCGAATAATTTGTTAACTAATTCAGCTGTCAAGAACTTCCCCCTCGTTGTTGACAAAACTGAATACATACAGCAAGTAGACACAGCTAAAGGGCGCTCAGGTACCGACTGTCTACACGAGGAAAAAAAAATCTCCCATCTTCCGCTCATTTTATTTGTTCTTCATCTGCTAAAGTTTGGTAACCGCTGTGATCTATTTTTAGTCCTTTACCCATCTGTCTGTTTGTTTGTTTGTTTGTGGCTGCCTCATTTTCCGACATGAAAACCGTTTTGGAGATTTTGTTTAGAGCAGCGGTTCCCAACTAACAAAAGTCCACGGGCCCCCTGCTGTTTCACAATCCAGGACACGGGCCCCCTGCTGTTTCACAATCCAGGCCACGGGCCCCCTGCTGTTTCGCAATCCAGGACACGGGCCCCCTGCTGTTTCACAATCCAGGACACGGGCCCCTGCTGTTTCACAATCCAGGCCACGGGCCCCCATAATTTGAAAAGTCTCATATCTGTTTGGTAGCTACAGTCTTTTCAATACCGCTGAACTTTGTGTTTTCAACATGCTACACTATGTTAATAGGGAGAGAGAGAGATGGGGGGGGGGAGAGAAAAGGAGAGAGAGAGAGAGAGAGGGGGGGGGGGAAGGGAGAAAGAGGGAGAGAGAGAAAGACGGAGAGGGAGGGAAGGGGAAATTGATTGATTGATTGATTGATTGATTGATTGATCTTTATTTCAGAAGGGTTAAGAAATGGGCACGCAGGCCCGTCTGACATTCTGCCCTTTATCATACATCTTTCATTCTATTCCAGACATTCTACAAATATGCTGTTCATATAACAAACATAACTAACAATAAAAAAACTACATACACCGATAAATGACTAACTACATACATATATAAATGACTAACTACATACAGGTATAAATGAGTAACAACATACACATATAAATGACTAACTACATACAGGTATACATGACTAACTACATACACATATAAATGACTAACAACATACACATATAAATGACTAACAACATGCACATATAAATGACTAACAACATACACATATAAATGACTAACTACATACAGGTATAAATGACTAACAATATACACATATAAATGACTAACAACATACACATATAAATGACTAACAACATACACATATAAATGACTAACTACATACACATATAAATTACTAACAACATATACATATAAATGACTAACAACATACACATATAAATGACTAACTACATACAGGTATAAATGACTAACAACATACACATATAAATGACTAACTACATACAGGTATAAATGACTAACAACATACACATATAAATGACTAACTACATACAGGTATAAATGACTAACAACATACACATATAAATGACTAACAACATATACATATAAATGACTAACAACATACACATATAAATGACTAACTACATACAGGTATAAATGACTAACAACATACACATATAAATGACTAACAACATACACATATAAATGACTAACAACATACACATATAAATGACTAACAACATACACATATAAATGACTAACAACATACACATATAAATGACTATCTAGCAAAAAAAAATTTCAGTATTATTCAGAATAAACAATTAACTGAATTCGGTGTCTGTAAGAGTAGTCTAAAATAACTTGAGAGTGAAAGAGAGGGAGAGAGAGAGGAGGGAGAGAAAGAGAGAGAGAGAAAGAGAAGGAGAGAGAGAAAGAGAGAGAGAAAGAGAGAGAGAGAGAAAGAGATAGAGAAAGAGAGAGAGGGAGAGAAAGAAAGAGAGAGAGAAAGAGAGAGAGATAGAGAAAGAGAGAGAGGGAGAGAAAGAAAGAGAAAGAGAGAGAGAGGGAGGGAGAGAGGGAGGGAGAGAGAAAGAGAAGGAGGGAGAGAAAGAGAGAGAGAGAAAGAGGTAGAGAAAGAGAGAGAGGGAGAGAAAGAAAGAGATAGAGAAAGAGAGAGAGGGAGAGAAAAAGAAAGAAAGAAAGAGAGAGAGAAAGAAAGAAAGAGAGAGAGGAAAGAGAGAAAGATAGAGAGGGAGAGAAAGAGAGAGGGAGGGAGTGAAAGACAGAGAGCGAGAGAAAGAGAAAGTGAGAGAGAGAGAGAGAAAGTTTTTCTTCTACACCAGATTCGCCGAAACATCGCTTGCTTGAAACATTTCAAAGTGAACATTAAAAACAAAAAAATCTTAAGTTTTTATCACGGCAGGTTCCGCTGACCAGAGGGGGTACCTGGATCACAAATGAGGAACCGTTGGTATGTGCTATAGGTCGCAACGACACCAACACCACTATTACAAGGGACGTAATCTTGAAAAACAGTAAAATGTTACTCTTTTATTATGGTTACGTCCCTTCGATTAAGTCTTTTTTTATAGACGAGAATATACACTTTATTTCTAAATAATCTTTTGTATTAGGATACATTTTTAAATTCTAGTCTTAGAAAAAGTAATAGTCCCCTGTGGTGCATGAATATCCCATAAGTCACTACAACCCTATCATGTATCATCATCATGTTACACTAACAAGTGTAGATATTAAAAGGTGGTTTCCATGATTCCTGTCACCTGGATGTGATACATCTATGTGATGGTACAATTAGAAATACCTGGATGTGACAGTACAATCAGAAATACCTGGATGTGACAGTACAATCAGAAATACGTGGATGTGATGGTACAGTCAGAAATATGTAGATGTGACAGTGCCATCGGAAATTCCTGGATTTGAAGATCTTATATATCTTATATCTTATATCCTTCCCGTGCCGTTAAACGTCACATAGGGCTCGCAAAGTATTTCGCCAATTTTTCCTGTCTTCGGCGAGTCTTTCAACCTCACCAAAGGATTTTATGCCTGTTAATTTGGCCTCTCTTAATAATGTCCTCTTCAGAGTTTCACGCAGTCTGCCCCTTTTTCTTCGGCCTGTTGTGTTGCACTTGATAGCTTGTTTTGGGATTCTCTGATCATTTCTTCTCATCAAGTATTTGAAGATACCATCAGAAATATCTGGATGTGACAGTGCCATCAGAAATACTGGATGTAAAATCAGAAATAATTGGACATGATACCATCAGAAATACTTGGATGTGATACCATCAGAAATACCTGGATGTAATAGAACCATCAAAAATACCTGCATATGATACCATCAGAAATACCTGCATGTGATACTATCAGAAATACCTTAATGTGGTAGAACCATCAGAAATAACTGGATGTGATAGAACCATCGGAAATACCATGATGTGATAGAACCACCTATACGTGTTATAACATATCACCTATTTATGTGTGTTACCACATCTTACCTATCTATCTATCGTCAACTTCCTCGTTCGCTTCTACCATCAAGATCGCCCCGTGATCCTACTAAATTTACTCCTGTGGTTCTCGCGATAGTCTCATTTAGGATGGAGGCTCAGAGCATCGTGGGGCTTGGGCCTGTATTCTCTATGGGTCACAGAAGTGGGATTGCGTGACACTGTGGCTTTCGTTGCACCAGTTTAGTCTAGAGTTGCACTTCCTCACCGGAAAACCTCGACGTGTTTTTTATATCAGTATAACACCCCCCCCCCCCCAACCGGGTGAAAGGTGGTTGCTCATCCAGTCCAGAGCTGGACTTTCTCGCCGGAAAACCTCGATGTGATTTTGGATATAATATATCCCCGCCGGATGAGACGTGTGCCAATGGAGCCTAGAGTTGGACTTTCGCACGGGAAAACCTCGACGTGGTTAGGATTTGAATATACCCCCCGCCGGGTGAGAGAAGGCTGCCTGTCTAAGCTGCACTGGTCCAGTGTCTCCGACTTCAGCGTTTTGTGATTGGGGCCGCTACCCTTCCTGTTGGTGACCAGGACGGAGCTTTTGTCCAGGAGGACGAATCCCCACCACTAATGAGTTTCTCCCCTGGGTTCAGCTGGTTTAGGTGTATTATCCCAGTTTTCGTGTATATAGGACGTGGCCGGCCTCTAGAGCAGAAGTGGCACTGGTTTTCGTTGCATCAGTTCAGCCTCGAGTTGGACTTTCCCACAGGAAAACCACTACGTGGTTATGATATGAATATATCCTCGGCGGGTGAGAGGAGGTTGTCTATTATGACTGCCCTGGTCCAGTGTCTCCGAACTCAGCGTTCCATGGTCGTGGCCGCCGCCCTTCCTGGCTGTGACGAGGACAGAGTCCCTGCCGAGGAGGACGAATCCTCGAGACTGGTGAGTCCCACCACTGGATTAAGCCGGTTTAGGCATATTATCCCAGTTCTGGCGCACAAAGGACATGGCGGGCTTCTAGAGCAGAGGTGCCATGATATGGGTAGCCCTCACCGCGAGATTACTGGCCATTCCGATTTAACTTTACATAAGCCTTTCCATCACCTTTTCACGGCGGCGCTGGGCAGCAACCCTAATCGCATTTTTCTTCATTGGCCGAGAGGAGTTTCAGCCCACGCACGGCAGCCGAAGGATCTCGCCAACAGCGTTTGAACTAATAAAAGCGCTCTTTCCGCGAGGGTCGGATCTTGGTAAGCATGTATTAGCACTAGAATTGCCACAGTTATCCAGGTAGGATCGTGTCCTCTAAGGAACCTCGACTGATTTAATGAGCCATTCGCGGTTTCACCGTGAGACAGTGTGAACGTAGACATGCATGGCTCAGTCTTTGAGACAAGCATGTGACTACTGGCAGGATCAACCAGATAGCTTTCTTCACCGAGCCTCAGTCGGACTGACCGACGCGGGGCAAAGGAGACAGCGCTCTGCTCAGAGCGGATCCCTTTCGACCCCGGCGGTGTTTCATTTGCTATAACCACCGGCGGTGGCTGCCGGCTGTCTCTGCTCTAACGAACGAGAAGAACGCCCAGCACCCACAACCAGCGCACATTACATAGTGCAGACCTGATACTCTTTGCGAGGGATGGGCCAATTTCGATACCATCGGTCGACAACACAGTAGTACACCACCGACGCGTTAGCACGAACCTGGCTGGCTAGCCGTTTATAGGCTTCGCTCCAAGGACAAACCACTCGCTTCTGCATCGGACCACCTTAACTCTCGCTGTCCGGGAAGGGAGCGAAGACCTTTCTCCCCACGCACGGGACTCGAGAGCGTTTGTTCGCCAAAAGAAGGGTCGGCCTGCGGCTGACCATTCACCTACCTTTATGTGTTATCACATCTAAACCATCTATGTGTGTTATCACATCGTACCTATCTATACGTGTTATCACATCTCACCTATCATTGTGTGTTATCACATCTCACATATCATTGTGTTTTATCACATCTCACCTATTTATGTGTTTTATCACATATCACCTATCTATACATTTTATCACATTTCACCTATCTATGTGTGTTATCACATCTCACCTATCTATGTGTGTTATTACATCTCACCTATCTAACCATTTTATCACATCTCACCTATCTGTTATCACATCTCACCAATCTATATGTGTTATCAATCTCACTTATCTATGTGTGTTCCGAAATCTCACATTTCTGTATGTGTTCCAAAATCTCAACTTTCTGTATGAGTTGCCACTTGTCAGCTAACTGTACATGCTGACATAAATAGTCAGACAGACAACAACAACAACAACAACATTGAAGAGAACCAAAACAAAGACTTGCTGTTGTAAGTAGGGCTGTGGTGACACTTGGAATTTCCAGGAGGAACAAAAGCCTGAGAATAGCGAGGCTATAACAAAGTCTTTTTTTTATTTTCATGTTTGAAGGCAGAGACTAGACTGTTGACTGAATTCAGAGAATGGATTGTTGACTGAAGATGGAGACAGGACTGTTGACTGAATTCAGAGAATGGATTGTTGACTGAAGATGGAGACAGGACTGTTGACTGAATTCAGAGAATGGATTGTTGACTGAAGATGGAGACAGGACTGTTGACTGAATTCAGAGAATGGATTGTTGACTGAAGATGGAGACAGGACTGTTGACTGAATTCAGAGAATGGATTGTTGACTGAAGATGGAGACAGGACTGTTGACTGAATTCAGAGAATGGATTGTTGACTGAAGATGGAGACAGGACTGTTGACTGAAGAGAAAGACTGGACTGTTGACAAGATGGAGACTGGACTGTTGACTGAAAGAATGAGACTGGACTGTTGACTGAAAGAAGGATAATGGACTGTTGATGAAAAGAGAGACTGGACTTTTGACTGAAGATCGAGACTGGACTGTTGACTGAATTCAGAGAATGGATTGTTGGCTGAAGATGGAGACTGGACTGTTGACTGAAGAGAAAAGCTGGACTGTTGACAAGATGGAGACTGGACTGTTGACTGAAAGAATGAGACTGGACTGTTGACTGAAAGAAGGATAATGGACTGTTGATGAAAAGAGAGACTGGACTTTTGACTGAAGATTGAGACTGGACTGTTGACTGAATTCAGAGAATGGACTGTTGAATGAAGACGGAGACTGAACTGTTGATTAAAGAAAGAGAGTGTGGGCTGTTGACAAGATGGAGATTGGACTGTTCACTGATTTTCTTCTACATACGGATACTACAAACTACCTACTGTATAGTCCTTCGCATTATAAAGTGAGATTAACGCAGTGGTTCCCAAGCTTGTACTGGTTTGTCGTCCCCTTTTCTCCCAGGCCACGCCCTCAACACCCCTTCCCCCACCCCGACAATGTACTGCTCGTACAGTGACCTGTTAAACTAGGATATGTAGTACACAACTAAGAACTTCAGCTAACAAACCAGTTTATTTAACAATATGAAGGAGTACTTTTATAACACACCTACTGCATTATTTTCTCAACTTTTTTCTTTATATATATATATATATACTTTGATCATGTGACCTGTCTGTTACAGTTGCAAGTTTCCACTGGGATAATGGCTGGTTTGTCATAAAAGCTGCTTAATTAAAACAGTCACCAGGGAATGGCGTGTTCAGCCTTGTATTGCCTTCAGTATAACCCGCCCCCCTGCCCTTCCGAAGCTTAGCTTGACTCGAACCCATATCTACTGAAAGAGTGTTGAAAGCCTACGACCACCCCGCCCCCCAACACAGTAGCTACCACACACATGCAGGCCACTCTGACCTTTATGTCACAAAGCCTGCTCCAGGTGTCCACTTGTCAAAGTGTTGAGACCCGCCTCTTCATCCCCATTCACCAGCTCCTTGTTTTGTCCCAGCTTGTTTTGTCCTAGCTTGTTTTGTCCCAGCCTGTTTTGTCCTAGCTTGTTTTGTCCTAGCTTGTTTTGTCCCAGCTTGTTTTGTAATAGCTTGTTTTGTCCCAGCTTGTTTTGTCCTAGCTTGTTTTGTCCTAGCTTGTTTTGTCCCAGCTTGTTTTGTCCTAGCTTGTTTTGTCCTAGCTTGTTTTGTAATAGCTTGTTTTGTCCCAGCCTGTTTTGTCCCTGCTAGTTTTGTCCTAGTTTGTTTTGTAATAGCTTGTTTTGTCCCAGCTAGTTTTGTCCTAGTTTGTTTTGTAATAGCTTGTTTTGTCCCAGCTAGTTTTGTCCTAGTTTGTTTTGTAATAGCTTGTTTTGTCCCTGCTAGTTTTGTCCTAGTTTGTTTTGTAATAGCTTGTTTTGTCCCAGCCTGTTTTGTCCCTGCTAGTTTTGTCCTAGTTTGCATTGTCCTTGCTAGTTTTGTCCTAGTTTGTTGTGTCCCAGCTTGTTTTGTCCCAGCTTGTTTTGTCCCAGCTTGTTTTGTCCTAGCTTGTTAGCCCTAGTTTGTTTTGCCCTAGTGTGCCTTGTCCTAGCAGTTCGTTGAAGTTTATTGCAGAGAAATCTGGTATGGGGAAACTAGAAATTACCTGCACACTTGTTAACAGCACGAAACAAAAGTACATGTATGACCGCTGTAATAACTGCTAACTAATAATGGAGATACAATGAGGGAAATTCAAAGGATGACATCTATCGCTCTTCAGAAAGTAAAACAAATAAAGAATATGTGGAGAGGAACAGACAGAACTACAAAAATAAGATTTTTAAAGGCATGCATCGTTCCCATCGCAACATATGCCTGTGAGACCTGGACACTTAACAAAACGGCTGAGAAACACATAAATGCCTTTGAATGTAAATGCTACAGAAGAGTTCTTCAAGTATCATGGACACAAAAAAAGAACAAATATATCTATACTACAAGAACTTAATACTGAAGAAGGCTGGCTAGTAAAGAGAATTTAACAAAGAAAAATTAAATATTTTGTACAAATTAATTTAGAGAATACCGACTTGGAAGGATACATAATGGGAAAAAAGAAAGAGAGGAAGACCAAGGCGAAGATGGCTGTAAGACATCGTTGATAATCTGCAAATGGATGCTTCAGCAGCAGGCCATCTTGCTCACAACCGAGAGGCCTACAGGAGAGCTGTTAGGGAGGCAAAGTTCCGCAAGGGACATGCAAGACTGTAATAACTGGTTACGTTCGCTGTCTCGGACATTCCTGTAGGCTGTGCTTTAAAAAGAATTAGAAAAAGGAGGGCGTAGTTTTATTTTGGGGTTTCTAACCTTGCTGCGCCTGGATAAATACCAACACGTGTTCTAATTCAGTGGTTCTCATACAGTTTTAGTGACGTGAACATATGTAAGTCGGCTGTGCTTCTTTCGCCTTTCATACTGTAGGGAGTAGATAATGAACTTTAGTTTCCTAGTGTGGTTGGCAGCCCTTAGAATAGGCAGCTTAGGAGTGCACAGTTCTGAGTGTCCAGTTCGCGGACCCAGCATATAAAGAAAACAAGATAGAATTTTAATCGGTCAGAATCTTGTAAGCTGAGCACTTACGGGGCCAGCGATCGGGGGAGCCACGTTATTGTTCAAGCGCGAATGAGAAATGTTATTCGTCGGATAAGAACCAGTATGTGCTAGGCTAGTATGCGTTGTTATCATGTGATGTGGATGAATGCAAACTGTGCTGTGGGCTCCCTCTGTCAATCCCGATCCACTTAGGTAAACATTTTATTAGTGATTGTGTTATAAAAGGTGATGAATAATCACACATCAGTGAAGGTGTAATAGTTCTATGTAAGATTTTGACATTCTTTTATGTACTATCGAAGTGTGGTTTTTATGTGCACGTAAATTTATATTACTGATTTTTGCATATGCATCTGAATATATTCTTGCCAGCTAGTTACGTCTGCTACAATCAGAATCGAACACAAATATGTAGGGAAAATGTTTAGTGATTATGTTGATAATAATATAATCTGGTAACTAGCATATACATTGATGATTCATTGATTGTTGCTAACTGTGCAAAATGATGTTGTAACAACAGAAGCTTATGATTATATGAAGAATTGTTTAAATGTATTTTCTTTCCATTTTATGTAATGTGTCAATGTGTAGTGTGTAATCAGCCTTGCATCCAGACAAATAAAAATATAACATATGAACTAACAATACAACATAACATATGAACTAACAATACAATATGACATATGAACTAACAGACAGGTATCACCCCATTATGATCTTTTTTTTTTAAAACACGACATTCCATTCCGCCATCACATGGTGATACATACAAAATATTCACATAAGTTTTTCTGTATAATCGGGACACGATCCGCGACCTTTCATACGAATCTGGGAGGGCCCAGGTACATGGCCCCTTCTCGGGCCCCTTTATACGTGTTCTATAGGACTGATGATGGTGCCCGAAAAGGGCACCGCTCTAGCAGATGCCACTAAAAGTTGTATATGACACCGTGACTAAGCAAAACACTGGTCTATTTAGATGTTCTGATGAGTTGCCTAGTGCTTTGTTTGTTCAGCTGAGTGATGATAGATCTGGTTATAGATCTTTTTATCTATACGTTAACACTCAGAACATTAACATTCCAGGCGCTCTGACACTTGGATAACGTAGAACAACTGGACGGCAGACCGGCAGACCGGCAGACTTACATGACACAACCGTTGACATCAACTGGAAGTCAGTAGGCCCAATGGTGTAGCCAGGCTGAGTACAATGTTTATTAATGAGAAGAATTAGAATGAAGTGTATGGCGGATGAGACTACTCCCACAAGGCAGGAGCCATACTAGCAAAAACACAGCTTCCCGGCAAGAACTTGTTTGCCATTGGGAAGACGAGAACTCGGTCACTAGGAGAGAGAATAAAAATAACTATCTAACTCAAAATGGACAGAAGCATTATACACAGATTTACATCTTACATCCTTCCGGTGTCGTTAAATGTCACATAGGGCCCGCATGGTAGTTCGCCAAGATGTCCTGTCTTCGGCGAGTTTTTACATCTCAACAAGGGATGTTATGCCCACTGAATTGGCTTCTCTTAACAATGTCCTCTTTAGAGTTTCACGTGGTCCACCTCTTTTTCTTCGGCCTGTTGTGTTCCACTTGATAGATTGTTTAAGGATTTTCTGATAGTTTCTTCTCATCACATGACCAACATATGTCCATCTTCTTTTTCTGATCAGCCATGAGACAGGTTGTTGTTTGCTCATCTGTCATATCTCTGCATTGTTCTTGAATTCATTTCACTTTATACAAAGTATTTTCCTTAGGCATTTGTTTTAGAAAGAGTCTAATTTCTTGCCTATTTCTTTAGTTGTTTTCCAGCTTTCACATGCATAAATGAGGGTTGATATTACATTTGAATTGAATAATCTTAACTTGGTTTTTGTGCTTATAACTTTTGAATGCCGTATGTTCTCAAGATTCTTGAAGGTCAATGCTCCTTTGGCAATTCGAATTCTAACTTCTTTTCTAGTATCACCATTGTGGTCTATATAAGTGCCGAGATATGCAAAATGGTTTACTTCTTCAACAGCTGTTCTTTCTTCGTATATTTGTCCTTCGTCGTTAATGAGAATACACAGGTACACAGACTACTGCAATTAAATTCCCTGACAACAGAGCTGCCCTAAAGGTGACAAATAAAAATAACACCCCACATTTCGAATATGACTGTCCTAACCGTTTTCTGCTGCCATAATTTCTTTCTTCTACGACTTCTGAACCACGTCTTCTGTCTAACATGTGCGTCCTCGAAAATGTGTTAAGTATGATTGCTCCTCCGTGCACACGTGAACTTTTTATGTCTAGTACCAAACCACATTTTCCATGAGCTACGCATTTATAAAGCGGCCCTGACTATACTCTAACAACCCCAGTTTGAGAACCGTTATTGCAAGCTCAGTCAATTTAATGAACGAATTAAGTAGGATCAACTTGTCCACCTCATTTCTCTGTTTTAATAAGCACTGCCTGGTATGTGTGTGTGTCTCGGTGCGCGTAGTGTTCGCACAGGTGTGTATTATTGCGGGAGAGTGTGTTAGTGTGCTAGTGTGCGTGTGTGCTCTGGCCAATGGGTGGAGCTGTTCGACTGACTGACGTTTATAAGAGCACGCCCCCGTAAATATCTGGGTATATAGAAACGTGTGTGTAGCTTTTGGGCATTTCGCTTCACGCCTTCAACTGAGAGACATACTCCGACTCACATACAGCACGAAGATGATGATGATGAGGAGAGATTCGTTTCTTCTTCTCCTGGTTTTGTTCACGGTTACGTGTTCTGGTTACACTTACAGCAGGAGTAAGTACGAAGTCCGAGTCGGTTGTTTATTGATTTGAATGTAATATACACATGTAAACATACATATATACGTACAAGTTCATGACCACATCAACTTTCGTCAACGCTTTCTTTCCCCGCGGTGACGTCATTCACATGTCTATAATTAGCACAGGTAAGATTAGAGATTTTTGTGTTAGCACAGGTAAGATTAGATCTTTGTGACATACAGCAGCGATTTCCAACTTCTTGACATCCCAGTTCTACTTTTTGAACTATGCAAAACTTGTGAATCACAACTTTATATTACACTGTCTCCAAACCTTCGATACATGGAACTTTATACAAAACTTGTGAATCACGCCTTATATCACAGTGTCATCAAACCCTTGATACATGGAACTTTATACCAAACTTGTGAATCATAATCTTATATCACAGTGTCTCAAAACCTTCGATACATGGAACTTTATACCAAACTGATAGTACAGTTTCGGACTACAAGTGATCGTTGTCGGATCACAGTTTGGGAACCACTAACGAATAATTCATCGGGCTCTAGAGATTGTTGCTACGAAGCAGACAAGACCCCAGCTATTTATAGCTTCCGCTTCATCAGGTTCAAGTTCTTATCCAGGGGATACCAAGTTATCATCCAGGGGGTACCAAGTTCTCAAACTGGTGATACCAAGTTCTCAAACTGGTGGTGCCAAGTTCTTAAACTGGTGGTGCCAAGTTCTCAAACTGGTGGTGCCAAGTTCTTAAACTGGTGGTGCCAAGTTCTCAAACTGGTGGTGCCAAGTTCTCAAACTGGTGGTGCCAAGTTCTTAAACTGGTGGTGCCAAGTTCTCAAACTGGTGGTGCAAAGTTCTCAAACTGGTGGTGCCAAGTTCTTAAACTGGTGGTGCCAAGTTCTCAAACTGGTGGTGCCAAGTTCTCATCTAGGTGGTACCGAGTTCTCAAACTGGTGGTGCCAAGTTCTTAAACTGGTGGTGCCAAGTTCTCAAACTGGTGGTGCCAAGTTCTCATCCAGGTGGTACTAAGTTCTCATCCGGGTGGTATCAAGGTCTCATCACAAAGTTTTCTCTGTTTCATATTCTTTACTAGCCAGCCTTCTTAAATATTAAGTTCTTGTAGTATAGATATATTTGTTCTTTTTTGTATCCATGATATTTGAATAACTCTTCTGTACCATTTACATTCAAAGGCATTTATGTGTTTCTCAGCTGTTTTGTTAAGTGTCCAGGTCTCAAAGGCATATGTTGCTGTGCGAAAGATGCATGCCCTTAAAACATACATAATAAAAACCATGAGACTTGCTACATAAACAAACAGATGATTATCTACATAAACAAACAGATGTTTATGTAGAGATCAGTTTCCACTTGACATTTATACATTTCCCACTTTTTCGTCATGGCCTCTCTTTATCCTTTCTTCGCCCAAGGGGCAGGTAATTCTAATTATGCTATGTATGGTGCACGGGATGAACACATTCCATCATTTCTTCAGCTAAACACACAAAAAAAAACCACTGCAAAACAGGTGTGAGAGAAAGAGAGAGAGAAAGAGAGAGAGGGAGAGAGATACACACATATATACATACATACACACATCTATTTTCTCTTTTCTCTTTCCTTTTATCCTGAAAACGGTTCGGTTCATGTAAAATTTGTTAAACTCAAAAACTGATAAATGACTTATCAGTAAAAAGAAAATCTGACTTTATTAAGGAAACAAGAGTTTCTAAGAAAAAATGAGAAATTTGAAGAATTTATGATGAAATTTTGCTGAAAGACTTAAGAACAGAGCGCCCCTGATTGTGGGACAGTTGCACAAATGAGACCTGGATAAGAAATCATCAGGTTCAAGTTAAATGTTCTAACAGGTGGATAAGAAATCATCAGGTTCAAGTTGAATGTTCTAACAGATGGATAAGAAATCATCAGGTTCAAGCTAAATGTTCTAACAGGCGGATAATAAATCGTTCAAGTTAAATGTTCTAACAGGCGGATAATAAATCGTTCAAGTTAAATGTTCTAACATGCGGATAATAAATCGTTCAAGTTAAATGTTTCAACAGGCGGATAATAAATCGTTCAAGTTAAATGTTCTAACAGGAGGATAAGAAAGTAATTAAAAAAAAGACCTGGTAACAACACCAGTTCCAAAAGAGTAGAAAATGGGATATATCAGCGAGGATAATCGATACATCATTCAGAAGGAAGTCACTGAAAGACTAGAACTTAAGATTACAAAGATAAAGGAGCAGATGTAATGTTTTGTCCGAATTGTCACAGAACTCCTGTCACATTGGCGGCTATTCCAAATAATTCTTAAAATAAGAAACTAAAACATCCAGTTGCTGAAACTCAAGACATTAACATACCAAAATATTGGAAATGAAGAAATTAACTCACCAAAATGTTGGAATACAGGAAATTACCTCACCAAAATGATTGGATTACAAGAAACTAACTCTCCAAAATGTTGGAATACGAGAAATTAACTCACCAAAATGTTGGAATAGAGGAAATTACCTCACCAAAATGTTGAAATACGACAAATTAACTCACCAAATGTAGAAATACAAGAAATTAACTTACAAAAATGTTGGAATACAAGAAAATAACTTACAAGAATGTTGGATTGCCAGAAATTAACTTACCAAAATGTTCAAATAAAAGGAATTAACACAGCAGAATTTTTGAACGACCTCCAAGACTAAGTGAAACTTTTTTTTTAATGAATCAGAAAAATAAAAATAAAAAACAGAACAAAAGTGAATAAAAATTTGAAAACCAATTTTCTGTTGATCGTTATAGACTTGGGGGGGGGGGGGGGGGGGGGGGGAAGGGGCGCGGAGAGAAAGATAGATAGAGTGAGAGAGAGAGAGAGAGAGAGAGTAGAGAGAAATTTCTCAACAAAATATTTGACATAAAATCGTAGAACTCTCTAAAGAAAGGAATAGGAAGTAGTCATAAATCTGTGAGGAGACGCTAGGGAAAATCTTGACGGAAAGACAGCAGGCAACACGTGGACTATCACATGTAAAGCAGTATTACTGTTCTAGAGAGATGAAAGAGAGAGAGAAGTGAGTGAGGGGGGGGGGGAAGATCCTAGGAAAGGACAAGCACAGAAACGTCCCTGATAAAATGGGATCAAAGAGCAGACAGAAATCAGATTTACGTGATGACTTCTAGCTACACCAGGGATCAAAGAGCAGGGAGAGAAATCAGATTTACTTGATGACTTCTAGCTACACCAGGGATCAAAGAGCAGGAAGAGAAGTCAGATTTACTTGATGACTTCTAGCTACACCAGGGATCAAAGAGCAGGAAGAGAAGTCAGATTTACTTGATGACTTCTAGCTACACCAGGGATCAAAGAGCAGAAAGAGAAATCAGATTTACTTGATGACTTCTAGCTACACCAGAAAATCAGAAGAATGTTGAAGTGCGAACATGTTCTCAAGAAGCAGAAAAAAAGAGAACAATCGTAAAAAATAACTTACCGTGAGAGATTATGGTTGTTTGTGATGAGTGAAGGAGAATCAGTGACAGAAAGATGACATCAGTGACAGAAAGATGACATCAGTGGCAGAAAGATGACATGATGACAGAGAAATCACTTGAGTTCTCACAGGAGAGAGTCAACATCCGACTCTAGGAGTTTGGTTTTGTCTCCGTACTTTCAACCAGTTCTCTCTGTTACACTTTTCTCCGTACACTACTCATCTGTAACATCATTCTATCCTCCTCAGACTACTCATCTGTAACATCATCCTCTCCTCCTCAGACTACTCATCTGTAACATCATCCTCTCCTCCTCAGACTACTCATCTGTAACATCATCCTCTCCTCCTCAGACTACTCATCTGTAACATCATCCTCTCCTCCTCAGACTACTCATCTGTAACATCATCCTCTCCTCCTCCTCAGACTACTCATCTGTAACATCATCCTCTCCTCCTCCTCAGACTACTCATCTGTAACATCATCCTCTCCTCCTCAGACTACTCATCTATAACATCATCCTCTCCTCTTCAGACTACTCATCTGTAACATCATCCTCTCTTCCTCAGACTACTCATCTGTAACATCATCCTCTCCTCTTCAGACTACTCTTCTGTAACATCATTCTATCCTCCTCAGACTACTCATCTGTAACATCATCCTCTCCTCCTCCTCAGACTACTCATCTGTAACATCATCCTCTCCTCCTCCTCAGACTACTCATCTGTAACATCATCCTCTCCTCCTCCTCAGACTACTCATCTGTAACATCATCCTCTCCTCCTCAGATTACTCATCTGTAACATCACGTGAATAATTAAGTTAATGTTTTCGTCCTACCTACAGGTTTGTGCAGAAATCGCTTCTCTTGTCACGGTATCAAAAAGTGCGTCCCGTTTTCACGGGTCTGTAACAGGGTGGACGACTGTGGCGATGGCTCAGATGAGGCTAACTGTAAACGTAACGGACACAGAGGAGGGCGTAAACATTCACGCCTGTTGTCTCTCGCGTGATGACTTGAATATTATGAACATGGTCAAACCGTGCACCTTACTTTTTTACAAATATTTTTTTAATTCGTTCCGCCAACAGTGAAAATAAAATACGTCTGTTGGTACGTGTTCTGTAAATGTATTTTATCTTGGTTAGTTTTGTATTTCTCTTACATGATACTCAGCTGTTTACGTTTATTTATCTCCCGATACACACAAAGTTGGCTCCTGACACAAAAAAAGTTGACTCCTGACGACGCTCAAAAAGTTGCCTTCTGACACACAAAAAGTTGCCTTCTGACACACAAAAAGTTGCCTTCTGACACACAAAAAGCTATTGTGACATTCCGGCACAGAATCTGGAACATTATTTCGGTAGTTTTAAGAGTTCAGATATTTTATTCTTAGGTTTCTAACTTCGGACAGGTCATTGATTTTGTTTGTACACAATAATTTTGGATGTTTTTAAAGCATATGTCATGTCCGTCACGTGACCGCAGTCAACCTTGACTGGGAAAGAGTCATTGAAAGCATAACAACACGAAAGATAAATGGAAAGAAAGATAGAGAAAGTCAGAGATGAATGTGAAGCGGCTCCAGTGAAGGTGGTCTCATTGTAATCCTGGGGGTGGGGGGGGGGGGGGGTGTGAGATGAAAGATTAAGAGAAACCATGGCTACAGACCGTCCCCTTAAGTCTAGTTGATCTTACATCTTCCCCGTACAGTTAAACGTCACAAGCTAGTTCGCCAAGTTTTCCTGTTTTCGGCGAGCTTTTCAGCCTCATCAAGGGATGTTATGCCTTCTAATAGATGGCCTCTCTTAACATTGTCCTCTTTGCTTGAGAGAAGATATAAATTATTGATGTTTCTCCTCTCTGATTTTACTCATAGATGTGTTTCTCCATTCCGTTTTTACTTATAGATATGTTTCTCCTCTCTATTTTTACTCATAGATGTGTTTCTCCTCTCTGTTTTTACTCATAGATATGTTTCTCCTCTCTGTTTTTACTCATAGATATGTTTCTCCTCTCTGTTTTTACTCATAGATATGTTTCTCCTCTCTGTTTTTACTCATAGATATGTTTCTCCTCTCTGTTTTTACTCATAGATATGGCGTCACATGAAAGCGCTCCACCTCCCCCCCCCCCCCGCCAAACATCACACCTCGAGCTTCTGTCTTCTCTTTCTGTCTAACTGTCTGTCTGTTCTCTCTCTCTCTCTCTCTCTCTCTCTCTCTCTCTCTCTCTCTCAGGTAGAAAACAAGTAGTTTGCTTTAGAAACAAAATATCTGGCTCGTCTGTGGTTGATACCGGTATTCCTCAAGGCTCCATTCTTGGTCCTCTTCTCTTTGCTATCTATATTAACGACCTACCTTACATTTAAAGCATTCTTCATGTGATATTTTTGCTGACGACTGTATTGTTTACAATAGTGAATATGACATCAGTAAACTACAGATAACGCTCCAAAATGATATAAACAGTTTGATTAAATGGAGTAATAAAAATGGTATGTTGATAAACACCAACAAAACAAAATCCATGCTCATCACTACAAGACAGAAACTGCAGAATGCAACAAAAACTTCACTACAGCTTTGTGCTGGGACTAAGGCAATAGAAAATGTTCATGAACATAAAACCCTAGGACTCATCATTGATCAGCATTTAACTTGGAATTCTCACGTACATAACCAACAAACTTGATTGCACAGAAAGTTTACCAACTATCCAAAATTAAAAACTTTATTGACAAAGACACAAGAAAGATATACTACATATCACACATACAAACACACTTAGATTACTGTTCCACAATCTGGGATGGATGCTCAGTCTCAAACACAAAAAGGCTCCACTCACTTCACAATCTTATTTGTGACAAACACCCAGTACAGACTGTAGATCAACACAAACAACTCAAAATTCTACCCCTCAAATATAGAGTCATTTTTAACAAAGTTAAATTTGTTCACAGAATTCTGTCGAAAATGCTCCGCCTTACTTGTGGTCACTGTTTACGTATAACACTAAACATAGCCAGCGTTTAAAAAAAACTGTCTTCTTCCTAACTCCAGGATTGATTTGTACAAGAAAAGCCTTGCATTCTCTGCAGTACAGCTCTGGAACGCCCTCCCATACCATTTAAAATCCATTCGTAATTCTTCATCCTTTAACTCAAACCTGTTTCATTATTTACTTGCTTGTAATTATATGCCTCCATAGAATAACCAGCACTCTCTCAACACATGACTCACCAGCCATCAAATACTAAAATGACATAGTTCGAAAAGTAACTTGTTAGATATTGTTAGAAATTATTTTAATGTTTGCTAAAAAAAACATATGTTAGAAGATCTGTACTGACAATGTATTTTTGTTTATGTATATGTCTGTGTGTGCGTGTATGTGTGTGAGAGTTATTTCATTAGGTTAATTACTTCTTCTCTTTTACTTTGAATATAATAGTTTAATCTTACACTCTTTTGATATGTTTTTTTCCTAATGTAGTTTTTATACTTGTATTAAATCGAGTGTGTGGGAAGAATGAAAGATGGAGTGATGAAGGGCAGAATGTAAGACGGGCCTGCGTGCCCAATTCTTTACCCTTTAAAAATAAAGATTATTCACTCATTCATTCATTCATTCATTCATTTTCTTCTCTCTCTCTCTTTCTCTCCCTTCCACTCTTTCTCTCTCTCCCTCCCTCCCTTTCTCTCTCTCCCTCTCGTTCTCTCCCTCCCTCCCTCTCTTTCTCTCCCTCCCTCTCTTTCTCTCTCTCCCTCCCTCTCTTTCTTCTCTCCCTCCCTCTCTTTCTTCTCTCCCTCCCTCTCTTTCTCTCCCTCTCTCCCTCCCTCTCTTTCTTCTCTCCCTCCCTCTCTTTCTTCTCTCCCTCCCTCTCCCTCTCTTTCTCTCCCTCCCTCTCTTTCTCTCCCTCCCTCCCTCTCTTTCTCTCCCTCTCTCCCTCCCTCCCTAGGACAGAATGTCAGACGGGCCTGGGTGCCCAATTCTTAACCTTTTTGAAATAAAGATCAATCAATCCCTCTCTTTCTCTCTCTCTCTTTCTCTCCTTCCCTCTCTTTCTCTCTCTCCCTCCCTCCCTCTCTTTCTCTCCTTCCCTTTCTTTCTCTCTCTCCCTCCCTCTCTTTCTCTCCCTCTCTCCCTCCCTCTCTTTCTCTCTCCATCCACCTCTCTCTCTTTTTCCTCTCTCTCCCTCCTTCATTTTCTCTCTTTCTCTCCTTGCTTCAATATTTAACTTTCATAGACTACTCAAAGGCATTTGATTGTGTGCAACACCAGAAACTGTGGGAAATAATGGAAAAAATGGAATTTCCAACACATTTGATACAATTAAAATCACTGCTGTATCTAGACCAACAAGTAACAGTAAGAATAAATGGTGAAACAACAACTTGGTTTGACATAAAACAAAGGGTCCGTCAGGGGTGCATATTGTCGCTCTACTTATTTAACTTGTATACTGAAAATATAATGAGGAATGTTAGAGAAGATGTAGACAAAGAATATTTTGATGCCATAACAATTGGAGGTTATGAATACCAGAGATTAGATATGCTGATGACACAGTATTACTGTCCACAACACAAAAAGGAATGGAAAAACTAATTATGTCAGTCCGTAAGAACAGCGAAGAGCAAAGCCTCTATCTTAAAGCGAAGAAAACTAAATTGATGACAACTGACAAAACAAACAAGGCAACTGAAATATGTATCAATAAGGAAACATTGGAAGACGTGGAAAGTTTTGAATATCTTGGATCATTGCTAACTAATAATGGAGATAGAATGAGGGAAATTAAAAGGAGGACATCTATCGCTCTTCAGAAAGTAAAACAACTAAAGAATCTGTGGAGAGGAACAGACAGAACTACAAAAATAAGATTTTTAAGGGCATGTATCTTTCCTATCGCAACATATGCCTGTGAGACCTGGACACTTAACAAAACAGCTGAGAAACACATAAATGCCTTTGAATGTAAATGGTACAGAAGAGTTCTTCAAATATCATGGACACAAAAAAGAACAAATATATCTATACTACAAGAGCTTAATATTGAAGAAGGCTGGCTAGTAAAAGAGGATTAAAGAGAGAAAACTTAAATATTTTGGACACATTAAACGTCATGATAATCTAGAGAAGGCCGTCTTGGAAGGGTACATAATGGGGAAAAGAAAGTGAGGAAGACCAAGGTGAAGATGGCTGCAAGACATCGTTGATAATCTGGAAATGGATGCATCAGCAGCAGGCCATCTTGCTCACAACCGAGAGGCCAACAGGAGTGCTGTTAGGGAGGCAAAGTTCCGCAAGGGACATGCAAATGAATGAATCATTTAATTGTGTCTTCATGATTATTAATGCTCATTAACAAAAGCTGAATAACTGTGACTGATTGAAAGCTGTATGATGTAGTGTAGAATGTCAGACGGTTCTGCCTTCGTTCATTCTTCCTCTCTCTTTTTCTCTCTCCTCTCCCTCTCTTTCTCTCTCTCCCTGCAGCTATCTCTCCTCCTCCCTCAATTTTTCTCTCTCCCTCCCACTCTTTCTCTCTTTCCCTCCCTTCCTCTCTCCTCCTCAATCCCTCCATCTCTTTCTCTCTCCCCTCTCCCTCCGTCTTTTCCTCTCTCTCTCTCCCTCCCTCCATCTCTCTCTCCTTCCCTTCCTCCCACCCTCTATCTCTCCCTCTCCTCTCTCTCCCTCCATCCATATTTCCCCCTCTTTTTCTCTCTCCCTCCTTCCCCCTCCTCTATATCTGGCTTCAGATAAAGATATGCTCTCTCTCTCTCTCTCTCATCCATACATTCTGTTACATGTTAAAAATGTAAATTTTAACGAAGTCTACCAGCCATTCTGGAAAGTTATTTTCACCTGTACAATAAGACGTGAAGAAAGACATGGAGAGTGTTGGGATAGAAACTTCAAGAAAGTGTATATAGTGTATGGAGGAAAATCATCATCATTTTTGTTGTTGTGGCCAGTTGTATCAAATTATGATCAAATCATTGCACGGAGCAACTTCCTAAACAAACAGTGCTCAGCAAACTTCTACAAGCAGGTAACAACATCCTACGTCAGCAACTTCTACAAACAGGTAACAACATTCTACGTCAACAGTTTCTACAAACAGGCAACAGTATTCTACGTCAGCAACTTCTACAAGCAGGTAACAACATTCTACGTCAGCAACTTCTACAAGCAGGTAACAACATCCTACGTCAGCAAACTTCTACAAGCAGGTAACAACATCCTACGTCAGCAAACTTCTACAAGCAGGTAACAACATCCTACGTCAGCAAACTTCTACAAGCAGGTAACAACATCCTACGTCAGCAAACTTCTACAAGCATGTAACACATCCTACGTCAGCAAACTTCTACAAGCAGGTAACAACATCCTACGTCAGCAAACTTCTACAAGCAGGTAACAACATCCTACGTCAGCAAACTTCTACAAGCAGGTAACAACATCCTACGTCAGCAAACTTCTACAAGCAGGTAACAACATCCTACGTCAGCAAACTTCTACAAGCAGGTAACAACATCCTACGTCAGCAAACTTCTACAAGCAGGTAACAACATCCTACGTCAGCAAACTTCTACAAGCAGATAACAACATCCTACGTCAGCAAACTTCTACAAGCAGGTAACAACATCCTACGTCAGCAAACTTCTACAAGCAGGTAACAACATCCTACGTCAGCAAACTTCTACAAGCATGTAACAACATCCTACGTCAGCAAACTTCTACAAGCAGGTAACAACATCCTACGTCAGCAAACTTCTACAAGCAGGTAACAACATCCTACGTCAGCAAACTTCTACAAGCAGGTAACAACATCCTACGTCAGCAAACTTCTACAAGCAGGTAACAACATCCTACGTCAGCAAACTTCTACAAGCAGGTAACAACATCCTACGTCAGCAAACTTCTACAAGCAGGTAACAACATCCTACGTCAGCAAACTTCTACAAGCAGATAACAACATCCTACGTCAGCAAACTTCTACAAGCAGGTAACAACATCCTACGTCAGCAAACTTCTACAAGCAGGTAACAACATCCTACGTCAGCAACTTCTACAAGCATGTAACAACATCCTACGTCTGCAACTTCTACAAACAGGTAACAACATCCTACGTCAACAACTCCTACAAACAGGTAACAACATCCTACGTCAGCAACTTCTACAAGCAGGCAACAACAACCTACTTCAGCAGACTTCTACAAGCAGGTAACAACATCCTACGACTGCAACTTCTATAAACAGGTAACAACATCCTACGTCAACAACTCCTACAAACAGGTAACAACATCCTACGTCAACAACTCCTACAAACAGGTAACAACATCCTACGTCAGCAACTTCTACAAGATGGTAAAAACATCCTACGTCAGCAAACTTCTACAAGCAGGTAACAACATCCTACGTCAGCAACTTCTACAAGCAGCAGATATCATCCTGTTTCAGCAACATCCTGAAAGACGAAACAGAGTCGTTGTACTCTCACAGATTATCACATGTGTGGACTGAAACACAGAATGTGGAAACCGCTGATTGCGTCAGATCACGCTGAACCAGAATCGAACCAGCGAGGGGCTCCACCCCCCACCCAATTCCTCACCCCCTGGGGATTTTATCACCCCCACCCCATCCAGGTTGCTCTTAGTCATGTCTGACAATTCCGGAAACAGAGCACTCAGTTAAATGGAAATGTGTGAGCAGAAAAGTGGCGAAACAATTACTTAAATGACTTGATTTTATTTAACGCTCTATTTGAAGCTAATATTGAGATTGTGAGTGTTGTTTTTTCGTTGTTGGTTTTGTGTGTGTGTATTTGTGTGTGTGTATGTGTGTGTTTTGTCAGTGAGTAAAGAAGAAAGTGTTTTTGGTGCTGAGCTGTTTGGCAGCGGACGTAGAAGATCACAATCACACGCATCGTTTAGCCTAAGTAGTTTCTCAGTTTCTTCTCTAAGGCCATGAATTGAAACGTAATCTTCTTAAATGAATCCACCACCATGGGGAGACCTGCTGTTTTAGGCAGATTAAGGGAGAGCGACAGTCTACCCACCCCCCCTCCCAGTCCCACAAGATATCGGTATAGAAACTGGGTAGGGTCTTGACCAGCTCATGTGTTTGCTCGACCTAAGACATCCTGGCTTATGGTGAGCTTGGTCAAGATTTGAATGTATTCTAGACAGGATAGAAAGAATATATTCTAGACAGGATAGAAAGAATAACGTTTCTCTAAAATAAAGAAATTATGTGTATGTTGCTCTCTTTCTCTCTCTCTTTGTCTCTCTCTTTCTCTCTGAGAGCCTGCCCGAGCTTGTATTAAGTCCTAGAAGATCCCATTAGTCTCCTGTCTTCATTGACCTTGTATTAAGTCCTAGAAGATCCCCTTAGTCTCCTGTCTTCACTGACCTTGTATTAAGTCCTAGAAGATCCCCTTAGTCTCCTGTCTTCACTGACTTTGTATTAAGTCCTAGAAGATCCCCTTAGTCTCCTGTCTTCACTGACCTTGTATTAAGTCCTAGAAGATCCCCTTAGTCTAATGTCTTCACTGACTTTGTATTAGGTCATATAAGATCCCCTTAGTCTCCTGTCTTCACTGACCTTGTATTAAGTCCTAGAAGATCCCCTTAGTCTCCTGTCTTCACTGACCTTGTATTAAGTCCTAGAAGATCCCCTTAGTCTCCTGTCTTCACTGACCTTGTATTAAGTCCTAGAAGATCCCTTTAGTCTCCTGTCTTCACTGACCTTGTATTAAGTCCTAGAAGATCCCTTTAGTCTCCTGTCTTCACTGACCTTGTATTAAGTCCTAGAAGATCCCTTTAGTCTCCTGTCTTCACTGACCTTGTATTAAGTCCTAGAAGATCCCTTTAGTCTCCTGTCTTCACTGACCTTGTATTAACTCCTAGAAGATCCCCTTAGTCTCCTGTCTTCACTGACCTTGTATTAACTCCTAGAAGATCCCTTTAGTCTCCTGTCTTCACTGACCTTGTATTAAATCCTAGAAGATCCCTTTAGTCTCCTGTCTTCACTGACCTTGTATTAACTCCTAGAAGATCCCTTTAGTCTCCTGTCTTCACTGACCTTGTATTAAGTCCTAGAAGATCCCTTTAGTCTCCTGTCTTCACTGACCTTGTATTAAGTCCTAGAAGATCCCTTTAGTCTCCTGTCTTCACTGACCTTGTATTAACTCCTAGAAGATCCCCTTAGTCTCCTGTCTTCACTGACCTTGTATTAACTCCTAGAAGATCCCCTTAGTCTCCTGTCTTCACTGACCTTGTATTAACTCCTAGAAGATCCCTTTAGTCTCCTGTCTTCACTGACCTTGTATTAAATCCTAGAAGATCCCCTTAGTCTAATGTCTTCACTGACCTTGTATTAAATCCTAGAAGATCCCCTTAGTCTAATGTCTTCACTGACCTTGTATTAACTCCTAGAAGATCCCTTTAGTCTCCTGTCTTCACTGACCTTGTCAAGACAGATCCTACATGTGACTGAGACATGATCGGCGAAGCTAAACTAGTCCAAAGGTGACGACCTTTAACCTACAACCTTGTGCTACACTTACCGGCAGTTTATCAAAGAGACTGCAACTCTTTCACAGTATACCTTGTACGGTTAACTCTAGACCTCCGCTTATTTCACCTTATCTGCGGAATGGGTGACAGACTCGGAAAGGAAACAGACTAAGATGGCGGAAGGAGGATAGGATAAGAAAGGAGAAAAGAGAGGGAAGGAGAGAGAAAAAGATAGGGAGGGAGGGAGGGAGAGAGAGAAAGAGAGGGAGGGAGAGAGAGAGGGAGGCCAAGAATGGAAAAATGAGAAGGAAGTTTATGATATGATTGAAAAAGGTCTCAGAAAGCTGGTTATGTTTATAGACAAGTCCTCGGAAAGCTGGTTATGTTTATAGGCAAGTCCTCGGAAAACTGGTTATGTTTATAGGCACGTCCTATGAAAAACTGTTTATGTTTATAGACAAGGCCTAGGGAAAATTGGTTATGTTTGTAGACAAGGTCTAGGAAAAATGGTTATGTTTATAGACAAGGCCTAGGAAAAACTGGTTATGTTTATAGACAAGGCCTAGGAAAACTATTAAATTATGATAAAACAAGGCTTCTGAAAGCTGATTTAAGTCTATAGACAAGGCTTCTGAAAGCTGATTTAAGTCTATAGACAAGGCTTCTGAAAGCTGATTTAAGTCTATAGACAAGGCTTCTGAAAGCTGATTTAAGTCTATAGACAAGGCTTCTGAAAGCTGATTTAAGTCTATAGACAAGGCATCAGAAAGCAGGTTTTAGTTTTGATGAAATGTCACCCCGCATAAATCCAGACCTATAATTGTGGATACATATCTTGTGAGTACACAGACATGACATGGCATACACTCATAACATATCTTGTCAGTACACAGACATGACATAACATACACTCACAATATATCATGTCAGTACACAGATGTGACATGACATGACATGCCATACACTCACAGCATATACTGTCAGTACACAGACGTGACATACACTCATAACATATCTTGTCAGTACACAGACATGACATACACTCATAACATATCTTGTCAGTACACAGACATAACATGCCATACACTCACAGTATATACTGTCAGTACACAGACATGACATACACTCATAACATATCTTGTCAGTACACAGACATAACACGACATACACTCACAACATATCTTGTCAGTACACAGACATGACATACACTCACAACATATCTTGTCAGTACACAGACATGACATACACTCACAACATATCTTGTCAGTACACAGACATAACACGACATACACTCACATCTTGTCAGTACACAGACATGACATACACTCATAACATATCTTGTCAGTACACAGACATAACACGACATACACTCACAGCATATACTGTCAGTACACAGACATGACATAACATACACTCACAACATATATTGTCAGTACACAGATATGACACGACATACACTCACAACATATCTTGTCAGTACACAGATATGACACGACATACACTCACAGCATATACTGTCAGTACACAGACATAACACGACATACACTGACAAAAGAACTGGTTCTGTGATATCTACACCGTCTCAAGCCATCCAATTTATACTTGAAGCACATTTTGTTCTCAACTTCGACAAAGCCAACATCTCTGTAGATTTCTGACAAGCCGACCAGAATCCCAGGGTAAGTGACGTGGGCTGTGTTTGTGTCTCTGCTGGCAATAAACTGGAATAAACTGGAATTGATACACAAATTTGATGGTGAAAGGAATGGAAATATCATTTTAAAATATTATTTGTGATCTGAGACGAAACATTAGCAGCAACCGTGGCCAGAATAAATTAAGTCAAAAGATATTTTGAAAACTCTCTGACATGTTTCATGTAATCTGCTCAACACATTTTTCATTCCCCAGAAATCATAGTGAAATATATCATATGTAATGGCTATATACAATAATGATATATATCATAGTGATATATATCATACATCATGACTATATATCATAGTAAAATATATCATATCTATATACATCACCACTATATATATATATATATATATATATATATATATATATATATATAATCAAGACCCTATATCATATTGAAAAATATCACAAATCGTGGCTAAATATCATACTGAGATACATCGTATATCATGGCTTATATCGTAATGAAATACGTCATATATCATTGCTATGTGTCATAGTGGCATACATCATTACATCATATTTCATATATATATATATATATATATATAATATTTAAATATAACATACATCGTGACTATATATCATTAGTGAAGTACATCATATATCATGTCCATAAATCATGGTGAAACACATAATATGTTTTTTTAAAAAGCACATAATATATGTCATGGCTACATACCATACTGAAAATATATCATGGCTTTATGTCATAGTGAACTACATCATATATCACAGCTGTACGATCATGTTGATATATATATCAGATATCATGGCTATATTTGCACACGCAAGCGCCGGACGAACAAGCCGAAGTAGAGTTTAATAACTTTTAAGATAATAGCCAATCAGATGGGGCTGTATATCACAGCGAGATAACGAAGGGAGAGAACTCCTGTGTATCAAGGATATGAGGCAGTTGTCTCGCTTCCTTAACCCTTTACAGCTTCTAAAAGAATCGATGTCCTGCACCTTCGGCCAACAGAAAACTGCGCCATCCTCTATCTCTCACACAGATAATAAATATGCTTTTCCTTTCTCCGTCCTCTAGGAAAAAAAAAAACGGTAAAATAAATAAATTTCGAGCAGGAAATGAATCAAGGCAATAAAAGAAGAGCGATGAAAAGGGTAATAAAAATTAGACATGGAGGGTGATGCTTGTGGGATAAGTCTGATGGATTTGAGGCA
The DNA here is from genome assembly GCA_009760885.1 of Achatina immaculata. NCBI lineage: Eukaryota > Metazoa > Mollusca > Gastropoda > Stylommatophora > Achatinidae > Lissachatina > Lissachatina immaculata. The sequence goes on from CM019710.1 coordinate 3,188,546, forward strand.
AAAATTGTCAAAATTTGTCTTCCTGGCTTTCCATACACATGGCTTAAAGCGCTCACGTTAAGGACCGCGAGTTTTGCCCTGTGTGAAATGTAAATGATCGTTAGTGGATGCGGAAATGGGAAATGAAGAAATGGAAGTATGGACACCGCCATTTGCTGAAGTGGATTGTGGGTAATTGTATGCGCTCGCGCATGCGCGGTTTTGTGATTTGATGGAGGCCATGCTGTGATAGTATCGACGACAAATTTGGTTAAAGATGACAGCAGAAACGAAGAATTTGACTAAGAATGACAGTACAAGCGAAGAATTTGATTAAAGATGACATTACACGCCAAGAATTTGACTAAAGATGTCAGTACAAGCCAAGAATTTGACTAAAGATGACAGTACAAGCCAAGAATTTGACTAAAGATGTCAGTACAAGCCAAGAATTTGACTAAAGATGACAGTACAGGCGACGAATTTGGCTAAAGATGTCATTAAAAGCCAAGAATTTGACTAAAGATGACAGTACAAGCCAAGGATTTGACTAAAGATGACAGTACAAGCCAAGAATTTGACTAAAGATGCAGTAGGAAAAGAGCTTCATTCAAGGTGATAATAGATAAGTAAGATTTAAAGACCACTGACAGCAATTATTGAGGAAAGACTCTGGCGATAGTTGGGACATGTGCTCCGAATGACTGACAACTCACTACCAAAAATAGCACTAAGATGGACACCACAGGGGAACAGAAGTAAGGGTAGACCAAAAGAGATATGGAGAAGAACAACAGAAAGGATGTTGAGCAATAGAGGGCTCACCTGGGCAAGAGCAGAAAAAAAGGCGAAGGACAGGCATTTGTGGAAAACCCTTGCGGAAGCCCCATGTGCCCTGGGCACTTAAGGTTCAGAGAGAGAGAGAGAGAGAGAGAGGATTTAAAGAAACAAATTTCATTCAAGGTGATAATAGATAAGTAGGATTTAAAGAAAAAGAAAAGAAAAAGATGACAAGTTTGCTTTGACGAGTACCTAAATGTTGAAAACTTACTGCCGTGTTTTGCACTTCTTCTTCTTCTTCGTCTTCTTCTTCCTCCTCTTCCTCCTGTTACATGCAGGCTATCATCTAGACTCCCATCATCAGTAACACTACCTGGTCATGCGTGCTCGCACATTATCCCCTCACTCAATCTTCCTGGGACTTATTTTTCTGCTCTGTCCAAATCACACTCCCAGAATTCTTCACGCTGACAGACTTTGCTAGCAGACATTTGACAGACTTTGCTAGCAGACATTTGCCAAACATCCTAACTGAAATTTATACCACGTGATGCATAAGAACTCTCCATGCCAACGTTACCTTTCATACATTCTCTTTTTTCTACTGAAATTGTGGGAAGAAATACAATCATGTCCGAGAAAACAGTTTTCTAAACCAACAGCAGCAGAGAACATATATTGCTCCTGGTGGCGGAGCCAGTTAAGAAGTATGTTTCTGCGTCGGTTACAATAATTCAAGACATCAGTCATAACACATTTCCAGAGCCTGGCTCCCTGTTTCCAAATTCACGCTCTACTTGGCATTGGTAGCTAATATCTTATGCTCACAGCTACACGGAGTAGTCAGCTGACAAACACTCGTCATGCCCGATCTTTACAATCAAACTGCTTTCTGTTCTGAGTTTCTTTGTACGCGAACGTCCAAGTAAACGGAGACATCAAATCTCAATCAAGAAACAGGGGACAGTGTTTCTCGTTCATGGCCGCACAAGAGTCGACTGGGAAGAGCCGTGTCATGTTCTGTACAGAAAGCGGGGAGGTGGACAATAAGTAGAAGATAAAGGGTGATATGCGCGCGCGTACACACACCCACGTGGCCGCGCGCGAGCTAAATTTCGAAACCCAGCAGGTAATAACAACAGAATAACAATAACGCGTCATGAAGTGCTACACAGTTCCGTGGCGTTACTGTTGTTATTGTCTCTATCTCCTGTGTATGGTCGTTGCTATTTCCATTGTTGTGTTTGTTACCTCTCTCTAAAACCTCGAATTCAAAATAGTGGCAGCCGTGGCTGTCCTGAAGATCTTGTTATCTTTTCTACAAGTCATTCTTATTCTTAGTGCCAACCATAATGGGTAAGGGTGTATAATCTATCTTGAATTTAGCTTGAACAGACAATTAATTTTGAGATTAAAGTATATGGAAAGTTAATTTTGAGTTTAATTTATATAGACAGTTAATGTTGAATTTAACTTACATAGACAGTTAATCTTCAGTTTAACTTACACAGACTGTTAATCTTGATTTAACTTACGCTGACAGTTAATCTTGAGATTAACTTCTACAGAAATTTAAAGTTTAGCTTATGAAGACATTTAATCTTGATTTTAACTTAGACAGACAGTTAATCTTGATTTAAACTTAATCTCTATTTTAGCTCAGACATACAGTTCATCTTTAGTTTAACGTATGCAGGCAGTTAAACTTGCGTTTAACTTATACAGACATCCAATCTCCAGTTTAACTTACGCAAATAGTTAATATTGACTTTAATTTGGACAGACAGTTAATCTTCAGTTTAACTTATACAGACAGTTAATCTTGATTTTAATGTATGCAGACTGTTAATCTTTTAGTTTCACTTACACAGACAGCTACATTTTAGTTTAACTTATACAAACATTTAATCTCTATTTTAAATTATACCGACAGTTAATCTTTATTTTAACTTATACAGACAGTTGATCTTGAGTTTAACTTTCACAGAGATCTTAAAATTAACTTACACAGACAGTTAATCTTGAATTTAATCTGCACAGTTAATGTTGAGTTTAACCTGCATAAAAATTCTTTTTTCCAGCTTAACTTGTACAAAAATGTAAACGATACTAAAGGATTGGGTTGAACTAGAATGTTCCTTCCCCAAAACTATCCTCACTCTCCATGAGGGATTCACATGCGAGTCCCGCAATGTGATATATGTCATCGTTTGCAAAAGATGCAGGATAACGTATATTGGTGCGACTGGCCTCAGATTAGGGGACCGCATGCAAAAACATCTGTACGACATCACCCAGCATGCTTCGAAACCAGTCTCAAATCATTTCAATGGCCCCAACCACAGATGCAAATCTGATTTTCTGATAACAGCCATCAAACAATGTCACGCAGATGACACAAGCCTCCTGGCGCTTGAGAACCGCTGCATTCAAAATTATGGGACGCTGGAGCCACACGGTTTAAACTCACTGTTCAGCTACACTTAAATTCTCTTCAATCATCATAGTACCTCTCCACTAAGCTCCACCCCCTTCTTACTTTTCAAACTTCCTCACAGCATCACTCTGCAACCCCTCTTCCCTAATCATCTATTTCAACTTCTCCTGGCTAGGTCAAAATTGTATCACTCTCACTCCCCTCCCCGGTTCCCCATCCACCACCCCCAATTACAACCCACCGACCACATGTCACAGGTCTCCATTTAAACAGTCTCCACGTTCTACTAAATCCATTCCTGACACACACCGCCGGACAAACCACACCTTACAATTTACAGCTAAGTACTCTATTTAATTTTTAAATTAAAAAAAAATAGTATTCATGTGAATCTATACTTTATCTCCTCCCTCTGTTTCTTAGTCCTGTATGTTTTTGTATGATTAAGGCTCACGCCGAAACGTCACAACTTTGTAATCGTTAAGTAATAAAGCTGCTCCTACTTTTTCCTGTTTTATACATTCTAGTATCACAGCTTTACTGCAGTAGCTTCGTGTATAGTTGGTTACTTAGACACTAATTACTGTGGGTTGAACTAATGAAACAAGCGGGTTTTTGACATTCCGACCTCGATAAACCAGAGCGGGTCTCTTGTCTTGTTCTCCTCGCACTATAGAACCTCGTAACAAGACATGATACACACAAAAAAGAAAAGAAATCGAGTGATAGAAATGACAGGACATTGTCAAGCCAAGAAAATAACAGCTTGTTATGCATGTCAGAAGTTTTGTTCTGATGTTCTGTTTGCTCGAAATTATTTATAACCTTTTTCTCTCTTCTCTAGCTTCTTTCAAAGTGAATGTTTGTGAGAGACACGAGTGGAAAAGTTGCAAAACTAAACCAGGGATTACTTTTTTTTTTCAGTTTCAGAAAATTGTAGAAATAGTATCTTCAAGAATGTGGGTTCGGAGACATATTTAGAGTACACACAGAAAATAACGAGGCTTTCACACAGTAAAGTAATAGAAAACAGTAAGGAGGCTTTCACACAGTAAAGTAACAGAAAACAGTAGAGAGGCTTTCACACAGTAAAGTAACAGAATAGAGTAAACTAACAGAACACAGTAACGAGACTTTCACACACTGAAGTAACAGAACATAGTAAAGTAACAGAACACAGTAAAGAGACTTTTACGCAGTAAACTAACAGAACACAGTAACGAGACTTTCACACACTAAAGTAAAAGAACACAGTAAAGAAACTTTTACGTAGTAAAGTAACAGAACACAGTGTTGTATGTTTAGAACTGGAAAAAAAAATCATAGATAAAGACACTTTTAGACGTGAGAGAAAGAAAAATGACGGGAGAAATACCTGGGACTTGAACCGCGGATTCCGGTAGAACGATCAGCTGTCTAGCCAGGAGAAAACAGTGTATTAAACAACTTAGCTATCGCGAACTCCTAAAATAAAGGTGTGTGATAGCCAAGTCATCGATGCTTGACTGTTAGGCTCTAGCACATTGTACAGTCGTGACACCCTGAAAGGAAACTTGGGGGGGGGGGAATGGGGGGAGGGATGTGAAATAGCTGACGAATGCACTGTTCTCTCATGGCTAAGCGGTTGCTCGCCCTATCGGAGCCCGTGGTTCAAGTCCCAGGTATTTCTCGTGCGGCTTCTTTCTCTGACTTGTGAAAGTGCTCTGTTTATGATTTTTGTCGAGTTCTGTTCTTTTACGTCGAGAATGTGCTGCACTTGGTAATAAATTACAGAATGTAGTAATCCTACATTTGCTGGAGGATGTGGACAGACTTGTTCAGAAACTCAACGATAACAAAGTGCATGTCAAAGGTTACAGAAGAGCATCGGCGTATCCGAAGGCCTACAACATCTATTCGCTGATGAAAGCCACACTGTACAATTGTTCAAACATTCAAAGTCTCTGTAACAACTGCTCGCACATGCAAAGTCTCTGTAACAACTGCTCGCACATACAAATTCTCTGTTACAACTGCTCGCACATACAAATTCTCTGTTACAACTGCTCGCACATACAAATTCTCTGTTACAACTGCTCGCACATACAAATTCTCTGTAACAACTATCTGTAACAACTGCTCGCACATAAAATGTCTCTATAACAACTGCTCGCACATAAAATGTCTCTATAACAACTGCTCGCACATAAAATGTCTCTGTAACAACTGCTCGCACATAAAATGTCTCTGTAACAACTGCTCGCACATAAAATGTCTCTATAACAACTGCTCGCACATAAAATGTCTCTGTAACAACTGCTCGCACATAAAATGTCTCTGTAACAACTGCTCGCACATAAAATGTCTCTGTAACAACTGCTCGCACATTCAAAATGACTGTAAAAACTGCTCACATATACAAAGCAACTATAACAACTGCTCACACATACAAAGCAACTGTAACAACTGTTCAAACATACAAAGTCGCTGTAACAACTGCTCACACATACAAAGCAACTGCAGCAACTACTAGTACATACAAAGTCACTGTAACAACTGCTAGTACATACAAAGTAACTGTAACTACTGCTAGTTCATACAAAGCCACTGTAACACCTCTAGCACATACAAAAACACATTATATGGAAGATATTAATCACGCACACCTGTAAAATTCACTCAAACAGTGAAGCAAAATATAAACTTTTAGTTTCTGTTTAGTAAAACTTTATGTGGGCCCCCCATTGTTTGTTTTTTCACATGGTGTTACCATAAATTTCACATTGTGATATCACAAATTTCACATGATATATGCCATTATTCTCACACAATGAAAGAAAAAAAACGAGTCTCTGCATGATGCTTGTCACAACCTCAAAATTTATCAATTCCTCACTTCTATAAACTAAGAAAAAAGTAGGAACAGCTTTATCACTTAACGCTACAAAGTTGTGACTTTTCAGCGTGAGCCTTAATAATACAAACACACACAGAACGAATGAATAGAGAGAGGAGATAAAGTATAGATACACATGAATCCTATGGTAAACAAAATGGTGGATCGTAACTGAGGGTGGTGGGTGGGGAAACTGTTGAGGGGAGAGAGAGTGATACAATGGTAACCTAGCCAGGAGCAGGTGAAATAAATATTTATGATTGGGGTAGAGAGGTTGTAATGCGATCACCTATCACACATCACAAGTCTCTGTTTAAACGTTCTCTTCTCTCCACCATGTGCATTTCTGTACATTTCTGAACGAACATATTTTGAACGTAGCACATTTTGAACGGGCGCGTTTCCGAAAGAGAGTAGAAAGAAGCTACATATTCTTTCAAGCTATAGCTAAGTGCTCTATTCATTGTATTTATTTATTTTTTTTAACCATAGGATTCATATGAATCTATGCTCCTCTCTCTAATCCTTCGTCCTGTATGTGTTTGTATTATTAAGGCTCACGCCGAAACGTCACAACTTGGTAGTCGTTAAGTAATAAAGCTGTTCCTAGTTTATTTTTCCTAGTTTATACATTCTGGTATCAGAGCTTTATTGTAGTGCTTCGTATATAGTTGTATGCTTATACACTAATTATTGTAACATTCTCACTTGGAGTACTATCTTTACTTTGTCTTTGAGAAATAATAAAATGTGTATGTCTCAAAACATCAACAAAATCAATTTCAGGCATCAAAATCTTGTAGAAATGATCTACATGAAATCTCAAATCTGTGAATTCAATAACCAAATTTTCTGTTTAAAATCTTGGGAGAGAAGGAAACGAAACAAAAGGATTTTTTTTTAACATTAAAACTGTCTTTATCTTCTTGACTCGCGTGACCTATTTGCCATAAATAGTAAAATAAGAGAACAAATATTGTAGGATTAAACCTCGAAAAAATCGTAGACAAAGCACTTTAGTGAGACGTGAGAGAAAGAAAAATCACAAGAGAATTACCTGGGATTCGAACACGGACTCCAGTAGGACGAGCAGCCGTCTAGCCACGAGAGAACAGCGTACTATCGACTTAGCCAACTAAGTCCGTGTTCGAATCCCAGGTAATTCTCTTGTGATTTTTCTTTCTCTCACGTCTCACTAAAGTGCTTTGTCTACGATTTTTTCGAGGTTTAATCCTACAATATTTGTTCTCTTACTTTACCGTACCAAAACCTCGTAGTTTCCTATTTATAAAAAAATTGTTCCTTAAATAGTAAAACGTCCAGGTCTATCCCTGACTGGACCTCAGCCACGTTTGATGTCATCGCTTGAACGCAGTGTCACATGGTAAGATGTCGCTGCTGTGATCGATGGCGCTATTTTCCGCCTGTAATTCCCTTTTCATGGAAGTGCACATTCATCATCCCTGAGACAGTGTGGTCTTTCTGTGCCTGTCTCTCCTCGTTCATCATTTCTTACTGTTTCTCTAACACTTCAGGACATCTTTGTTTTTTTGCTCATTAAATTGCTCTAAAATTTCTTCACTGATCAGTGTCTGATATTCTCCGTGTACCCTTAGAGAAAACAAGTCAGTATGAAGAGAAGTAACCCCCCACCCCCTCTTCTTTCTTCTCTTAATCTCTTTCTGTTCCTTTTCTTTTCCCTTTTTTTCCTTTTATTCGTAACTTTCATCGTTCCTTGTTTCTTTTTTTTTTTGCCTACCCCCCCCCCCAATATATCTCATTGTTTCTTATGTCTATTTCTTTCTGGTTTCTTTTTCTATGTGTCTATTAGACTCTTTTGAAAACAAATGGATAAGGAAAATACTCCGCATCAAGTGGAACGAATTTAAGAACAATGCAGAGATAAGACAGATGACTGAACAACAACCAGTCTCATGGGTGATCAGGAAAAGGAGATGGACATATGTTGGTCACTTGATGAGAAGAAATGATCAGAGAATCCCAAAACAAGCTATCGAGTGGAACACAACAAGCCAAAGAAAAAGAGGCAGACCGCGTGAAACTCTGAAGAGGTCATTGTTGAGAGAGGCCAAATTAACAGGCATACAATCCTTTGATGAGGTTGAAAGACTCGCCAAAGACAGGAGAAATTGGCGAACTACTTTTCGAGCCCTATGTGACATTTAACGGCACGGGAAGGACATAAGATATAAGATAAGATAAGATTGCTTTCTGTTTCATTATTTCTCTGAGTGTTTTGCTCTGCTGCTTACTTTTAGAGTACCCTTCCAACCCACCTAAAACTCGCAAGTAACATTCACTCTCCCAACCTCAAGTTTGCCCAGTGCCTGCTTAAATTCGATTGCATGCCCCCCCCCCCCCCGTGTAGACTTGTAACTTCCCTTACATCTCTGGACATGTGTAATAATGTTTACTGCAGTGTCGCAATAGTTCCAGTAAAGTATATAAACTTGCAAGGTGACATCACTGTGCTGTATGTGTGTGAATCTGATAATTACATCCCGTGTGTTTAAGATGGTGTATGTATTACTGAGGGTGTGGATCAAAGGATGAATGTAGAAGTTTGTCGTGATAATTTTCCTCGGGTTTTCTTTGTAGTTATTACTTCATGCACTTATCTGTTTGTCTGTCTATCTGTCTGGTCCGGTCCGGTCTGGTCTGGTCTGGTCTGTCTGAATGTTCTGGTCTGTTTGCCTGGTCTATCTGTCTGGGCGGTATGGTCTGGTCTGTCTGTCTGTCTGTCTGGACGGTCTGGTCTGTCTGTCTGTCTGTCTGGGCGGTATGGTCTGGTATGTCTGTCTGTCTTGACGGCGTGGTCTGGTCTGATCTTGTTTTGTCTTGCCTGTCCGTCTGGCTGTCTGTTTTATCTGTCTGCCTACACATTCACATCTTTGTTCATTACATCCTTAGATTTTGGAGACGGAACTTTATATTGTTCTCTGCATTTCTAAAGTTTAGCGACCAAAATTAGATTCTTACCTTTATTTTTAGACTTTAGACATCACATTTTACATTTTCCTACATTTCTGAAGTTTAGATTCTAAACTTTATATTGTTTCTAAAGTTTAGATATCAAAGATGACATTGTTTCACACATTTCTACAGTGTGGATTTCAAAGATGACATTGTTTTCTACATTTCTGTTTCTGATTTGTTCTTTTTTTTTTCCTCTTTGTGTGTCTGCCCCTCATTCATCATTTTGCTTGACTCTGTGTCTCCTCATATCTCTCGCTCTGTTTAAGTGTGGGACGAGGACACGACGAGAGGACAAATCAAACACCGGGTTGTTTCCCTTGGCAGAGCCGGCAAATGTTGGCTGTCTGACCCCCACAGAATTAGCTATGACGACCCGCGGACATGGAGCAGAATTTCTAGAAATGTCCAGAAATATTGTCTGTCAGGAGAAAAAAAAAACAGACTTTGATTTATTAAGTGTACAGAAGGTGAATTGTTGAGTATTGGAAGAGCTAATGGCCCTAAGATGGGAGAGTAGGAAGACGCAGGATGTGAGATGAACAGCCAATATTTCGGAACAAGTTCAGAAACAGCAGCAGACACGTAAATGAAAACAAAGAAAAGAAATATTTCTTGATGTAATTTGTTATGGAGGCTGGTATAAATTACGCTGCGCTGGAGAAGATTTGTTCCGCCTGAGCGACAAGACATGGACGACGGAGTTTGATCTGTCGAAGATTACTCGCCACGTGGAAGAGAAAGACTATATTTATTTGGTCATCATCACATCGCTACGACGATGTAAGTCTAAACGAAAGTGATGAAGAAACAAACGGCCTGGACTAGCAGACTCCAAACATGGCCAGAAATCCGCGGGAAGTACTTGGTAATCACAAAGTTTGTTGCAGGAATAATCGATAACTGGTTTTCTGATCGGCAGTCAGCCGTGATTTTTGCTGATTGTAGCTGATTTCCATGAGGTTTAATACCGCTAAGCGTGGGGTTTCAATGTCTCTTTTCCTGTTGTTGGTAGCTAATATATGAGATTAGAATTTGGTCCATTTTTTAAACACAGTCAACAGAATCTAAACCTGCAGATTATCTTCCTCTTGGGAAATAACAAACTACAGAAAGTATTTGAAAGAAGAAGAGAAGGAAGAAAACAGAGAAAAGTATGTACATGACAACAGAAAACAAATTGATATTAAATGGTATCATTTCTTTTGCAAGTGCTGCATTGAAAGAAGTACCACTTGACATTTCAAGAGCGTTAGTTTTCCATAAACGTGACGCCGTAAAGTGAAATGTTGTAAATCGGGCGTCAAATATCAGCGAAAATGTATATGTGTACTTTGTATGTGTGACTTTACATATACATCAGTATTACTCAGTATCTGCTGCCATTTCCCGCGAATGCTTGAATCCGCGGAAAGTACCGAACTATATATAAAATATAGTTTATACATAGACAAATACATCTATATACATACACACGTATTATATGACCTGACCCAGAATTTCACGCTATCGTCACAGAACATTTACCAGCCAATATCGTCACAGAACACTTACCAGCCAATATCGTCACAGAACACTTACCAGCTAATATCGTCACAGAACATTTACCAGCCAATATCGTCACAGAACATTTACCAGCCCCTATCCTCACAGAACACTTACCAGCCCCTATCGTCACAGAACATTTACCAGGCACTAAGGACGTAACTTTATACCAGTCTTAGGAGCGCACGTAACACAGGCCCAGTTTATTTCTCCTCTTTTTTTTGTTTGTTTGATAACCTGATTTTAGCTCATCATTTAGTACTCGATCAGTTTCGGCATATGACTTTTTCTTTCACAACAAAATCAGTTATCTCTTCACTTTCTAACATCCAGGAAGTTCTTGACCGCTTGTCTTAGACTGGCCGAACTCTCATCATTAATTTCGTGATTTGGGGACGATTTAAAGAAAACACGTACTCAGTAATTCACAAACAGCGAGCTTACATGAATGTTTTTATTTGTGATAGCGACCACGTGACTGGCTGAGGAGGCGGGGAGATGGTTGGCAGGGAGATGATTCATGATGTCGTTCACACGGCCAAATTTGCATTTTTGTTGTTTTTGTTTTTTGTTTTCAGCCCGCGGGTTACTGAAACCGCGGATAGTAATCTCGCGGATAAAGGAGCGCGGAGAATTGTATGTGCGAGCAGGTGAGTTTGGTGCCTGCCGGGAATTTCCGTTTGCTGAGGCCAGTTCATGGAAGTCCATAAGAAGGAACTTCCCTTCCCAGAACAGTCTTGGGGCTTGAGTTTGTTCAAAAGCAACGATTCTTGCAAAGCGGCTGGCCGAGAGGGTAGCGCTGTGTCCTCATGTGACAAGGCGAGTGTTCGCCTACCAGTCTAAGAAGGCCGTCACACTCGAGTGACTGGGCTAAGTGACCTGTGCGACCATCTGAACTAGCTTTCCAGGTCAGGTCACGTGACGGGAAGGATTCAGTGGCTGAAACAATACTACCCGCGTGTGTATCACATAACTTCTTTCGTCCTTGTAGACCACATGACTGGCTGCAGGAAGGTCAAGTTTCTTGACAGCGTGACAACAACAAAAGTGGCGGTCCAGGCTAACAAAATCTTCTCGTACAGACAATATTGAGAAGCTAAAAAAATAACAAAACCGTACAATCACAACACACAACAAAATTGTTATTCTGATATGAAACAAGATGGCTGTTTCGTGACTCTGATGTGAAACAAGATGGCTGTTTCCTGACTCTGATGTGAACAAGATGTCTGTTTCGTGACTCTGATGTGAAACAAGATGTCTGTTTCGTGACTCTGATGTGAAACAAGATGTCTGTTTCGTGACTATATTGTGAAACAAGATGGCTGTTTCGTTACTTTGATGTGAAATAAGATGGCTGTTTCGCGACTCTGATGTGAAACAAAATGGCTGTTTTGTGATATGAAACCGGATGGCTGTTCCGTGACAATGATATGAAGCAAGATGGCTTTTCCGTGACTCTGATATGAAGCAAGATGTCTGCTCCGTGACTCTGATGTGAATAGACCGGCAGGGAGGGAACGCTGTTTATGTACTTTCAGTCGTCGCCAGCATATGCCTTACCTTGCTTTTCTTCTCATTGTCGTTTTGTTGTCAGCTCACCTTTAGCTTTTGTCTGCACCGCTCCACCTGCCAGCCAAGTTGCTTGACAGGGCCAGGTAGTGGCGCTTACAACAACCCGCCAACTTGTTCTGTCATGTTTGACACAGTTCTCGTCTTACATGACGCGCAGTTAAAAGGGCGACAACTATCAGCTCATGATAGGACTGTTGTTAAAGGGACATAACATCTCTAAGGGACATAATCATATAATTTGTTACTTTTTGTTGACACATTTCCTTGCCTAAGATTTTGTGGAAAAGGGAAAATGGAAAGAGATTTAATATAACAATTAAGTAGATTAAAAATCAATATTGCCATTTATATTTAAATGTAAAATTCCTAAACTAATTTAAATAATGATATCATTTCTTCCATTGTGGTTCTTCAATATGTGCATTTTATAGTTCGTGTACGTAATTTTAAAAAAATCTATAACAGTGCTGACTGCAAGTTATAAGACACAGCTGATTACCCGGCTGATTACCCGGCGTTGTCCGGCCCTTTGGCTAAGATCAAAGTGGCTGAGGTCAAAGTGTCCTCTTAGCAGGTACCGTGATCAACATGCCCTTTGGTTAAACAAAAGCGTCGTTATTTTTTAACTAAACGAGATGCCCGAGGCCTGCCCTGCACATTGAATGCCGGGGGTATGGTCCACATCTCGTTACGGGTGGACCCGGTTTGCAGTACCACCGGGTCACGGCCTGTTGTTTTCGTTGCCTTAAAAAAAAAATGTCCGGGTGTTTATTTATGCCAATAGTCTATTAGACAGGAAAAGCAATGAATTCTGCCTATAGTGTAAGATCGAAGTAATTTTATTTACAGGTATTTAAATATAAGTACAGTATACAAATTATAGAGTAAACTCTTTTACAAAACCATTATAATATTAATTTAATTCAAACCCCGGTTATAAACAACATTTTGAGTTTCACCTCCAGGAGCAAGAATACATTCTTAGGTGAGCCCCCTCCCACTCCAAAGCAAGCAACATAAAGTTGTCCGTGGGAGAAACATGGTGATCTCAGTCCACTCCGCAGTACTTGATAGACTGCCCCTGTGATTTGTTGATCGCGATCGAGAACGCAAGTCTCACTGGAAAGTGCAATCTCTTAAAGTTAAAAGAGAGATCGGTCGGAATGAGTGGTATCCGTGGGATTAAAAACTGTTTCACCCTCTCCCTTTCCTTTAAGGTGGTCGCTTCAGTTACATCGCCAAGCGTCTTCTTTATACGCAGCCTTGTGACGTTGCAAAGATTTGGCAGGTCGAGGTTCCGTAGTAACGTAAATGGACATCCAACTTTAAGTAAAAGACGACGTGGTGGCAATCCCGCCACCACCACTATCCTCCACCACTATATCCCACCACCACTATCCTCCACCACCACTATCCTCCACCACCAATATATCCCAACACCACCACTATCCTCACCACTATATCCCACCACCAATATATCCCACCACCATTATCCTCCACCACTATTATACTCCACCACTACCATACTCCACTACCACCAACCTCCACCACCACCATACTCCACTACCACCAACCTTCACCACCACCATACTCCACTACCACCAACCTCCACCACCACCATACTCCACTACCACCAACCTCCACCACCACCATACTCCACTACCACCAACCTCCACCACCACGATACTCCACTACCACCAACCTCCACCACCACCATACTCCACTACCACCAACCTCCACAGTTTACACGAAGTAGGTGTAAAAAATACGCATCTGTACTCAGCCCTCGGGATATTCTACGTAGGGAATGCGGACCCTCTCTCTCTCCCTCTCTCTCTCCCTCTCTCTCTCCCCTCTCTCTCCCTCCCTCTCTCTCCTCTCTCCTCCCTCCTCTCTCTCCCTCTCTCCTCTCTCTCTCCCTCTCTCTCTCTTCCCTCTCTCTCTCTCTCTCTCTCTCCCTCTCTCTCTCCTCCCTCCCCTCTCCCTCTCTCTCTCCCCTCTCTCCCTCCTCTCCCTCTCCCTCTCTCTCCCTCCTCTCTCTCTCCCTCCTCTCCCTCTCTCTCTCTTCTCCCTCTCTCTCCCCTCTCTCCTCTCTCTCTCCCTCCCTCTCTCTCCCTCTCTCCCTCTCTCCTCTCCTCTCCCTCTCTCTCTCCCTCTCTCTCTCCCCTCTCTCTCCCTCCCTCTCTCTCCCTCTCTCTCTCTTTCTCCTCTCTCTCTCTCTCTCTCCCCTCTCCCTCTCCCTCTCCCTCCCTCTCTCTCTCCCTCTCTCTCCCTCTCTCTCTCCTCTCTCTCCCCTCTCCTCTCTCTCTCTCTCCTTCTCCCTCTCTCTCTCCTTCTCTCTCTCCCTCTCTCCCTCTCTCTCTCTCCCTCTCTCTCTCCTCTCTCTCACTCTCTCTCTCCTCCTCTCTCTCTCTCTCACTCTCTCTCTTCCCTCTCTCTCTCCTCTCTCTCTCCTCTCTCTCTCTCTCCCTCTCTCTGTACACTCCAACAAAGCTTTATGGAATGCAGACCAGAAAGAAGATACGTTAGTCTGTTCAGAACCTCTCTCTCTCTCTCTCTCGCTCTCTCATCTTTCTCTCACTCTCTCTCTCCTCTCTCTCTCTCTCTCTCTCTCTCGCTGTATACACGCCAACAAAACTTTATGGAATATAAGAGGAATATAAACTCGACGAATAATATGTTCCTCACATGACGTGCGTGCCATACTGATAAGACAGCTTTTAATTTAGAATATATCAGCTAATGTGGGTTTTGCCAACCATCATCATCATGTTGGACTACTCCTGTCATAGCTGTCTCTGCTTCCACAACCGGTCTACATTAATAGCAAGTAATGTTTGTGTTGTAAGGCCCACTTTGCTTACGTTTGCACCGTCAGACTTCAAGTTTAGTCCTCATTTCCTCTGGAAATGGTACTACACCATGCGCAGTTACTATCCAAATGACTCGGTCCTTCTCCAGCTCTTCCCCCACCTGAAGACGGACAAATATCTTTATATCCCAGTTTAGGTCTACCACGTGACCTCCTTCCCGCCAAAAGTTCGCCATACAAAACCTACTTGGGAAAATGGCTCCCATCCATTCTTGTCTTATCTCCCAATCCTGGCAGTCTTGGACTAATTCTTTTCCCAGTTCCAAGCCCTTGCATTATTGGACTCATTCTTGTTCCAGTTCCAAGCCTTGGCAATATTGGACTAATTCTTTTCCCAGTTCCAAGCCCTGGCAATCTTGGACTAATTCTTGTCCTAGTTCCAAGCCCTGGCAATATTGGACTAATTCTTGTCCCAGTTCCAAGCCCTGGCAATATTGGACTAATTCTTGTCCTAGTTCTAAGCCCTGGCAATATTGGACTAATTCTTGTCCTAGTTCTAAGCCCTGGCAATATTGGACTAATTCTTGTCCGAGTTCCAAGCCCTGGCATTATTGGACTCATTCTTGTTCCAGTTCCAAGCCTTGGCATTATTGGACTAATTCTTGTCCCAGTTCCAAGCCCTGGCAATCTTGGACTAATTCTTGTCCTAGTTCTAAGCCCTGGCAATCTTGGACTAATTCTTGTCCCAGTTCCAAGCCCTGGCAATCTTGGACTAATTCTTGTCCTAGTTCTAAGCCCTGGCATTATTGGACTCATTCTTGTTCCAGTTCCAAGCCTTGGCATTATTGGACTAATTCTTGTCCCAGTTCCAAGCCCTGGCAATCTTGGACTAATTCTTGTCCCAGTTCCAAGCCCAGGCAGTCTTGAAATGGAAACGCCCACCCGTCAGCCGTTGTTATTTCAACTAAATCTTTCTCTAATTCATTGCCGTCACCAGAACCTTCACCATCATCAACCACATCATCTTCTCTATCAGCAATACTTTCCAATGAACTCAGTGCAGTGACCGCATTCGTTTGTATAGAATGTTCAGAATTAAATGACTTGGCCCGAGTGTAACACGACGGCTCATCAGGACCAGTACAAGAGCTAGGATCTTCTTTACAGTTTATAACTAGAGGGAATAACACACGTTGTTTTATGTGTACAGTTTATAACTAGAGGGAATAACACACGTTGTTTTATGTATACAGTTTATAACTAGAGGGAATAACACACGTTGTTTTATGTGTACAGTTTATAACTAGAGGGAATAACACACGTTGTTTTATGTATACAGTTATAACTAGAGGGAATACACACGTTGTTTTATGTATACAGTTTATAACTAGAGGGAATAACACACGTTGTTTTATGTATACAGTTTATAACTAGAGGGAATAACACACGTTGTTTTATGTGTACAGTTTATAACTAGAGGGAATAACACACGTTGTTTATGTATACAGTTTATAACTAGAGGGAATAACACACGTTGTTTTATGTGTATAGTTTATAACTAGAGGGAATAACACACGTCGTTTTATGTATACAGTTTATAACTAGAGGGAATAACACGTTGTTTTATGTATACAGTTTATAACTAGAGGGAATAACACACGTTGTTTTATGTATACAGTTTATAACTAGAGGGAATAACCACGTTGTTTTATGTATACAGTTTATAACTAGAGGGAATAACACACGTTGTTTATGTATACAGTTTATAACTAGAGGGAATAACACACGTTGTTTTATGTGTATAGTTTATAACTAGAGGGAATAACACACGTCGTTTTATGTATACAGTTTATAACTAGAGGGAATAACACACGTTGTTTATGTATACAGTTTATAACTAGAGGGAATAACACACGTTGTTTTATGTATACAGTTTATAACTAGAGGGAATAACACACGTCGTTTTATGTATACAGTTTATTACTAACGGAAAACATATCACGTCCTTTTACGTATACAGTTTATAACTAGAGGGAATAACACACGTTGCTTTATGTGCAACAAAACACAGAAGTATACATAAAAATATTGGCTATAAATTACGCTGTAGTTTCCACTCATCCTTGTTGGTGGTAATCGAACGAAAAGGGAGTTTCTCTCACGTTAAAAAAGTAGATTAGATTAAAAACTATAATTTGTTCATTTACTGTGGGAAGAACTAGAATTTGTTCATTTACTGTGAGAAGAACTAGAATTTGTTCTTTTCTTACATCTTACACCTTACATCCTTCGCCTGCCGCTGAACGTCATCTAGGGCTCGCATGGTAGTTTGCCAAGATTTTCTGTTTTCGGCGAGCTTTTCAACCTCATCAAAGGAATGTTATTCCCACTAAACTGGCCTCTCTTAACAATGTCTCTTTAGAGTTTCACGTACTTGACCTCTTTTTCTTCGGCCTGTTATGCTCCACTTGATAGCTTGTTGTGGGATATTCTGATTGTTTCTTCTCAGCACATGACCGACATGATCCATTTCCTTTTCTGATCAACCATGAGACGGGTTGTTGTTTGCTCATCTGTCTTATCTTTGTGTTGTTCTTGAATTCGTTCCACTTTACACCAAATATTTTCCTGAGGCATTTGTTTTCAAAAGAATGTAATTTGTTGTCTATTTCTTTAGTTGTTTTCCAGCTTTCACGTGCATAAATGAGGGTGGATATTTGTTTTTTCACTTATTCATTTATTGTCATAAAAAATATGAGGTTAAAAACTAGAATTTGTTCATTTACCGTGGACCTTATGGAAATGACACCCCTAGTGCCTCTTTTCTTCCTACGTGCAAGATTTATCAACCCTCACAGTGCTGATTTCAACAGTAGTAGTTAATACAGACAAACACAGAGGATTACAATGGACCCTTGACACAGTGGTGGAGGACCTTGACTTTGCGGACGACATTTGTCTATTATCAAGCAGTCACAAAGATATGCAAGATAAAATAAGCAAGCTAACTCAGAATGCAAACAACATAGGACTAAAGATCAACGTAGGAAAGACAAAGTTAATGAAGCAAAATGTGAACACCAGAAATGTACTCAGAGTAGATAACAAGTTAGTGGAGGAGGTCAACGAATTTGTATACCTTGGAAGTAGAGTAGTAGAAAATGGAGACAGCACAGAGGACATCAACAGTAAACTTACTAGAGCAAACCAGGCTTTTGCAGTACTGCAGACTACATGGAAATCTAAAAAACTAAGCATGAATACGAAAATCAGGATATTTAAGAGTATTGTTCTAAGTGTACTACTCTATGGAAGTGAATACTGGAAAATCACCAAAACCATAGAAAACAAGTTGAATTCTTTTCAGACTAAATGTTTACAAAGAATTAGAAAAATATTTTGGCCAAACACCATAAGAAATAACATCTTGTTGGCAGAAATGCAGATGTAGCCACTGGCAGCAATTATTGAGGAAAGACGCTGGCGATGGTTGGGACATGTGCTCCGAATGACTGACAACTCACTGCCAAAAATAGCACTAAGATGGACACCACAGGGGAACAGAAGTAAGGGTAGACCAAAAGAGACATGGAGAAGAACAACAGAAAGGATGTTGAGCAATAGAGGGCTCACCTGGGCAAGAGCAGAAAAAGGCAAAGGACAGGCATTTGTGGAAAACCCTTGCGAAAGCCCCATGTACCCTGGGCACTTAAGGCTCAGAGAGAGAGAGAGAGAGAGAGAGAGAGAGAGAGAGAGAGAGAGAGTTAATACTTCTTTGTACAGATTTCGCCCTATATTTATCGATATACATCAATATAAAATCGCCATTTTTGTCTTCTCTAGATCAGTAAGTCCGTCACAAACTCCGCTGGCGTCGTGACTCAAGTTTTCAAGTCTTACTCAAGAGTGAAAGAGTCATTGGTGAATTTCTGTCAGTCACTCACGGATCTCAAAGATGGCGTCCAAAATTATGATCAAATATGGCGAAGACCAAGACAATACTGAACAAAGAGATGAAATAAAACAGTTCGGATCAGTCTGGAAGTGTTTTTGCAACTTCATGTTCCTCCTACATGTGAATTATTCTCTATTTCTGTTTCAATGTTTGGAGAAAGCATCCAAACAATATTCTAATTCTCTCCGGAGAGGAATAATTTCCTCCGTTTTTTTAGCGAGTGGAGGGAGTTTCGTTTCGTTCCGTTTAAACTTTACTTTTCCAACTTTTATAAACCATCAGTATCTTTTCTATTTCTTTCTAGTTACAATTTATTTCGGTTAAATTTAATTTTAGTTCAAGTTCTGACATGGCCCTAAGGTAGAGCAGGTGTTTTAAGAACTGAAGGAGCGGTGGCCAGATTTTATGCTGGCTTCGAGCGAGCTCTACTTAAGGACAGTCATCCCCGAGGTTTAGAGCCACGCTTACAAGATGACATGCTCGAGTTTTGGAAACAAGCTGAAGACTTTAACTCACTGCGGCCATGTTGTTTAGGTAGCATTTATTTCAATTTTTCTTCCAAATCTCCGCCTTGATTTGAGGGCTTTATTCTCTGGGCGTTAGTTCAATTCTTTCATGTCAGTGTGGCTATTCCTCGTGTAATTGAGTAAATCTGGTTATGAGTGAGTCTGGTTGGTGGACGATTGTCTTGCGGTATTTGATAGGCGTGGTTCTTGATGTCTGTCAGCGTCTGATAGGCTGGCTCATGATGTCTTAATTAAAGTGTTTGGTAGGCGTGGCTCATGATGTCTTAATTAAAGTGTTTGGTAGGCGTGGCTCATGATGTCTTAATTAAAGTGTTTGGTAGGCGTGGCTCATGATGTCTTAATTAAAGTGTTTGGTAGGCATGGTTCATGATGTCTGTCAGTGTCTGATGGGCGTGTTTCATGATGTTTTTCCATATTAATGTGGCGTGAGTTATGTCATGTAATTGATATTTCACTACGTAATTTTGTTTCTGATTAGAAAAAATGTATTTATTTTTATTCTTTTTGGGCATCATCTTCTTCTTCTTCTTCTGCTCCTTCCCTACTACAACAGTACCATAAATTCCTCACAACTGAAACTACTACTACTACTACTACTACTACTACTACTACTACTATTACTACTACTACTACTACTACTACTATTACTATTACTACTACTACTACTACTACCTACTAATACTACTAATATTACTAATACAACTTCTACTATTACTACCACTACAACTAGTACTACTACTAATATTACTATTGCTACTACTACTACTACTACTACTACTGCTGCTACTACTACTAGTACCACAACTACTACTACCACTACACCTAGTACTATTGCTACTACTACTACTGCTATTATTACTACTAGCACTACAACTACTACTACTATTACTCTACTGCTACAACGACTAATACTGCTACTACTGCTACTACTACTACTACTACTACTACTGGTATTACAATTACTACTAGTACTACTATTACTACTAGTACTCCTTTTGCTACTACTATTACTACTACTACTGGTACTGCTGCTGCTACTACTACTACTACTGCTTTTATAATTACTACTATTACTACTACTACTACTACTACTACTACTACTACTAATGTTCCTATTATTACTACTACCACCACCTCTTCAACTACTATTATTACTACTGCTACTACTACCATCTCTGCAACTACTACTATTACTACTACTACAGTTAATATTTTCAGTACTAATATTAGCACTGTTTGCGGTTCTAAGGACTGCAAACGCGCCACAAACAGCCTCTGGCAGTCAAGTCCAGCTCCTGGCCTTCCCGTGGCAGAACTGTTTAAACTGACAGGAGAAGGGGCGAGGGCGAATATCTGGCGCCTGAAAACCAGTTACTTAGGGTAGATGAGTGGCACGTTTGGTAGCTCATCTGCTGCTGTTGGCGAGATTTTCAGCTGCCGTGCGTGGAGCGGTGCTCCTCCCGGCCAATGAAGAAATTTGCAAATGAGATTGCTGCGCAGCATCACTGCGGAAAAGGTGGTAGAAAGGATAAAGCGAAGCAAACAGTCAGATCACAGCACCTCTGGTTTGGAGGTCGGCCACGTCCTGAGTGCAGTCATATCGGGTGAAATGCATGAACCGGCTTGTCCCAGAGGTTAAGTCACTGCTGGCTTGACTCTTCAAATGCCGCGCGTGGAGTGAAGCTCCTCCCGGTTAAGGAAGTAAATGCGGAAATAAAGGTTGCTGTGCGGCGCCGATGGGAAAAGGTGGTGGAAAGTGAAGTTTAACCTGGTATGTCCAGTAGTATCGCTACGAGAGCTATACCACGGCGCCTCTGCTCTAGAGGCCGCCTACGTCCGAAATACATCTACACTGGTGAAATATGCCTAAACCGGCACACACCAGGGGTGGAACTTGATGGCTAGACATGTCATGCCACCTCCGCTCTAGAGGTCGGTAACGCCTGATAAACACCCATACTGGTGAATTTTGCCTAAACCGGCTCATACCAGGGGTGAATCTTGAAGGCTATGAATGTCACAGTACCTCTGCCCCAGAGGTCGGTCCCGTCCCAAACACGCCCATACTGGGAAATGCCTAAACCGGCTCAACCCAGGGGTAGAAGTCACTAGTGGCGAGGATTCGTCCTCCTGGACAAAAGCTCCATCCTGGTCACAACTAGGAAGGGTAGCGGCCACGACCGCAAAATGCTGAAGTCGGAGACACTGGACCAGGGAAGTCTAGATAGGCAACCACCTCTCACCCGGCGGGGATGTCTGCGTATCCTAATCACGCTGAGGTTTTCCGGTGAGAAAGTCCAACCCTGGACTGGATGGGCAACCACCTCTCACCCGGCGGTGATACACGGGTATCTCAAAACACGTCGAGGTTTTCCGGTGAGAAAGTCCAACTCTGGCCTGGGTGGGCTTACGCCTCTCACCCAGCGGGGATGCACTGATATTCCAAACACGTCGAGGTCTTCCGGTGAGAAAGTCCAACCCTAGACCAAACTGGTGCAATGAAAACCACGGTGTCACGCAATCCCGCTTCCGAGACCCACCAAGAATACAGGCTAAAGCACTGTGATACTCTGAACCCCTTGTGGTCCTTTCGTGGAACTCGTGTGGTCTATTTTGGACCACACAGGGGACCACGGGACCTAACGAGGACCACATGCGTGAATTCAGTAGGTTCACAGTGCGGTTTTTGGTGGTAGAAGTGAACGAAGAAGAAGAAGAAGAAGCACTGTTTGCGAAACTGCCACTGCATCTTTTCTTCTTTATCTGTTTTTCTATAAAGATACTTCTTGATTTACAGTGATTCGATTTAGGAGATTTCGACTTTACAATCGTGTGATAGAAGTACACTTTCTCTAGTGTACATTTATAAAAGGGACACAGACGTATTCATTTATTTAAATGATCACGTTTACTTATTTACAACAATTTTGTCTTCATATTCGACCTTTTTTAAAATTTATTTATTGTCATATCATATTATTATTTGTCTTAAAATATTTTCACCTCACTTAGGATATGTTCACCTCACTTAGGATATTTTCACCTCAGTTAGGATATTTTACCTCACCTAGGATATTTTCACCTCACTTAGGATATTTTCACCTCAATTAGGATATTTTACCTCACCTAGGATATTTTCACCTCACTTAGGATATTTTCACCTCACTTAGCATATTTTCAACTAATAAGATATTTTCACCTTCTTTAGGACATTTTCACCTTCCTTAGGATATTTTTACCTCACTTAGGTTATTTTCACCTCACTTAGGATATTTTCACCTTCCTTAGGATATTTTTACCTCACTTAGGTTATTTTCACCTCACTTAGGACATTTTCACCTTCCTTAGGATATTTTTACCTCACTTAGGTTATTTTCACCTCACTTAGGATATTTTCACCTTCCTTAGGAATTTTTACCTCACCTAGGATATTTTCACCTCATGTAGGATATTTTAATTTTCCTTAGGATATTTTCACCTCATTGTGGATATTTTAACCTCATTTAGGATATTTTCACCTCACTTAGGCTATTTACAACGTGCGATTGGCTCTTCAAAATGTAATCCCCTGGAAGTCATCATCATCATCTCTGCTGGTGCTTGCTTTCTGTATAGAAATAAGTCGGAGTGAGCCCTGCCTCCTCACTAACCCCCTTCTCTCTCCCTCTCCCCCACCCCAACCCTCTTCCTTTCCCCCTCCCCCTCCCAGAGCACCCCCCAACACACACACACACACAAGTGTAAAGAATAATCTTTTGTACAACAAAATTTCGGCACGTTGTCCGAGAATTTCCCTTATTTAAAAAAAATACTACTCTTTGCCATCAACTCCTTCTTCATCACCTCCTTTTTCATCACCTCCGTTTTCATCACCTCCTTCTTCATCATCTCTTGCTTCATTATCACATTCTTCATCACTTCCTTCATCAACTCCTTCTTCATCATCTCCTTCTTCATCATCTCCTGCTTCATTATCACATTCTTCATCACTTCCTTCATCACCTCCTTCTTCATCATCTCTTTTTTTCATCATCGTCTCCTTTATTTAATCTGTTTATGTCACTTGTATACATTATTTGCCCGTCCCCTTCTCCCGGGACGAGTTGCCTGCCAACATCCTTCAGAAGAAATGCCTGCAGATTCTGGTGAAGTGAATTTCTTGCTATTGGATATTAAAACAGCAAATGACAATTTCTATTCAGTGCGGAGATGTCGCGTAATTCTCATAAACACACCCCGCCGGCTATATTTAGACCTCTCAGAGCGGATATGACGTCATGCGGTTATAAATAATACAACTCGGTTTGAGTGCTTTATCGTCTGTGGACCACGGCATATGTTCCGTTTATTCGCTTATTTATAGGCCTCTGCCAGTTAATAATTCTGTGTATGTTCTTGTTCATGTTCTATTTTCCTGGAACTAAGAGCAAGGTATACTTTGCAGAAGATGAAGTGAAGAGTTTGGAGCAAGAACTTCGTGTACTTTCGCCAGCGTGTTACAGCGGGTATTTTTTAAAATATTTTTTTCAGATCGGAACTAAAAACCATAGTAGGTATAACGTTAACTTAGCAGGCTCCACCACTGTGGGGGGAACATAGCGATACCTGTACCTTTTACTGGGGGTTGCCAGGGGAGAGCTGGGACAAGGGTCTTGGTTGGCTATGCTTCGCTGACACAGACGCGAGCTGTCAACAACCAACATCTGATAAACTGATAAAAAAAAGTCGAATAAATCTTCAATTCTACTTATATGTCGACGTACGTTTTTTCACGAACATCTGTTTTTCTTAATATACTAAGAGCTATGTACTCAGTGCACTTTAGTGTCTGTCTCCTATCGCAGAGAAAACTTCGTATCTCTATGTTGGTCGATTATTTATCGTTTTCTGTGAAACTCGCATATTTATCGCTGTGGTACTCTGAGTTTATCGTGTCCTTGGCTGACGTGTCGTGTGGAGATTTAGTGTCATTTTTTTCCCACTGGAATATGGCTAACATATTTCTCTTCGTAATTTCCAATCTGTGTCCTATATGTGCCTGGAAAGAAAAAAAAATCATCTCCAGACCGCGAATATTTGTCTCCCTGGAAGTTGCTGCTGATTTATGCAATATTTTAACGGCCTCTGAGTAATCGCGGCCAAACTTGGCCAGAATAAATCCCGGAGAGAAAAAAGAAACCAAAAAAAAAAAAAAACTGGTTCAATCTTTGCAATGAGATTTCTGAGAAATCTGGCCAACAAAACAAGAATTTCATCCAATCAGATTCCGCTCCACCCTCTAGCGCGGACTGTCAGAGAAAACCTTGGCCAGTTTTTGTCATCTCTTGCTGTCTTTCTCCTGGCATCCCAAGGTGAAGGTAATGTTATAACTTCCGGCAAGTTGTTGATAGCCCCAGTGAATTAGTCTCATGCATTCGCGGCCGTGAAGTAGGTCCCAGCTGCAGACGTCCAGCAGTTAGAGAAACGCGGAACAATCACGTCCAACGTATCAGCATCATTACGCAGAGTCGGCCTTTGAATAGAAAAGTGGATAGTACATTCAGATCTCAGGATAGTGGTCTGTAGGTCCTTCCTTAAGTGCTGTAGTCTGTAGGTCCTTCTTCAGGGTGGTGGCCTGTAGGTTCTTCCCTCAGGGTGGTGGTCTGTAGCTCCTTCCCTCAGGGTGGTGGCCTGTAGGTTCTTCCCTCAGGGTGGTGGTCTGTAGGTTCTTCCCTCAGGGTGGTGGCCTGTAGGTTCTTCCCTCAGGATGGTGGCCTGTAGGTTCTTCCTTCAGGGTGGTGGTCTGTAGGTTCTTCCCTCAGGGTGGTGGTCTGTAGGTTCTTCCTTCAGGGTGGTGGTCTGTAGGTTCTTCCCTCAGGGTGGTGGCCTGTAGGTTATTCCTTCAGGGTGGTGGTCTGTAGGTTCTTCCCTCAGGGTGGTGGCCTGTAGGTTCTTCCTTCAGAGTGGTGGCCTGTAGGTCCTTCCCTCAGGGTGGTGACCTGTAGGTCCTTCCCTCAGGGTGGTGACCTGCAGGTCCTTCCCTCATTACGGTGGTCTGTAGGTCTTTCCTGGACAGAGTCGCCCGGGCACACACAGCTGCAAAAACTGGCACCAGCTCCCTCGCGAAATGACCGGCAGCCAGGCCTGGTGGCAGCCACGTGACCCTGTAGTGTGGAGCTAGTGTAAAATGTTATTATATAATATGTTTATTTCTTTAAATGTCAGTTGTATTACTTTACTTTATAACTGACAGTTACCTATGCCGTGCCTATTAATTCTTTGCTTGTATCTCTACAAGGAAAATTTTACATTTGTCTCCCCTTTCTTTAGTACAACAATGCGGACGGGGCCTGGCTTTGACTTTGTGCTCTTTCCCAGGTCATTCCGAATGTCGTGACCAAAATCTTTTTAAAAATCAGAATTTATAGATAGAGAAAATATAAATGTGTCAACTTAACTTGCATCCTTTTCTTCACTTTTCAACATAATCTCCATTTCTCTGCACACATTTTTCTCATCGCTCTGCAAGTTTGAAAATACTCTCCCGGTAGAATTCCGTTCCAGCTGACCGACGGCACAGACGCACTGCTTTCTGGGTGTTCTCTTCTGTAGGATCCAAAGGGCACAAACTTTTCTATAGCCTAGGGTTTCAGTCATTTCATGTGCTGCATTGTGTCCTATTCCAAGACTTACAGCGATTTGAGATACTGTGATACGTCTGTCTTCTTTAATGATGTCATCAACCCTTTCCACGTTGCGTTCTGTGGAGGCAGTTCGAGGGCGACCGCTACGAGGCATATCTTCGACGCTCGTGTTTCCATCTTTGAAATCTTTCACCCACCTCCTAACACTGCTAGCACCCATACCCACATCTCTATAACAAGTTGAAGTCTTTTGGTGAATTTCAGCAGCGGGATTTTCCTCTATAACGAGGAACTCAATAACAGCAGTTAACTTCATCAACGAAACTTCACCACCCGGCATTTTGTTTATACTCTGCGTGGTCACGTGACACATGATGGTGACGTAATGTGACCTCTACATGAAGTGCAAAGGATGCAGATAAAGGTGATACATTTATATTGTTTTTATCTATAAATTCTGACATTTGAAAAATTTTTAACCACGATTTTCGTTATGACCTTCGTACATATATATATTGAAATCCTACCCCGGGCTAACCACACTCTCAAAACTGTGCCATCAACACTAAATTCCAACACAACATTTACTCGTACTTTTACAGAGAACATACAATTCTGCCATTTTATATCTAGATCCCAGTTTATTACACTTATCACACAACACCAAAACAAAGGTGAACATACTTTAGATGAGCAGGCAGATAATGCACATTTATAACACATAATCATTTCATTCATTCATTAAGTCAATCTTCATCTTACTAATGAGCCGTACCAACAGATCGCTCTAGACATTCAATATCGACACTTACATTATCTTATTTACTATTATCTAAAAAAAAAAGCCTAAACATAACATGGAGAAGCTGTCGTCCTTGTGGCGCCGTTTCATAACACACAATTAGCTCCCCAATCTCTGGACTCACGTACACAGATATCAATATTTATCAACATGCATGATTAGAAATAAAACATGGTCATGACTGGAAGCTACAATGTCGAATAATGATTTTACATAAGACAGGACGATTTAAGCCATCGAACACATGGCCACAAACCATACAAAAACATCACAGGCCCCGTGACACATCTCCTGTCACTTCATCTCGCGGAGCTCCACCTAATAACATATAAATGGCTGTATTACAATTAGGAATGATTAATTCATCATTAACCTCTCAACAACTTGGCAATTCTCCCAACATATATGATGTATCATAACCTAAATTACTTTACACTTACACTCTCCGAGTCGTGATGAAAACAGCTCACATTACTTGTCACGAAGACATTACTTGTCACCAAGACATTACTTGTCACGAAGACATTGCTTGTCACCAAGACATTACTTGTCACGAAGACATTACTTGCCACGAAGACATTAATTGTCACGAAGACATTACTTGTCACCAAGACATTACTTGTCACGAAGACATTACTTGTCACCAAGACATTACTTGTCACGAAGACATTACTTGTCACCAAGACATTACTTGTCACGAAGACATTGCTTGTCACGAAGACATTACTTGTCACCAAGACATTACTTGTCACGAAGACATTACTTGTCACGAAGACATTGCTTGTCACGAAGACCTCTAACAGAAAGAATTGAAAACACTTACCACAATTCCAAACCATAGACGTCGCACTTCACATACTTTGAAACATCACATAGGACACCTGACTTCACATACTTTGAAACTTCACATAGGACACCTGACTTCACATACTTTGAAACTTCACATAGGACACCTGACTTCACATACTTTGAAACTTCACATAGGACACCTGACTTCACATACTTTGAAACTCCACATAGGACACCTGACTTCACATACTTTGAAACTTCACATAGGACACCTGACTTCACATACTTTGAAACTCCACATAGGACACCTGACTTCACATACTTTGAAACTTCACATAGGACACCTGACTTCACATACTTTGAAACTTCACATAGGACACCTGACTTCACATACTTTGAAACTTCACATAGAACACCTGAAGATACTGGAACAAACTACGGATGGCACAGGGTAGACTTACATCAAGAACGCATCGCGAACAATCTCTACGAATACACTCCAGCACAGGACATCATAACCCCCGGCCGTACCTCTGTACACAGAACACACTGACCCGCTGGACAACACACGCCCCCTTATATACCCAACACCTGGTGCCCCGTGAAGCGGTCAGTCTAACTATGATCGGCCGTAATCAAAACGAAACTGAGCTCTTCACAGTAGGTCAAGGTAAAATAGATACTAACAACATATCACTAACCTCCCCTAACAACATATCATTTAACTCCCCTAACAACATATCACTTAGCTGCCCTAACAACA
The DNA here is from genome assembly GCA_009760885.1 of Achatina immaculata. NCBI lineage: Eukaryota > Metazoa > Mollusca > Gastropoda > Stylommatophora > Achatinidae > Lissachatina > Lissachatina immaculata. Next base: position 3,217,002 of record CM019710.1, read on the forward strand.
TATCACTTACCTGCCCTAACAACATATCACTTACCTGCCCTAACAACATATCATTTAACTCCCCTAACAACGTATCACTTACCTCCCCTAAAACATATCACTTACCTGCCCTAACAATATGTAACAGAGATACAGTCACTGATACCATGTCCTATATATGTGCATATAACCATGTGTTATATATGTGCATATAATCATGTGTTATGTATGTGCATATAATCATGTGTTATGTATGTGCATATAACCATGTGTTATGTATGTGCATATAACCATGTGTTATATATGTGCATATAATCATGTGTTATGTATGTGCATATAATCATGTGTTATGTATGTGCATATAACCATGTGTTATGTATGTGCATATAACCATGTGTTATATATGTGCATATAATCATGTGTTATGTATGTGCATATAATCATGTGTTATGTATGTGCATATAATCATGTGTTATGTATGTGCATATAACCATGTGTATACTCCCCTCAGTATCAAAGCAAGGGGCCAAGGACAACACAGGCATGTTATCTTGTGTGTTTCTGTAATGAAGCCTGACTGGGATTACTTTAAGAGAACAACTGAAACGTTATCCTCTGTCAATATTTAAACTGAAATTTTATACGGAAAAGAAATATTTGAAATATTAAAGTTGTATAAAACAAACATGTGAAATATTAGTTAGTTATAGAAAACACACATTTGAAATATTAAAGTTATGGAAAACAAACATTTGAAATATTAAAGTTATGGAAAACAAACATTTGAAATATTAAAGTTATGGAAATCAAACATTTGAAATATTAAAGTTATGGAAAACAAACATTTGAAATATTAAAGTTATGGAAATCAAACATTTGAAATATTAAAGTTATGGAAAACAAACATTTGAAATATTAAAGTTATGGAAAGCAAACATTTGAAATATTAATATTATGGAAAACAAACATTTGAAATAGTTAAATTATGGAAATCAAACATTTGAAATATTAAAGTTCAGTATCTCGAGGTGTCGGTGTTTATATTGTCTGTGTGGAAGCTGCCATATCATATTGGTGTACTGTGACAACATCAGACTACATCAAATCTTCAGATCTTGACACATCTCACAAGCGCGTATTGGAACATAACAAATTTCGGAGGTTTCTAACATCTTCTCATACAACAGGGGTTCTCACACAGTGCAAGAATAACTTCAAGAGTGAAAGTCAACTGGGGTCACAGACTAACAGACTCTGACTAATGGGATGTTACATGCACAGAATTTGAAATGCGCTTCTGAGTCAATCAGTCAAGGGGTGGAAGGGAGGGGGGCGGGGAGATGATATTCTTACATGAAAATGTTGCAGTGTAAAAAAAATGGGTTGAGAACTACTGAAATATTTATAGATTTTATATGTTTCGAAAACATCATAAACATCGACACATCTCCAAGATATCATGGAATTATCAGGAACATCAACACATCTCCAAGAGATCATGGAATTATCAGAAGCATCCACACATCTGCAAGATATCATGGAACCATCAGAAACATCGACACATCTCCAAGATATCATTGAATTATCAGAAACATCGACACATCTGCAAGATATCATTGAATTATCAGAAACATCGACACATCTCCAAGATATCATTGAATTATCAGAAACATCAACACATCTCCAAGAGATCATTGAATTATCAGAAACATCGACACATCTCCAAGATATCATTGAATTATCAGAAACATCGACACATCTCCAAGATGTCATTGAATTATCAGAAACATCGACACATCTTCAAGATATCATTGAAACAACATAAACATCGACACATCTCCACGATATTATGGAAACATCTTAAACATCGATAGATCTCCAAAACATCTAAGAGGTCACAAGTGACAGACTGCTGGTGTATGATTCGCCATGAACTCAAGAAAACGAATCAAGAACTAGTATAAGATCCAGTCGAAATGAATCTTCAGGCCAGGACACGCCCCTCCCCCTAGAGCTCTCATATGTTAAGTTTATACTTGAAAACTTCAGTCAAACAAACCCACCTGATTGCTGTAGCACAGACAGTAGCATTACTTCAGTGTCTACTTGGTCCAGTCTGGGTTGCCATGTTGGCAATCCAGTCTCACACGATTAGATGGACGTGAACGCCTGAAGGAAGTGAAGTATTCACATTTCACAAAGCTGTACAAAAATTCAGCCCAGAAGGAGTATAAAATTATGACATAGTTAGCACTGAAAAACATAGCCATGAATCGCTGTGCGTTCTTACCGTGGTGGAGCTTGGATGGAAGCCAGGTCTTAGATAAGCTTTGAGAAGTATGAGAGGGCGCCATTAGAGCGCGTTTCGGATCCTAATCCTGTGGAGTGATATTCAGTATCACATGACAAAATGAGGTGGCATTCTGAGATATCCAAACACTATCTATCTATCTATCTATCTATCTATCTATCTATCTATCTATCTATCTATCTATCTATCTATCTATCTATCTATCTATCTATCTATCTATCTATCTGTCTGTCTGTCTGTTTGTCCGTCCGTCTGTCTGTTTGTCTGTCCGTCCGTCTGTTTGTCTGTCTGTCTGTCTCCGTCCGTCTGTCTGTCTGTCTGTCCGTCCGTCTGTTTGTCTGTCTATCCGTCCGTCTGTCTGTTTGTCTGTCTGTCTGTCCGTCCGTCTGTCTATTTGCCTGTCCATCCGTCCGTCTGTCTGTCTGTTTGTTTGTCTGTCTGTTTGTCTATCTGTCTGTTTGTCTGTCTGTTTGTCTGTCCGTCCGTCTGTCTGTTAGTCTGTCCGTCCGTCTGTCTGTTTGTCTGTCCGTCCGTCTGTCTGTCTGTCTGTCCGTCCGTCTGTCTGTCTGTCTTTCTGTTTGTCTGTCCGTCCGTCTGTCTGTCTGTCCGTCCGTCTGTCTGTCTGTCTGTCTGTCTGTTTGTCTGTCCGTCCGTCTGTCTGTCTGTCTCCGTCCGTCTGTCTGTCTGTCCGTCTGTCTGTCTGTCTGTCCGTCTGTCTGTCTGTCCGTCCGTCCGTCCGTCTGTCTGTCTGTTTGTCTGTCTGTCTGTTTGTCTGTCCGTCCATCCGTCTGTCTGTCTGTCTGTCCGTCCGTCCGTCTGTCTGTCTGTCAGTCTGTCGCTTGGTTTCTCTGCCTATCTGCCAACCCCCATTTTCCCCCTACTAATCACCCCCCGCCACCTCCTCCACTGTTTGTCTGCCTCTCTGTATGACAGTCTGTGTGCCACGTTTTTTTTCATTTTTTCCTCCCTGTCTGTCTGCCTACCTGCTTGCATGTCTGTCTGTCTGTCTACCTGCTTGCGTGTCTGTCTGTCTGTCTGCCTACCTGCTTGCGTGTCTGTCTGTCTGTCTACCTGCTTGCGGTCTGTCTACCTGCTTGCGTGTCTGTCTGTCTACCTGCTTGCTTGTCTGTCTGTCTACCTGCTTGCGTGTCTGTCTGTCTGTCTACCTGCTTTGCTTGTCTGTCTGTCTGTCTACCTGCTTGCGTGTCTGTCTGTCTACCTGCTTGCGTGTCCGTCTGTCTGTCTACCTGCTTGCGTGTCTGTCTGTCTGTCTGCCTACCTGCTTGCGTGTCTGTCTGTCTGTCTGTCTGTCTGCCTACCTGCTTGCGTGTCTGTCTGTCTGTTCTGTCATACAATGCCCCTGTCTCGTGGCTTCTTCTGTCTGTCCTTGTATCTTATCCTCAGCTATATACTTAATCTTATCATACCTTATCTTATCTTGTCTTCTCCTCGTCTTATCCCACCTATCTCTCCTCTACCATGTATTTTATCTTATCTTATCCCTGTCTTATCCCGTCTTTCTCTTTTAACCATCGTGGAAAAACAAATTAATTACGCCAGAACGCAGCACAGTTTTAGTGCCACTGAACAAATTACGCTCATTAAATGCAACACAAGCAACTTCTCCTTGAAGTTTATCATTGCCCATCACCGCTCTCTCGCTCTTGTTCATTTCTTTATTTTCTTCCTGTTTTAAGATTACACAAAATACGAAGATCATTAACAAAACTTTGGTCTCTACTTCAACATCCCGTTTTAGAACCAAACATGGCGTGCTCTCTTGACAGCGGAAATGAAAACATCAATGACCCGGAAATACATGTTAAGTATAATGGGACGTTACTCTAAATTAAATTGTCGACATCAATGGCTGTTTTCATGCTAATGTTGGAAATTGCAAAAATTCAAATTGTTATGGCTCACTGCATTTTCTGATTATTTTCTCAAGTTTTTTTGTTTTTGTTTTTGTTTTTTTTTTACTTCTAAAACATTTGGAAAACCTGTTATGTTTGTGATTATGAGAAACATAACAAATGCGTGACAAAATAGCGTGGAAAAGCACTACAGCCGAAGGATAGCAAGATAGATCGGAAACGGTGAAAAGAATTGGTCGTCGACGCGCTCAGGCGCGGCACATGATGATGATAGGTAGGTAGATGTTTGCTTAGTAAAGCTGGTCAGCTTGGCAGCGATGGAGCACCTGGGCGCGGAGGGATGACATGTTCGTGTCTCTCAGTTTTAGAAATGAGAGTTGTTTGTGCAGGAGAAAGACCAAGGCGAAGATGGCTGCAGGACATCGTTGATCATCTGCAAATGGATGCATCAGCAGTAGGGCATCTTGCTCACAACCGAGAGGACTACAGGAGTGCTGTTAGTGAGGCAAAGTTCTACAAGGGACAAGCTAGTGACTGACTGGGTGGCTGACTGATTGACTGACAGGATCCCTCACTAAGAAGGAACCTTAGGTTAAGCCAACAGTTTTGGTTCCCTCAGTGAACGTAAGCTGTATGTAATGTATAAGATGTTATGTTGTATATTTATTGCTGCTATCTTATCTTTATTAGGTACGTGGAAAACGAAGCTTACGCCACACCAATGAAGCAAAACAAACACAATCAATTTCTTCAAATAATCATAACTTATACTGGTGTTAATCATCAGTTTACACACTTCGCCAAAATCAAAACAAAGGATCATCATATATAATGTAGTTATTTATCAGCTTATATATTTATCAACATAATTCATTGAAACAAAGTCCTTCAATACTTGGGATCATACAAAAGCAGATCAATGATAAATCAATCAGTAAAACAAGCTTATGTTAGTTTGTATGTTAGTTTGATTTGCAACAACCAGAAAAAAAGTTCTCAGCATAAAATCTCAAGATAATCATACTTAAAGGATTAAGATTCTGACTGTAACCATAAACTAACTAATTGGCATATATTATATGCAAACATGCTCTTACACAGAATACAGTAATACATAATCATGTGCATATACACAACCTACACTTTGCACGTTGCTAAAGTTGAACATCTTACATAGAATAATTATGTTAATATGGAATTCTGATTATAAAATGTCTATTTCTATCATATAAATTATACCTAAGTGAGGTCGGGCCAGGTCGGAGGAGGAAAGCACAGAATGGACACAGCTTGCACGCGTCCACATCACACAAGTATAAACCGATTATTAACTTACATACACATGGTTTTCCACCGACATTAAACATCTCATTCCAGCTTGCACGACACATTACCTTTCCTCTGATCATTGGCCCTCTACACGCGTACAAAGCCGACCTCGTGGAATTCTATCTGGTTTTCTTTATATTCTGGATCCGCGAACTGCACTCACTCAGAATTGCGCACTCCTAAGCTGCCCAGCTGCTGATCCATTCTTTCTACGCTAGGGTTGCCAACCAACCTAGGTAGCTAGTAAATTATCTACTCCCATACAACGCCAGGCGAATTTGATCAACAAAAAGAAAACAGAAAAAACGTGATAACATTTGCTAGAACTATCGTGTGCGGACAAAAGATTAGTGCACGATATTTTTACAAATTCACATAAATTATTTGACACCTGTTGCAGGTAATTTTTCTTTCGCCTGCCGAAGAGTGCGGAAAATGTTGCATATTTTATTTCTCACTTGATGAGAAGAAACGATCAGAGAATCCCAAAACAAGCTATCAAGTGGAACACAACAGGCCGAAGAAAAAGAGGCAGACCGCGTGAAACTCTGAAGAGGACATTGTTAAGAGAGGCCAAATTAACAGGCATAAAATCCTTTGATGAGGTTGAAAGACTCGCTGAAGACAGGAAAAATTGGCGAACTACTTTGCGAGCCCTATGTGACGTTTAACGGCACGGGAAGGATATAAGATATAAGATAAGATATTTTATTTCAGATTATTTGGGAAAAAAAGTAGGTTAATGCTTTCAGGCAAACCAGGATGTGTTGAAGGAAAGAATGTTAGAGAGGGCTGGATACGGCAAGTCTCTTCTCTGAAAATAAAGTTCATTCCTTCGTTTATTCGTTCGTTCATTCTTTCGTTCAGTTCTTTGCTTATTTGTTCATTTATTTTTGGTTTATTCGTTTTTCTTTCATTTATTCGTTTTTTTTTGTTCACTTATTCGTTCATTTTTCGTTCGTCCAATCTTTCGTTTATTCTTTCGTTTATTCGTTCGTTCAATCCTTCCTTTATTTATTCGACTATTCATTCGTTCAATCTTTAGTTTATTGAGACATTTATTCGTTCAGTTTTTCAGTCTTTCATTCGTTCCTTCATTCGTTTATTTCTTCGTTTACAAATTTGTCATTCACAGACCCATAATTCATGAAAATAATTGCCATCCACTTCACATCAATTTCTCTGCAATCAATATTTAGACCAAATAAGTTCTACAAAACATTATTGCTACTAATTTAACTTAAAATTGTCTATACCTCTAGTGATAGTCTGACTTACAACATTCTCCCCTAGTGATAGTCTGACTTACAACATTCTCCCCTAGTGATAGTCTGACTTACAACATTCTCCCATAGTGATAGTCTGACTTACAACATTCTCCCCTAGTGATAGTCTGACTTACAACATTCTCCCATAGTGATAGTCTGACTTACAACATTCTCCCCTAGTGATAGTCTGACTTACAACATTCTCCCCTAGTGATAGTCTGACTTACAACATTCTCCCCTAGTGTGCTATTTGTTGGATGTTGGTCTTTGTGTCAACGTTTCTTCAAGTTCGCGTTTCCGGTTACTACCCCCTAAAAAACGGTTTTATAACTCACTTGGAGGGGGGGGGGTAAGATTTAGGATACCAAAATAGAACATTCAAACATCATTGCAAATATTCTATAGAACATCGAACCATCATTAGCTGTCCTGTGTCTCCTGCCGTTTCTGTTTGACCAAGGAGCGTGTACCACCAGGGTGACGTTCATCTGAAGTCCTGAGAAGTTCTGAGGACGTACTGGGTTCTGCAAGGAAACATGGCGGCGCTTCAGTATGTTTCCACATATTTGGCATCACGTGATCTGTGGGGATGCAATATTCTGTTGGTGCCGTGGTGGCGCAGTGGTTAGTGCCCTCGCCTGCCGATCACAAAGTCCTGGTTTCGATGTCACACTCAGGAGGAACTGTTTCCAACCGCCCAGCACCGGGGCTAATGAGTAGCTGGGGTCTCCCTAGGAAAACAGGCGGTGAGGACAGGTGCTAGCATCTCTACCTGGGGTTTCCCTGGGAAAACACAGGCAGTGAGGACAGGTGCTAGCATCTCTACCTGGGGTCTTGCTAGGAAAACAGGCAGTGAGGACAGGTGCTAGCATCTCTACCTGGGGTCTCCCTAGGAAAACAGGCAGTGAGGACAGGTGCTAGCATCTCTACCTGGGGTCTTGCTAGGAAAACAGGCAGTGAGGACAGGTGCTAGCATCTCTACCTGGGGTCTTGCTAGGAAAACAGGCAGTGAGGACAGGTGCTAGCATCTCTACCTGGGGTCTTGCTAGGAAAACAGGCAGTGAGGACAGGTGCTAGCATCTCTACCTGGGGTCTCCCTAGGAAAACAGGCAGTGAGGACAGGTGCTATCATCTCTACCTGGGGTCTTGCTAGGAAAACAGGCAGTGAGGACAGGTGCTAGCATCTCTACCTGGGGTCTCCCTAGGAAAACAGGCAGTGAGGACAGGTGCTATCATCTCTACCTGGGGTCTTGCTAGGAAAACACAGGCAGTGAGGACAGGTGCTAGCATCTCTACCTGGGGTTTCCCTAGGAAAACACAGGCAGTGAGGACAGGTGCTATCATCTCTACCTGGGGTCTTGCTAGGAAAACAGGCAGTGAGGACAGGTGCTAGCATCTCTACCTGGGGTCTTGCTAGGAAAACACAGATAGGGAGGATAGGTGCTGGCATCCCTGGCTTAGAAATGTGAAGGCACTAACACTTCACGCCCGCACTACATGCAGATAGCAAGCGAAAATAAGTGTAAAGCTGTTTTATTATTGTCGTCATTATCACCTTCAGCATCGTTGATGTCGTTCATGTTTTAATGACAAAGTGGAGATGGATTGTGTTCCTACAGGAAACAACTTTACACCTTTGACAACCTGTCAATTATGGCTCATTTACCGGTCTACCGGGACAACTTGGGAACACTATGAGACTGAAAGTTAAGAGCTGGACTGCCAGACAAGCTTGGGAACACTCTAAGACTGAAAATTAAGAGCTGGTCTGCCACAAAAGCTTGGGAACACTCTAAGACTGAAAGTTAATAGCTGGTCTGCCACAAAAGCTTGGGAACACTCTAAGACTGAAAGTTAATAGCTGGTCTGCCACAAAAGCTTGGGAACACTCTCAGACTGAAAATTAATAGCTGGTCTGCCACAAAAGCTTGGGAACACTCTAAGACTGAAAGTTAATAGCTGGTCTGCCAGGCAAGCTTAGGAACACTCTCAGACTGAATTTTAATGACCGCATGTCTAGAGCAGCTGCCACAGTGTAAGCAGTCTGGGGTTTAAATTTCTTCGCAAACAGAAACAAAATCCAAATCCTGGACTTCAAGTGGCTGGAACTTCAATCTTCCGGATGAGAGACTGGTGCTCAAAGCGGACGACATACACCCTTCAGAATCATAGACTTAATACAGTAATACAGGAGTCTCTATACTTACTCTCAGAGCACTGAAGTGATTTTCATGTTTTGAGAATCACTGACTTTTGACTTTTATATTTTTGAAGTCACTGACTGAATATAATATCTTAGATGTCTTGAAGTCTTTAATAGTCACTGAATTTGACTATAATATCTTAGGTGTCTTTAAGTCTATAATATTCTGAGAGTCACTGAATTTGACTATAATATCTTAGGTGTATTTAAGTCTTTAATATTCTGAGAGTCACTGAATTTGACTATAATATCTTAGGTGTATTTAAGTCTTTAATACTCTGAGAGTCACTGAATGTGGCTATAAAAATCTGTGAGTCATGATCACAGTGACACAGGCTTCCAAATTGTGAGTCATATGTTGCGTGTGTCAGTGACTGTGACGCTGGGGACCCTACATTCACAATCAGTTATAACAGTAGCGTCAGTTGAGGGGCTCGCTCCTCTGATGTTTTCAGAACGTGACACTGAGTCACCCAAGACAGAACTTGACACTGAGTCACCCCAAGACAGAACTTGACACTGAGTCACCACAAGACAGAACTTGACACTGAGTCACCATAAGACAGAACTTGACACTGAGTCACCACAAGACAGAACCTGACACCTAGTCACCATAAGACATAACTTGACATCGAGTCACCACAAGACATAGTTTGACACTGAGTCACCACAAGACAGAACTTGACACTGAATCACCCCAAGACAGAACTTGATACTGAGTCACCCCAAGACAGAACTTGACACTGAGTCACCCCAAGATAGAACTTGACACTGAGTCACCATAAGACATAACTTGACACCTAATCACCATAAGGCATAACTTGACACCTAGTCACCATAAGACATAACTTGGCACTGAGTCACCACAAGACAGAACTTGACACTGAGTCACCCCAAGATAGAACTTGACACTGAGTCACCCCAAGACAGAACTCGACACTGAGTCACCACAAGACAGAACTTGACACTGAGTCACCCCAAGACAGAACTTGACACTGAGTCACCCCAAGATAGAACTTGACACTGAGTCACCCCAAGATAGAACTTGACACTGAGTCACCCCAAGACATAACTTGGCACTGAGTCACCACAAGACAGAACTTGACACTGAGTCACCCCAAGACAGAACTTGACACTGAGTCACCCCAAGACAGAACTTGACACTGAGTCACCACAAGACAGAACTTGACACTGAGTCACCACAAGACAGAACTTGACACTGAGTCACCACAAGACAGAACTTGACACCTAGTCACCATAAGACATAACTTGACACCGAGTCACCACAAGAGTCATCGACGAAGACAAGGAAAACTGCTAAGCTGAGTTACCTACGTTGGTCCTTCGATTCTGTGCATCGCCCCATACATAATTTTAAAACTGTGACCTTTATTTGTATTCTAACTCTCCCACTGACAATTTGTCTCACACTCTCATCTACCCGTTTCTTAAAACATACATAACTCTTCACATTCACTAACCAGGTAATAAAATATCACTTATCTAGACAAATTCTATCGAAAATAAGTTGACAACCTGTGGTAGATGTACGTAATCTGATCGTCCCGTAATTGTTACGTAAATCCATTTTTTTGCTTTAAAAAAAGGGTGCATATTTATCATCTACCAACTTTCTTTGTCTTACATGACAAGTTTGTTTCGTAAAATTCCGTAGATGTTTTTTTTAAAACATAAGTCCGTATGTATGTGTGTATGTCTTTATGTCGGTGCTACATAAAGAATCCCTCTCTGTATGCATCATTCGTTACATCAGATTTGTTCTTGAAAAGTTCTATCTGTCATGGCCTTCCAAGCCAATGGCCGTTTTAAAAATCATTTAACTTGAACTGAAAATTCACAAACTGGGCAAAACAGAATTACTCGATGTTAGAATAAGCCGTCCGTTGTACAGACCTTTCATATCAAAGAATATACATATATCGGGAAAAAAATGTCCGTTGTGTGTAAAGACTATTAACGGGAATTCGTGTCAGTGATCCCTTTCGGGAAACTACACCAATTTGGAATCTGGGTGCTGTTTCTCGGAACTGGGGATTAGATTGAAGTCCTTAAGGGAGTGATCGTTTCGAATTTGGAGGAATTTCCCGACAACCCGCATATTTGCTCTCTCTCTCATTATTCTCTCTCTCATTATTCTCTCCCTCATTATTCTCTCTCTCATTATTCTGTCTCTCTCATTATTCTCTCTCTCATTATTCTCTCCCTCATTATTCTGTCTCTCTCATTATTCTCTCTCTCATTATTCTCTCTCTCATTATTCTCTCTCTCATTATTCTCTCTCTCATTATTCTCTCCCTCATTATTCTGTCTCTTTCATTATTCTGCCTCTCTCATTATTCTGCCTCTCTCATTATTCTCTCTCTCTCATTATTCTCTCTCTCTCACTCATTTTTCACTATCCTCATATATCACTCTCGATTTCTCTCTCATTTTATCTCTCTCTCTTTCTCTCTCTCTCTCTCTCTCTCTCTCTCTCTTTTCTTTCGCTCAGTCCCTCACTCTCCTTCTCTTTCCCTATATCAGTCTGCATGTTTCTCTTTCTCTCTCCATTCCTCTTTCTCTTTCCCTCCTTTTTCACTATTTCTTTATATCACTCACAATTTCTCTCATTCCGTCTCTTTATCACACTTCTGTCCTGTCTGTCTGTCTGTCTGTCTCTCTCTTTTACACTCTTTTGATATGTTTTTCCTAATTTAATTTGTATTTTTGTACTAAATCAAGTGTGTGGGAAGAATGAAAGATGGAGTGATGAAGGGCAGAATGTAAGACAGGCCTGCGTGCCCAATTCTTTACCCTTGAAAAATAAAGATTATTCATTCATTCATTCATTCATTCTCTCTCTCTCTCCCTCTCTTTCATATAAACATCTATCTCTTGTCTCAACATTCAAGTCCCGTATTTGGTCATGTCCCGTATGTGACCAGGATAAAGTGTGCAACTCTTCTCGGGGTTTTGTTCTGGACCCGAAGCTTCTAGCACAGATCCACAGCCTGCGCATAATCTGCTAGCAGACAGCTACTGTTTTTCTTTGGTGTTTTCCTTCAAATACTGTTTTTCTTTGGTACATGCTCAAAACTTGTTAACTATTCGGTGATTGGTTCAAAAACTGTTTTATGTTTAGTGATTGGTTCAGAAACTGTTTTATGTTTAGTGATTTGTTCAGAAACTGTTTTCTGTTGAGTGATTGGTTAGAAACTGTTTTCTGTTTTGTTATTGGTTCAGAAAGTGCTGTCTGTTTCGTTATTGGTTAAAAAATTGTTCTCTTTTTGGTGACTGGTTCAAAAACTTTCTGTTTTTCGATTGGTTAAAAAGCTGTTTTATGTTTAGTGATTTGGTTCAAAAACTGTTTTATGTTTAGTGATTTGTTCAGAAACTGTTTTCTGTTGAGTGAATGGTTCAAAAACTGTTTTATGTTTAGTGATTTGTTCAGAAACTGTTTTCTGTTGAGTGAATGGTTCTAAAACTGTTTTATGTTTGGTGACTGACTCAAAAATTGTTTGTATGTGTGTTTTTTTGTGATTGGTTCAGAAATGGTTTTCTGCTTATTTGATTGGCTCGAAAGTTAGTGGTTCTTGGTGTTTGGCCCAAAAAGTATTTTTTATTTCACTCAAAAACTGTTTTTACGCGATGACTGCTTCAGAAGCTCCACCACTATCTCTTCTGACGTGGATGAAGTCTTGTAGCTGGAGGTTCGAGCAGCAAGGGTGACAACATCTCTCACTGTCAACTACCTTCAAACATCACCTAGCAGTTCTTCACTGTCAACTACCTTCAGACATCACCTAGCAGTTCTTCCAACATTTACATCCGCCATCTTCATGGCTTCACCAACATGATATAACATCGCCTGTTTAACTATGAGCATTACATCTTCAAGCTACACCCTCCCCCCCCCCCCCCCCCCAAACCAAGGGAAAGAAAAGTCCAGCTCCTAAAAGTCCAGTAACCAGTCGAAAGTCTGACAAATGGACGGCCATCAGCTGCGTCGGCAGCGTGTATGTTGTCCATTAATGGACAAGGTTTGATTTCTAGTCTTTACTTGCTGACGAGCGCGGTCCAATTGTTGGTCGCGATTACCACCAGTCTGACCTTTAGTCTGTCCTATAGCGCTGACCTTCACCATCCCCAGATGTCCTTCAGTCGTGGAGCCAAGAATCGGATGTAGAATGAGTGTCTTGAGTGCAAATAAAAGATAAAGTGCTGGGATGACAGACAGACTTGGACTGGCAGGAAGAGAAAATAGGCAGACAAAGAAAGGGAACAATAAGAGAAAGAGGCAGTGAAAAAAAAGGAGACTGAAAGAGGTGAAGGAAAAATAGAGTGAAAGAGATTGGACAGACAGAATAAAAGAAACAGATGGACAGACGGAGGAAAGATGCCGACGCTTAGGAAAAAAAGACAGAGAAAAGAGATAGGCAGAGAAAATACACAAACAAGAAACGGGAAAAGAACAAAGGGAAAGACTGGGAAGGGAGAGAGACAAAGAGAGAGAGAGAGAGAGAAAAAAAAAGAGAGAGAAACAAAGAGAGAGAGAGAGAGAGAAAGGCTACAGACAAAATCAGAAAAAAGAGACAGAGACAGACGATAAGAAAAAGAGATAGACGGAAAGACAGACCGATAAAAGAGAAAGAATGAGAAAATAGCCAAAGAAAAAAAAAAAAAGAAATCTGGATCACATACTCCTGACTTGTCCCCTTTTGGCCAACTTCCTCACCCAAAATTTGAGGAAAAATAAAAGATGTATACAACAAATGTTGAGATGACCTCACAGAAAATGAGGATTACTTTAGCACCACTTCCTTCTTCAGTTCCTTTCAGATCATGAGGTTCACACAAACATTAGTTCCTTTCAGACCATAAGACTCACACAAACTTTAGTTCCTTTCAGATCATAAGACTCACACAAACTTTAGTTCCTTTCAGATCATGAGACTCACACAAACTTTAGTTCCTTTCAGATCATAAGACTCACACAAACTTTAGTTCCTTTCAGACCATGAGACTCACACAAACTTTAGTTCCTTTCAGATCATGAGACTCACACAAACTTTAGTTCCTTTCAGATCATAAGACTCACACAAACTTTAGTTCCTTTCAGACCATGAGACTCACACAAACTTTAGTTCCTTTCAGACCATGAGACTCACACAAACTTTAGTTCCTTTCAGACCATAAGACTCACACAAACTTTAGTTCCTTTCAGACCATGAGACTCACACAAACTTTAGTTCCTTTCAGATCATAAGACTCACACAAACTTTACTTCCTTTCAGACCATAAGACTCACACAAACTTTAGCTCCTATCAGACCATAAGACTCACACAAACTTTAGCTCCTATCAGACCATAAGACTCACACAAACTTTAGCTCCTATCAGACCATAAGACTCACACAAACTTTAGCTCCTATCAGACCATGAGACTCACACAAACTTTAGCTCCTATCAGACCATAAGACTCACACAAACTTTAGTTCCTTTCAGACCATGAGCCTCACACAAACTTTAGCTCCTATCAGACCATAAGACTCACACAAACTTTAGTTCCTTTCAGACCATGAGCCTCACACAAACTTTAGCTCAGAAACACAGAAGTTTCTCAATCTTTAGAAGACAGGATACGGCAAGTATTTATTATTCTGTCTTCGTTCCTTGTTCGGAGAAAGGCTTCATCGCATTCAAGACATTCCCATACCTATTCTGCCGCCCATTCCAACACCTCAGAGAGGATTCTAACAGCTCAGAGCTGGTTCTAACACCCAAAAAGATAAGAAGGTATAATCCCCGTTCCCATGGCGTTAAGGCACCTTGTAGACACGGGTGCTGGGTCCGTATTTCCAAGACCCCCAACACATGAAAGTCTGATGTGGTCAGTATCATGCTTGGTCGTATTTACCTTCTCAGATTTGAACCCGATACCACGGAATTATAAACCTGAATGTTTAACCACACAGCCAACCAGGTCGCTTCGAATACCCCAGAACTGGTCCAAACACCCAAGAATGGGTTCTAACACCACAGAATAGGTTCTAACACCACAGAATGGGTTCTAACACCACAGAACGGGTTCTAACACCACAGAACGGGTTCTAACCCCCAAGAACTGGTTCTAACACCACAGAACGGGTTCTAACACCCCAGAACGGGTTCTAACACCCAAGAACTGGTCCAAACATCATAAAACGGGCTCTAACATCCCAGAACGGGTTCTAACACCCCAGAACTGGTTCTAACACCACAGAACGGGTTCTAACACCCAAGAACTGGTCCAAACATCATAAAACGGGCTCTAACATCCCAGAACGGGTTCTAACGTCTCAGCTATGTCTCAGTGAACATTGATACTCCAAGCGCTAGAGTCAAACTCCGTGGTAGATGTGTCCTCCCCCCCCCCCCGGAATCTGCCTTCTGGCCTACTCTTTCAGCGGTTCCCAACTGTCAAGGGAGTCTTAAAGTTCTGGACACTGTACGCAGGGAAGTTCAGCCCCACTACCTGGAGACAGAAGAGATTTATTGCTGGGGAATTCAAGAGGGAAAATAATCCCTGCCACTTCTGGTTGGATTCGAACTCGCAAACTCCAACATTCGAGGCGAAAATTTGACTCAGAGACCACTCAGTCCCTGATTATGCCTGAGATGTGAAGATAACTTTCTACTGAAAATGCTGACTTTTCCTTGTGGAGTGTTTTGTTTTCTGCCTCTGCCATGTAACATTTAAGAGAAGCGTTCGTGGATGTCAGAGCACGTGGATCGGGAGAGTCAAGTATTGGGAAAGTCAAAGATTGGGAGAGTCAAGTATTGGGAAAGTCAACGATCGGGAGAGTCAAGTATTGGGAAAGTCAACGATCGGGAGAGTCAAGTATTGGGAAAGTCAACGATCGGGAGAGTCAAGTATTGGGAAAGTCAACGATCGGGAGAGTCAAGTATTGGGAAAGTCAAAGATTGGGAGAGTCAACGATTGTGAGTCAAAGACTGGGAAAGTCAAAGATTGGGAGAGTCAACGATTGTGAGTCAAAGACTGGGAAAGTCAAAGATCGGGAGAGTCAACGATTGTGAGTCAAAGACTGGGAAAGTCAAAGATTGGGAGAGTCAACGATTGTGAGTCAAAGACTGGGAAAGTCAAAGATTGGGAGAGTCAACGATTGTGAGTCAAAGACTGGGAAAGTCAAAGATTGGGAGAGTCAACGATTGTGAGTCAAAGACTGGGAAAGTCAAAGATTGGGAGAGTCAACGATTGTGAGTCAAGACTGGGAAAGTCAAGATTGGGAGAGTCAACGATTGTGAGTCAAAGACTGGGAAAGTCAAAGATTGGGAGAGTCAACGATTGTGAGTCAAAGACTGGGAAAGTCAAAGATTGGGAGAGTCAACGATTGTGAGTCAAAGACTGGGAAAGTCAAAGATCGGGAGAGTCAACGATTGTGAGTCAAAGACTGGGAAAGTCAAAGATCGGGAGAGTCAACGATTGTGAGTCAAAGACTGGGAAAGTCAAAGATCGGGAGAGTCAGGTATTGGGAAAGTCAAAGATTGGGAGAGTCAAGTATTGGGAAAGTCAAAGATTGGGAGAGTCAAGTATTGGGAAAGTCAAAGATTGGGAGAGTCAAGTATTGGGAAAGTCAAAGATTGGGAGAGTCAAGTATTGGGAAAGTCAAAGATCGGGAGAGTCAAAGACTGGGAGAGTCAAAGACTGGGAGAGTAAACTCAGGCAGTCGGATTCCTAAGAGAGTGGCCTGAAGCCGAGAGCCCGTCTGGTCCATCTTCCCTTGGTACTCTGCTAGATTCCCAGACTGCGTGCTAGCAAACGGTTTAAGGCGATGATATGACAAGCTGTCACTAACTGAGGTGATGGAAAATATGTCTCTTAAAAATACCCGCCACCAGAGAACCTGTCAATGATGATGATGAAGATGATGATGTTGATGATGATGATGATGATGATGAACATTGTTTTGACTTTGGTACACTAAAGACGGATTGACGCCCATGGCACTTTCTCCAGATAGAGATAAAGGTAAAAATCTCCCGTTTCCATTCCTTTAAGGCAAATTAGGGACACGGTGTTAGGCCCGTATTTCCATGACCTTCGGCACATGAAAGTGTGACGTGGTCAGTATCACGCCTGGCCGTATTTACCTTCCCAGATTTCCCTGGTACCTACTTTTAGAGGTCAGATTCTTCCTGCATGTGAAGCAGGAAGTTGCAAGACTGAAGACAGAAACAATGGGTCTTATCACACGTTAGTGTCAGTGGGACCGACCTGTGAGACAATCGGTCATGACTGCGGCCACGCAATCAATAAAGAGAACATATACCTGACTTCAGAATTATCTTTGCCATTATTGTATGTTATAAAATATTAAACCATAATTTTAATAACAAAAGAAAGCCCTACAAATTGAAATTGGATGTTTTGCAATTAATGTATATTTTTCTTTCTCTCACCTGACAGGTAAGTGAAGACGTTTCCAGAAATATTCACCTGCGTGAGTAACTTTTATTATGTGTTTGTTTTTGTGTGTGAGCTCGTAAACTGTGTGCACGTTCTTTCTTTCTTTCTTTCTTTTCTTTTTTCTTTCTTTCTTTCTCTTCTTTCTTTCTTCCTTTTTTCTTTCTTTCCTTTCTTTCTTTCTTTTCTTTTTTCTTTCTTTCTTTGTCTTCTTTCTTTCTTCCTTTTTGCTTTCTTCCCTTTCTTTCTTTCTTTCTTTTCTTTCTTTCTTTCTTTCTTTTTTCTTTCTTTCTTTCTCTTCTTTCTTTCTTCCTTTTTTGTTTCTTTCCTTTGTTTATTTCTTTTCTTTTTTCTTTCTTTCTTTCTCTTCTTTCTTTCTTCCTTTTTTCTTTCTTTCCTTTCTTTCTTTCTTTCTTTCTTTCTTTCCCTTCTTTCTTTCCTTCCTTTCTTTCTTTTTTCTTTCTTTCTTTCTTCTTTCTTTTCTTTCTTTCTTTCTTTCGCTTCTTTCTTTCTTTCTTTCTTTCTTTCCTTTCTTTCTTTTCGTCATTCTTTCCTTCTTTCTTTCTTTCTTTTTTTCTGGTTTTCTCGCGTATCTTCAAGCACAATAAAAATCAGGCAGCTCTTTCAAACACAGAAAACTTTACTTCTTGAACCTTGCCGTTGTTCTTGATTGTCTTATCTTCTGTGGAGAATGTGGGGGCCCAGCCTCAGAGAATTACGAGGCCAGAGCGAGGGAATAATTTAAACGGGTTTTCTGGGGGTGGAGGGGGATAATGAGGTTTTCATATGCTCACTCAGGGATACTACAGCAGCTCCCACGCGTGCCTGCACTCACTCAGGAAGATTCCATGTGGTGTAAGACAGGGCCAGCGGAAAGGCTTGAACAAGTTAATGCATTCAGCTCACAGTTGTCCTGATCCAACTGGATATGTCTAAAAGAAAAAACCTGACTTCTTCTGGAGTTGGGGTAGGAAAGGCCACCAGCAATGTTCACTCTAAGCGGCGCGGCTGCGCACGCAAAATCGTCATGCCACGCACGAAAAGTCGCGGGGAAAAAAACGGACAAAACCAGCAAAATATAAAAAAACATGTTAAAAAAATAAAAACTAAATTACATTTTTTCTTTTTATTTTCAGTTTTCATATCTTACTGTGTGCTGTGGTACATCTAAAGAAAAAAAAATATCATAGTGATACATGAATTTGTTTCAACGACATCTTTGAATTTTTAATATTTTTTTCTATGGTAACTTTAAACTACATTTTGTTATTTGATGTTATGGCACACATGTGCACGCAGAGAATTTGTGAGAATGCACGTAGGTTGAAACTTTTTGCGCTCGAACTGCAAAACCTTAGAGGGCACATTGGCCACCCACCAGGCTTGATACGTCACTGACTGGTCTGCCGACAGGTCAAAGGAAAATATGGGCACTAACATCGTAACTCCCGGGGTATCTTTATGCTTACAGCAGGGCGGGGGCTTAGCTTTTAAGTAGCTGACTGTAAGCAGAAATAGCCAGTGGAGAGTTATGTTGATTTTCAGTATTTCTGCTCGGGTTTGTAACAGGGCTCCCATATTTCGTAAGATTAAACCAATGCAACAGTTCACAATAGTTCTTTATTCTTGCTAACTGTTTGAGAGAGCTCTGAACTCTGTTATCCGCTTATTATGATGATGGTGGTGATGATGATGACAGTAGTTCTGTGTGGCTGCTTCCCTGATGTTCCAAGACCCTAGACTGTAAGACCAGACAATGTCCTCCCATCATCATGCAGTGACGTCTTCTTAAACATCATCACAGGAAGCAACAGCCCCGATTTTTATTTAGTCAGGCTGTTGTGTTTCACTGTCAGGGCAGCACTGCGAAGAAGATGGATGGAACTTTGGTTAGTATAGTTGCCCAGACTGGACTTTCGAGCTTTTGTACTACTCGCTGTGGTAGGTGGAGCAGAAGGAGAAGCACAATCAAAAGAATTATTTAGCACACAACGGGAAGCTAACAGCAGACAGATAAGATACATCAGTTTCAGATAACTCCTCTCTCTCTGTCTCTCTCTGTCTCTTTTCTCTGTCTCTCTTTCTCTTTCTCTCTCTGTCTCTGTCTTTCTTTCTCTGTCTCTGTCTCTCTCTTTCTATGTCTCTCTCTTTCTCTGTCTCTCTCTCTTTCTCTGTCTCTCTTTCTCTGTCTCTCTTTCTGTCTCTGTCTCTCTCTTTCTCTTTCTCTGTCTCTTTTTCTCTGTCTCTGTCTCTCTTTCTCTATCTCTCTCTGTCTCTGTCTCTATCTCTCTTTCTCTGTCTCTCTCTCTTTCTCTGTGTCTCTCTTTGTGTCTCTCACACTGTCTCTCTCTCTGTCTCTCTTTCTCTGCCTGTCTCTCTGTCTCTCTGTCTCTCTCTCCCCCTCTCCCTCTCTCTTTCTCCCTCTATCTCTCTCACCCTCTCTCTCTCTTTCTCCCTCTATCTCTCTCCCCTTCTCTCTGTCTCTCTCCTCTCTCCCTCTATCTCTCTCCCTCCCTCTCTCTCCCTCTGTCTCTCCCTCCCTTCTTCTCTCTCCCTCTGTCTCTCCCTCCCTTCCTCTCTCTCTCCCTCTCTCTCTCTCTCTCTCTCTTTCTCTCTCAACTTCTAATTCTAGTTTCTCCATATTTTTTTCACCTCTCTTATGAGAATTTCGCGCCCCGAGGATTTTGTTGTAATCTTCTAATTTTTAACACCACCCCCCCCCCCCCGACCCCCCGGGGCGGACCTGGAATCTGATTTGTCACGTGAATTCGTTTTCGAATGAAGTTCCTTTACAGTTTATGATGTCAGGAACCTGTCTTGGGCTGAAAAGCTTCATGGGCATTGTTCCCAAAGAGATTCATTAATCTACGGCAGGAAATGGAAACTTAATGACCCAGCCCAAGTTGAAGAAGCTGACGCCAGAGAATATGCTGAAGTTGTTGCACAATGAAGGACGCATTTCGGTTTCTGCTTAGGTCCGTTAGCTGTAAATTGGGCATGTAATGTTTGCATCCGTTAACTGTAAATTGGGCATGTAATATTTACGCCTGTTAACTGTAAATGGAGCTCGTATGTTTACGTTGGAATGGTCACAAATTATCTGAGTGTTCAAAATAAGATTCATTGTATTATACAGATCTCTTACGAGGGCGAGTCAGAAAGTAACCACAATGTGGAACGTAACCGCTCTGTTTCAGGAATATTTCAATGACTGTGTACGTTTACATGAAAATACAGTAAAAATACAAAGATACTTTTACATACGAAGACGAGTCAAAAAGTAATTGCAGCAAGTATCTTTGTATTTTTACTGTGTACAGCATTTTTATAAATCCTCTTCAGCTGTAACCTCAGGCCCTACTGGAAGGTAATATATCCTCTTGTAGTTTGGTAATATACTCACCTGTAATGTGGTAACAGTATATATACATGCTACTTGTAGTTTGTTGAAAGTATATATAAGTATATATATATATACTTATATATATTACACGGTTTTATGTTGATTTGCCTCTTTCTCTTTCTCTCTCTCTCTCTTCTCTCTCTCTCTCTCTCTATATATATATATATATATATATATATTCTAATAAATTTGATGTCATAATGTCATAACAGTGCTATTCATTCATTCATTCTTTTGCATGTCCCCTGCGGAACTTTCCTCCCTAACAGCTCTCCTGTAGGCCTCTCGGTTGTGAGCAAGATGGCCTGCTGCTGATGCATCCATTTGCAGATCATCAACGATGTCTTGCAGCCATCTTCGCTTTGGTCTTCCTCTCTTTCTTTCTCCCACTATGTACCCTTCCAAGACGGTCTTCTCTATGTTATCTTGTCGTTTAATGTGATAGCAGTGCTAATCCGTCGATAATCAAGACTGTTTTGGTCAAATTTTCATTGCTGTCGTAATGTTGCCTATTTTTTGTCATTTTTTTCTAACTTTATTTACCGTCATTATGTTCTTCTAATTTTCTTTGCTGTCATCATTTTGTGACTCTTTCTAGTTTGCTGTCATCATTCTGACACACTTTCTAGTTTGCTGTCATCATATTGTCACTCTTTCTAGTTTGCTGTCATCATTTTGACACACTTTCTAACTTGCTGTCATCATGTTGTCACTCTTTCTAGTTTGCTGTCATCATTTTGTCACTCTTTCTAGCTTGCTGTCATCATTTTGTCACTCTTTCTAGCTTGCTGCCATCATTTTGTCACTCTTTCTAGTTTGCTGTCATCATTTTGACATACTTTCTAGTTTGCTGTCATCATGTTGTCACTCTTTCTAGTTTGCTGTCATCATGTTGTCACTCTTTCTAGTTTGCTGTCATCATGTTGTCAATCTTTCTAGTTTGCTGTCATCATTTTGTCAATCTTTCTAGTTTGTTATCAAAAACGAACTTCAGTATAGATTTCTACATTATTTGCTGCTGCAGGTAACAAATGAAATACTTTGTTCTTGGACGCAAGTGCTTGCCTGCAGTGCGAGCCACACTTGAATGTATTGGATAAATGTTGGTGTCAGTACATGAACGGAGAGTAGAAAAACACGTAAAAATTAATATCATCAAGATGCGAAAAACTGTAGAGTTTACAGCGGGCAAACGTAGAGAAGAAATGATATTTTATCTTGTTCGCTGTTTGGTAGATATTTTATCTTCTTTTCTGTGAGACAGATATTTTATCTTCTTTTCTGTGAGACAGATATTTTATCTTCTTTTCTGTGAGACAGATATTTTATCTTCTTTTCTGTGAGACAGACATTTTATCTTCTTTTCTGTGAGACAGATATTTTTTCTTCTTTTCTGTGAGACAGATATTTTATCTTCTTTTCTGTGAGACAGACATTTTATCTTGTTCTAAATGAGACAGATGTTTTATCGTGTTTTCTTTGAGACAGATGTTTTGTCTTCTTTTCTGTTAGACGATTTTTTTCTATGAGACAGATATCTCATCTTCTTTTCTGTTAGACGATTTTTTTCTATGAGACAGATATTTTATCTTGTTGGCTGTGTGGTAGCTGTTTTATCTTGTTGGCTGTGTGGTAGCTGTTTTATCTTGTTGGCTGTTTAGCATATATTTTATCTTCTTTTCAGTGATACAGATATTTTATATTGTTTTATGTGAGACAGATGTTTTACCGTGTTTTCTGTAAGACAGATGTTTTATTTTGTTTTCTGTGAGACAGATGTTTTACCGTGTTTTCTGTAAGACAGATGTTTTATTTTGTTTTCTATGAGACATGTGTTTTACCGTGTTTTCTGTGAGACAGATGTTTTATCTTGTTTTCTATGAGACATGTGTTTTACCTTGTTAGCGGAGCATACAATTTTAGTATTTCTGCAGGATACTAAATCTTCAGGTATGAGCAAGGCCGAAAAATATTTACTGTTTGATAATTTAATTATATTAATTGTAGATTACTGTAGTCTCACTGTTCAATCTTTCAACCCTTTTCTAAAACTGGGCTTTTCACGGTCATCAACCTTCACCTCAAACTTTTAGCAGAATAAAAACCACATGAGAAATCAAATCAAACCAAACCAAATCAAATCAAATCAAGTCAAATCAAATAAAATCACGTCAAATGTCTAGTAAACAGGAAAGACGTCTTACAGCGGGTTGTAACTGACAAACCTCCCCGGATGTTGACGCCCACGAAGTGGAGATTGAAAGTTTTAATTCGTAGATTTTCGCATATTTTATTTTCTAATTAAATGAAGCTCGGACAACAAACTGTAAACAGTGACGGTCACACTTTTCTGCCTGGGTCTTTGTTGTCCTTGACAATCGATGTGACCTTTTTGTCTGCAGCGTTTTACAGTTCTCATTTTTTCCAGTTTTCTGAACATCAGTTGTTGTGGTCAGTTTTAGATTTTACATTTTATTATAGTCCCATTTCTGCTCTCTCTCTCCTTTCTCTCTCTCTCTCTCTCTAATTGTGTGTAAAATATACGAATTTTGTGCTTTAAACGTATATATAGGTGACTATCAGATGTTTCCTTCCATATTTACGTAAATCGTACATGGTACCCCAAAACTGTACCCCTCCAAACATATCACCCCAGGTCCTATACCTTTCATCTGTGTCTAGATTACTAGTCTATGATTTTTCCTACAGAAAGAATAGACACATGAACATAGCACATTTATATATATATATATATATATATATACACATGAACAACTCGTAACTATATGATGATCAAGGGGAATAATACTCAATTTTATTTAAAAAAAAAAACAACAGAAAAACATATCACACACGACAGGCCACAACTAATAACCACGAAAATGGTATACACAACCAGAAAGGGTGATACACTTCGTGAAATCAAACAACTCAGCAGACATAACTGTTACCTTTAGTAACTCTCATATTAACCATACATCTACTTCAGCTGGCCCTTCTTCAACAGAAGTCCTCGCTATGCTGGCCTTGTGTAACCCCACTAATGTTCAGTAAATATATATCTTCATAAAACAACGCTACTTCAACAACACTCGTGAGTTACGAGGGGTGATTGATAAGTTCGCGGCCTAAGGTACAACAGATTATTTGTGGACAACTCTTTTGGGTTATTTCTCAACATAGTCCCCTTGCAAGTTTATGCACTTAGTCCGGCGATCCTGGAGCATACGGATCCCTTCTTTGTAAAAGTCAACATCTTGTGTCAGTAGAAAGTGGTCTACAGCATGAATGTCGTCATCATCTGAAGTAAATTTGCGACCACTGAGCTCCTTTTTGAGTTTGGTAAACAGGTAATAGTCCGAAGGGGCCAAATCTGGGGAATAAGGAGGATGTTCAAGAAGCTGGAAGCCACATTCATGAATGGCAGCCATTGCCGCCGCCAACTTGTGAACTGGAGCATTGTCTTGCTGAAAGATGACTCCTCTCGTCAGTTTCTCTCGACGCTTTTCCTTCAATTTGAACCTCATTTGCTTCACAAGATTAGCATAATAGGCCCTCGTGACCGTTCTGCCCTTTTGAAGATACACTAAAACATCACACAGTTCACCACGAACTACAACTTCATTAAATAAATCAACCTGCATTACTTCTGATAACAAAACTCACGGTTAATTAGACAACTTTCACAACTTGAGGTTGGCGCAAGAGGAGATTATCGCTGGAGATGATACTAACAAAATATACACTAAATCCATAAGACAGTAACAGTTAACACGCTCCCTCACTATTTCCTGGCCACACCTCGAGACAAACAAGGGACGAAATGACTGGTAAACTACACATACCTACTGGACAACACACAAGCCAGTCATGTGCCCCAAAATCAAAAGGTGCTTCTTTGATCTTTCCTGTCTACCATGCCGAAAAAGCCAAAGCCGGCAACCTTCACACATCCTTGCATAGCCATGAACTAATTCTGCTATACTGTTAACCTTCGAATTACGCAAGTTTGAACGGCGTAGATTCTAACTTACGCAGATCGGAAATATTTTCTTTAATATCAAGAAACCTCAGAAAAAGCAAAAGTTCTGAGTTTTAAAAAAATGTAGTAACAGTATGTCTGTATACTGTACATTATATTTTACATTGTTTTAAGCTGTAGTTTTCTATAGTGTCGTTAATACAGCTTGTATTGTACAGTGAATGTTACATTGTTAATGATGTTGTAGTTTGTTAGGCTTACAGTGGTCGTTTCTGCCACAAATGTGTACAAGACATGCAGTGGTTGCTTCTGTCACAAATGCGTACAGGTCTTACAGTGGTTGCTTCTGTCACAAATGTGTACAAGGCTTACAGTGGTCACTTCTGTCACAAATGTGTACAAGGCTTACAGTGGTCACTTCTGTCACAAATGTTTACAGGTCTTACAGTGGTTTCTTCTGTCACAAATGTGTGCATGGCTTAAAGTGGTTTCTTCTGTCACAAATGTGTACATGGCTTACAGTGGTTTCTTCTGTCACAAATGTGTACATGGCTTACAGTGGTTTCTTCTGTCACAAATGTGTACATGGCTTACAGTGGTTGCTTCTGTCACAAATATGTACATGGCTTACAGTGGTTGCTTCTGTCACAAATGTGTACATGGCTTACAGTGGTTTCTTCTGTCACAAATGTGTACATGGCTTACAGTGGTTTCTTCTGTCACAAACCTGTATAAACACTTTTCCTAGTGATTGTTACAGAATCAATACATTATAACAAGTATTTACATCGTATTTACTTTATATCACAGTGTTATAAGAAAATAGACATAATTTAATTATGCAAGACGATGGGTTATGGTTCCAAGCTGCCATATACAGGGTCCGGCATAAAGCATAGCTGGATTTAACTGACGTAGTGCGCAGAAACTGAATACGTGTGAAAAAAAAACATGACGTCAGAGATGAAGCAGACAAACGGTCATTTTTAACAATGGCTTCTTGGCAAACACAACATCGCGCATTCACCGTTGAAACTTATTTTAAAAGTGGAGACCCGTTTATTACTGCTCAACGAAAGTTTCGTCGCCATTTTGAGTTGCACCCCCGTGATAATGTTCCCGATCGGAGGACAAAACAATTTTGAGGTGGGTCAAAAAAATGTAAGGAAACCGCTAATTGCCTTAATAACAAGTCTACTGGTTGTCCAAGAACTCAACAGACACCTGTCTACTGGTCGTCCAAGAACTCAACAGACACCTGTCTACTGGTCGCCCAAGAACTCAACAGACACCTGTCTACTGGTCGTCCAAGAACTCAACAGACACCTGTCTACTGGTCGTCCAAGAACTCAACAGACACCTGTCTACTGGTCGTCCAAGAACTCAACAGACACCTGTCTACTGGTCGTCCAAGAACTCAACAGACACCTGTCTACTGGTCGTCCAAGAACTCAACAGACACCTGTCTACTGGTCGCCCAAGAACTCAACAGACACCTGTCTACTGGTCGCCCAAGAACTCAACAGACACCTGTCTACTGGTCGCCCAAGAACTCAACAGACACCTGTCTACTGGTCGTCCAAGAACTCAACAGACACCTGTCTACTGGTCGTCCAAGAACTCAACAGACACCTGAACGAATTCAAGAAGTCCGCAAGGCATTGCTGAGTAGCCCTCGGCGATCAGCTGTTAGGAACGCTTTAGCACCTGACATCCTCTTACTGCTAATAGTGATCTTTATGTGCAGATGCTAACTGAATACTTCATTCCAGACTTAGCGAATAGAAATAAAGAGACTAATATGGTTTCAACAAGATGGAGCAACTGCCCACACAGCCCGTCAGTTCATGGCCATGCTGCGACAAGCATTTCCCACTCGTCTTATTTCCAGATTTGAGGATATTCACTGACCGGCAAGGTCACCGGATTTATCGGCCACAGACATCTGTTTGTGGGGGTATCTCAAGAACACGGTGTATGCTAGTCGACGACACTCAACTGCAGACCTAAGAGATCGAATCCGACACTGCATTCAAAATATCCCTTTGAACATGTTAAATGGTGCTATGCAGGAATTTTCCAGACGCCTGGCTGAATGTATCAAATGTAATGGCGGTCATCTAACCGGCGTAATTTTCAAAACCTAAATATGATTGTCAGTAATAATAAAAATATCCACTTTTATGAGTTTCATTTCACTTTTTTTTACCAAAAACATGTACAGCGCTTATTTATTTTCTATTTTTAAAATCCAGCTATGCTTTATGCCGGAGCCTGTATAAGGGTCGTGATCACGTGATCACACGCGAATATTGGATTGGGGGGGGGGGGGGGGGTTACTACCAGAGGGCGGCGTAAATCAAGGATTGACTGTGTAGAATAGAAAGACAAAGACAGAAACTGTGTGTGTGTGGGGGAGGGGGCGTGGTAGCAGTTTCAGACACGCCCACCAACTGTTGGACCTATTTACCAGTCAAACAACCAGAAATAAATAACACACAAGAAAAAAAAAAACACATTAATAAAAATGTGACAAGTATTTATCAGGAAAGAGGGAAAAAAAACACTTATACACAAATAAACAGACTTACAGGCAGACCATCTGAGAGGTAGACAGACACTGGATAGATGGATTGACAGATGGACAACAAAAGACTATTATACAAAGAAAGTTTGACCAAAAAGTTACATATACATTTTTTTTCTCTGTAAGTTTATGTAAACATGTCTTTACAATAAGTTCTAGAATGTTCCTTCTGTCCCACGTCTCTTAAGAAGAGTCCAGGCCTGGTTCAGCATGGCCGTCTCTTCTCCATGCCACGTCACGGATCTCTCAGTGTGGCAGGAAAAGCGACAGAGCGGTGCAGAGAATCGCTGCCTGACTTCTCGCACAGCTTGCCCAAGTTCTGGACGCGACAAAAGTCGATCGGCAAACAACAGGAAACGAATAATTTCATCTTACTTCTGTTTTGTGCCGTTGCTTTTCAACATTGACGGCCGAGATTTCAAAAATACTTTTTATTGTGAACTTGTGGAATTCATTTCACTGGATGTGATTTCCTTGGATATTTGGAGCCAGCGGTGAAAGATATTTAGAATTGTACAGAATTGTGTGTACACATTTCTGTTTGATACATGCATGCTTTGAGTACATTTCACTGTCCATATTTACAACAATTAGTGTGATAATAGAGTTTTTTTTGTCATAATGTAGATTTTTGTTGTAGAAATCTCTGCAGCAGTTGCTGCATCTGCCTGTATTTGCTAGCGCCATTTCTTTTAAGTAAATCCCGTATGATCGCGAAACATAATGCATGAAATCGGATAGGACGTGGGTAACAGTAGCTTACTTAATTCTCCAGGATGGGCACAAGAAGCGGGTATCTTAACAGACTCCACTACCCAGGAAAGTAAGCTTAGTGCGGCCCAGCGTAACAGGAGAGAAGGATGGAAAAATACAGCCTGTTACTAGGAGCATCATGAAGGAGATGGATAGGTTTGATCGTGGGCGTTTCCTCTGCGGCATCTCTGCATCTTCTGTCCTTCTTGTACAGCCTGTAATTGTGAACTTACAGCAGCACAGCCTGTAGGAGGGTGTCCGAGAGAGTTCTTGTAAGCTAGCACAACGCATCTCCTCCACACCCTCTTGTGTTCATCCAGTACGGGGCCCCACGAAGCCCTCCAAGCCCATCCTTGAAAAGCCCCTCAAGCCCCAGAGGTATGGGGTGACTAGATGTCCTCTCACAAAGCCTGCATGTTGGTACTTTGTTCTTGTTCTATTTCAAACTTGGTTTTGTTCTATCATTCTTGATCCACAAGCTCGATGCTCTTGTTCTGTATACTTTCAGCTACGAGCTGGATGTTCTTGTTCTATCTTCTTGTAGCTAAGAAATGGATACTCTTGTTCTATCTTCTTGTAGCTAAGAAATGGATGCTCTTGTTCTATATTCTTGTAGCTAAGACATGGATGTTCTTGTTCTATCTTCTTGTAGCTATGAGCTGTATGTTCTTTCTTCTTGTAGCTAAGAAATTGATGCTCTTGTTCTATCTTTTTGTAGCTATGAGCTGTATGTTCTTGTTCTATCTTCTTGTAGCTAAGAAATGGATGTTCTTGATATATATTCTTGTAGCTAAGAGCTGTATGTTCTTGTTTTATCTTCTTGTAGCTAAGAGCTGGATGTTCTTGTTCTATCTTCTTGTAGCTAAGAGATGGATGCTATTGTTCTGTATACTTGTAGCTAAGAGCTGGATGTTCTTGTTCTATCTTCTTGTAGCTAAGAGCTGGATGTTCTATGCAGTGGATTCAGTGAAAGTGGTGGAACACAATCATCATGTCGGATGGGGACTGGGTTATGGCGACTTCTTGAAAACCTGGATTGGAGTTTAAAATCTGGGTAAAGTGCAGTCCTTGTTAAAATCTGGGTAAAGTGCATATCCTTGTTAAAATCTGGATAAGGCGCAGTCCTTGTTAAAATCTGGGTAAAGTGCAGTCCTTGTTAAAATCTGGGTAAAGTGCATATCCTTGTTAAAATCTGGGTAAGGCGCAGTTCTTGTTAAAATCTGGCTAAAGTGCATATCTTTGTTAAAATCTGGCTAAAGTGCATATTCTTGTTAAAATCTGGGTAAAGTGCAGTCCTTATTAAAATCTTTGTAAAGTGCAGTCCTTTTTAAAATCTGGGTAAAATGCAGTCCTTGTTATAATATTGGTAAAGTGCAGTCCTTGTCTGCAGTCTCCACGACCACAGAAATCCCAGACCCGTTTATCAGGCTAAGCTTTTACTGGGGCACCAACGGAGAGGTTGGACAGGTTCTTGACAAGCCGCGACTCGCTACCTTGACAACCGCTTCTTCTCACCATCATAGAGATCTTTGCGTCCCATCTTTCATGTTGCCAGAAACTTGACGGAGATGCTATCGTTTATATTCTCATCGAATCCGGCCCTGTCCCACATTTGATGTGTACATACTTGTAGTAATATCTGTAGTTCTTTTGCTACTTTTAGTACTACAATCTTGACCTGCCTGGCCGTTCTCTCGACGTCCGTATCAGGGATTCTCAAGTTCTCACATTTAAGGAGCTGAAACGTCCCCGAGAAAGGCTTTACCTTAAGCCCACCTGGGGCATGGGCTTTAGTGTTTTGCTTTGTGCATTTCAGGTCCACAGTTAGTTTCATAGATCTGTGGTCACATCGTCTTAACTGCCTGAGTACTTCGCGTTCTGTTTTCTGTTCCGTGTCTTCTTTAAAGGTGTCCCCCCCCTCCCGTTAATTATTCATACTTTCATCTTCGGCCCCACCCCTCCCACGTCCCCCAGCTCTTTCACATTATAACAGTTAGACTTCCAGACTTAGCTCAGGTCAGACAATTCTCTGAAGATCAAGGACATAAAGTTCAGACTCTCATGTTCCACATTAATTGAACGGCTTAAAAAAATATCTATTTACATTTCAGACAAAAAAAATGTGTTTGCGTTTTTAGGTAGCACAGTAAAAGTATTTTATAGGGAGTTGGCATCGAGATATTGGTTCTTTGTAGTGGACATTTTCATAGTTTGTGTATATTTTCTTTGGTTGGGGGGGGGGGGGGGTGAATCTTCATTTTTTTGTCTGACGTATAAAATATAATTGACCTCTTTCATTTTTCCGACACACGCCTATTTCTATACGTCCCTTACATAAGTCTAGTTTCAATTTTATTTTTCTTTCTTATTTTTGTAGTTCAACTTGTTCTTTCCCGGATTTCTATGATTTCTTGTCAGACCCGATCATTGGCAAACCTAGATACGCTCAAGATATTGACAGTTCCGACAAAGCAGTGACAGCTTCCATAAAATTTGTGACAGCTGGTACAAAATATTTGACAGCTATTAGAAAATAGTTCACAGTGGCTGCAAAATATGTGACAGCTGCTATAAAATATGTGACAGCTGCTATAAAACATGCGACAGCTGCTACAAAGTATGTGACAACTACTGCAAAATATGTGACAGCTTATGAAATATTGTGACACCTACTACAAAACATTTTCTTCTACTACAAAATATTTGATAGCTACTACAAGATATATGACAACTACTACAAAATATGTGACAACTGCTATAAAATATGTGACAACTGCTATAAAATATGTGACAACTGCTATAAAATATGTGACAACTACTAAAAAATATGTGACAACTACTACAAAATACGTCTTCTTCTTCTTCTTCTTTCGCTTCTACCACCAATAGCGCTCCGTGATCCTACTGAATTTACTCCTGTGGTCCTTTATAGGACATCCCCGAGAGGACCGCAAGAGATCCATGAGAGGACCACAAGAGGTTCAGAGTATCGCAGGGCTTGAGCCTGTATTCTCAGAAGTGGGATTGCGTGACACCGTGGTTTTCATTGCACCAGTTTAGTCTAGCGTTGGACTTTCTCAACGGAAAACCTCGACGTGTTTTGGATATTAGTATATCCCCGCGGATGAGAGGTGGTTGCCCATCCAGTCCAGAGTTGAACTTTCTCACAGAAAAATCTCGACGTGTTTTGGATATCAGTATATCCTCGCTGGATGAGAGGTGGTTGCCCATCCAGTCCAGCATTGGACTTTCTCACCGGAAAACCTCAGCGTGATTAGGATACGCGTACATCTCCCGTCAGGTGAGAGGTGGTTGCCTATCTAGACTGCCCTGGTCCAGTGTCTCCGACTTCAGCATTTTATGGTCGTGGCCGCTACACTACCTAGTTGTGTCCAGGACAGAGCTTTTGTCGAAGAGGACGAAATCCTCGCCACTATTAAGTTTCACCCCTGGGTTGAGCCGGTTTAGGCATATTGTCCCAGTGTGGGCGTGTTTAGGACGTGATGGACCTCTAGAGCGGAGTTACCGTGACATGAATAGTCATCAAGTTTCACCCCATGGGTTAAGCCAGTTTAGGCATATTTCACCAGTATGGGTGTATATCGGACGTGGCCGGCCTCTAGATCAGAGGTGCTGTGGTATGAGTATCTCTGGCCGCGAGACTACTGGACATACCGATTAAAATTCACTTTATTCTTTCCATCACATTTTCACAGGCCGCCGCACGGCAACCCTAATCCCATTTTCGCATTTCCTTCATTGGCGGGGAGGAGTATAACCCCACGCTCGACAGCCGAATAATCTCGCCAGCACTGTCTTAGTTTAACCCCTGGGTTAAGCCGGTTTAGGCATTTGCCCCAGTATGGGTGTATATAGAACGTGGCCAGCCTCTAGAGCAGTAGGTGCCATGATTTGAGTAGCCTTGACCTCGAGACTACTGATTACTTCGCTTAATCTTTTCCTTAACCTTTTCCACGTCGGTGACGCGAGGCAACCCTAAACGAATTTTTCTTCTTTGGCTGGGAGGAGTTTCACCCCACGCACGGCAGCTGAAGAATCTCGCCAGCAGCGTACAAAATATATGACAATTGCTGTAAAATGTGTGACATTCGTTCATTCATTCATTTGCATGTCTCTTGCAGAACTTTGCCTCCCAAACAGCTCTCCTGTAGGCCTCTCGGTTGTGAGAAAGATGGCCTGCTGCTGATGCGTCCATCACAAAATATGTGACAACTACTACAAAATATGTGACAACTACTACAAAATAATATGTGACAGCTGCTATAAAATATGTGACAACTACTATAAAATATTTGACAACTACTACAAAACATGTGACAACTGCTACAAAACAGACTACTGATAAAAAATATTTTCTGAGAGAAAAGAAAGCAAAGATAAAAATTAGTTTTAAAATATAGGTAAGTAAATATCACAGAAAAACTAAAGTAAGTCTTATCACATTATTCACTTACTGGCTGCTAACATCCCTGTCTGATATCTTACAAATCTGTTATTTTACACAAGGACCATATTTTCAAACGTCATTACTCAACACCCATATTTACAAACGTCTTTACACAAAAACCATATTTACAAACGACTGAACTCCGCCATTTTGTTCAGTAGGTAAAAATCAGTAATTGTCTAGTACTACTACAGATTTTGTGATCAATGACTACTCTGTGTGCTGAGTTGTTGTGTCTTGTTAACAGAAAACATCAATGTCTGTTGTTTGCTGTTGATGGTAAAGTATGTATCGACTAAAGCTTTCCTGTTCCCCGCGCGAAATAACTGTTTTATCTGGTTATTTTCTCGGTGTATGTAATAGCTGTATTAGGAGGCTCTCTCTCTCTCTCTCTATCTCTATCTCCGACCTTCTGTATCTCTATCTCCGACCTTCTGTCTCTCCCAGATCTACCATATCACCACCACCCTCCGACCTGATAATGTTACGGGGCCCCCAAAGCCTGTCTTACCTCACCATGGCTGGCCTCCACACTAATGGAGGCCAGAACGAGGACTTAAAACACATTACTCAATCTCAGTGAAAGATTAACTACATTACTCAGCCCCCGAAGCTCGACTTACTCAACAGTGAACTTTCTTACCCTCGGCCGGAGGAATTTCGAAAAAGCTTTCCACTAACACTCGCAAGCACATGCGAGCAATCTGCCCTCACAGTGGTGTGTGTGTTTTGTCGGTAAGGGATACATGTCCCAATGTTATAAGGATCATAATAGTTATAATAACGGCAAAACCTGCAGTGCTTGCATTGTTTGCTGTTGTTGTGAAAGATTGTGCAAGTACATCTGAGGTAGAATTTGCCGTAAGAGAGGCTGTTTTATAAAATGTTTCCTGCAAGATACACAAACATCTGCTTACTTCAAAAACTGTCTTCTGATACGAAATGGTAGACAGTAGTAGTAGTAGTAGTAGTAGTAGTAGTAGTAGTAGTAGTAGAAGTAGTAATAGTACTAGTAGTAGTAGTAGTAGTAGTAGTAGTAGTAGTAGTAGTAGTAGTAGTAGTAGTAGTAGTAGTCATAATAATAATAATGAAATTAAGAAGAAGATAGCATACAGATCAGAAGAAGAAGATAAGATGTGGATAAAGTAATGTGTAAAGAAAGTAAGGCGTGGATAAAGTAATGTGTAAAGAAAGTAAAGCATGCATAAGGTAAGGTGTGGAGAAAGTAAGGCGTGGATAAGGTGAGGTGTGGAGAAAGTAAAGGGTGGATAAGGTGAGGTGTGGAGAAAGTAAAGCGTGGATAAGGTGAGGTGTGGAGAAAGTAAAGAGTGGATAAGGTGAGGTGTGGAGAAAGTAAAGAGTGGATAAGGTGAGGTGTGGAGAAAGTAAAGCGTGGATAAGGTGAGGTGTGGAGAAGATAAAGTGCATGAAAAATGTAAGGTGTTGGAAAGGTAAGGTGTGGAGAATGTAATGCGTAGGAAACGAAAGGTGTGAAGAAGGTAAGATATGGAAATGGTAAGGTATGGCGAAAGTAGGATGTGAAGAAGGGATAAGATACGGTGTGGAGAAGATAAGTTGTGGAGAAAGTAAGGTCTGGACAAGGGAGAAGATAAAATGTGGAGAAGATAAATCGTTGAGAATATAAGGTGTAAAGAAGGGAGAAGATAAGATGTGGAGAAGGTAAATTGTGGAGAAAGCAAGGTGTGAACAATGGAGAACGTAAGATGTGGAGAAGATAAAGCGTGGAGAAGGTAAGATGTGAACAATGGAGAAGATAAAGTGTGGTGATGATTACGTGTGGAGAAAGTAAGAAAGTAAGGTATGTAGAAATTAAATTGTGGAAAAAGTAAGGTATGTAGAAAGTAAGGTATGGAGAAAGTAAGCTGTGGAGAAGGTAAGGTGTGATGATAATATACGCCATGTGTTTCAGGTGTAAACATCCAGAATTTACTTCCTTGTGCTATAAACCTTTTTTTTTTAGTGTCGGGAAACGGTAGGGGAGGAAGGGGAGCTCTGTAAGGCGAGGCGCACCGAATTTAACGTCAATATCTCAATGTGACTTAATACACTGACAGACATGTTTATAACTTTTTATCATGTGCCTCGCCTTGCATCCAGAGAGTCTCTGTTCTAAAGTGTGGTCGTCAGGTCGTACTGACCCTAATCAGTCAAACAGATATTGGTTGGCCCTGATCGGATTCGAACTACGGCCCCTTCCTTGAAACAGCGGATATTTAACAAAGCTACCGTCTTGGATTCCCCCGGTATGCACACCCTGGACTCTGTAGTCTGTGTCTACTTTCCAGAGTGTAATCGATCCTTCTCTCTACCGCTTGTCCTCACATCGATACCGTCATGGGGTTTATGTAATTTACAAAACATCTTGTCTCTAGACGTGACAAACTGACTACGTGTCGGGCCATCCCCGACAAAATGCGCTATCGATTTTGAAGCAAACACGATCTGGTGGACCGCAGAGGGCAGTCTCTGGGAGAGACTTCTAGGCTTCGTATGCTTGGCCCGCCCCTCATACAAGATCAGCAGAATCAAGAAGTGGTTTATCAAACATGTGCAGGGTTTCTTCTCCTGCCACCCAGACAAAACTGTGAGAAGCGCTGAGATGAGAACAGGCC
Source organism: Achatina immaculata (assembly GCA_009760885.1). NCBI lineage: Eukaryota > Metazoa > Mollusca > Gastropoda > Stylommatophora > Achatinidae > Lissachatina > Lissachatina immaculata. The sequence continues at coordinate 3,252,255 of CM019710.1, forward strand.
GGACGTTCAGAGAAGACGCGCCGGGCATTCAGACACAAACATGTCGGACATTCAATCAACAAACAGGACTGATATTCAGTCAACAAACATGCCAGATATTCAGTCAACAAACATGCCAGATATTCAGTCAACAAACTTGTCGGACATTCAGACAACAAACATGTCGGTCAACAAACATGTCGGACATTCAGTCAACAAACATGTCGGTCATTCAGTCAACAAACATGTCGGACATTCAGTCAACAAACATGTCGGACATTCAGTCAACAAACATGTCGGTCATTCAGTCAACAAACATGTCGGACATTCAGTCAACAAACATGCCAGATATTCAGTCAACAAACATGCCAGATATTCAGTCAACAAACATGTCGGATATTCGGTCAACAAACATGTCGGACATTCAGTCAACAAACATGTCGGACATTCAGTCAACAAACATGTCGGACATTCAGTCAACAAACATGTCGGACATTCAGCCAACAAACATGTCGGACATTCAGCCAACAAACATGCCGGACATTCAGACACAAACATGCCGGACATTCAGACACAAACATGCCGGACATTCAGACACAAACATGCCGGACATTCAGACACAAACATGCCGGACATTCAGACACAAACATGTCGTACTTTACCTTGACCGCTTGTACCAATGACACAGTTCATAGACTCAGCCATGAAAGTAATCCTCACCAAGACAGAAATGTCCACAAACGGCCCACACTTGCCGGTCTCAAACATACCATCTTTGTCGAATATTAATGTTTAAAAATGAACGAACGAATGAATTATCATAATGATATTAATGTTTAGAAAGGAACGAACAAACGAATTATCATAATGATATTAATGTTTAGAAATGAACGACCGAAAGAACGAATTATCATAATGATATTAATGCTTAGAAATGAACGAACGAATGAATTATCATAATGATATTAATGTTTAGAAATGAACAACCGAAAGAACGAATTATCATAATGATATTAATGTTTAGAAATGAAACGACCGAACGAATTATCATAATGATATTAATGTTTAGACATGAACGAACTAACGACTTATCATAATGATATTAATGTTTACAAATGAACGACCGAACGAATTATTCTCAAGCTGTGAAGAGCTGGGAGCACAGACGCGCCTGAACTGATGGCCGCTGCTTAGCAACCTAAAGCTGCTGTGGCATTTCGCAGCGACCAAATTAATTTTTGTATTTGTCTGAGTTACCCCTTGACACCCCCTTAACAGTACATCCGTCTTTCTCAATCGTGACAGCCCAGCTTGAAGGGAAAAAACTTCGATGTATACCTACAGCGGCGAGTACAAGTTTATGATGTAGATCATTAAATTTCCTGAAATGACTTGACATTAATGAAAGCGCAAAAAAAAAAGAAATATAATTAATGAATGCACAAGGGAAATATATTTTTTCCTTGTGTAGGATAACGTCTGCTACAGACATTTTGTTTTTAATCAGTAAATCTCGCGGCTATGAGAATCGGAGAGCTCTGATATCCCAAAATCCCACGCGGATGCCCCTAGGGTGATTCCATATTTCCGGTTTTTTTCCTGGCTCTCTGAAGCACAGTTTTCCGGTGATTAACTAGAAACATTGTCAGAAAAGGAGCGTGGAAAATGAGATGTATTTTGTGTTACCTGGATAGTGCCATGTTCTAAATAAATTATGACATGCCCTGGTAGGCCGTGCGTCGCAGAAAATCATTAAACGTTGTTTGGTGAGCTTTCGTGTGAACTGATGGTTTCAGAAGTAACAGAAAAAAAGGGAGACAAGTGATAAATTCCTCATTTTATTCTATACCTTTTCCTATTATTTCTTTCAACACTTGCGATTTATTTTCCTCAGTCAGTCAGTCATTTCCACGTCCCTTGCGGAACTTTGCCTCCCTAACAGCTCTCATGTAGGTCTCTAAATTGTAAGCAATATGGCCTGCTGATGATGAATCCATTTGCAGGTTATCAACAATGTCTTGCAGCCATCTTCGTTTTGGTCTTCCTCTTTTTCTTTTTCCCATTATGTCCCCTTCCAAGACGGTCTTCTCTAGATTATCATGACGTTTAATGTGTCCAAAACATTTAAGTTTTCTCTCTTTAATCCTATATACTACCCAGTCTTCTTCAATATCAAGTTCTTATAGTATGGATGTATTTGTTCTTTTTTGTATCCATGATATTTGAAGAACTCTTATGTAGCATCTATATTCAAAGGTATTTATGTGTTTCTCAGCTGTTTTGTTAAGTGTCCAGGTCTCACAGGCATATGTTGTGATGGGAAAGATGCATGGCCTTAAAAATCTTATTTGTGTAGTTATGTAAATGTTTTCCTACGGTATCAATATTAATATAACGTGTGAGATTGTACTGTAACTTTGTGTTATATTGTAACAGTGTTACTATAGCACGTGTTTTGTATTGTAACAATGTTACAGTAACCTGTACTTTATGCTGGAAGAACATTAATATAAACTTTCCTATTGTGAGTTCTTGTGGACATGCGACCTGGTGTTCTTTGTTCTTTGCGGCTGATGCTGGGAAGTTAAGGCGCAGGATCGTGTCAGATAGAGAGAACATTTTTCGGCCCTTTCAGTGGAGCTGAAAAGGAGAGAAAGTGTGCAGTAGTTCTTAAGCAGACTCCACCACCATGGGGACTGTTGCGATCCCTGCCCTGTTAGATAGGCTAGGCCTCTTACTGGGGGCACCACGGAGAGGTTGGGCAGGGTCTTGATCAGTTATGGTTCGTCAGCCCTGACTCCAGAATCTCAGCTATGGCTCGTTGACTGCCAAAACAGCCAGGGTCTTGGTCCCCGTGACGCATGGTTGTAAGTGTACAGAGAGGAGACAGGACACTCACGTGACAGACAGCGCTATCCCAGTCTCCAGTCGGAGCAGAGTCGAGTGACTGAGGGTTGTTCAAAACAAGTTGGACATTTTAGTCTCAAAATATTCCACCCGAACTATTTTTACAGAAAATATTCTACACTAACTATTCTTATAGAAAATATTCCACCCGAACTATTCTTACAGAAAATATTCTACACTAGCTATTCTTATAGAAAATATTCCACCTCAACTATTCTTACAGAAAATATTCTACACTAACTATTCTTATAGAAAATATTCCCCCTCAATTATTCTTACAGAAAATATTCTACCTGAACTATTCTTACAGAAAATATTCCACCCGAACTATTCTTACAGAAAATTTTATACCTGAACTATTCTTACAGAAAATATTCCACCCGAACTATTCTTACAGAAAATTTTATACCTGAACTATTCTTACAGAAAATTTTCTACCTGAACTATTCTTACAGAAAATATTCTACTTGAACTATTCTTACAGAAAATATTCTACCTGGACTATTCTTACAGAAAATATTATACCTGGACTATTCTTACAGAAAATATTCCACCCGAACTGTTCTTACAGAAAATTTTCTATCTGGACTATTCTTACAGAAAATATTCTACATGAACTATATTATATTATTTTAAAGAAGGTTCTATAGATGATTGTTAGTATATTAAAGAATGTTCTGTAGGTGATTGTTTTGGCAGTAGACTGGTTAATGAAGGAGACAACATTAGACAAACGCGGACGATTACAATGGACTCTTGACACAGTGCTGGAGGACCTTGACTTTGCGGACGACATTTGGCTATTATCAAGCAGTCACAAAGATATGCAAGATAAAATAAACAAGCTAACTCAGAATGCAAACAACATCGGACTAAAGATCAACGTAGGAAAGACAAAGTTAATGAAGCACAATGTGAACAATAGAAATGTACTCAGATTAGATAGCAAGTTAGTGGAGGAGGTCAACGAATTTGTATACCGTGGAAGTAGAGTAAAAGAAAATGGAGACAGCACAGAGGACATCAACAGCAGACTTACTAGAGCAAACCAGGCTTTTGCAATGCTGCAGACTATATGGAAATCTAAAACACTAAGCATGAATACGAAAATCAGGATATTTAAGAGTAATGTTATAAGTGTACTACTCTATCGAAGTGAATGCAATTTAATTAGATGGAGCAACAACAGAGGCGTAATTAAAACAAAATCAGTGCTTATAACAACAAGACGGAAAAAAACCGCAACAAAAACATTTCGGCTCTTCACGGAAACATCACAGATAGAAAACGTTAGCGAGCACAAAACACTAGATCTTATTATTGACCAACATCTGACCCGGAATTCTCATGTGCAGGGTCTAACAAAACTCATCGCACAAAATTACCAGTTAGCCAAAATTAAGCACTTCATGTATCAAGACACTAGGAAGACATACTACATAGCTCATATACAAACACATTTAGACTATTGCTCAACAATCTGGGATGGCTGTTCAGTGTCAAATACAAAGAGGCTTTGCTCACTCCAAAAGCGAGCAGTAAAGCTTATTAGTGACAAAGATCAAGCACAAACAACTAACCAGCACAAACATATCAAAATACTACCTCTTAAGAACAGGTTCCTCTTCAACAAAGCCAAGTTAGTACATCAAATTCTTTCATGGCATGCCCCGCCTTATCTATGGAACCTGTTTAAATTTAGCCTAAAGTGCAGCCAATGTTTAAACAACATATATATTCCAAAACCTAGACTTGATCTTTACAAGAAAAGCTTTAGTTATTCTGCTGCTCATCTTTGGAATACCTTCCTATCTTGTATAAAAAAATATAAATTATACTCCTTCCTACAACTACAAACTTTCCCAATATCTATTTGATGTCGACTACATGTCTCCATGTATTATAAAACTTAAAAGTTATCTTAAACTGATCTTACAGACACCGAATACAGTTAATTGTTTATTCTGAATAGTCCTGAAATTTTTGTTTAGTAGATAGTCTTTTATATATGTATGTAGTTACTTCTGTTCTGAGCGAAACGTAAATGTTAAATTTTATTTTATGTCTCTCAGCTTCAGTGTTAGTTATGTTTGTTACATGAACAGCATATTTGTAGAATGTCTGGAATAGAGCGAAAGATGTATGATAAAGGGCAGAATGTCAGACTGGCCTGCGTGCCCAATTCTTAACCCTTTTGAAATAAAGATCAATCAATCAGTCAGTGGTGGAAAATCACCAAAACCATAGAAAACAAGCTGAATTCTTTCCAGACGAAATGTTTACGATGTATTAGACAAATATTTTGGCCAAACACTATAAGAAATAACATCTTCTTGGCAGAAATGCAAATGAAGCCAATCAGTCACACATTTGCATGTCCCTTGCGGAACTTTGCCTCCCTAACAGCACTCCTGTAGGCCTCTCAGTTGTAACCAAGATGGCCTGCTGCTGATGAATCCATATGCAGATCATCAACGATGTCTTGTAGCCATCTTCGCCTTGGTATTCCTCTATTTCTTTTTCCCTTTATGTATCCTTCCAAGACAGTCTTCTCTAGATTGTCATGACGTTTAATGTGTCCAAAATATTTAAGTTCTCTCTTTAATCCTATATACTACCCAGTCTTCTTCAATATCAAGTTCTTATAGTATGGATGTATTTGTTCTTTTTTATATCCATGATATTTGAAGAACTCTTATGTAGCATCTATATTCAAAGGTATTTATGTGTTTCTCAGCTGTTTTATTAAGTGTCCAGGTCTCACAGGCATATGTTGCGATGGGAAAGATGTATGGCCGTAAAAATCTTATTTTTGTACTTCTGTCTGTTCCTTTCCACAGATTCTTTAGTTGTTTTACTTTCTGAAGATCGACAGATGTCCTCCTTTTAATTTCCCTCATTGTATTATTAGTTAGTAGTGATCCAAGATATTCTCCACCCCTTCCAAGTTTTCCTCATTGATACATACGAAGGGTGTTCACAAAGTAATGCACCACATCGTTTTTCTCATCAGCTGTTCATTCAAAATACAGGAAAGTTATACACAATATACATGGATATGTCATTTAAACATCGGTATTGTTTAACATAATCCCTAAAAACATGTACGGCCTTACACTAGCACGAAACACGTGCATGTATTCCTAGCCCGTACCAGATTTTCTCTTGATTATGTTGTCATTTCTTCACTGCATGGATCATTCCTTCGTCTTCAAATCTTACCCCTTGGAGCGCATCTTTAAGTAGACCAAACAGATGGAAATCAGAGGGTGCCAAATCGGGTCTATAGGGTGGATGGGGTAGTACAGTCCAACCCAATTTAGTGATTGCTTCCCGTGCTGCCAGACTTGTGTGAGGGCGCGCATTGTCATGAAGGAGAAGCAAGTCTGCTGGATTCTTGTGTCGCCGAACTCTGCGAAAACGCTGACTGAGTTTTATCAAATTGATTGTCTCTCCTCTTAGCATATCATCCACAAGAATCACACCTTCAATGTCCCAAAAGACAAGTGATCTTGACCTTTCCAGCTGAAGGAGTTGTCTTGAACTTCTTTCCTCATGGTGACTGGGGATGATGCTACTCCACTGACTGTCTTTTGGTCTCAGGTTCAAAATGATGTGCCCATGTTTTGTCACCTGTCCCAGCTTAGCCTAGAAGTTCTCTCCATTAACACTGAAACGCTCCAACAATTCAGAAGAAATTGCTTTCCTTTGCAATCGATGGTCATTTGTGAGACTTCGAGAAACCCATCTTGTGCAAACCATGGAAAATCCGAGAGTTTTTATAACTGCATTTGCACTACCATTGATGGCTGACAGCTTTAAGGCCAATTGTTATATGCCTATCAGTAAGAATAATGCCCTCTTCGCATTTCACCATTTCTGCCTTGGTGGCTGTGGCAGGACGTCCACAGCGCGGCCGATCATGCAACTCCTTATCTCCACTTATTGATTCTTTGATTCTCTGAACCCAGCGACTGACTGTACTCCTGTCGGCGCAGGACTTCCGTACACGTCACAGAGACGCTTGTGAATGTTCACAACAGTTTCCTTCTCTGCAACGAGAAATTCTATCACAATTCGCTGCTTACACCGCAAGTTGCTAACATGCTCCATTTCAACGTTAGGGCAGCCATATTCTTTGGCCGGTTGCAGTGCAATTTGATTCACACAATCGGCACACGATATATTTAAAGTGTGTAAAATTTCATGCTTCTATCCTTATTATTAGCTGAAAAAAAGTTGTGGTGCATTACTTTCTGAATGCCCCTTGTATTTCAGCTGCCTTAATGAAGCCACTGGTAGCAATTATTGAGGAAAGACACTGGCGATGGTTGGGACATGTGCTCCGAATGACTGATAACTGACTACCAAAAATAGCACTAAGATGGACATCACAGGGGAACAGAAGTAATGGTAGACCAAAAGAGACATGGAGAAGAACAACAGAAAGTATGTTGAGCAATAGAGGGTTCATTTGGGCAAGAGCGGGAAAAAAGGCGAAGAACAGGCATTTGTGGAAAACCCTTGCGGAAGCCCCATGTGCCCTGGGCACTTAAAGTTCAGAGAGAGAGAGATATAGGTGGTTGTTAGTAGAGTAAAGAAGGTTCTATAGATGATTATTAGTAGATTAAAGAAGGTTCTGAAGATGATTGTTAGTAGAGTAAAGAAGGTTCTATAAGTGATTGTTAATAAAGAAGGTTCTATGGGTGATTGTTAGTGGAGTAAAGAAGGTTCTATAGGTGATTGTTAGTAAATTAAAGAAGGTTCTATAGGTGATTGTTAGTAAATTAAAGAAGGTTCTATAGGTGATTGTTAGTAAATTAAAGAAGGTTCTATAGGCGATTTTTAGTAATGTAAAGAAGGCTCTAAAGGCCATTGTTACTAGATTAAATAAGGTTATATTGGTGGTTGTTAGTGGATTAAAGAAGGTTCCATAGGTGATAGTTAGCATATTAAAAAAGGTTCTATAGATGATTGTTAGTAGAGTCAAGAAGGTTATATAGGTGACAGTTAATAAATTAAAGAAAGTCTATAGGTGATTGTTAGTACATTAAAGAAGATTAAAGAAGATTCTATAGACGAGTATTAGTGTACTAAAGGAAAACAGTTTGGTACACGAAAAACAAGGCCCATGTTAATGAATTTTTAAAGAATCTAATTTCTAAAACAAAAAGCAAACATCTGAATTATAACCTTAGTTAAACCACAATTCTAATTCATCCCAGAAAGAAAATAAGAACTAATTTACTGTAGATTACACACTCAGAGGGAAATCTCTCAAATTTTTCTACATGTCAAGAACAAGTGGTTCTCATACTGTGCTTTGAAACCCGCTGAATAATTAGTGTATAAGTATATGAAGCTAAGTATACAGCTATGCACGAAGTCAATGCAGTAAAGCTGTCATAACAAAATGTATAAACTAGGAAAAAACTAGGAACAGCTTTATTAATTTCTTCCATTCCTGTTTTTTTACATACCAATTTCTTCCATTCCTATTTTTTACATATCAATTTCTTTCCCGCTAAAGGTACGAGCCAAAATGGCAGCAATATAATCTTGTCGTTAATGATAAGGAACAGCAGGATAAGGATAATTTACTGCGGCTTATCGAAAATCTTTACTTCTGGCACAGTTACGCAGTTTGTAAGAATGTAAATCTAAATTTATAATAAAGAATTTGAGGAGAGAGAGAGAGAGAGAGAGAGAGAGAAAGAGAGAGAGAGTGAGAGATTGATTGATTGATTGATTGATCTTTATTTCAAAAGGGTTAAGAATTGGGCACGCAGGCCCGTCTGACATTCTGCCCTTTATCATACATCTTTCACTCTGTTCCAGACATTCTACAAATATGCTGTTTATATAACAAACATAACTAACATTGAAGCTGAGAGACATAAAATAAAATATAACATTTACGTTTCGCTCTTAAACATTCACTCAGTACAGAAGTAACTACATACATTATAAATGACTATCTACTAAACAAAATTTTCGGGACTATTCAGAAAACAATTAAGAGAGAGAGACAGACAGGCAGACAGATAGACAGACAGAAAGACAGCCAGATTACTCGTGTTAAAGAAGACAGATTATGAGTCTAAACATGTCTGTCTGGTAAAGCAGAATAAGAAGTTAAGAGTTTATTGATTGAAATTTATGTGATAATTGCATGTTTTTTTTGTTGCTTAAAACTGTATGATAGTTTGTTTGTTAAAACTTATGATAGTTTGTTTGTTAAAACTTATGATAGTTTGTTTGTTAAAACTTATGATAGTTTGTTGGTTAAAACTGTATGATAGTTTGTTGGTTAAAACTGTATGATAGTTTGTTGGTTAAAACTGTATGATAGTTTGTTTGTTAAAACTTATGATAGTTTGTTGGTTAAAACTGTATGATAGTTTGTTTGTTAAAACTTATGATAGTTTGTTGGTTAAAACTGTATGATAGTTTGTTGGTTAAAACTGTATGATAGTTTGTTGGTTAAAACTGTATGATAGTTTGTTTGTTAAAACTATATGATAGTTTGTTGGTTAAAACTGTATGATAGTTTGTTTGTTAAAACTTATGATAGTTTGTTGGTTAAAATTGTATGATAGTTTGTTGGTTAAAACTGTATGATAGTTTGTTTGTTAAAACTTATGATAGTTTGTTTGTTAAAACTGTATGATAGTTTGTTGGTTAAAACTTATGATAGTTTGTTTGTTAAAACTTATGATAGTTTGTTGGTTAAAACTGTATGATAGTTTGTTGGTTAAAACTGTATGATAGTTTGTTTGTTAAAACTGTATGATAGAGATATAATGATATATAAAATGAGCTGGGATAAAGTATAGTCTGGGTCATCTGTTTGTAAAGGTGTTGATGGTGGCTTCAACAACAGTAATTGTGGTGGTAGTAGTAATTGTAGTGGTGGTGGTAGTGGCTGTGGTGGTAGCAGTAATTGTAGTGGTGGTGGTAGTGGCTGTGGCTGTGGTGATGGTAGTGGTGGTGATAGTGGCTGTGGCTGTGGTGATGGTAGTGGTGGTGGTAGTGGCTGTAGTGGTAGTAGTAATTGTAATGGTGGTGGTAGTGGTAGTAGTGGTAGTGGTAGTGGTGGTGATAGTGGCTGTGGCTGTGGTGATGGTAGTGGTGGTGGTAGTGGCTGTAGTGGTAGTAGTAATTGTAATGGTGGTGGTAGTGGTAGTAGTGGTAGTGGTGGTGGTAGTGGCTGTGGTGGTAGTGGTAGTAGTGGTAGTGGTTGTGGTAGTGGCTGTGGTGAAGGTAGTGGTTGTAGTGGTAGTGGTAGTGGTGGTGGTAGTGGCTGTGGTGATGGTAGTGGTAGTAGTGGTAGTGGCTGTGGTGATGGTAGTGGTAGTAGTGGTAGTGGTAGTGGTGGTGGTAGTGGCTGTGGTGATGGTAGTGGTAGTAGTGGTAGTGGTGGTGATAGTGGCTGTGGTGATGGTAGTGGTGGTGGTAGTGGCTGTGATGGTAGTAGTAATTGTAATGATGGTGGTAGTGGTTGTGGTGATGGTAGTGGTAGTAATGTTAGTGGTAGTGGTAGTAGTCATTATAGTGGTGGTGATAGTTTCTGTAGTGATGGTAGTAGCTGTGGTGGTAGTGGTAGTAGTAATGGTAGTGGTTGTGGTGGTAGTGGTAGTAGTAATGGTAGTGGCTGTGGTGGAAATGAGAGTAGCAGTAACCGTGGCTTTGGTCGATGTTGTGGTAGTTGTCGAAGTAGCAACAGTTATAGTTGTAGTAGTAATAGTAGTACTAGTAGTAGTTGTAGTAGAAGTAGTAGTAGTAGTAGTAGTAGTAATAGTAGTAGTAGTAGTAATAGTAGTACTAGTAGTAGTTGTAGTAGTAGTAGTAGTAGTAGTAGTAATAGTAGTAGTAGTAGTAATAGTAGTACTAGTAGTAGTTGTAATAGTAATAGTAGTAGTAATAGTAGTAGTAGTATTAATAGTAATAGTAGTAGTAGTAGTAGTAGTAGTAATAGTAGTAGTAGTAGTAATAGTAGTAGTAGTAGTAGTAGTAGTAATAGCAGTAGTAGTAGTAGTAGTAGTAGTAGTAGTAGTAATAGTAGTAGTAGTAAGTTGCAAAAGTACTAGCAGAAAAATTAGTAAAGATTGATCAAGACCATATTGATGATGATGAAATAACAATTTCCTATCATATTACAGTCGAACTGTTTCAGTTTGGACCGCCTTGTTCCTCAGAGTACACGCAGAAGAATACCTCAGAGTACACGCAGAAGAATACCTCAGAGTACACACAGAAGAATACCTCAGAGTACACACAGAAGAATACCTCAGAGTACACACAGAAGAATACCTCAGAGTACACGCAGAAGAATACCTCAGAGTACACACAGAAGAATACCTCAGAGTATACACAGAAAAATACCTCAGAGTACACGCAAAAGAATACCTCAGAGTACACACAGAAGAATACCTCAGAGTACACACAGAGTAATACCTCAGAGTACACACAGAAGAATACAGTGTGGTTTCTAAAGTACAGCATCTGGTAAGAAAGACTTGGAGAACAGGGCCACAGATAGATTTATCTGGAAGTCTTTGTCTGTGGCCCATGCCCCGGAGAAGGGGGCCCCAGGCATTCGTTGATGTTAGTTATGGTGGCGGACCGTTGTAAGAAGACCCGCTGTCGGAAATGAGAAAGGAATGGACGAATGAGTCACCGGACAAACAATTTGGTTCATGGACTTGTCCGACATTCTGTCCTCGGTTTCTCCCCTTTCACTTGTACACACTCTCTATCCGACACTTGATTTCAAGTGTTTGACTACATGTCAGCAGCAGAAGGGAGACGGAGATTATACAGACTCGCACATTCTTCTTCTTCTTCTTTTCTTCTTCTTTTTTTTCTTCTTCTTCTTCTTCTTTTCTTCTTCTTCTCCTCCTCCTCCTTCTTCTTCAAAAAAAAAAAGAAAGAAAGAAAATAGTGGCTGTGAGAAGGAAATAGATAATACTAGCAAAGAAAATGTAAAGAAAATTTGAAATATTCTATTTTTTTGTTCAGTGTTGCTGTCTGTGGAGATTTGCTGTCTGTGAAGATTTGCTGTCTGTGAAGATGTGCTGTCTGTGAAGATGTGCTGTCTGGGAAGATGTGCTGTCTGTGAAGATGTGCTGTCTGTGAAGATGTGCTGTCTGGGAAGATGTGCTGTCTGTGAAGATGTGCTGTCTGGGAAGATGTGCTGTCTGGGAAGATGCGCTGTCTGGGAAGATGTGCTGTCTGGGAAGATGTGCTGTCTGGGAAGATGCGCTGTCTGGGAAGATGCGCTGTCTGGGAAGATGTGCTGTCTGTGGACATTTTATGTCTGTGAAGATGTGCTGTCTTTGGAGATGTACGTGCCTTGGGTCTCATCCACATGTGCTATCTGACACCCGATATGCTGTTTGACATGTTATCATAACTGACCTTGACATCGTGTTTCCTGTCCATCCACCTTCTTTTAAGGGATTCCCCTGGATTTATGTGCAAGCTACTTATATTCGTCAATCGTAGAAGATTGTCTGCCTTTCTAATTTGTCTGCTTTTCTGTCTTTTTAATTTGTCTGCTTTTCTGGTTGAAAAAAATTGTCTGCCTTTCTAAACTGCCTGCCTTTCTATATTTTTAATTTCCCTCCGTTTCTGTATTTTTGTTTTGTCTACCTTTCTGTCTTTCTAGTCTTTTGCAGTTTTTTTTTTAAGACGACAAAAACAACAGGCCGTGACCCGGTGGTACTGCATACCGGCTCCACCCGTAACGAGATGTGGGCCATACCCCCGGCATTCAATGTGCAGGGTGGGCCTCGAGTGTCTCGTTTGTTACAAAATAACGAACAAAGTTGAGATCCTACGGGGCGCTGAACTACACTTTGATCTTAGCCATAAGGCTTTCTGTAGTTTTAATTTGTCTGCCTTTCTGTTGTTTTAATTTGTCTGCCTTTCTGTAGTTTTAATTTGTCTGCCTTTCTGTGGTTTTAATTTGTCTGCCTTTCTGTTGTTTTAATTTGTCTGCCTTTTTGTATTTTTAATTTGTCTGCCTTTCTGTAGTTTTAATTTGTCTGCCTTTCTGGTTGAAAAAAATTGTCTGCCTTTCTAAACTGCCTGCCTTTCTATATTTTTAATTTCCCTCCGTTTCTGTATTTTTATTTTGTCTACCTTTCTGTCTTTCTAGTCTTTTGCAGTTTTTTTTTAAGACGACAAAAACAACAGGCCGTGACCCGGTGGTACTGCATACCGGCTCCACCCGTAACGAGATGTGGGCCATACCCCCGGCATTCAATGTGCAGGGTGGGCCTCGAGTGTCTCGTTTGTTACAAAATAACGAACAAAGTTGAGATCCTACGGGGCGCTGAACTACACTTTGATCTTAGCCATAAGGCTTTCTGTAGTTTTAATTTGTCTGCCTTTCTGTTGTTTTAATTTGTCTGCCTTTCTGTAGTTTTAATTTGTCTGCCTTTCTGTGGTTTTAATTTGTCTGCCTTTCTGTTGTTTTAATTTGTCTGCCTTTTTGTATTTTTAATTTGTCTGCCTTTCTGTAGTTTTAATTTGTCTGCCTTTCTGTATTTTTATTTTGTCTGCCTTTCTGTATTTTTAATTTGTCTGCCTTTCTGTATTTTTAATTCGCCTGCGTTTCTGCATTTTTATTTTGTTTTCCTTTCTGTCTCTCTAGTTTGTCTGTCTTTCTGTCTTTCTAATTTGTCTGCCTTATTGTCTTTCTACGTAATCTGTCGGCTGCGTTAGAGAGTACAAGTCGTTGTAGTACTGAGGACAATATCCCCTGATATCAATTGTCCCAAAATATTGCTGCCTTTCCTTTCCTTCTGTCTCTCTCTCGCTCTCTCTCTCTCTCTCTCTCTCTCTCGCACATACTCATACACACATGTGTATAAGTCTCCAGAAAAGCCCCACGCAGTACCGCTGTAACTCTCTTGACATAATGAAGACGCTAGTTCAGTGCTTCTCAACATAGAGTCATGTAACCCCTTCACTGACAAATTTAAGTCTAAGGAAGCGATTTTTTTTCCAAGAGAGGAATTGTGCAGGAATTTTTTCCGTGTAAAATAATGAAAATCTTTTCCGGATGATGATTTAATATGCGGGGAAGGATTTGGGAACAGCCCGAGAGAAGGACTGCAACCCGGTAAGTTGAGAACCGCTGAAATAGAGATTCTGAAGACATAACTTTCGTCCACGTTGACACTAGAAATATTGACATGCCGTGTCAGCTTTCAGTACTATACGGTTTATATTTAAAAGTATAGATTACCAGACAGCCTGGTATACTTTAACATTTCTATGGTCACGTGTGTGTGTGAAGAATTGCTTAATAAGTGGGGGATTTTTTGGCAGACAGATTCGGGGAGTTTTGCTTTCTGTATTGAGTGGGGATTAAAGATGGCATTGACCCAACAAACAAAACATGGCTGTCCTTCCCGACCTGGATGAGTTTGATATTCATGGCCTTGTAATTTCACCTTGTAATTTAAGTTCGCGTCTCAAGGTTATCATTCTATCTCTCTGGTTTCCTGTCCTCTCTCTTCATTTTTAAAATATATATATATATATACTTAATTTTTGATGGATTTTGGGGTGGTAAAGTTGTATAATGTTGTTGTTGTATTATTGTATTGCTTGAGGTTGGCCGGAATAATATGTATCATCAAAACGTTAAACATGACAGACGTTTTATTTTGTTGGATGTTGTAAGCTGTAATCCAACATGTTTTATTTTGTTGGATGTTGTAAGCTGTAATCCAACATGTTTTATTTTGTTGGATGTTGTAAGCTGTAATCCAACATGTTTTATTTTGTTGGATGTTGTAAGCTGTAATCCAACATGTTTTATTTTGTTGGATGTTGTAAGCTGTAATCCAACATGTTTTATTTTGTTGGATGTTGTAAGCTGTAATCCAACATGTTTTATTTTGTTGGATGTTGTAAGCTGTAATCCAACATGTTTTATTTTGTTGGATGTTGTAAGCTGTAATCCAACATGTTTTATTTTGTTGGATGTTGTAAGCTGTAATCCAACATGTTTTATTTTGTTGGATTTGGATGTTTGGATGTTGTAAGCTGTAATCCAACATTTCTTTGGCTCTGCTGAGGAGAGCAGGAGAGTAAGAAAGTTAAAGAAATACTCACCCATCCTCAGAAGAGAAATTGTTTCTTCTTCTGCTGCTTCTTCTTCTTCTTCTTCTGATCATCCTCATTCTCTTCTTCGTCGTCTTCTTTTTCTTTCCTTTTCTTCTCGTCCTAATCCTCCTCCTCCTCTTCTTCTTCTTCTTGCTCTTCATCTTCTTACTCTTCTTCTTATTCTTCTTTTTGTTCTTCTTCTTCTTCTTCTCCTCCTCTTCTTCTTCTCGTCGTAATCCTCCTCCTCCTCTTCTTCTTCTTCTTCTCGTCCTAATCATACTCCTTTTCTTCTTTTTATTCTTCTTCTTGTTCTTCTCGTCCTATTCCTGCACCTCCTTTTCTTCTTCTTCTTGTATTCCTAATCCTCCTCCTCTTCTTCTTCTTCTCGTCCTAATCCTCCTGTTCTTCTTTCTTTTCTTCTTTTCTTCTCGTCCTAATCCTCCATTTCCTCCTCTTCGTCTTTTCTACTCGTCCTAATCCTCTTCTTCCTTCTCTTCGTATTCTTTTTTTCTATTCCTTATCATCCTCTTTCTCCTCTTCTTCTTTTCTTCTCATCCTAATCCTCTTCTCTTCTTCTTCTTGTTTTCTTCTCATTCTAATCCTCCTCCTCTTTCCTCTTTTTCGTCTTCTTCTTCTCGTCCTAATCCTCTTCTTCTTCTTCTTCTTCTCGTCCTAATCCTCCTCCTACTCTTCTGATCCTTCTTCTTCTTCTCGTCGAAATCCTCTTCCTTTTCTACTTCTTATTCTTCTTGTCAAATCCTCCTCCTCCTCGTTCTAATCCTCCTCTCTTCTTCTTTTTTTTGCCTTATTGTCCTAATCCTCCTCCTCTTTTTCTTCTTTTTTTTCTCTTCCTAATCCTCTTCCTCTTCTTCTTCTTCTTTTTCTTCTCGTCCTATTCTTATTCCCACTCCTGCTCCTCTTCTTCTTCTTCTTCTCGTCCTAATCCTCCTCCTCTTCTTCTTTTTCTTCTTCTCGTCCTAATCCTCCTCTTCCTCCTTTTCTTCTTCTTTTCTTCTCGTCTTTATTCTCCTCTTCCTCCTCCTCTTCTTCTTTTCTTCTCGTCCTAATCCTCCTCTTCTTCTTTTCTTCTCGTCCTAATCCTCCTCTTCCTCCTCCTCTTCTTCTTCTTCTTTTCTTTTTGTCCTAATCCTCCTCTTCCTCTTACTCTTCCTCTTTTTTCTCGTCCTAATCCTCTTCCTCCTCCTCTTCTTCCTCTCCTTCTTCTCGTCCTAATCCAGAGTTAGCGACATTTCTATGCGTGTTTACATGGTACTGTCATCATTGTTGTCACTGTTATTAGCTGTTGTCCTCACTGTTGTCACCGTTACTAGCTGTTGTCCTCACTGTTTTCACCGTTACTAGCTGTTGTCCTCACTGTTGTCACTGTTGCTAGCTGTTGTCCTCGTTGTTGTCACTGTTACTAGCTGTTGTCCTCATTGTTGTCACTGTTACTAGCTGTTGTCCTCACTGTTGTCACTGTTACTAGCTGTTGTCCTCGTTGTTGTCACTGTTACTAGCTGTTGTCCTCACTGTTGTCACTGTTACTAGCTGTTGTCCTCATTGTTGTCACTGTTACTAGCTGTTGTCCTCATTGTTGTCACTGTTACTAGCTGTTGTCCCACTGTTGTCACTGTTACCATCTGTTGTCCCAAGTGTTGTCACTGTTACCATATGTTGCCCCAGTGTTGTCACTGTTACCATTTGTTGTCCCAAGTGTTGTCACTGTTACTAGTTGTTGTCTCCATGGTTGTCACTGTTACTATCTGTTGTCCCAAGTGTTGTCACTGTTACTAGCTGTTGTCCCCAGTGTTGTTACTGTTACTAGCTGTTGTCCCCAGTGTTGTCACTGTTACCCGCTGTTGTCCCAAGTGTTGTTACTGTTACCCGCTGTTGTCCCAAGTGTTGTCACTGTTACTAGCTGTTGTCCCCAGTGTTGTCACTGTTACTAGCTGTTGTCCCCAGTGTTGTCACTGTTACTAGCTGTTGTCCCCAGTGTTGTCACTGTTACCCGCTGTTGTCCCTTTCTTTATATCTTACTTTAACGTTTCTCTGTGTTGTCCGGCTTCCTGGAACAAAGCAGTTATGTTGACTTCAGGGTGGCTACACTGCTAGGGTTCTGTGCAAGCTCCACTGCTGACGATTACTATTACTGCTATGTCGCACGGCTTAGTAGCATTTCACACATGATGTTGTCTCGACTAGCTTGTGTCTAATTCAGCGCAGTGTTTCTCAAACAGTGGTCTGGTGGGGGATGGTGATAAAACACCATCGCCTTTTTTGTGTAACCAGGTCTATAGAAAAGTGTCATTTAGGCCTTTAAAATAATAGCACTGACACTTATATCTTGTATCATGATAATCAGTAATCACACTAACTTGGATCACAATAATCAGTAGCTACGCTAACTTGTATCATGATATACAATAACCACACTAACGTGTATCATTATATACAATAACCACACTAACTTGTATCATGGTATACAATAACCACACTAACTTGTATCATGATATACAATAACCACACTAACTTGTATCATTATATACAATAACCACACTAACTTGTATCATGATATACCATAACCACACTAACTTGTATCATGATATACCATAACCACATTAACATATCGATAGCTCTGGATATCACAATTGTTCCTATGAAACAGACAGGCTGAGGAACACTGATTCCAGATATAATTACCAGATGAGACACACTGAAAAGTTTATATCAGCAACTGCCTGACATGCGCACAAGAAAACGACATTAAAACATGGTTTCGTTCTGAAATTCTTCCTCCGAAACTGTCTAACAGCGCCAGAGCTTTGGCAATGACGATTTGTAAAGTTTTATTTCATGATTACTTCCCTTCGTTCTAAAGTGATTTCTTTCCCCTGAATTTCTGATTATTTTCATACATCTTTCTATCTTCTTTCGTTCATTTCGTTCACACATTCGCAGTTTCTTTTCTTTGATCGGTCACAGATCAATCAGAGATGAAAGATTCTGAATCTTTTGGTGTAAATATTTGCTTTAAAAGAAAAAGGTTCTGTTTTAACTACTTGCAGTGTGAATGAAACGTGGAAATTGGAGTTTGAATTTTGTCACAATTTCCGGTACAAGGCCTTTTGGTAAAAATAGAATCAGAAATTTATTGGGGAAAATAGACAAGGGCAAAGGTTTCCAGTAAAAGAGGTAAACAATGGCTTCTGTGGAAAATAGGAGCACACATTGTGGAAAATAGAGTTTAAAAAGTACTTATGGGAAAATAGAGACAAGCAATGGCTTCTGGGGAAAATAGAGGCACACAAAGTCTAATATGGAAAATAGAGTCAAATATTGATTTATGAGAAAATAGAGACAAACAAGGGACATGCAAATGAATGAATGAATGATCTCTTGATCCTCTTCCTTGCCTGAAACCAGCTTGGACCATATTGAATTCTTCTTCTATTTTCTTACTAAGTCTACCCATTATGATTTTTAACAGAATTTTACTGGCATGACTAATCAGGGCAACAGTTCTGTAGTTTGTGCATAATTTCAGATTACCCTTTTTTGGCAGTGGTATGAATACAGTTCTTTTCCATTCTTTTGGCCAAATACCTGAATGCCATATCTTTTTACATAGTGTATGATAGATTGTTGCACATTCCTTTCCTCCTGCTTTAATAAATTCAACTGTTATCTCATCACATCCTGGTGATTTACCATTTTTCAGATTCTTTATTGCCCATAAAACTTCTTCTATTGTCGGTTCGGGTTCTTTCTCCTCCAATAATAATTCACACTGTTGATTTCTGCTTTCACAGTCAGTTGTTTCATATATTCCTCTGCAATATTAATGTGTCGATGCCTTACAGACAGTTAGACATAAACTTTGTTTTAAAAAAAAGACTAGTTTATCTTAATTTCCTACATTAAAATTAAGACAGGAAAGATTTCATTTTTGATTGCTACTTTTACAGAATCTTGATGGTCAAGTTTAAGGGAAATGAGACAAGAATGAGAGGAGACAAAGAAGTGGTGTTGATGGGAAGAGTTGTATGGTTGTTTCCTGTTGATGGGAAGAGTTGTGTGGTTGTTTCCTGTTGATGGGAAGATTTGTATGGTTATTTCATGTTGATGGCAAGAGTTGTGTGGTTATTTCATGTTGATGGGAAGAGTTGTGTGGTTATTTCATGTTGATGGGAAGAGTTGTGTGGTTGTTTCCTGTTGATGGGAAGAGTTGTGTGGTTATTTCATGTTGATGGGAAGAGTTGTGTGGTTGTTTCCTGTTGATGGGAAGAGTTGTGTGGTTATTTCATGTTGATGGGAAGAGTTGTGTGGTTATTTCATGTTGATGGGAAGAGTTGTGTGGTTATTTCATGTTGATGGGAAGAATTGTGTGGTTATTTCATGTTGATGGGAAGAGTTGTGTGGTTATTTCATGTTGATGGGAAGAGTTGTGTGGTTATTTCATGTTGATGGGAAGAGTTGTGTGGTTATTTCATGTTGATGGGAAGAGTTGTGTGGTTATTTCATGTTGATGGGAAGAGTTGTGTGGTTATTTCATGTTGATGGGAAGAGTTGTGTGGTTATTTCATGTTGATGGGAAGAGTTGTGTGGTTATTTCATGTTGATGGCAAGAGTTGTGTGGTTATTTCATGTTGATGGGAAGAGTTGTGTGGTTATTTCATGTTGATGGGAAGAGTTGTGTGGTTATTTCATGTTGATGGCAAGAGTTGTGTGGTTATTTCATGTTGATGGCAAGAGTTGTGTGGTTATTTCATGTTGATGGGAAGAGTTGTGTGGTTGTTTCCTGTTGATGTGAAGGATTTGTGGTTGTTTCGTGTTAATGGGAAGGGTTGTGTGGTTGTCAGTCAGACAGGTCTACAGCCATCTGGAACTTCGCTGAGTGTTAGAAACAGTTGGTTGGTGGGGGAGGGGGTCACTGTGTGGGTGATGTGCCTTGGGCACTGAAAGGGCAGTTAGATGGGGTCCCTGTGTGGGTGATGTGCCTTGGGCACTGAAAGGGCAGTTAGATGGGGTCACTGTGTGGGTGATGTGCCTTGGGCACTGAAAGGGCGGTGAGAGGGGGTTACTGTGTGGGTGATGTGCCTTGGGCACTGAAAGGGCAGTTAGATGGGGTCACTGTGTGGGTGATGTGCCTTGGGCACTGAAAGGGCGGTGAGAGGGGGTTACTGTGTGGGTGATGTGCCTTGGGCACTGAAAGGGCGGTGAGAGGGTTTGGTCGGGGAATAGAATATCATTTCTTTTAAAAATAACAAAATCGTGATCAACAACCACCTGTACTTTTGCCAGGACTGATCTATCTATCTATCTATCTATCTATCTATCTATCTATCTATCTATCTATCTATCTATCTATCTATCTATCTATCTATCTATCTATCTATCTATCTATGTATCTGTCTATCTATCTATCTATCTATCTATCTATCTATCTATCTATCTATCTATCTATCTGTCTATCTATCTATCTATCTATCTGTCTGTCTGTCTGTCTGTCTGTGTCTGTCTGTCTGTCTGTCTGTCTATCTATCTATCTATCTGTCTTCTGTCTGTCTGTCTGTCTGTCTGTCTGTCTGTCTGTCTATCTATCTATCTGTCTGTCTTCTGTCTGTCTGTCTGTCTGTCTGTCTGTCTGTCTGTCGAATACTACGATGCCATAATAATTGGAGATTATGAAATGCCATAGATTAGATATGCTGATGACACAGTATTACTGTCCACAACACAAAAATGAAAGGGTAAAACTAATTATATCAGTCCGTAATAATAGTGTCTATCTATCTATCTGCCTTTCTGTCTGTCTGTTTTTCTGTCTGTATGTCTATCTCTCTCACACACACACATTCTCTCACTCACTCCTTTATCCTCTTTGGTACATTCTCTCTTTTATCTAAATTCTCTCTCTTTCATGCCCTCTCTACTTTCTCATGCTCACTTTCTCTCTCACTCTCTCTCTTTCTCTCTCATATTCTCTCTCGTATTTTCTCTATTTTCTCCCTCTCTCTCACTCTTTCTTTCATTCTCTTTGTTATATCCTCTCTCTCTTACCTGAATTCTCTCTCTATCTCTCTCTCTTTCATTATTTCTCTCAACTTTTTCACTCTCACTTTCTCTCCCCCCCCCCCCCGATCTATTTCTCTCCCCCCTCCTTTCTCTCCCTTCCTCCCTCTTTTCAACAAGGCCATAAAATTCTATCGCACAATGCTCCACCCTATCTGTGGTCGTTGTTCAAATCCAACCCAAAACACAGTCAACGCTTAAGCAATTGTATTCTCCCAAAACCAAGGCTTGACATGTTGTAAAAAAAAAAGCTTCTCTTACTCAGCTGCTCACCTTTCGAATGCCCTACCAACTCATAGTAATATTCGTTATTATGACTTCAAACTGTGCCAACATCTGTTTGATATGGACTTTATACCTCCCTAAGTATAGTCTAAAGTAGTTTAAAGTATGACTTGAGTGTTGTAATTTTTTTATACTGCTTTTCTATAAATTTGTTAATTTTGAATGAATGTAAGAATGCAAGTTTATTTCATGTTGTTTCATAAATCAGAGTGTAGGGTGTATGGACATGAGATAAGTTTATTATTTATTTATGTAATCATTTAATGGGTCTTCATGATTATTATGCTCATTAACAAATGCTGAATGACTGTGACAGAGTGAAAGCTGTATGATGAAGGGCAGAATGTCAGACGGGCCTGCGTGCCCAATTCTTAACCCTTAAAGTATGTTCATTCGTTCGTTCGTTCGTTCGTTCCCTCTGTCTCTACCTCTCTTGCAACAAAGTCAGTGTCCCAGTTTACTAATCCGTGTGCAGAGAAAACTGATGACAAATGTTGGTAAACAAGGGACTTGGAAAGGAGGTTACCTCCACTGAAGTCTGGGAACTGTTGCAAGTATAAAATAAACAAGAATCTGACAAGTTGTTCTTACACGAAGGGAGATAACACTGTTGATCTCTCTTCTAAGACGCGTTAGTTAATGTTATTGTGTCCCTTGGGCGCGTCGGGGCATTCATCATGTTTCTCTGACATTCCTTCTCTGGCTGCCTCTCTCTTCCTATCCTCTCAGATGGTATCTCTTCTGCTTAATATGAGGATGAGGATTTAGTTCTAGAGAAAGGTGGTACATTGATTGATAGAGTGACTAACAGGCAGGCAAACACGTTAACAAACAGACCTCGGGCCAACCAACTATGCAGACACGTTAACAAAGAGACTTCAAGCCAACCAGCTATACAATCACTTTAACAAAGAGACTTCGAGCCATCCAGCTATACAATCACTTTAACAAAGAGACTTCGAGCCAACCAGCTATACAATCACTTTAACAAAGAGACTTCGAGCCAACCAGCTATACAATCACTTTAACAAAGAGACTTCGAGCCAACCAGCTATACAATCACTTTAACAAAGAGACTTCGAGCCAACCAACTATACAATCACTTTAACAAAGAGACTTCGAGCCAACCAGCTATACAATCACTTTAACAAAGAAACTTCGAGCCAACCAGCTATAGAGACACATTAACAGACAGACAGAAAGATTTGGCACACAAAAAGACAGACAAAGGCACAGATTGACCGATGTGACACACAGAAAGATAAAAAAACATACAAAGACAGTTATGACATAAAAAAACCTACAGAACTGACGCACAAAAAGACAGACAAACACATGCAAGGACAGACTTAACACACATAAAGCGATACAAACGCATATAAAGACACTAACCTGAGATATCCCTTTATCTGCTGTAATACTTCTTAATTTGTCTTTCTGACTGTCCATTGACTACGAAGCATCCTTCTTAGGAACCTAGTTTTAGTAGCCATTTTTCTTTGTTCATTCATGGTCCATATTTCATTTTCATAACGCAGAGTAAGTTCTGTATGGCTTCTTAGAACTCTAGAATAGTTTTATATAGCTTCTTAGAACTCTAGAATAGTTTTATATAGCTTCTTAGAACTCTAGAATAGGTTTTATATAGCTTCTTAGAACTCTAGAATAGGTTTTATATAGCTTCTTAGAACTCTAGAATAGGTTTTATATAGCTTCTTAGAACTCTAGACTCCATTTAGCTTCTTATAACTCTATAATAGGTTCTGTTTAGCTTCTTAGAACTCTATAATAGGTTCTATTTAGCTTCTTAGAACTCTATAATAGGTTCTATTTAGCTTCTTAGAATTCTCTTTCTTATATGACAGCGTCTGGTTTGTTGAGTGTATTGTAGTGTAAATTGTGTGAGAACTTAGAGTTCTGCACAGGTGAGAGTGGTAGAGCTATTGGTAAAGTGTAAGTCTCTTGTGTATATCGTTGTTGAAGGTGCTCTCTAGCAACATGATGATGCTACTTTGTTGTAAGATTGAATGTTTACAGCGAAGTGCTGTCTGAAGTAGAGTACCCCGGACCTGGAGTAGAGTAAACCAGACCTAGAGTAGAGTACCTGGAGTAGAGTACTTGGAGTAGAGTACCCAGACCTAGAGTAGAGTACTTCAGACCTTGAGTATAGTACCTCAGACCTAGAGTATAGTACCCGAGACCTGGAGTAGAGTACCTCTGACTTGGAGTAGAGTACCCTAGACATGGAGTAGTAGAGTACCTCAGACACGGAGTAGAGTACCTCAGACACGGAGTAGAGTACCCCAGACACGGAGTAGAGTACCCCAGACATGAAGTAGTAGAGTACCTCAGACATGGAGTAGAGTACCTCAGACATAGAGTAGAGTACCCCAGACATGGATTAGAGTACCTCAGACATGGAGTAGAGTATCCCCAAACCGGGATTTGAAACACCAACATGTGAGCACAGATGAAACAAGCAAGGAATGTACGAAAGTGTCTTTATGCACCAACAGAAATCTTTATAATTCATTCCAAGCGGACAAAATTCCTCGTTCTTTCTCGCGTGGAGCAGAAGAAAATTCTCCGTAAAAGAAAAAGAAATTAATATCAATTTCCCCGTCCGAATCAGTTTTATCTGTCTGCTTTTCTTTATTTTTTATATGCAGACAGCCATCTTGATCTTCCAATTACTGTGGAAAATCTCCAGCCGCATTCCAGTTCTTGTCCTCCATGTAAAGCCGGGATGTGGGATAATCTTACATCAGTGACTGATTTCTCAGCAGTTGACACGAGAAATGTGACGAGATGGAAATAGAAACTGATCTTCTCTTGTGTAGATCTCCTAGCCTGCAGCCATGTTGGAAGATTACTTTCTAGCGAGCATATTCTTGCGGGTTATGGCCGCCTTCTGTTTCGTTTTTCTTTTCGTTTTTTTTTTTTTCTCCATTTCACCGAAACAAATTTTCAACTGTTGTTTTGTTTTGTTACTGAAAGAACTCCTTCTTTTATGTTTATCTGTTTAAAATAGTTAAGTTATCCTCAAGAAAACAGTTTGTTTCGTTGCTGACTTGTTGGAGGACGACTGTGAACATTTTAAGTTTCTAACCTTCCGATTCGTAGAAGCTACGAGCCCGGCAGCCGTGTAGAACTCTGCTTCCCTAACAGCGCTCCTGTAGGCCTCTCGGTTGTAAGCAAGATGCCCTGCTGCCCATGCATCTATCTGCAGATCATCAACGATGTCATGCAGTCATCTTTTCCTTGGTCTTCCTCTCTTTCTTTTTCCCATTATCTACCCTTCCAAGACAGCCTTCTCCAAACTGTCATGAAGTTTTTAATATGTCCGGAATACTTGAGTTTTCTTAAGTTTTCATTAATAAGAGACAGAAGGTCAGATAGAAAAGAGATCTGGGGAAGAGTGAGACAGAGGTCAGTACTAGCAGCTGTGATGGCGGACAAAAACATGGCGGCGTTGCTAAGAAATGCCCCTCCATCGAACTTTAACAAAATGTTTAAAAAAGAAAGCTGCAAAGAACCAAAATTTTGGAAGAAAAACAAAATCTTCTGCGCGAACGTCCAAAAATAATTAGGTCATTTCGAACATTTAAAATCTTTGCGGAAGAAAACATTTTTACAGCGACAAGCCCGGAGATTCTCTTCTGCTTGCATGAATCGGAGACGCCATGTTTTGTGAAAAGTTGTACAAACGAGAATCCGATATTCGATTATCTTTTGTTGTGTTCAGTACAATCTCATCCGTGCTTGAAATATTCACTGTACTTTCCTGATTGTTTTTTTCCCCAGTACTGTAATCGTAATTGATGACCAAAACATCGCATTTCGCGATACTTTTGAACTTTTTTTTGTTTTTAAAGCTCAGCTTTGCTTTCTTTGTAATCGGAATCGGTTAAGTATCGGACAAAAACTATTCGATCGGCACCGTAATAATGTGACCTTTTGATCTTCTGCTCACGTTAAACGCAGACAATATCTGCCACCAGAAAACAGACCCCGTAAACTGTGACTCTATTACTGACGCTGACAGGAACAATATAAAAGAAATCTGTAAAAATCGAGTCACGGGAATACATATGCATGCGTCATTCCATCGTTTCGTTTTGTTTTGTTTTTTTTACCTTCCAGGAGAACAAAGAGTTAATTTCTCGTCTACGAATTCTGTGTTTTTTTTTCTGCGTTGTTTTGATTGTCTCGTTTCTTTCCTGAGCTCTAAGCTCCGAGATTTCCAAATCTGTGTGATCAGTAGTTCTCATAATGTTGTATGTTGTACCCGTTATTTGTTTACTGAATTTTGAGAGTTGTATTTCTTGTCGATCTCTGAAGAATGTTGGGAGTTCTCGTGTTTAAACTTAGTCAGCGTGTTATAAGCGTTAACATAAAATTAATCAGCTCATTATAAGCGTTAACAAAAAAATTAATCAGCTTGTTATAAATGTTAACATAAAACTTAATCAGCTTGTTATAAATGTTAACATAAAACTTGGTCATAAGGATTAACATAAAAATTAATCGGCTTGTTATAAGTGTTAACATAAAACTTAATCAGCTTGTTACAAGCGTCTACATAAAATTAATCAGCTTGTTACAAGCGTCTACATAAAATTAATCAGCTTGTTACAAGCGTCTACATAAAATTAATCAGCTTGTTACAAGTGTCTACATAAAATTAATCAGCTTGTTACAAGCGTCTACATAAAATTAATCAGCTTGTTACAAGCGTCTACATAAAATTAATCAGCTTGTTACAAGC
This sequence comes from Achatina immaculata, assembly GCA_009760885.1. Lineage (NCBI taxonomy): Eukaryota > Metazoa > Mollusca > Gastropoda > Stylommatophora > Achatinidae > Lissachatina > Lissachatina immaculata. The sequence continues at coordinate 3,278,389 of CM019710.1, forward strand.
GTCTACATAATTTGTTTCTTGTCAGTTTTCTGTCGTGTAATGTTTACAATCTGATCGAGCCCTGTACGTCTACACAGTCTTCAGAGCTACATCAAATACATCAGCTACATCAGCTGCATCAGTTAAATTACTTACATCAGTTAGATCAACTACGTCAGTTACATCAGTTACATCAGCTACATCAGTTACAGGTTTAAGCTCACATAACAGTGGCATACTCTAGCAAGAGATAATACATCTCACTCATTTCCATTCTTCTCTTCTATGTCCACTTTTTCATATTATTATTATTATTATTAATTGTTATTACACTAACAATAATTACAACCTAAGTATTGTAGTAGCTGTAACTCATGTAATTGTCTAGTCTTGACTGTTGACATAACAAGTTATTATTATTACTATTATTATTATTATTATTATCATTTGTCTTCACTTAAGCTGACGTCCTTTTCTGCACTTTTTCTGCTTTGGGAAAAGCAACAAAACTTGAAACAAAACTTGCCAGCAACAAAGTTGTGATTTTGGACAAAGATGCAATATTTGCCAAAAACAAAACAACAAGTTCTTTGAGAAGTTGTTTAAAAAAGAAAAAAAAAAACGATTGTCAGATATCTGCGGGCGAGAAGAATTGAAAATCTCGAGACAACCCAGGACAAGACGGAAGTAGCAGAGTCTGATAATCACTAGAAAACTCTAAGGGAAAAAAAAAGAAAAAAGAGGGAGATCTAAAGGATAACATGTAAATATACTGACCACGTGGCACAATAAAAGAAAGGCAGTTAATCTGATTAGAAATACTAGTGATTAAGGTCCAGCACATGTCAGCACATAATGAATGAATGAATGAAATAACGAATGAATGAATGAATGAATGAATGAATCTGACACACAAGACAAAATGCAGAACTTACTTTCAGATTTTAGCACATTTTCTAACAAAAAAAATTTTACAATTTCCCCAGTAAAGGGCGGCTACCATTCACACCTTAGTAGGGCAGTTAATTTCATGATTTGCGTCCCCTGTCTTATCAAGCGGACTTTTTAACTGGCCAACATCTTCAGCTTTTCCAGCCATTAAGGCTCATTGCTGCAGATAAAGTTCCGCCTCCATTCCTCTCTATTCCTAATCTTCTCTCTCTCCAGCTGGTGACACCGATTTCTTTTATATCCTCTTCTATGTTGTCTTTCCATCTCTGTCTTGGTCTACCCCTTGGTCTTGTTTCCCTCATCTCTTGTGCATACATCATATTCGTTTGTCTGTTCTCTTCCATTCTTTCTACATGCCCCAGCCAGCATAGTCTGTTCAGTTCCAAGACATTTATAATTCTTTGGAATTTAAATAAGCTGTTCAGTCCAGTGTTCTTTCTAGCTCTCCATTCTCCACTGTTGGTATCCTTTATGGCCCCAAAGATTCCTCTTAGGATCTTGTTCTCAAACATCTACAATTGTTGTTCATCTTTCTTTGTCGTACTCCATGTTTCTGATTCATACATGACGGCTGCTCTTATTATAGTTTTGTAGATTATTTTGGTGTTTTGATTATTTTGGTGTTTTGATTATTTTGGTGTTTTGATTATTTTGGTGTTTTGGGACAGGATTTTGGATTTTAACAAGTGTTGCAAGGCAAAGCATATTTTATTCCCTATCTGTACTCTGATTTTAATTTCCTCGCTTACTGTGTTGCTTCTGTTGAAGGTTGTGCCTAGATATTTGTATGTCTCAGCTTTCTTAATAATCATATCTCTCCAACATTTATATTATCTGGAGCATTCTGTCTCTGGTCTCTTGATATCTTCATATACTCTGTCTTATCTTGGTTAATGGTCAAGCCCACTTTTAGTGCTACATCTCTCAGGTGTATGCAGGTATTGATGTCTTCCTGCATAGTTTCCCCCACCAGGTCGAAGTCATCAGCGCATCCTAATACTTTAGCTTGTTCTTCTGTACTGCTTTCTTCTTTCGCTTTTGTGATTACATTTTCTAATACTAGGATGAATAGTAATGGAGATAATGTACCATCTTGTTTTAAACCAGTTCTTATAGAGAAGGGTTCTGACTTTCTTCCTTTATATATTACTATATTTTGTGTATCCTCCATACATATTCTGGTCAGTCAGTCATGTGCATCTCTCTTGCAGAGCTTTACCTCCCTAACAGCTTTCCCGTAGGCCTCTCTGTTGTAAGCACGATGCCCTACTGTTGATGCATTCATTTCTAGATTATCAGCCATCTGTGTCTTGATCTTCCTCTCTTTCTTTCTCCCATTATGTATCCTTCCAAGACGGTCTTCTCTAGATTATCATGATGTTTAATGTGTCAAAATATTTAAGTTTTCTCTCTTTAATCCTCTTTACTAGCCAGCCTTCTTCAATATTACGTTCTTGTAGTATAGATATATTTGTTCTTTTTTGTGTCCATGATATTTGGAGAACTCTTCTGCAGCATTTACTTTCAAAGTCATTTATGTATTTCTCAGCTGTTTTGTTAAGTGTCCAGGTCTCACAGGCATATGTTGTGATGGGAAAGATGCATGCCCTTAAAAAACTTATTTTTGTAGTTCTGTCTGCTCCTCTCCACATATTCTTTATTTGTTTTACTTTCTGAAGAGCGATAGATGTCCTCCTTTTAATTTCCCTCATTATATCTCCATTATTAGTTAGTAGTGATCCAAGATATTCAAAAACTCTCCACTTCTTCCAGTTTTTCCTCATGGATACATATTTCAGCTGCCTTATTTGATTTGTCATTTGTCATCAATTTAGTTTTCTTCGCATTAAGATAGAGGTTTTGCTCCCTAACAGCTTTCCCGTAGGCCTCTCTGTTGTAAGCACGATGCCCTACTGTTGATGCATTCATTTCTAGATTATCAGCCATCTGTGTCTTGATCTTCCTCTCTTTCTTTCTCCCATTATGTATCCTTCCAAGACGGTCTTCTCTAGATTATCATGATGTTTAATGTGTCAAAATATTTAAGTTTTCTCTCTTTAATCCTCTTTACTAGCCAGCCTTCTTCAATATTACGTTCTTGTAGTATAGATATATTTGTTCTTTTTTGTGTCCATGATATTTGGAGAACTCTTCTGCAGCATTTACTTTCAAAGTCATTTATGTATTTCTCAGCTGTTTTGTTAAGTGTCCAGGTCTCACAGGCATATGTTGTGATGGGAAAGATGCATGCCCTTAAAAAACTTATTTTTGTAGTTCTGTCTGCTCCTCTCCACATATTCTTTATTTGTTTTACTTTCTGAAGAGCGATAGATGTCCTCCTTTTAATTTCCCTCATTATATCTCCATTATTATTAATTATCCAAGATACTCAAAACTCTCCACTTCTTCCAGTTTTTCCTCATTGATACATATTTCAGCTGCTTTATTTGTTTTATCAGTTGTCATCAATTTAGCTTTCTTCCCATTAAGATAGAGGTTTTGCTCTTCGCTGTTCTTACAGACTGGTCAAATTGATTAATTTATTAGGTATCTCAAATTCTTTCATAATTTTCCATAAGCTGCTCCTATCTATGCTGTCATAGGCTTTCTTGAAGTCAATGAAGATATTATGTACTTCTTTTCCATATTCCCAGTTCTTTTCTGCTCTTTGATCGTAGATCAAATATTTGTTCTATGGCTGATCTATTCTTCCTAAAACCTGCTTGATAATCTCCCAGTATGTTCTTGCTATATGGTTTTAATCTATTTAAACGTATAATAGATAGTATCTTGTAGCTTGTTTGTAGTAAGGATATTCCTCTCTAGTTTTCACACTTGCTCTTATCACCTCAATATTTGTTGTATTAGTGCACATATCTGTTCTTGTAGATTTAGACCTCCTTCCTTAATCAGTTCTGCAGCAACTCCACCTGAACCCATTGCTTTGTTGTTTCATAGAAGCATGATACTGTAGATGACTTCTTCTAAGCCTGCTTCCTCTATTTCAGGTTCACAAGTCTGTATTTCTTCGCATGGTAATGTGCTTATAGGCTCTTCACAGTTTAGTAGTTTTTCTAAATATTCTCTCCATCTGATACATATTTTCTCTTCATTATTTATCATGTTTCCATTACTATCCTTCAAGCTCTGTTGAAGTTGTTTATACCCTTGCTAAATTGTTCGCAATTCTTTATAGAATTCCCTGCTTTTCTTATTCTGGTGGCATGTCTGCATCTCGCTTACCATGTCTTTCATATATTGTTGTCTGCAGAGAGGCAGTCACAAAGAAAAGAACAGCAGGACAGATATGGTTGAATGACATGAACAACAAAAGACATGAGGAGAATTACCACCCACAGTGTAAAGAAACTCCAGCAGTTATTCGCCGGCAGAGACAGCACATGGAAGATAAATAGCCGATACGAAGATATCAGATCTAACACTTGAATATTTGAACTAGGAATGGGTAAAGTTTTGTAGGGAGAGTAAGTTACTGGCTTCTTAATTAGTGTCCACTCAGAGCCTGTAAGCTGTTTCAAGATGTCTCCTACCCCCCCCCCCCCCCTCCAGGCTATCTCATTTCTTTCCTAATCTACTCTGCTAAAATATTGCGGGGCCCATAGTTCTTTCCTAATCTACTCTGCTAAAATATTGCGGGGCGCATAGTTTATTTCCTAATCTACTCTGCTAAAATATTGCGGGGCCCATAGTTCTTTCCTAATCTACTCTGCTAAAATATTGCGGGGCCCATAGTTCTTTCCTAATCTACTCTGCTAAAATATTGCGGGGCCCATAGTTCTTTCCTAATCTACTCTGCTAAAATATTGCGGGGCCCATAGTTCTTTCCTAATCTACTCTGCTAAAATATTGCGGGGCCCAAAGTTCTTTCCTAATCTACTCTGCTAAAATGTTGAGGGGTCCACATTTCTTTCCTAATCTACTCTGCTAAAATGTTGAGGGGTCCACATTTCTTTCCTAATCTACTCTGCTAAAATGTTGAGGGGGTCCACATTTCTTTCCTAATCTACTCTGCTAAAATGTTGAGGGGTCCACATTTCTTTCCTAATCTACTCTGCTAAAATGTTGAGGGGTCCACATTTCTTTCCTAATCTACTCTGCTAAAGTGTTGAGGGGTCCACAATTCTTTCCTAATCTACTCTGATAAAGTGTTGAGGGGGCCCACAGTTCTTTCCTAATCTACTCTGATAAAGTGTTAAGGGGTCCACAATTCTTTCCTAATCTACTCTGATAAAGTGTTGAGGGGGCCCACAGTTCTTTCCTAATCTACTCTGCTAAAGTGTTGAGTGGGCCCACATTTTTTTCCTAATCTACTCTGCTAAAGTGTTGAGTGGGCCCACATTTCTTTCCTAATCTACTCTGCTAAAGTGTTGAGGGGCCCACATTTCTTTACTCTGCTAAAGTGTTGAGGGGGCCCACATTTTTTTTCCTAATCTACTCTGCTGATGTTTTTCAGGGGTCCACAGTTTATTTCCCAATATACCCTGCTAATGTGTTGCAGGGCCCACAGTCTCTATCCAAATATACCCTGCTAATGTGTTGCGGGGCCCACAGTTTCTTTCCCAATATATTCTGCTAATGTGTTGAGGGGCCCACAGTTTCTTTCCCAATATATTCTGCTAATGTGTTGCCGAGGCCACAGTTTCTTTCTAATATACCCTACAAAAGTGTTGCTGGGCCCACAGTTTCTTTCTAATATACCCTACAAAAGTGTTGCCGAGGCCACAGTTTCTTTCTAATATACCCTACAAAAGTGTTGCCGAGGCCACAGTTTCTTTCTAATATACCCTACAAAAGTGTTGCTGGGCCCACAGTTTTTTTCCTTAAAAAATACCAGGAACAAATATTGGACAGTTTTCTGTTTTGATTTTTTTTTTTTGCGTGTGTATTAACGGATGCGAAACATGTTCATCACTGGCTGCGCTTCACCCTTGCCTGACTCTGAATCTTGATCCCTGTATGGGAACTCGTAGCTACTGGCACATGTTCGGGGGGGGGGGGGGGGGGTAGGTCGGACACTGAGTGGTCATTGGTGATTTTACTTCCCAGAACCGGGCTCATGAATGAATCTTCTAAGCACGCTCCACTACCAGATAGAACAAGTCCATCGTTGTCTTCTGACAAACATGAACACTTCCACCGCTTCATGGGATCATTAAGCATTTTCAGCTCTCTTAGTCTTCTACATCACAATCTCTCACATTCTCCTACAACACACACACTCTCTCTCTCTCTCTCTCTCACACACACACACACATTTTCCTACGACACAGTCTCTCACATTCTCCTACAACTCTCTCTCTCTCTGTCTCTCTCTGTCTCTCTCTCTCTCACACACACACACATTTTCCTATGACACAGTCTCTCACATTCTCCTACAACACACACACTCTCTCTCTCTCTCTCTCTCTCTCACATTCTCTTACAACACAATCTCTCACATTCTCTTACAACACAATCTCTCACATTCTCCTACAACACTCTCTCTCACATTCTCCTACAACACTCTCTCTCTCTCACACACACACACATTTTCCTATGACACAGTCTCTCACATTCTCCTACAACTCTCTCTCTCACACACACACACACACACATTTTCCTATGACACAGTCTCTCACATTCTTCTAAAACACTCTCTTTCACATTCTCCTACAACACTCTCTCTCTCACACACACACACACACATTCTCCTACAACACTCTCTCTCACATTCTCTTACAACACTCTCTCTCACATTCTCTTACAGCACTCTCTCTCTCTCACATTCTCCTACAACACACTCTCTCTCTCTCTCTCACACACACATTTTCCTACAACACTCTCTCTCTCACACATTCTCCTACAACACTCTCTCTCTCACATTCTCCCACAACACAATCTCTCACATTCTTTTACAACACACTCTCTCTCTCTCTCTCACATTCTCCTACAACTCTCTCTCTCTCTCTCTCTCTCTCTCTCTCACACATACATTCTCCTACAACGCAATCTCTCACATTCTCCTATAACACAATCTCTCACATTCTCCTATAACACAATCTCTTACATTCTCCTACAACACAATTTCTTACATTCTTCCACAGCAGAATCTCTCATATTCTTCTACAACACAATCTCTTATATTCTTCTACAACGCAATCTCTTACATTCTCCTACAACGCAATCTCTCACATTCTCCTATAACACTCTCACACACACACACACATTCTCCTACGACGCAATCTCTTACATTCTCCTACAAAACAATTTCTTACATTCTCCTACAAAACAATCTCTTAGTTCTTACATCCAGTTTTTTGCACATGTAAGACAGCACTGAATGAATCGAACGTTTGCGACTCGTTTCTTCGTCGAGGACGGCTATATCCGTTATTCATAACCAGCTGTGTATGCTAACATGACGGATTAGTACGTGCTATACACTAATAGAACACTACATGTGGGTTTTTTTCTGTTTTTATCCATTTGAAACTGTTTTTCTTATCTGTCGACGCCGCGGGAATGTTTAATCACCGACAAGGTGTCGGACAGGGAGTGGAATGATCAGAAGTGGACTCAGAAAAAAAGAGCCTCTCATGGAGGAACACCCTTAATTCTTGGTGCAACCGACGGAACATATGAACTGCGGCATTCCCTGGTCAGGCTTGTGTTTGCGGGTCTGTTTGCCAACGGAAATACATGAAACCTGGTTTAGGCTCTTTACCCCCACTTGATTATTTGGTCTGAAATAACTCCACCATCGCATTAGTTTAGTCATTTTTGTTCAAGCATATAAATGATGACTGTAAATGATGATTGTAAACGATGAATGTAAACGATGAATGTAAACGATGATTGTAAACGATGACTGTAAATGATGATTGTAAACGATGACTGTAAATAATGATTGTAAACGATGACTGTAAATGATGATTGTAAACGATGACTGTAAATGATGATTGTAAACGATGACTGTAAACGATGACTGTAAATGATGATTGTAAACGATGACTGTAAACGATGACTGTAAATTTGTCGGTGAAGTGTTCTGTGCGTCATTATTCCCGTGTAAATGGCGCGTAATATCAGCCCAAAACCTTCACTCACTCAGAAAAGTGTCACCGTCATTTAGAAGTTATACATCACAAAAGTGAAGTTTCCTGGCACATCAAGGCAAGTTACTTGTGAATATTTCTTCTCACAATTGCTTAAAAGAAGCACACTGGAAGATTTCGTAGAGCTCAAAGACCATGTCTGAAGTAAAGACCATGTCTTAAGTTTGAGAAAGAAGCACAAGGGAAGATTTCGTGGACCCCAAAGACCATGTCTGAAGTTTCTTTCTTCCTGTTTGTGCTTGCACAAATCTTGGCCCTGCCTGTGGCAGACCACACGGGGCCCTGCACAGAGACGAAACGAACCGAGGCCCCTTCCAACATCATCAGAATCGGGGTCATTCTACCGTTCAGGGGAGACTATCCCTGGGTGGTGCAAGCAACCGGTCCAGCAATCCAGTTAGCAACGGAGTACGTGGAGAACACGCTGCAGGTACTTCCTGGATACACATTCATGCTTAACATCGCCGATTCTTCTTGCTCTGATACGATTGGCCCGTTAGCTGCGATCGACATGTACATCCACCAATCAGCTCATGTGTTTTTAGGCCCCGCCTGCGAATACTCAATTGCACCAGTCGCACGATTTTCTTACTATTGGGGCATCCCCGTTCTGACAGCGGGGGCAATGGTGGCCGCATTCAAGGATAAAAATGAATATAAACTCCTGACAAGGGTCCAGGTAAGGATAAGTTTTTGTTCTGTTTTGTTTTTGTAAAATATAAGGTGTCTTTGGGAGAATGGCGGCGTCTCATTTTGCAAGATCTTTTTTGTTTTAGTTACCGTTAATCTGAACTCTAGAAAGGAAGTTAGGATCAGAATTGCAAAAGCAACATCGATCTTCAAGAACCTTGAGAACATATGGCATTCAAAAGTTATAAGCACAAAAACCAAATTAAGACTATTCAATTCAAATGTAATATCCACCCTCATTTATGCATGCGAAAGCTGGAAAACAACTAAAGAAATAGAAAAGAAATTAGACTCTTTTGAAAACAAATGCCTAAGGAAAATACTCGGCATCAAGTGGAAGGAATTCAAGAACAATGCAGAGATAAGACAGATGACTGAACAACAACCAATCTCATGGGTGATCAGGAAAAGGAGATGGACATATGTTGGTCACTTGATGAGAAGAAATGATCAGAGAATCCCAAACCAAGCTATCAAGTGGAACACAACAGGCCAAAGAAAAAGAGGCAGACCGCGTGAAACTCTGAAGAGGACATTATTAAGAGAGGCCAAATTAACAGGCATAAAATCCTTTGATGAGGTTGAAAGACTCGCCGAAGACAGGAAAAATTGGCGAACTACTTTGCGACTCGTTTCTTCGTCGAGGACGGCTATATCCGTTATTCATAACCAGCTGTGTATGCTAACATGACGGATTAGTACGTGCTATACACTAATAGAACACTACATGTGGGTTTTTTTCTGTTTTTATCCATTTGAAACTGTTTTTCTTATCTGTCGACGCCGCGGGAATGTTTAATCACCGACAAGGTGTCGGACAGGGAGTGGAATGATCAGAAGTGGACTCAGAAAAAGAGCCTCTCATGGAGGAACACCCTTAATTCTTGGCCCAGCCGACGGAACATATGAACTGCGGCATTCCCTGGTCAGGCTTGTGTTTGCGGGTCTGTTTGCCAACGGAAATACATGAAACCTGGTTTAGGCTCTTTACCCCCACTTGATTATTTGGTCTGAAATAACTCCACCATCGCATTAGTTTAGTCATTTTTGTTCCAGCATATAAATGATGACTGTAAAGGATGATTGTAAACGATGACTGTAAACGATGAATGTAAACGATGAATGTAAACGATGACTGTAAATGATGATTGTAAACGATGACTGTAAATAATGATTGTAAACGATGACTGTAAATGATGATTGTAAACGATGACTGTAAATGATGATTGTAAACGATGACTGTAAACGATGACTGTAAATGATGATTGTAAACGATGACTGTAAACTATGACTGTAAATTTGTCGGTGAAGTGTTCTGTGCGTCATTATTCCCGTGTAAATGGCGCGTAATATCAGCCCAAAACCTTCACTCACTCAGAAAAGTGTCACCGTCATTTAGAAGTTATACATCACAAAAGTGAAGTTTCCTGGCACATCAAGGCAAGTTACTTGTGAATATTTCTTCTCACAATTGCTTAAAAGAAGCACACTGGAAGATTTCGTAGAGCTCAAAGACCATGTCTGAAGTTTGAGAAAGAAGCACAAGGGAAGATTTCGTGGACCCCAAAGACCATGTCTGAAGTTTCTTTCTTCCTGTTTGTGCTTGCACAAATCTTGGCCCTGCCTGTGGCAGACCACACGGGGCCCTGCACAGAGACGAAACGAACCGAGGCCCCTTCCAACATCATCAGAATCGGGGTCATTCTACCGTTCAGGGGAGACTATCCCTGGGTGGTGCAAGCAACCGGTCCAGCAATCCAGTTAGCAACGGAGTACGTGGAGAACACGCTGCAGGTACTTCCTGGATACACATTCATGCTTAACATCGCCGATTCTTCTTGCTCTGATACGATTGGCCCGTTAGCTGCGATCGACATGTACATCCACCAATCAGCTCATGTGTTTTTAGGCCCCGCCTGCGAATACTCAATTGCACCAGTCGCACGATTTTCTTACTATTGGGGCATCCCCGTTCTGACAGCGGGGGCAATGGTGGCCGCATTCAAGGATAAAAATGAATATAAACTCCTGACAAGGGTCCAGGTAAGGATAAGTTTTTGTTCTGTTTTGTTTTTGTAAAATATAAGGTGTCTTTGGGAGAATGGCGGCGTCTCATTTTGCAAGATCTTTTTTGTTTTAGTTACCGTTAATCTGAACTCTAGAAAGGAAGTTAGGATCAGAATTGCAAAAGCAACATCGATCTTCAAGAACCTTGAGAACATATGGCATTCAAAAGTTATAAGCACAAAAACCAAATTAAGACTATTCAATTCAAATGTAATATCCACCCTCATTTATGCATGCGAAAGCTGGAAAACAACTAAAGAAATAGAAAAGAAATTAGACTCTTTTGAAAACAAATGCCTAAGGAAAATACTCGGCATCAAGTGGAAGGAATTCAAGAACAATGCAGAGATAAGACAGATGACTGAACAACAACCAATCTCATGGGTGATCAGGAAAAGGAGATGGACATATGTTGGTCACTTGATGAGAAGAAATGATCAGAGAATCCCAAACCAAGCTATCAAGTGGAACACAACAGGCCAAAGAAAAAGAGGCAGACCGCGTGAAACTCTGAAGAGGACATTATTAAGAGAGGCCAAATTAACAGGCATAAAATCCTTTGATGAGGTTGAAAGACTCGCCGAAGACAGGAAAAATTGGCGAACTACTTTGCGAGCCCTATGTCACGTTTAACGGCACGGGAAGGATATAAGATAAGATATAAGATAAGATATAAGAATCTGAGCTCTATGAAGACGTCCATCTTTCTCATCTATTTTCATCCCGGAAGTGATGTTGCTCTCATAGTAAACCTTCTGGAGTTGAAGCACAACGACTTTGCTTCATTGGATTATATCCATGTCATGAGAGGCGCGACATTAATCCTCTCCTCCCAGTATTGATCTAATCATCCCTAAAATGTTATAAACTTCTCTGTTATAATCTTCCGCACAGTGTTTTAATCCTTCCACAAAGTTATAATCCCCCCCAACAAAGTATACCAATGATCCTTTTCCACTACATTATAATCCTCTCCATATCATTTTAATCCTCTCCACATTGTTATAATCCTCCTGCACATAGTTTTACCCCGCCTCACATTTCTATACTCCGTTTTAATCCACCCTACAAAGTTACAATCCTCCTCGCAATGTTATAATCCTCCTAACAATGTTATAAGACTCATCACAATGTTATAATCCTCCTTGCAAAGGTATAATCCTCCTCACAATTTTATAATTCTCCCAACAGAGTTATAATCCTCCCCCACAATGTTGTAATCCTCCCCTAAAATATTATAATCCTCCCCCACAGATTTATAATCCTCCTCCACAGATTTATAATCCTCCCCCACAGAGCTATAATCCTCCCCCACAGAGCTATAATCCTCCCTTAAGAGTTATAATCCTCCCCTACAGAGTTATAATCCTCCCCTACAGAGTTATAATCCTCCTCCACTGTATTATAATTCTTCCCCTCTTTCCTGGTTCACGGAACTGTCAACTGAGGCCCAGGTCACATTCAGCATAATCATGGATCCGGATAGTGAGATGGTCACATTCAGCATAATCATGGACCCTGATAGTGAGATGGTCACATTCAGCATAATCATGGACCCAGATAATGAGATGGTCACATTCAGCATAATCATGGACCCGGATAGTGAGATGGTCACATTCAGCATAGTCATGGATCCGGATAGTGAGATGGTCACATTCAGCATAATCATGGACCCGGATAGTGAGATGGTCACATTCAGCATAATCATGGACCCGGATAGTGAGATGGTGACATTCAGCATAATCATGGATCCGGATAGTGAGATGGTGACATTCAGCATAATCATGGACCCGGATAGTGAGATGGTGACATTCAGCATAATCATGAACCCGGATAGTGAGATGGTGACATTCAGCATAATCATGGACCCGAATAGTGAGATGGTGACATTCAGCATAATCACAGACCCGGACAGTGAGATGGTCACATTCAGCATAATCATGGACCCAGATAATGAGATGGTCACATTCAGCATAATCATGGACCCAGATAGTGAGATGGTGACATTCAGCATAATCATGGACCCAGATAGAGAGATGGTGACATTCAGCATAATCATGGACCCAGATAGTGAGATGGTCACATTCAGCATAATCATGGACCCGGATAGTGAGATGGTGACATTCAGCATAATCACGGATCCGGATAGTGAGATGGTGACATTCAGCATAGTCATGGACCCAGATAGTGAGATGGTCACATTCAGCATAATCATGGACCCGAATAGTGAGATGGTGACATTCAGCATAATCACAGATCCGGATAGAGAGATGATGACATTCAGCATAATCACGGATCCGGATAGTGAGTGGCTTGTGAATAGTATATTGGACTACCCCGGGGTTAACCACTGAGTTCAGCTGCTCCGCTCTACCTACTCAGCCACTGTGGAGACCACGGCCAGTCCTACTCAGACCGCAAGAGGGCACCAACCGGAGCACCCTCGAGGAGGTAGTATACAGTCTTGGACAGCTTGTGTTTGCTGGAATTGACACCTGCGCCTCCAGCTTAGCACGGTCATCCCTCTTCCTTCATGATGCCCGCACAGCTTGTCCTGTACTCGATGGACTGCTCTAGACCTCAGAGACGTGTAAAGTTCCTGGACTTTGTGTCCATGATTTGGATGTACAGAATTCATGTATAGAACCAAATGTAATATGTCTTACAAGTATACAATTAAATTCTTGTATAACAGAAATGTAGTATATTTCACAGTAATATAAGAGAATTTTAATGTTTTACAGTCGCATAACAGAATTTGAACACGCTTTACACCCGTGTAGGAAAATATTAATTTGTTTTACAGTTATATATCTCGAATGTCCCATAATTTTGGACAGCAATTATTCTACACACTCAGTTCCAAGTTCAGATGTTTCCCTTCAAACTTCTAACAGAATTGTGTCTTGTATCTTTCTTATAGTTCAAACTAGTTCCCTTATTCTGAAACTGTCTTTCTTATAGTTTAAACTAGTTCCCTTATTCTGAAACTATCTTTCTTATAGTTCAAACTAGTTCCCTTATTCTGAAACTATCCTTCTTATAGTTCACACTAGTTCGCTTGTTCTGAAAATATCTTTTTTGTAGTTCAAACTAGTTCCGTTATTCTGAAACTGTCTTTCTTATAGTTCTTATAGTTCAGACTAGTTCCCTTATTCTGAAACTTCTCTGAGAAGGGTTTCCTGTAAGCTTTTTGTTCCTGACATTTGAAAAAGAACTGTATTTCCTTTAGCTCACAGTCGTTCAATTCTTTGTTTCTTTGGTTCAGTTTTGGTTTATTTATTCTGTCTGTCCCGAAACCCAGTGTTTCTCAACCAGTGAAGAATTACACTTCACATGGACATTTAGTAGTTTTGTGGTGGGGGAGGGAAAGAAGAGAACACGAACCACAAATAATACTTCTACTTTTAGTTAGATATTCTTAAGTGGGGGGGGGGGGTGAAAAGGATGCATGAGGCACGGTAGATTGAGAACCACTGCACTCACATGACAGTCCCCCCCCCCTTTTCAAGAAACTGATCATGTCGAAAACTGGGAGGTAAAGACATAACATAAAAATACAGACAGTGAGTGGATATGTGCTGACCTATATGAGACAAAGAGGTAAAGACACAACATAAGTACAAACAATGAGTGGATATGTGCTGACCTATATGAGACAAAGAGGTAAAGATACAACATAAAACTACAGACAATGAGTAGATGGTTGTTGGCCCGTATGAGACAAATAAACCATAATCATGGACCCGAATAGTGAGATGGTGACATTCAGCATAATCACAGATCCGGATAGAGAGATGATGACATTCAGCATAATCACGGATCCGGATAGTGAGTGGCTTGTGAATAGTATATTGGACTACCCCGGGGTTAACCACTGAGTTCAGCTGCTCCGCTCTACCTACTCAGCCACTGTGGAGACCACGGCCAGTCCTACTCAGACCGCAAGAGGGCACCAACCGGAGCACCCTCGAGGAGGTAGTATACAGTCTTGGACAGCTTGTGTTTGCTGGAATTGACACCTGCGCCTCCAGCTTAGCACGGTCATCCCTCTTCCTTCATGATGCCCGCACAGCTTGTCCTGTACTCGATGGACTGCTCTAGACCTCAGAGACGTGTAAAGTTCCTGGACTTTGTGTCCATGATTTGGATGTACAGAATTCATGTATAGAACCAAATGTAATATGTCTTACAAGTATACAATTAAATTCTTGTATAACAGAAATGTAGTATATTTCACAGTAATATAAGAGAATTTTAATGTTTTACAGTCGCATAACAGAATTTGAACACGCTTTACACCCGTGTAGGAAAATATTAATTTGTTTTACAGTTATATATCTCGAATGTCCCATAATTTTGGACAGCAATTATTCTACACACTCAGTTCCAAGTTCAGATGTTTCCCTTCAAACTTCTAACAGAATTGTGTCTTGTATCTTTCTTATAGTTCAAACTAGTTCCCTTATTCTGAAACTGTCTTTCTTATAGTTTAAACTAGTTCCCTTATTCTGAAACTATCTTTCTTATAGTTCAAACTAGTTCCCTTATTCTGAAACTATCCTTCTTATAGTTCACACTAGTTCGCTTGTTCTGAAAATATCTTTTTTGTAGTTCAAACTAGTTCCGTTATTCTGAAACTGTCTTTCTTATAGTTCTTATAGTTCAGACTAGTTCCCTTATTCTGAAACTTCTCTGAGAAGGGTTTCCTGTAAGCTTTTTGTTCCTGACATTTGAAAAAGAACTGTATTTCCTTTAGCTCACAGTCGTTCAATTCTTTGTTTCTTTGGTTCAGTTTTGGTTTATTTATTCTGTCTGTCCCGAAACCCAGTGTTTCTCAACCAGTGAAGAATTACACTTCACATGGACATTTAGTAGTTTTGTGGTGGGGGAGGGAAAGAAGAGAACACGAACCACAAATAATACTTCTACTTTTAGTTAGATATTCTTAAGTGGGGGGGGGGGGTGAAAAGGATGCATGAGGCACGGTAGATTGAGAACCACTGCACTCACATGACAGTCCCCCCCCCCTTTTCAAGAAACTGATCATGTCGAAAACTGGGAGGTAAAGACATAACATAAAAATACAGACAGTGAGTGGATATGTGCTGACCTATATGAGACAAAGAGGTAAAGACACAACATAAGTACAAACAATGAGTGGATATGTGCTGACCTATATGAGACAAAGAGGTAAAGATACAACATAAAACTACAGACAATGAGTAGATGGTTGTTGGCCCGTATGAGACAAATAAACCATAATTTTAAAAAAGTTAAACTTTCTAGCACACACGAAACAATATTGTTCCTGTTAATCTTTCAGTACATTTAAGACACGAAAGTTAAACTATCCCGCTGGCTTAACACACATAGATCATTTAAAACTGTAGGAGCTGTTTTCTTGAGGTCTATATTTCACTGACCTTTGACCTAAGATCAAACACACACACACCCCACCCCTGAATTGAAAGGCCCCTTGAATGATCATTTCCTTATAGGGCCCCCTAGCCAAGGGAAGTGAGTTTATCCTAGATCTGTTCACGATGCTGGACTGGAAGCACATGGCCATCATCTTTACCGACAAGAAAGGCCCCAACTCCGGCAAAAGGAACTGCTTCTTCTCGGCGGAGGCCATCTTCCACTACTACAACGTCAAGTACAAGAAGAAGCCCTTTTATGTGGACGTAGATGAGGATAGAGATGACGCTAACTATACCAGGATCTTGAGAGACTGTTCTCTCCAGGCCAGAAGTGAGTTCTCTCCCTTACTTTGTCTTTTCTTTCAGTTTTTATTTCTTCATTTCTTTCTTTCAGTTTTTATTTCTTCATTTCTTTCTTTCAGTTTTTCTTTCTTCATTTCTTTCTTTCAGTTTTTCTTTCTTCATTTCTTTCTTTCTTTCAATTTCTCTTTTACTCAACGTATTTCTTCCTATCTTTCTCTTTTTTTTTTCTTTCTCTCTAACTTTTCCCCTTCTTTCTCTCTAACTTTTTCCCTTCTTTCTCTCTAACGTTTACCTTCTTTCTCTCTGTTTCCTTCTTTCTCTCTAATTTTTTCCTTCTTTCTCTCTAACTTTTTCCCTTCTTTCTCTCTAACTTTTTCCCTTCTTTCTCTCTAACTTTTCCCTTCTTTCTCTCTAACTTTTTCCCTTCTTTCTTTCTAACTTTTACCTTCTTTCTCTCTGTTTCCTTCTTTCTCTCTAATTTTTTCCTTCTTTCTCTCTAACTTTTTCCCTTCTTTCTCTCTAACTTTTCCCCTTCTTTCTCTCTAATTTTTTCCTTCTTTCTCTTTTCTTCTTCTTCGTTCGCTTCTACCACCAAGATCGCCTTGTGATCCTACTGAACTTACTCCTGTGTTTCTCGCGAGTCTTATTTAGGATGGAGACTCACAGCATCGTGGGTCTTGGGTCTATATTCTCGGTGGGTCGCAGAAGCGGCATTGTGTGACACTGTGGCTTTCGTTGCACCAGTTTAGTCTAGAGTTGCACTTCCTCACCGGAAAACCTCGGCGTGCTTTGGATATGATTATATCTCCGCCGGTGAGAGGTGGTTGGCTATCTAGACTGCACTGGTACAGTGTCTCCGACTTCAGTATTTTGTAGCCGCTACCTTTCTTGGTGGTGACCAGGACAGAGTTTTGTCGAGGAGGACGAATCCTCGCCACTAATGAGTTTCGCCGCTGGGTTAAGACGATTTAGGCGTATTATCCCAATATGGATGTATATAGGTCGTGACCGACCTCTATAGCGGAGGTACCGTGATATGCGTAGCCATCACGTTTTACCCCTGTGTTAAGCCGGTTTAGGCATATTGCCCCAGTATGGGTGTGTATAGGACGTGGCCGGCCTCTAGAGCACAGGTGCCGTGGTATGAGTAGCCCTTACCGCGAGTCTTCTGGCTATACCGATTAGCTTCACTTAATCCATTCCATTACCTTTTTCACATCGCGCCACGCGGCAACCCTAATCGCATTTTTCTTCATTGACTGAGAGGAGTTTAACCCCACGCACCGCAGCTGAAGAATCTTGCCAGCAGCTGGTTTTTCTTCTCCTAGATGAGCTACCAACCAAGACTAACCAGTCTCATCCATCCGAAGCGTCTGGTTTTCAGGCCCCAGATATTCGCCTTTCGCCCCTTCTCTTGTCGGCTTAAAGTTCCGCCACGAGAAGGCCAGGAGCTGGACTTGGACTGTCAGAGGCTATTTGAGACGCATGCCTTGGAGACATTTAAAACTGTAGGAGCTGTTTTCTTGAGGTCTATATTTCACTGACCTTTGACCTAAGATCAAACACACACACCCCACCCCTGAATTGAAAGGCCCCTTGAATGATCCTTTCCTTATAGGGCCCCCTAGCCAAGGGAAGTGAGTTTATCCTAGATCTGTTCACGATGCTGGACTGGAAGCACATGGCCATCATCTTTACCGACAAGAAAGGCCCCAACTCCGGCAAAAGGAACTGCTTCTTCTCGGCGGAGGCCATCTTCCACTACTACAATGTCAAGTACAAGAAGAAGCCCTTTTATGTGGACGTAGATGAGGATAGAGATGACGCTAACTATACCAGGATCTTGAGAGACTGTTCTCTCCAGGCCAGAAGTGAGTTCTCTCCCTTACTTTGTCTTTTCTTTCAGTTTTTCTTTCTTCAGTTCTTTCTTTCAGTTTTTTTATTTCTTCATTTCTTTCTTTCAGTTTTTTTCTTTCTTCATTTCTTTCTTTCAGTTTTTCTTTCTTCATTTCTTTCTTTCTTTCAATTTCTCTTTTACTCAACGTATTTCTTCCTATCTTTCTCTTTTTTTCTTTCTCTCTAACTTTTCCCTTCTTTCTCTCTAACTTTTTCCCTTCTTTCTCTCTAACGTTTACCTTCTTTCTCTCTGTTTCCTTCTTTCTCTCTAATTTTTCCCTTCTTTCTCTCTAACTTTTCCCCTTCTTTCTTTCTAACTTTTACCTTCTTTCTCTCTGTTTCCTTCTTTCTCTCTAATTTTTTCCTTCTTTCTCTCTAACTTTTTCCCTTCTTTCTCTCTAACTTTTCCCCTTCTTTCTCTCTAATTTTTTCCTTCTTTCTCTTTTCTTCTTCTTCGTTCGCTTCTACCACCAAGATCGCCTTGTGATCCTACTGAACTTACTCCTGTGTTTCTCGCGAGTCTCATTTAGGATGGAGGCTCACAGCATCGTGGGTCTTGGGTCTATATTCTCGGTGGGTCACAGAAGCGGCATTGTGTGACACTGTGGCTTTCGTTGCACCAGTTTAGTCTAGAGTTGCACTTCCTCACCGGAAAACCTCGGCGTGCTTTGGATATGATTATATCTCCGCCGGTGAGAGGTGGTTGGCTATCTAGACTGCACTGGTACAATGTCTCCGACTTCAGTATTTTGTAGCCGCTACCTTTCTTGGTGGTGACCAGGACAGAGTTTTTGTCGAGGAGGACGAATCCTCGCCACTAATGAGTTTCGCAGCTGGGTTAAGACGATTTAGGCGTATTATCCCAATATGCATGTATATAGGTCGTGACCGACCTCTATAGCGGAGGTACCGTGATATGCGTAGCCATCACGTTTTACCCCTGTGTTAAGCCGGTTTAGGCATATTGCCCCAGTATGGGTGTGTATAGGACGTGGCCGGCCTCTAGAGCACAGGTGCCGTGGTATGAGTAGCCCTTACCGCGAGTCTTCTGGCTATATCGATTAGCTTCACTTAATCCATTCCATTACCTTTTTCACATCGCGCCGCGCGGCAACCCTAATCGCATTTTTCTTCATTGGCTGAGAGGAGTTTAACCCCACGCACCGCAGCTGAAGAATCTTGCCAGCAGCTGGTTTTTCTTCTCCTAGATGAGCTACCAACCAAGACTAACCAGTCTCATCCATCCGAAGCGTCTGGTTTTCAGGCCCCAGATATTCGCCTTTCGCCCCTTCTCTTGTCGGCTTAAAGTTCCGCCACGAGAAGGCCAGGAGCTGGACTTGGACTGTCAGAGGCTATTTGAGACGCATGCCTTGGAGACATTTAATTGGAGTGGAGAGCTTATCCTCCACCCCACCTCCGGCTATTACAGTCCTTAGAACCTTCCTTGTCTCTAACTTTTTTCCCTTCTTTGTCTCTAACTTTTTCCCCTTCTTTCTCTCTAAATTTTTTCCCTTCTTTGTCTCTAACTTTTCCCTTCTTTAACTTTTTCCTTCTTTCTCTCTAACTTTTTCCCTTCTTTGTCTCTAACTTTTTCCCTTCTTTCTCTCTAAATTTTTTCCCTTCTTTGTCTCTAACTTTTCCCTTCTTTCTCTCTAACTTTTTACCTTCTTTGTTTCTAACTTTTTCCCTTCTTTGTCTCTAACTTTTCCCTTCTTTCTCTCTATCTTATTCCTTTCTCTCTCTCTCTCTCTCTCTCTTTTTCCTTCTTTCTCTCTAACTTTTCACTTCTCTCTCCCTAACTTTTCCCTTCTTTCTCTCTAACTTTTCACTTCTTTCTTCCTAACTTTTCCCTTCTTTCTCTCTAACTTTTCCCTTCTTTCTCTCTAACTTTTCACTTCTGTCTCTCTAACTTTTCCCTTCTTTCTTTATAACTTTTCCCTTCTTTCTCTCTAACTTTTCCCTTCTTTCTCTCTAACTTTTCCCTTCTTTCTCCCTAACTTTTCCCTTCTTTCTCTCTAACTTTTTCCCTTCTTTGTTTCTAACTTTTTCCTTTCTTTGTCTCTAACTTTTCCCTTCTTTCTCTCTATCTTTTTCCTTTCTCTCTCTCTCTCTATCTTTTGCCTTCTTTCTCTCTAACTATTCCCTTATTTCTCTCTAACTTTTCCCTTCTTTCTCCCTAACATTTTCCTTCCTTCTCTCTAACTTTTCCCTTCTTTCTCTCTAACCTTTCCCTTCTTTCTCCCTAACTTTCCCTTCTTTCTCCCTAACTTTTCCCTTCTTTCTCTCTAACTTTTCCCTTCTTTCTCCCTAACTTTTACCTTCTTTCTCCCTAACTTTTCCTTTCTTTCTCCCGAACTTTTCCCTTCTTTCTCTCCAACTTTTCCCTTCTTTCTCCCGAACTTTTCCCTTCTTTCTCCCTAACTTTTCCTTTCTTTCTCTCTAACTTTTCCCTTCTTTCTCCTGAACTTTTCCCTTCTTTTCTCCAGCTTTTCCCTTCTTTCTCCCGAATTTTTCCCTTCTTTTTCCCTAACTTTTCCCTTCTTTCTCTCTAACTTTTCCCTTCTTTCTCCCTAACTTTTCCCTTCTTTCTCTCTAACTTTTTCCCTTCTTTCTCCCTAACTTTTCCCTTCTTTCTCTCTAATTGATAATTCTTTTTCTCCTTCGTTCCACCTCTCTTTCTTCTTTAAACCCGTCTTTCGCCCTCAATTTTTCTTTCTTTCTTTCTACTTCTTAGTTAACTTCTTTAACAGTTTCAGAGTGTGGAGGGAAGGAGTAAGAAATGTGAGGAGGGGGAGGGGGTATATTGGGAGTGAAAGTGTTGGACGGGAATGGGGGTGGGGGGGGGAGGGTGCATTCTGGTGGAGTTCTGAGTTTGCCTGTTGTGACTCAAAATGTGATTGTAAATCTTCACACATAATGTGATTGTCAGTCTTCACATATAATGTGGTTGTCAGTCTTCACACATAATGTGGTTGTCAGTCTTCACACATAATGTGGTTGTCAGTCTTCACATATAATGTGGTTGTCAGTATTCACACTTAATGTGGTTGTCAGAATTCACACCTAATATGGTTGTCAGTTTTCACACATAATGTGGTTGTCAGTTTTCACACATAATGTGGTTGTCAGTCTTCATACATAATGTTGTTGTCAGTCTTCACACATAATGTGGTTGCCAGTCTTCACATATAATGTGGTTGTCAGTCTTCACACATAATGAGGTTGTCAGTCTTCACACATGATGTGGTTGTCAGTCTTCACACATAATCTGGTTGTAAATCTTCACACATAACCTGGTTGTCAATCTTCACACACAATGTGGTTGTAAATCTCCACACAGGAAGTGGTTGTAATCTCCTCACAAAATGTGTTTGCAAGTCTCCACACAAAATGTGGTTGCAAGTCTCCACACAAAAAGTGGTTGCAAGTCTCCACAAAAAGTGGTTGCAAGTCTCCACACAAAATGTGGTTGCAAGTCTCCACACAAAATGTGGTTGCAAGTCTCCACACCGGAGTCAAAATAAAAGAAGTGTATTTAAAAGTGAAGAGGAAAAAAACAAATATGCAAAACTGGATAAATAACATATATACGAAACTGGGCAGATAAATACACAAAACTGGACAGATAATAAACACACAAAACTGGTCAATTTTTAGAATACGCAAAACATTAACGATAATGACCACATAAAACTGAACACATTTAAAAATACATAAATCTGGACATATAATATACAGACAAAACTAGACAAATTTAAAGATTCACAAAACTGGACAGATAACAAATGTACTAAACTGGACAAACTTTAAAAAAACTGTGCACTTAAAGGGTCTCTACTGCGTCACAGCGGGGTCTGCTCTCTAAGCTGGCTGCCTAGGTTGTCCAAATTATAGGGCCAGCCCTGATAACATGTCAGATTCCTGTGATGATGATGACGATGAGATGTTTCTAATTTGTCAGGTACAGAGTCTTCCATAAGAACCAGGTAATCGAAGTATCGATTCTTCGCCAGTATTGATCTGGATGATTGACAGGTCAAGAAGAAAGAAGACGCAACAATGTTTAGAATCCGACTAGGACACAGCAGACAAATGTGTTGTCTAGCTTAAAAATTTAAAGACATATGTAGTAGTATCTGTAGATTGTGTGACCTGGCCCTCTATATATGAGAGACAAGCGTTGTAGATTGTGTGACCTGGCCTCTATATATATGTGAGACTATTATGTGTAGATTGTGTGACCTGGCACCTCTATATATGAGAGACAAGCGTTGTTGATTGTGTGACCTGGCCTCTCTATATATGTGAGACTATTATGTGTAGATTGTGTGACCTGGCCCCTCTATATATGAGAGACAAGCGTTGTAGATTGTGTGACCTGGCCCCTCTATATATGAGAGACAAGCGTTGTAGATTGTGTGACCTGGCCTCTCTATATATGTGAGACTATTATGTGTAGATTGTGTGACCTGGCCCCTCTATATATGAGAGACAAGCGTTGTAGATTGTGTGACCTGGCCCCTCTATATATGAGAGACAAGCGTTGTAGATTGTGTGACCTGGCCCCTCTATATATGAGAGACTATTATGTGTAGATTGTGTGATCTGGCCCCTCTATATATGAGAGACAAACGTTGTTGATTGTGTGACCTGGCACCTCTATATATGAAAGACTATTATGTGTAGATTGTGTGACCTGGCACCTCTATATATGAGAGACAAACGTTGTTGATTGTGTGACCTGGCACCTTTTCCCTTCTTTCTCTCTAACTTTTTCCCTTCTTTCTCCCTAACTTTTCCCTTCTTTCTCTCTAATTGATAATTCTTTTTCTCCTTCGTTCCACCTCTCTTTCTTCTTTAAACCCGTCTTTCGCCCTCAATTTTTCTTTCTTTCTTTCTACTTCTTAGTTAACTTCTTTAACAGTTTCAGAGTGTGGAGGGAAGGAGTAAGAAATGTGAGGAGGGGGAGGGGGTATATTGGGAGTGAAAGTGTTGGACGGGAATGGGGGTGGGGGGGGGAGGGTGCATTCTGGTGGAGTTCTGAGTTTGCCTGTTGTGACTCAAAATGTGATTGTAAATCTTCACACATAATGTGATTGTCAGTCTTCACATATAATGTGGTTGTCAGTCTTCACACATAATGTGGTTGTCAGTCTTCACACATAATGTGGTTGTCAGTCTTCACATATAATGTGGTTGTCAGTATTCACACTTAATGTGGTTGTCAGAATTCACACCTAATATGGTTGTCAGTTTTCACACATAATGTGGTTGTCAGTTTTCACACATAATGTGGTTGTCAGTCTTCATACATAATGTTGTTGTCAGTCTTCACACATAATGTGGTTGCCAGTCTTCACATATAATGTGGTTGTCAGTCTTCACACATAATGAGGTTGTCAGTCTTCACACATGATGTGGTTGTCAGTCTTCACACATAATCTGGTTGTAAATCTTCACACATAACCTGGTTGTCAATCTTCACACACAATGTGGTTGTAAATCTCCACACAGGAAGTGGTTGTAATCTCCTCACAAAATGTGTTTGCAAGTCTCCACACAAAATGTGGTTGCAAGTCTCCACACAAAATGTGGTTGCAAGTCTCCACACAAAAAGTGGTTGCAAGTCTCCACACAAAATGTGGTTGCAAGTCTCCACACAAAATGTGGTTGCAAGTCTCCACACCGGAGTCAAAATAAAAGAAGTGTATTTAAAAGTGAAGAGGAAAAAAACAAATATGCAAAACTGGATAAATAACATATATACGAAACTGGGCAGATAAATACACAAAACTGGACAGATAATAAACACACAAAACTGGTCAATTTTTAGAATACGCAAAACATTAACGATAATGACCACATAAAACTGAACACATTTAAAAATACATAAATCTGGACATATAATATACAGACAAAACTAGACAAATTTAAAGATTCACAAAACTGGACAGATAACAAATGTACTAAACTGGACAAACTTTAAAAAAACTGTGCACTTAAAGGGTCTCTACTGCGTCACAGCGGGGTCTGCTCTCTAAGCTGGCTGCCTAGGTTGTCCAAATTATAGTGCCAGCCCTGATAACATGTCAGATTCCTGTGATGATGATGACGATGAGATGTTTCTAATTTGTCAGGTACAGAGTCTTCCATAAGAACCAGGTAATCGAAGTATCGATTCTTCGCCAGTATTGATCTGGATGATTGACAGGTCAAGAAGAAAGAAGACGCAACAATGTTTAGAATCCGACTAGGACACAGCAGACAAATGTGTTGTCTAGCTTAAAAATTTAAAGACATATGTAGTAGTATCTGTAGATTGTGTGACCTGGCCCCTCTATATATGAGAGACAAGCGTTGTAGATTGTGTGACCTGGCCTCTATATATATGTGAGACTATTATGTGTAGATTGTGTGACCTGGCACCTCTATATATGAGAGACAAGCGTTGTTGATTGTGTGACCTGGCCTCTCTATATATGTGAGACTATTATGTGTAGATTGTGTGACCTGGCCCCTCTATATATGAGAGACAAGCGTTGTAGATTGTGTGACCTGGCCCCTCTATATATGAGAGACAAGCGTTGTAGATTGTGTGACCTGGCCTCTCTATATATGTGAGACTATTATGTGTAGATTGTGTGACCTGGCCCCTCTATATATGAGAGACAAGCGTTGTAGATTGTGTGACCTGGCCCCTCTATATATGAGAGACAAGCGTTGTAGATTGTGTGACCTGGCCCCTCTATATATGAGAGACTATTATGTGTAGATTGTGTGATCTGGCCCCTCTATATATGAGAGACAAACGTTGTTGATTGTGTGACCTGGCACCTCTATATATGAAAGACTATTATGTGTAGATTGTGTGACCTGGCACCTCTATATATGAGAGACAAACGTTGTTGATTGTGTGACCTGGCACCTCTATATATGAGAGATAAACGTTGTTGATTGTGTGACCTGGCACCTCTATATATTAGAGACAAACGTTGTTGATTGTGTGACCTGGCACCTCTATATATGAAAGACTATTATGTGTAGATTGTGTGACCTGGCACCTCTATATATGAGAGACTATTATGTGTAGATTGTGTGACCTGGCACCTCTATATATGAGAGACTATTATGTGTAGATTGTGTGATCTGGCACCTCTATATATGAGAGATAAACGTTGTTGATTGTGTGACCTGGCACCTCTATATATGAGAGACAAACGTTGTTGATTGTGTGACCTGGCACCTCTATATGAGAGACTATTATGTGTAGATTGTGTGACCTGGCACCTCTATATAGAGACTATTATGTGTAGATTGTGTGACCTGGCACCTCTATATATGAGAGACTATTATGTGTAGATTGTGTGACCTGGCACCTCTATATGAGAGACTATTATGTGTAGATTGTGTGACCTGGCCTCTATATATGAGAGACTATTATGTGTAGATTGTGTGACCTGGCACCTCTATATATGAGAGACTATTATGTGTAGATTGTGTGACCTGGCACCTCTATATATGAGAGACAAACGTTGTTGATTGTGTGACCTGGCACCTCTATATATGAGAGACAAACGTTGTTGATTGTGTGACCTGGCACCTCTATATATGAGAGACTATTATGTGTAGATTGTGTGACCTGGCACCTCTATATGAGAGACAAACGTTGTTGATTGTGTGACCTGGCACCTCTATATATGAGAGACTATTATGTGTAGATTGTGTGACCTGGCACCTCTATATATGAGAGACAAACGTTGTTGATTGTGTGACCTGGCACCTCTATATATGAGAGACTATTATGTGTAGATTGTGTGACCTGGCACCTCTATATATGAGAGACTATTATGTGTAGATTGTGTGACCTGGCACCTCTATATATGAGAGACTATTATGTGTAGACTGTGTGACCTGGCACCTCTATATATGAGAGACAAACGTTGTAGATTGTGTGACCTGGCACCTCTATATATGAGAGACAAACGTTGTAGATTGTGTGACCTGGCACCTCTATATATGAGAGACAAACGTTGTAGATTGTGTGACCTGGCCCCTGTATATATGAGAGACAAACGTTGTTGATTGTGTGACCTGGCCCCTGTATATATGAGAGACAAACGTTGTAGACTGTGTGACAGAACGCTGGTTCTAGCCAGTGCCACTCTCCGTGCTACTCTTGCTATTTATGATAACTGATGGGAAAAAAACCTTTTAAAGTCATCGTTATCTCCTACCTATCCTAAATAATTACAGCTTATTTACAGCTTTCTGTGAATATTCTATTGGTTGTAAAACCCTTCACTTTTATGACATCAAAGTTAAATTTATGAAGCGAATTTAACAATGAACATGTCATAGAACTTGGATAAATTATACTTCTTCAGTTTAATAGAGTGATAACATTTGTACCAGAATGTTGGAGGTTTGTCTAATAAATCATTGACAAAGGATAGAGAAAGGTTATACGAAAAGTCTTTGTTTACCACAACAGCAGAGAGATGTCTGAGGAGAATGCTACAACAGCAGAGAGATATTTGAGGAGAATACTACAATAACAGAGAGATGTCTGTTGAGAATACTACAATAGCAGAGAGATGTCTATTGAGAATGCTACAACAGCAGAGAGATGTCTGAAGAGAATGCTACAACAGCAGAGAGATGTGTGAGTAGAATACTACAATAACAGAGAGATGTCTATTGGGAATACTACAATAGCAGAGAGATGTCTGAAGAGAATACTACAACAACATTGAGACGACTGAGAAGAATACTACAATAGGAGAGAAATGTCTGTGGAGAATACTACAACAGCAGAGAGATGTCTGGGGAGAATACTACAGCAGCAGAAGATGTCTGAGGAGAATACTACAAAAGCAGAGAGATGTCTATTGAGAATACTACAACAACAGAGAGATGTCAGAGGAGAATACTACAACAGCAGAAGATGTCTGAGGAGAATACTATAACAGCAGAGAGATGTCTGAGAAGAATACTAAAGGAATAGAAAGCAAATCAGAAATGACACCATCAGGGCAAAGGTTGGAGTAACACCAGTATTACACTATATCCAGAAACAGCAAATCAGATGGTTTAACCATGTTACACGGTAACCACCAGACAGTATATCACAGATAACGTTCACATTAAGATTTGTAGCTAACAGAGGAAGGGGCCACCCACGCAGGAGATGGATAGAGGAAAATACAGAAGCATTAAATATCCCATTATATGAAGCAAATCTCTAACAAGATGTCTGTTTGTTCCATCAACACTGAAAGGTATATGGGGAAGAAGACAAGACAAGACAAGCTCTGATTAGTGGTCCCTTCACATCTAGAAGTTCTTCTTTTTGCACTTCATTGGAAATACGGCTGTCATCCATTCCTGATTCAGAATTTCTCACAGATCTTTTATGTGCAACAAAAAGTCCGTGACGTACAAGGGGGGGTTCACAAAGTAATGCACCACATCGGTTTTCTCAGGAGCTGTCTATTCAAAAAGCATGAAATTTATACACAATATACATGGATGTGTCATGTAAACATCGGTATTATTAAACATAATCTCCATCAACTTATACGGCTTTACGCCAGCGCGAAACACGTGCATGTATTCCTAGCTCGTACCAATTTTCTCTTGATTATGTTGCCATTTCTTCGCTGCATGAATCTCTCCTTCGTTATCTTCAAATCTTACCCCTCGGAGTGCATCTTTAAGTGGACCAAACAGATGGAAATCAGAGGGTGCCAAATCGGGACTATAGGGTGGATGGGGTAGTACAGTCCAACCCAATTTGGTGATTGCTTCCCGTGTTGCCAGACTTGTGTGAGGGCGCGAAGGAGAAGCAGGCCTGCTGGATTCTTGTGCGGTGCGAAAACGTTGATTAAGTTTTTTTCTCACACCTTCAGTGTCCCAAAAGACAGTGATCATGACCTTTTCAGCTACTTATACCGCAAGTTGCTAACACGGTCCATTTCAACGGTTAGGGCAGCCGTATTCTTTCCCTGATTGCAGTGCAATTTGGTTCACACAATCGGCACATTCCATATTTAAAGTGTGCAAAATTTCATGCTTCTATCTTTATTATTAGCTGAAAAAAAAAGTTATGGTGCATTACTTTCTGAACACCCCTCATAGTTTGTTGAAACTCCAGTTGTTCTAAGGTATTTTCGGAATAGAATAGGCAAAGGTTATATTTGAATGATATTCTCCTTTGTATCACTATAATCTGATATTCTCCTTTGTATCACTCTAATCCAGTATTCCCCTTAGTATAACTGTCATCCGATATTCTCCTTTGTGTCACTGTAATCATACATTCTCCCTTGTATCACTACCATCTGGCATTCTCCTTTGTATCTCTACTATATGGTATTCTCCTCTTGTTACTATAATCATGTATTCTCCTTTGTATCTCTTCTATGTGGTATTCTCCTCTGTATCACTTTAATCATGTGTTCTCCTTTGTATCACTCCCTTCTGTACACTCTCCTGCATGCATTGACTCGTTCAGGAAGATCTCTGGGGTATTCTAAGCGCTGGCACGCAGACCAGAACACCTGCTTGTAGCGCAAGTAGGGTGTACGGAACACCGGCCTGGCTTTGACTGCTTTTAACATCCTGCGTGCCAACTGTCATTCACAGCAGGTTTCCTGTGCGAGGACTTTGACAACTGTCATGTCCGTAGTTTGGAAATAATTTATTCAGGGGAGTATCTTCTGAACATACATTGAATCTGGAATTCACGAACGATGAATTGGTGATGTATGCTTCAAAAATATCCAGGATTCTTGTGGCTTAGCTGTGATTAATATATACAGGAGAATAAGGAGTTTGTAAATGTTTTTTTTCTTCGTCTTTTGTTGTTGTGTTCGAGCTTTGAGTTGGAAAAAGTTCTAAAGGTTTACTTTAAAAACAAAAAAAGCAAAAACTAAGACAGTGCAAAGACCTGTCTTGTTATCTAAAGTGTTAGCCAGGGATATAGCGTTTTATGTAATACCATCGCTCAGTACGTGATAATTATCATCTTTATCTCCGAGTCTGTCGATATCATCCTTATCTCTGGCTGTATCGTATTATCCTTCACTCTTCATCCACTTTCTGTTTATGATTCTCGTTTTTTCGTTTATTCTGTCATCATCACCATCATCATCAGCAGGATCTAAACAGGGACTATAATTCTCCAGCTAATCAGATCTTGAGCCTGTCTTGTCTTTCTTCTACTTCGGCGTTTTGTCCTTGAGTTTTCACCAGAAAGTTTTTGATATGATATTATCTCACCTGGTCTTGTCTTGCCTTGTCTTGTCTTGTCTTGTCTTGTCTTGTCTCGCTTTGTCCTGTCTTGTCTTGTCTTGTCTTGTCATGTCTTGTCTTGTCTCGCTTTGTCCTGTCTTGTCTTGCTCTGTCTTGTCTTGTCATGTCTTGTCTTATCTTGTGTCCTTTGTCATATACCTTTCAGTGTTGAGGGGACAAATAGACATCTTCATATGGCTCAACGATTTGCCTCATATAATGGGATATCTAAAGTTTCTGTAATTTATCCTATCCACCTCCGCCGTGGCCGGCCTCTTCCTCTATGACCTACAATCACCGAAGTCCCCGGCTGTAAAATCAACTTTTTTGATACTCATTATTTGACCCAAAAAAAAAAAATCAGTTATTTTAGAACAGGAAAGAAACTTGATTGCCCTCCTTCATACGTTGGGGATTGTTAACATTATCTCTTTCCTGTTGGTTGGGTGCATGTAGGTAGCGTGGTCGAGCTTTTGCGCATGGAAGGGCAGTTTGTACCTGTTGCCAATCTGTTTGTGGATGTTTTCTCTGCTTCCTAGTCGGTTCTGCTGCTTCTCTGAGACTGTTGACATGGAAACAGTTGTTTCTTGCCCTGGTATGTGTCATAAATAAGGAACTTAAGAGATTTGGGGGTGGTGGGCAGAGTGCTATGGACCGACAGACAGACAGATACAAGAGACACAAACCGACACAAATATATAACAGTGATGATAATGATGATAATGATGAGGAGGAGCAGGATGAATGAAAAGAACAAGCACGTGGAAGAGTGCACAGAATAATGTTTCAATGAGAAGAAAACTCTTGTGATCATTTCACGTCAGACAGGTAAATCCTTTCCCGTGCAGGGAGGTAGAGGGACAGGTAGAGGGACAGGAAGAGGGACAGGTAGAGGGACAGGTGGAGGAACAAGTGGATGAAAGATGAATGAACAAGCGGTTGAACAAATAGACAAAAAGGTAGAATGTATAATTAGTAGGTTCTGTGGGAAAATAGATATAGATGAAATGGAAGATAAATTTAAGATTAAATAGACAGACGCTGGGCACGTGAAAACAGACAGAGAGACAGACAGAAAGACCACCATGTAATCAGGCAGACAGACAAACATGTAAACAGACAGAAAAACCAACATGTAATCAGGCAGACAGACAAACATGTAAACAGACAGAAAGACCACCATGTATACGCACAGAAAAACCAACATGTAATCAGGCAGACAGACAAACATGTATACGCACAGAAAAACCAACATGTAATTAGGCAGACAGACAAACATGTAAACAGACAGAACAACCAACATATAGTCAGGCAGACAGACCAACATGTTGTCAGGCAGACAGGCAAACATGTAGACAGACAGAACAACCAACATGTAGTCAGGCAGACAGGCAAACATGTAGACAGATAGAAAAACCAACATGTAGTCAGGCAGACAGATGAACGTGTAGTCAGACAGACAGACAAACATGTAGCCAGACAGACAGATGAACGTGTAGTCAGGCAGACAGATAAAACATATAGACAGACAGAGAAACCAGCATGTAGCCAGACAGATAGACCAACCTGTAGTCAGACAGACAGACAAACATGTAGCCAGACAGACAGGCCAACTTGTAGTCAGACACACAGACAAACATGTAAAGAGACAGAAGTATCACCCTATAGACAGACAGAAAGACAAGAGAATCAGATCTTTGACACAGACACTGAGACACTGAGCAAAGAAACAGGAAACTTAATCGGCAGGCTCAGACAAGTACGGATGGAAAAATGAACAAATACGCAGACATAAAGAGTCATTTTCAGATCACAAACTTCGGGACTTAACACAGACTATATATATAGCCAGACAGACAGACCAGCATGTAGACAAAGAGACAGACCATCATGTGGATCATAGACTCCAGGCCATAACATAGACAGGCCTTTGTACAGCGCCTATCACTTACCTTTTCATCATTCCCCCCTCCCCTCCCTTCCCTCCCCTGGGTTTCAATTCTTACATCTCTGAAATCATCGGTTACTTTCTTCAAACACTTGCTAGCACTGAATATTTTAGACCAGAGTTTCTCAAACCTCTGTTCGGGTCATGGACCCCCGTCACTTGGTATTTCCTTCACAAAGTTCGACTATCCCACATAATCCTCGCTTTTTATGTGGACGATCATACGACCAGGCTGAGAACTGATTCATACTGACAGCTACAAGTCTGTTAAACGGGGCAGTCTTGGTATTATAAATAACTGTGTTAAGGAGGCAGGTTTCAGGTCGTGCAGGAAGTTCTTACATCCGCGTCCTGATTTAACACATCATGGAAGTCGAAGAAGACGCGGTATCAAAGGTGAGTGAGTGGCCTAAAGCTGTCAGCTCACGTCATGGGTTAGCAAAGCTGGGTGCAATGTGTCCCACACGTGTCTGTGTGCGTCTGGGTTAGGAGCGCTAGCAATGACTCTATTTTACCTGCCAGGTGTGCCACTCTAGCAGCAGGCTAAAGTCTGGTCCAGTGAGCAGAGGTAGAAATGGGGAGACACATTCGGTCGTGAAATAAGCCGGGCCGAAGTCAGGTGTGTCGGGCCGACAGTAGCAGATATCATTGCTTCAAACCGTGACACAACGCGGCCATGGGCAATAGAAAGAAAGAAAGAAAGAAAGAAAGAAAGAAGGAAAAGGCATGTGATATAGCTACTCTAGAGATCTGGGAAGGTTATGAATGGACAAAGAGCCAGAAAGTCCTGAATATATTTAACCATCACGTATGATTTAAACCACAGACGTTTAGAACTATAGGCTGAGATCTCGGCCACCGAGAATCTTATTTACTTTTGTTAGTGTTATCCTCTGTTACATCTCCTCTCTGTTTTCGTGGGCCCGACCGACTCTCACTTGACACAAACTTTGTAAATCTCGTCTCTTTTCACCAAGAACTGGCCACAGCTGGGCTGGAAGCTAATCTGCTTTGAAGGTCTAATCCTCATTGTTAACTCTTTGTCTACGTGCCTGGAATTATTTCAGCAGCTTTCTGACGGCAAACCCCAGGACCCGGAGAGTGCTGTGCCTCGTGTAAATATGACCGTAGAGGCCCCTTCCAGGTCTGATGGTAAAATGAATTTTATTCTTTGGTCTCCTCCGACCAGTTTTCTGCCTTATATGTCTGGTGTAGTTTGTGGGAAGGAAATATATACGGGACGAGTTTCCCTTATCCGGGATGTTTGGCAACCATGTTTCGGACTTTTTTTAAAAGGATTTTTAAAAATATTTCTATTCCTGTTTTTCCAATAAGGGATACTCACTTTGTACTACGTGGAGAAGGGAGATCACTCCGACGGGGTGAGCCTCTTATAAAGCTGCCTGGTAGAAAGAAAGAGATAGAGAGAGTGAGAGAGAGAAAGAGGGAAAAAGAAGAGAAAGAGAAAGAGAGAGATAAGAAGAGAGTAACAGAGAGAGTGAGAAAAAGAGAGAAAAAGAAAAAAGTAAGAGAGGAAGTAAAGAGAGAGAGAAAGAGATAAGAAGAGAGTAAAAGAGAGAGAGAGAGAGAGAGAGAGAGAAAAAGAAAAGAGAGAGAGGAAGAGAGTAAAAGCGAGAGAGAGAGGAAGAGAGTAAAAGAGAGAGAGAGAAAGAGAGAAAAAGAAAAGAGAGAGAGAAAGAGAGAGGAAGAGAGTAAAAGAGAGAGAGAGAAAGAGATAAGAAGAGAGTAAAAGAGAGGAAGAGAGTAAAAGAGAGAGAGAGATAAGAAGAGAGTAAAAGAGAGAGAGAGAAAGAGAAAAAAAGAAAAGAGAGAGAGGAAGAGAGAAAAAGAAAAAAGGAAAGAGAGAAAGAAAGAAAAGAGAGAGAGAAAGAGAGAGGAAGAGAGAAAAAGAAAAAAAAGAAAAGAGAGAGAGAGAAAGAGATAAGAAGAGAGTAAAAGAGAGAGAGAGAGAAAGAGATAAGAAGAGAGTAAAAGAGAGAGAGAGATAGAGAGAAATAGAAAAGAGGGAGAAAGAGAAAGAGAGAGGAAGAGAGAAAAAGAAAAGAGGGAGAGAGAGAGAAAGAGATAAGAAGAGAGAAAAAGAAAAGAGAGAGACAAAAACAGAGGAAGAGAGAAAGAGAGAGAGAGAAAGAAAAGAGGGAGAGAGAGAAAGAGAGAGGAAGAGAGAAAAAGAAAAGAGGGAGAGAGAGAAAGAGAGAGGAAGAGAGAAAAAGAAAAGAGAGAGACAAAAACAGAGGAAGAGAGAAAGAGAGAAGAGAGAAAGAGAGAGAAAGAAAAGAGAGAGGGAAGGAGAGAGAGAGAAGGAGAGAGAGAAAGAGAGAGGAAGAGAGAAAAAAGAAAAGAGAGAGACAGACAGAAAGAGAGAGGAAGAAAGAGAGAGAGAGAAGAAGGAGAGAAAGAGAATAGAATATATTTAATAAAATCTAAATCGTTCCCTCTTTTTATTTACATTTTACCTATTTGTGCAAAAAGTTACATCTATAAACACCTTTCTAGAAGATATTCTGGCAAGGCTCCACCCATTCCAGATTATTATAGCTTATTATAAGTGCATGGAGCGTAACGTATGTAAAAGTGTTACGTCAACATGTTCTTTAATACGGACAGGACGTTCTTGTGGGACAAGACCGGGGGGGGGGGGGGTTAGGAGAGACGAAGGACAACCGAAAATGTCACGCACAAAACTGTCATCAGTTACTTCTAAGATCTGGTCGTTGGAATACATATCATAGATATTTATACACTTGCTTGCATACACGCATATATGTTATATGTAAACTGATGTCATTTTTTGGGCCTTTTCAAACATGTGCTGTACCTTCAGCTGAACTGTAAATGAAATGACCTGAAGCGTGTAATCAGGTCAGTCTTAAGTCTGTTCGTCACACCTTGATGAAAGATTGACATGAAAAAGTTCGTCTTTGAAATCAGTCTTCTGTGACACTTATCACGCTCACCTGAAGTAAGGTGGGACCAGAAACATCTACATTCAGTCGGTCATGCGTCACTGATTTCATTTATCTGTCTTGCTGTATAAACTTTAGCCGGTCTATGTTAAAACCTTTCTTCTGGATGATCTGGTTATTTATCTTGAATAAACCAGGACTTGTGTTAGATAGTTCAGTATAGCTTGATATAATCTCGGTCTATTTCTGGGGTCTGTGCTTGCCCAGACAGGTGAAAGATTCTTTCAAGTTGTGATGTAAGGTGTAGTCTTTAAACAGACGCCTTACTTATTTAACTTGTATACTGAAAATATAATGAGGAATGTTAGAGAAGATATAGACACATGATATTACGATGCCATAAAAATTGGAGGTTATGAAATACCAGAGATTAGATATGCTGATGACACAGTATTACTGTCCACAACACAAAAAGGAATGGAAAAAGTAATTATGTCAGTCCATAAGAAGAGCGAAGAGCAAAACCTCTATCTTAATGTGAAGAAAACTAAATTGATGACAACTGACAAAACAAATAAGGCAGTTGAAATATGTATCAATGAGGAAAAATTGGAAGAAGTGGAGAGTTTGAATATCTTGGATCACTACTAACTAATAATGGAGATACAATGAGGGAAATTAAAAGGAGGACATCTATCGCTCTTCAGAAAGTAAAACAACTAAAGAGTCTGTGGAGAATGAATGAATGAATGAATGAATGAATGAATGAATAATCTTTATTTTTAAAGGGCAAAGAATTGGGCACGCAGGCCCGTCTTACATTCTGCCCATCATCACTCCATCTTTCATTCTTCCCACACATTCGATTTAATACAAATATACAAATTAAATTAGGAAAAAAACATATCAAAAGAGTGTAAGATTTAACTACTACATTCAAAGTAAAAGAGAAGAAGTAATTAACCTAATAAAATAGCTCTCACACACGCATACACGCACAAACAGATATATACATAAACAAAAATACATTGTCAGTACAGATCTTCTAACATATGTTTTTTAGCAAACATTAAAATAATTTCTAACAATATCTAACAAGTTACTTTTCTAACTATGTCATTTTAGTATTTGATGGCTGGTGAGTCATACGTTGAGAGAGTGCTGGTTGTTCTATGGAGGCATATAATTACAAGCAAGTAAATAATGAAACAGGTTTGAGTTAAAGGATGAAGTATTACCAATGGATTTTAAATGGTAGAGGAGGGTGTTCCAGAGCTGTACTGCAGCGTATGCAAGGCTTCTCTTGTACAGATCAATCCTGGGTTTAGGAAGAAGACAGTTTTTTAAACGTTGGCTATGTTTAGTGTTATACGTAAACAGTGACCACAAGTAAGGCGGAGCATTGTGCGACATAATTCTGTGAACAAACTTAACTTTGTTAAAAATGATTCTATTTTTGAGGGGTAGAATTTTGAGTTGTTTGTGTTGATCTACAGTCTGTACTGGGTGTTTGTCACAAACTAGATTTAATGCTCGCTTGTGAAGTGAGTGGACCCTTTTTGTGTTTGAGACTGAGCATCCATCCCAGATTGTGGAACAGTAATCTAAGTGTGTTTGTATGTGTGATATGTAATATATCTTTCTTGTGTCTCTGTCGATAAAGTGTTTAATTTTGGCTAATTGGTAAACTTTCTGTGCAATCAAGTATGTTAGGATATGTACGTGAGAATTCCAAGTTAAATGCTGATCAATGATGAGTCCTAGAGTTTTGTGTTCATGAACATTTTCTATTGCCTTAGTCCCAGCACAAAGCTGTAGTGAAGTTTTTGTTGCATTCTGCAGAGAGAAACAGAACTACAAAAATAATATTTTTAAGGGCATGCATCTTTCCCATCGCAACATATGGCTGTGAGACCTGCACACTTAACAAAACAGCTGAGAAACACATAAATGCCTTTGAATGTAAATGCTACAGAAGAGTTCTTCAAATATCATGGACACAGAAAATAACAAATATATCCATTCTACAAGAACTTAATATTGAAGAAGGCTGCTTAGTAAAGAGGATTAAAGAGAGAAAACTTAAATATTGTGGACACATTAAACGGCATGATAATCTAAATAAGACCGTTTTTGGAAGGATACATAATAGGAAAAGGAAAGAGAGGAAGACCAAGGCGAAGATGGCTGCAAGAGATCGTTGATGATCTGCACATGGATGCATCAGCAGCAGGCCATCTTACTTACAACCGAGAGGCCTACAGGAGAGCTGTTAGGGAGGCAAAGTTCCGCAAGGGACATGCAAATGACTGACTGACTTTAGACAGATCTGAGACTACATTCATGAATGAAGTTTTATGTGACGACCCAGGTAGTGGGGGGGGGGGGGGGGGGGGGGGTTGCGGGGCATTGAGGTGGAACGTCTTGCACTTTCCGAGTTCTTCTCCTTGTATGTCTTGTTATTTTTTGTTCTTGTTCTTATAGTTTTTTTTTCATTGTTTTGTGTCTGTGTGTGTCATTCTTCTCGGTTTTCTGTGTCTCTGAGTTAGGGGAATAGTGAAAGAAAGAAAGAATGAATGAATGAATAAACGATGAAAGGAAGAGAAAGAAGGAAGAGAACACGAGAGAAAAGAAAGAAATGTTACTTCTGGCACCAGGCAGTGATGCGCTGGATGATGAGTAATGATAAAAGGGTGCTGCTCCTTCATAATTTCTGGATAAAGAAACCTGAAAGAAAATGTTTACTTTTATCAGCTCCCACTCAGTCCCACTCAGTCCCACTCAGTCCCACTCAGTCCCACTCGGTCCCACTCAGATTCTGAGCAGACTTCTTATCAGGCTTCACCACTGCCGAACCACTTTGATACAGCCTTGATTTGCCAGTCTATGCTGCCTGTCTCCTGTGAGCCTGACAATTATTCTTAGTAACTCTAATCTGCCTGTCTCTTGGGATCCTGACAATTATTCTTAGTAACTCTAATCTGCCTGTCTCTTGGGATCCTGACAATTATTCTTAGTAACTCTAATCTGCCTGTCTCTTGGGATCCTGACAATTATTCTTAGTAACTCTAAGCTGCCTGTCTCTTGTGATCCTGACAATTATTCTTAGTAACTCTAAGCTGCCTGTCTCTTGTGATCCTGACAATTATTCTTAGTAACTCTAAGCAGCCTGTCTCTTGTGATCCTGACAATTATTCTTAGTAACTCTAAGCTGCCTGTCTCTTGTGATCCTAACAATTATTCTTAGTAACTCTAAGCTGTCTGTCTCTTGTGATCCTGACAATTATTTTTAGTAACTCTAAGCAGCCTGTCTCTTGTGATCCTGACAATTATTCTTAGTAACTCTAAGCAGCCTGTCTCTTGTGATCCTGACAATTATTCTTAGTGACTCTAAGCAGCCTGTCTCTTGTGATCCTAACAATTATTCTTAGTGACTCTAAGCAGCCTGTCTCTTGTGATCCTGACAATTATTCTTAGTGACTCTAAGCAGCCTGTCTCTTGTGATCCTGACAATTATTCTTAGTAACTCTAAGCAGCCTGTCTCTTGTGATCCTGACAATTATTCTTAGTAACTCTAAGCAGCCTGTCTCTTGTGATCCTGACAATTATTCTTAGTAACTCTAAGCTGCCTGTCTCCTGTGATCCTGACAATTATTCTTAGTGACTCTAAGCTGTCTGTCTCTTGTGATCCTAACAATTATTCTTAGTGACTCTAAGCAGCCTGTCTCTTGTGATCCTGACAATTATTCTTAGTAACTCTAAGCTGCCTGTCTCCTGTGATCCTGACAATTATTCTTAGTAACTCTAAGCTGCCTGTCTCCTGTGATCCTGACAATTATTCTTAGTGACTCTAAGCTGCTTGTCTCCTGTGATCCTAACAATTATTCTTAGTAAATCTAAGCTGCCTGTCTCCTGTGATCCTAACAATTATTCTTAGTAAATCTAAGCTGCCTGTCTCTTGTGATCCTGACAATTATTCTTAGTAACTCTAAGCTGCCTGTCTCCTGTGATCCTGACAATTATTCTTAGTAACTCTAAGCAGCCTGTCTCTTGTGATCCTGACAATTATTCTTAGTAACTCTAAGCTGCCTGTCTCCTGTGATCCTGACAATTATTCTTAGTGACTCTAAGCTGCCTGTCTCTTGTGATCCTGACAATTATTCTTAGTAACTCTAAGCTGCCTGTCTCCTGTGATCCTGACAATTATTCTTAGTGACTCTAAGCTGCTTCTCTCCTGTGATCCTAACAATTATTCTTAGTAACTCTAAGCTGCCTGTCTCTTGTGATCCTAACAATTATTCTTAGTAACTCTAAGCTGCCTGTCTCCTGTGATCCTAACAATTATTCTTAGTAACTCTAAGCTGCCTGTCTCTTGTGATCCTAACAATTATTCTTAGTAACTCTAAGCTGCCTGTCTCCTGTGATCCTAACAATTATTCTTAGTAACTCTAAGCTGCCTGTCTCTTGTGATCCTGACAATTATTCTTAGTGACTCTAAGCTGCCTGTCTCCTGTGATCCTAACAATTATTCTTAGTGACCCTAAGCTGCCTGTCTCTTGTGATCCTGACAATTATTCTTAGTGACCCTAAGCTGCCTGTCTCTTGTGATCCTGACAATTATTCTTAGTAACTCTAAGCTGCCTGTCTCTTGTGATCCTAACAATTATTCTTAGTGACTCTAAGCAGCCTGTCTTTTGTGATCCTGACAATTATTCTTAGTGACTCTAAGCAGCCTGTCTTTTGTGATCCTGACAATTGTTCTTAGTAACTCTAAGCAGCCTGTCTCTTGTGATCCTGACAATTATTCTTAGTAACTCTACGCTGCCTGTCTCTTGTGATCCTGACAATTATTCTTAGTAACTTTAAGCTGCCTGTCTCCTGTGATCCTGATAATTATTCTTAGTAACTCTAAGCTGCCTGTCTCCTGTGATCCTGACAATTATTCTTAGTGACTTTAAGCTGCCTGTCTCTTGTGATCCTGACAATTATTCTTAGTGACTCTAAGCTGCCTGTCTCCTGTGATCCTAACAATTATTCTTAGTGACTCTAAGCTGTCTGTCTCTTGTGATCCTAACAATTATTCTTAGTGACTCTAAGCTGCCTGTCTCCTGTGATCCTGACAATTATTCTTAGTAACTCTAAGCTGCCTGTCTCCTGTGATCCTGACAATTATTCTTAGTAACTCTAAGCTGCTTCTCTCCTGTGATCCTAACAATTATTCTTAGTAACTCTAAGCTGCCTGTCTCCTGTGATCCTAACAATTATTCTTAGTAACTCTACGCTGCTTCTCTCCTGTGATCCTAACAATTATTCTTAGTGACTCTACGCTGCTTCTCTCATGTGATCCTAACAATTATTCTTAGTGACTCTACGCTGCTTCTCTCCTGTGATCCTAACAATTATTCTTAGTGACTCTACGCTGCTTCTCTCCTGTGATCATAACAATTATTCTTAGTGACTCTACGCTGCTTCTCTCCTGTGATCCTAACAATTATTCTTAGTGACTCTACGCTGCTTCTCTCCTGTGATCCTAACAATTATTCTTAGTGACTCTACGCTGCTTCTCTCCTGTGATCCTAACAATTATTCTTAGTGACAAAGAAAGATGCTCGAGTCGTCCCCCCCCCCACGACTGGTAATATCCACCGTCTCTACCCACTCTATGGCTTTTCTAACCGTGAGCCACGTGGCTGTTGTGGCTGGTGATAAACACCTTTTTGCATGCTATGAACTGTCATTTCCTTCACCTTTTTCCAGTCTCTCTCTCGCCCTGGTACTTTGCTGACTGACCGCCTCCGCCATCTTTCTGTTTGGAGGATACAGGATAGGAAATGAAGCTTAGAATAACGAAATGATGGCTAGGCGCAGGATATATATGAATGGAGAAAATGGGCAAACGCACTGAGTAGCGCAGCTGTTAGTATCCTCGTCTCTCGTGCGGGGGTAGACGGCTCAAGCCAGATGCGCCCCACTGACCCAGGTGTGGAAATGGGTACCTTCGAAGCTTGGGAAGGTAAGAGAACCAGGTGTATTGCTGACCACGTGGCCCTCGAGTGTCCTGGCAGGTCAAGGAACGAAAGGCAACCGTGTCCAGATGGTAAACCCTGGGTGGAGAACTTCTGGAGAAAATGGAGCAGATCCAAAACTGCGGTACAAGGATAGTTTTACTTTATCCATGAGAGTTTTTTACCTTAGCGCCGGGACCTGCAAAAACTGGCGAAGGACTGTGCCATATGAGAGACGCTCTGTCCTTGGGGGTTGTGTTACTCGGTCAAGAAATGAGGAACCAACGTGAAGATCAGCTGGAGGTGCAAAGATTTTTTTTACCTTACCAGAAATAAATTTACAGGCTGATAATGCCAGTCCAGTACATGTAAAATCATCCATGGGAGAAGATGCTGACAAAAGATGATTCTCGGCTGATTGTATATGAATTTATGAGTTCCTTTCGTTTAAAACTGTTTAAAAAAACCACAAGTGCTTCTGTTGTATTTGGTTGTTTTTTGTTTTTTTTTTTGTTTGATCCAAATATATTCTGTTGCATTATGCTAGGAAGTTTAGCAGACAATCACTTACTAAAATGACATGGCGACTTGTGAGCACTGTGTACGATTTCTTCCAACCAAAACTGCCTCTTGACATCACGGTCAAGCCCCGGCAGGTGACAAAGGAAAAGGACATTTTGATCATCTGGGGAAACCAGCAGGCAGATCTCTTCAGACCTGAACAGAATAAAACAGAAAGTAGCAAGACCGGGACTCGAACTATGGTCTCTAGTGGATCGGGCAACCGCCTAGTCAGTAGGAGACAAGTATTTATAAGAGGATGTTAACCTATTATTTCTCTGTCATTCTACAATCCGCAAACCTCATTTGTTGCCAATTTGCAAAGTCTGTCTGCAGCAGAAAAAAGCATCTTTCAATGTCGGATTACCCGCATCAATTATCTAAAACGAGACGGCGATGTTTCAAAAAACGTCATTTCCCAGGTCGTTTAACAAATGATTTCGCCATTACTTCTTCCGTTTTGTGAAGTTCCAGCCGTCGTCTTAAACTCTTCAGGCAACACTTCTGTCAGGAGCTTGCTGCAGTGTGGGTGTGTTAAGTAGTTTAGCAGAGCTTGTCAGCCAGGATATAATTGCTGCAAGAGTTATGCTCACCTGTTTCTTATATTTGTCTTCTTTTTTGTTGCACGGAGTTGAGTTTTCTTTGTCTGGGGTTCATTTTTTCTTTGTTTGTTCTGGTTTTGTTTGTGTCTGTCTCTATGTTTATCTGTGTGTCTGTTTGTCTGTAGTCTGTCTGAATGTTTGTTTGTTTGTTTCTCTGTGTCTGCCAGCCTGTCTATTTGTATGTCTGTTCTTATGTTGCGCTGTATGGTCTTTCCGTTTGCTGCCTGTCACTGTGTGTCTGTCTGTCCGTTTGTCTGTCTGTCCGTATATCTGTTTGTCTGCCTGTTTGTCAGTCTATTTGCTCGCCTGCCTATTTATCTGTTAGCCTTCTTGTCTGCATGTCTGTCTGTCTTCCTAGATATATATTTGTATGTTTCCCTCCCTGTGTGTCTATCTATTTGTCTGTCTGACCGCCTCCGCCATCTTTCTGTTTGGAGGATACAGGATAGGAAATGAAGCTTAGAATAACGAAATGATGGCTAGGCGCAGGATATATATGAATGGAGAAAATGGGCAAACGCACTGAGTAGCGCAGCTGTTAGTATCCTCGTCTCTCGTGCGGGGGTAGACGGCTCAAGCCAGATGCGCCCCAC
The DNA here is from genome assembly GCA_009760885.1 of Achatina immaculata. Lineage (NCBI taxonomy): Eukaryota > Metazoa > Mollusca > Gastropoda > Stylommatophora > Achatinidae > Lissachatina > Lissachatina immaculata. The sequence continues at coordinate 3,320,741 of CM019710.1, forward strand.
TGACCCAGGTGTGGAAATGGGTACCTTCGAAGCTTGGGAAGGTAAGAGAACCAGGTGTATTGCTGACCACGTGGCCCTCGAGTGTCCTGGCAGGTCAAGGAACGAAAGGCAACCGTGTCCAGATGGTAAACCCTGGGTGGAGAACTTCTGGAGAAAATGGAGCAGATCCAAAACTGCGGTACAAGGATAGTTTTACTTTATCCATGAGAGTTTTTTTACCTTAGCGCCGGGACCTGCAAAAACTGGCGAAGGACTGTGCCATATGGAGAGACGCTCTGTCCTTGGGGGTTGTGTTACTCGGTCAAGAAATGAGGAACCAACGTGAAGATCAGCTGGAGGTGCAAAGATTTTTTTTACCTTACCAGAAATAAATTTACAGGCTGATAATGCCAGTCCAGTACATGTAAAATCATCCATGGGAGAAGATGCTGACAAAAGATGATTCTCGGCTGATTGTATATGAATTTATGAGTTCCTTTCGTTTAAAACTGTTTAAAAAAACCACAAGTGCTTCTGTTGTATTTGGTTTTTTTTGTTTTTTTTTTTGTTTGATCCAAATATATTCTGTTGCATTATGCTAGGAAGTTTAGCAGACAATCACTTACTAAAATGACATGGCGACTTGTGAGCACTGTGTACGATTTCTTCCAACCAAAACTGCCTCTTGACATCACGGTCAAGCCCCGGCAGGTGACAAAGGAAAAGGACATTTTGATCATCTGGGGAAACCAGCAGGCAGATCTCTTCAGACCTGAACAGAATAAAACAGAAAGTAGCAAGACCGGGACTCGAACTATGGTCTCTAGTGGATCGGGCAACCGCCTAGTCAGTAGGAGACAAGTATTTATAAGATGATGTTAACCTATTATTTCTCTGTCATTCTACAATCCGCAAACCTCATTGTTGCCAATTTGCAAAGTCTGTCTGCAGCAGAAAAAAGCATCTTTCAATGTCGGATTACCCGCATCAATTATCTAAAACGAGACGGCGATGTTTCAAAAAACGTCATTTCCCAGGTCGTTTAACAAATGATTTCGCCATTACTTCTTCCGTTTTGTGAAGTTCCAGCCGTCGTCTTAAACTCTTCAGGCAACACTTCTGTCAGGAGCTTGCTGCAGTGTGGGTGTGTTAAGTAGTTCAGCAGAGCTTGTCAGCCAGGATATAATTGCTGCAAGAGTTATGCTCACCTGTTTCTTATATTTGTCTTCTTTTTTGTTGCACGGAGTTGAGTTTTCTTTGTCTGGGGTTCATTTTTTTCTTTGTTTGTTCTGGTTTTGTTTGTGTCTGTCTCTATGTTTATCGGTGTGTCTGTTTGTCTGTAGTCTGTCTGAATGTTTGTTTGTTTGTTTCTCTGTGTCTGCCAGCCTGTCTATTTGTATGTCTGTTCTTATGTTGCGCTGTATGGTCTTTCCGTTTGCTGCCTGTCACTGTGTGTCTGTCTGTCCGTTTGTCTGTCTGTCCGTATATCTGTTTGTCTGCCTGTTTGTCAGTCTTTTTGCTCGCCTGCCTATTTATCTGTTAGCCTTCCTGTCTGCATGTCTGTCTGTCTTCCTAGATATATATTTGTATGTTTCCCTCCCTGTGTGTCTATCTATTTGTCTGTCTGTATGTCTGCTTTTGTGCCAGAATTTTGCCTGCATATGTGTGTGTTTGTCTATCTATCTATCTATCTATCTATCTATCTATCTATCTATCTATCTATCTATCTATCTATCTATCTATATGTCTGCTTTTATGTCTGCCTGTCTCCCTGCCTGCCTCCATGTCTGCCTGTCTCCCTGCCTGCCTCCATGTCTGCCTGCCTCCATGTCTGCCTGCCTCCATGTCTGCCTGCCTCCATGTCTGCCTGCCTCCATGTCTGCCTGTCTCCCTGCCTGCCTCCATGTCTGCCTGCCTCCATGTCTGCCTGCCTCCATGTCTGCCTGTCTCCCTGCCTGCCTGCCTCCATGTCTGCCTGCCTCCATGTCTGCCTGCCTCCATGTCTGCCTGCCTCCATGTCTGCCTGTCTCCCTGCCTGCCTCCATGTCTGCCTGTCTCCCTGCCTGCCTCCATGTCTGCCTGCCTCCATGTCTGCCTGCCTCCATGTCTGCCTGTCTCCCTGCCTGCCTCCATGTCTGCCTGCCTCCATGTCTGCCTGCCTCCATGTCTGCCTGTCTCCCTGCCTGTCTCCCTGCCTGCCTCCATGTCTGCATGTATGTTTCTCTGTCTGTCTAGCGACAAAACTGTCTACTTCCTGTCTATCTGACGACAAAACTACACATACCACATGTTTGCCTGTATGTATGTCTGCCCATATTTTTGTCTGTCTGCTTGTTTGTCTGCACTGTGTCTGCCAACTGTTGTTTTCAGCCCTAGACATACAAACACAGCTTTTCTAACTTAGATCGTTTCTAGTCTTCCTTTTTAGTCTCGGCCTCTCCTCTCCGTCTTCTTCTCATTATTTCATGGCTTCTCCTTAGAATTATCTCTCAAGTTTCACAGCCAAGACTCTCACCTGTAATCATTACATAATCCACCCACGCTCAGAACGATGTATTGTCTGCTTTCCCAGAACCTGCAAATGTTCTTTAAGGCAGACTCTTTTGTTCTCTTTCTGCTGTAGAAATCAAAAACAGGTGTGTACATCATAGGTTTAGAGTTTCAGTTAGAGCTCAAGCTCTCCACCAACTTACCTGCTAGCCTTATACATGGCCAGTTCAGTTGTATGTTCTCAACTGGTATTCTGAGTTGTATCCTGTCTGACGCCCAAACATTCAATCTTTCGCCCTGCCTGAAAAGCATGATCTTAAGTTCTTATTTTCCAGACCAAAGTCAAAATGCTCTGAAACAGTGCCTTATGTCAAAACAAAACAAATTTGAATAGATTGATATGTAGAAAATTATTTGATCAGACTTGCTGTAACAGCACGTGCTTGTAATTACCATATTTTACATAAACATACAACCACGTGACAGTCAGAAAAAAATTGAAAGCAACAAACGTTTGTGTGGAACAAACTTGGCAGACAAAGGTGTAGATAAATTGAATTCCGTGGAATATCCTCGAGCAAAGAACGCAAAATCAAGGAAGGAGAATAATAAAGCACCCAGGAAAACTCACTTAACATCAAAATGTGTCAATCTCCGACATGATGAGACTTAAGATGCGTCGAAGGGACTACAAACGAACATGAAACTTGTAGAATACAGGCTTCGTCATTTCTTCAACTCACTTCCTCTAGTCTGAGGCGCACGGCTCTGATTTTAAACATCCTACTTCGCCACCATTCAGTGAAAGATGTAGACATCGATTAATCCAGTGCACCCTGCTCTTGGGAGCAAATATTTTTCATTTCCGGAAAGTGGAACGCTGAAATCGATGACGTCATTTAACAAAACTCCTACAAATGAACAAAACAAATGAAGGACTCTCTTTGGACTTTTAGCAATTTTACTGTTCATGTTCATGTTCGGACAACTCCGAAGGTGGTGGAACTTAAGAAGCTATTGAGACAGTAGGTGGAGGTCATGCGGTTCAAGGGAAGATTAAAATTCACGGACGTGAATTCTGGAACTCAAAGCTGCTGTAGCAACCAAGAGGTTCATGTTAATTTAAAAATCGGGAACAACATCGGAACAAATCACAAACATTGCAATAACTTGTTTCGTTGCCATTCTTTAGTACATTTGTTCTCCTTCGTATTTTTAATTGCGCTTTCTCCCATTGGCGCCTCACAGAACATGTTGCCTAGCAACGACGGGAGCAATATCTCCGGATTGGATGTTAAAATTGGTGTAATATTAGCATACACCTCAAACAGATCGCACCTGGCCGCTCTGCCTTTTCCAATGGAACTGGTATTTCCTGCCATAACACAGGCGGTCTACGCGATCAGAGCTGACCCACACTCCATCTTGCCCGGTGTCAACTTCATCATCGAAAACGCGGACTCCAACTGCTCAAATTTCCAAGCCCCTCTAGCAGCCATTGACATGTACCGAAGGAAGAGCGCTCATTTGTTCCTCGGACCAGCCTGCGAGTACTCCGTAGCGCCGGTTGCCAGATACAGCGGTGAATGGGGCATCCCCGTCATAACATCAGGGGCCCTGTTCGAGTCTTTCAGAAACAAAATGGAGTTTAAACTTCTGACGCGTGTCCAGGGTGACCTGCTGGAAGCTGGCGAGGTTCTTCTGTCGGTCTTCCATCACTTCAACTGGACCAGGATAGGGATGATGTTCTGTGAAGACGTCAGTTATCTAGGCAGCGCCAACAACGAGTGCCTGCAGATTCTGCGACCAATCTACAACAGCTTCACGAGCGTTCGGCCGGACTACATCAAACTCGACAAGAAGGAGATCTTCGCCTGGAAGCAGAACGTGTCGGCCATGTCCAAGAGTTCAAGAAGTGAGTAGTAGCAGCCTCGATTGACCGTAGTTTAGTCTGTTGAGTAGTAGCAGCCTCGATTGACCGTAGTTTAGTCTGTTGAGTAGTAGCAGCCTCGATTGACCGTAATTTAGTCTGTGCTTTAACATTTTATTTAGAAAATAATTAATAAAAAAATACTGACACAAAATAACTTCTCCAAATATATTTCCATCCACCTTCCGCTTTCAAACTTGGTGTCCTGCTGCATATACAAGTCGTCTGATTTTACTTGAATATTTCGTGTTTTTCTAACACACTTGCTACCATGTATTCTGGTTCCCCTCCCCCTGCAGGCTGATACTGTCCACTTTCTGAGACAGCTTTCCAAGCAGAATATGCCAGGTACCAATTTTTAATGGAGCACAAAAGAGCCGGTCCATGACCCACTCCCTTCGTCATGGGAGGGTAACTCTTTATCCAGTACACATTTTTTTCTAGGAAGTTACGAGTATTTAGCACAGTGTGGGAAGGCTGGTCTTACAACACCGTGCTGAATCCCTTTCTTCTTTATCCATTGCGCTTTTATTTCGACAAATTTGTACGAATATCATGCAAATCAGTAGTGTTTGTAGGAAGGTGGGTAGATAGACAGCTTTGGAGGATTACAGTTAGGCAGGTGAATAGACAGATAAACGTCAAAAAAAAACGTCTAACATTTAGAAATTTAGGCTGACTGAGCTTTAGACATTCGGGCAGATTGACGTTTAGACATTTAGACTGATTGACGTTTAGACATTTAGGCTGATTGATGTTTAGGCATTTAGGCTGACTGAGCTTTGGACATTTAGGCTAATTGACGTTTAGTAATTTAGGCTGACTGAGCTTTAGACATTTGGGCTGATTGACGTTTAGACATTTAGGCCGATTGACGTTTAGACATTTAGGCTGACTGAACTTTAGACATTTAGACTGATTGACGTTTAAACATTTAGGCTGACTGAAATTTAGACATTTAGACTGATTGACGTTTAGAAAGTTAGGCTGACTGAGATTTAAGCACTTTGACTTGGCTAAGTTGCAGTTTTAAAAATGCACATAGCACTGTTTTAGTTTTTAAGACGGTGGAAAGTAAGTGTTCACCAGAAATGTGAGCAGTTCAATCATTCAATTAATCAGTCATTTACATGTCCCTTGCAGAGCTTTGCCTAACTAACAGCACTTCTGTAGGCCTCTCGGTTGTAAGCAAGATGGCCTGCTGCTGATGCATCCATTTGCAGATCATCAACGATGTCCTGCAGCCATCTTCGCCTAGGTCTTCCTCTCTTTCTTTTTTCCCATTATGTCCCCTTCCAAGACGGTCTTCTCTAGATTATCATGACGTTTAATGTGTCCAAAATATTTAAGTTTTCTCTGTTTAATCCTCTTTACTAGCCAGCCTTCTTCAATATTAAATTCTTGTAGTATGGATATATTTACAGTTACAGTGAGCAGTTACCGACATGAATTAATGTTAGGCTCTTCTTCTTCTTCTGCTTCTCTTCCTTCTCCTCCTCCTCTTCCTCAGTTGTGAACGTGAAGATCGCTGAAGAATGAACATTAAACATAGGCGCTTTGATTCTTTCAGTCTCCGACGGAAGATTTCCACCTAAAGCTAGTCTACATTGCAATGTATTACCTCACTTCGGCTGAGCATGGTCATGGAAATAAAGAACAGGGGTGGGGGTGTGTGTTATTTGTCTGTCTGCCTGCCTGCATGTCTGTCTGCCTACATGTCTGTCTGTCTGCCTGCCTGCATGTCTGTCTGTCTGCCTGTCTGCCTGCCTACATGTCTGTCTGTCTGCCTTCCTGGATACACAAATGTCGTGTGTACGTTTGCATGTTTTCCTCCTTGTCACTCTGTCTATCAAGTGACCACTGCTAGTTTGTCAGTCTGTCTGTCTATCAAGTGACCACTGCTAGTTTGTCAGTCTGTCTGTCTATCAAGTGACCACTGCTAGTTTGTCAGTCTGTCTGTCTATCAAGTGACCACTGCTAGTTTGTCTGTGACTATGATCTGAACCTAAGTAGGACTGGTACAGTTCGCAGTTTACGGTGGTGGAGCTGGCTAAGAAGCTGAGGAGCGAGGAGAAAGATGTAAATGAAAATGTGAGCATTTTAACAAATGTTAGTACAACCTCTCATATGACAAGTTACAGAGACCGTCTTGATCACTACAACCAGTACTACATTGTGGCGTTAAACGAAGATTACACGTTAATGAATATGTTAAATAAAACAATGAACGTGTTAAACAAAACAATGAATGTGTTAAAATGTTTATAACAGTTAATTAATGTGTTAAAATTATTATAACTGTTAAAAATGTGTTAAATAATGTTTAATCAGTTAAAAAATGATTAAAACAATGGATTAGTTAAAATGATTACAACACTTAATGAATGTGTTAAAAAAATTATTACAACACTTAATTAATATGTTAAAATGATTACAACTGTTAATGATAGTATTAAAATGATTAGAGCAGGTAATGAATGTGTTAAAATGAATATAAAAGTTAATTAATGTGTTAAAACGATTAGAACAGGTAATGCATGTGTTAAAATGATTACAACAGTTGATGAGTGTGTTAAAATGATTACAACATTTAATGAATCTGTTACAAATGATTACAACAATCAATGAATGTGCTAAAGGATGTGATAAATAATAATTAAAATGCTTAATGAAAAAGCTCGCCTGAAAAATGATTATATTAACTTAATCCCCACACATGCGCTAAGACTGAGATAAACCAGCCCTTCACGTTATCGGGTCTCTGGCATTTCACTCATGTCTCCATATTGTTTCTTTACTCATGAGATTTGTAGCTTTGGCTGAGCCTAGTTTTATCTCTTGTATTGGTGAAATCCATTCCTTTGGGGTTTTTTTGTGTTTTGTTTTGGTTTATTTGGGGGGGGGGGGGGTTTGTTTCTTCGTTTGCCTTTTTTCTTTTCTGTTTTAGCTGATACAAGTTCATCTCTTCTTTGTTTAATGCCAATGTTTTATGC